>CM051003.1:23078725-23153725 GCA_027704905.1 Muraenolepis orangiensis
TGCCGAGCGGCGTCTTCCGCCGGGTGCGGAGCGGCGTCCTCCGGCGGGTGCGGAGCGGCGTCCTCCGCCGGGTGCGGAGCGGCGTCCTCCGCCGGGTGCGGAGCGGCGTCCTCCGCCGGGTGCGGAGCGGCGTCTTCCGCCGGGTGCCGAGCGGCGTCTTCCGCCGGGTGCGGAGCGGCGTCCTCCGGCGGGTGCGGAGCGACGTCCTCCGGCGGGTGCGGAGCGACGTCCTCCGGCGGGTGCGGAGCGACGTCCTCCGGCGGGTGCGGAGCGACGTCCTCCGGCGGTTGCGGAGCGACGTCCTCCGGCGGGTGCGGAGCGACGTCCTCCGGCGGGTGCGGAGCGGCGGCCTCCGGCGGGTGCGGAGCGGCGTCCTCAGGCGGGTGCGGAGCGACGTCCTCCGGCGGGTGCGGAGCGGCGTCCTCCGGCGGGTGCGGAGCGGCGTCCTCCGGCGGGTGCGGAGCCAAAACGCGGGGCCATTCCTCTCTCGGCCACCCTCCCGGAGTCCTTTGCGCTGCGCACTGCGCGATGGCCTTCTGCAATCTTTGTTGCCCCTGCAACACTTTTGCCATCAACTCCCTTAAGGCTGGACTCAGGTCTTCGGTTGTGAGCTGGGTCAACATGCCCGCATCCTCCACCATTTGTGGCGTGCACCCGTTGGCGGAGGGAGGACAACAGCGGTTGCGGTGGTAAAACAAATGATTTATTTGTTAAAACAGGTGGGGGTAAGGGGAAAAGGGAATAACGGCAAATCAAAACGGTCCTCCCGGTTGGGGTCCAATCTCCCCCTCTCTCGGTCGTTCCGGGGTAGCTGTCCGGGCCGGCTCGTGGGGTGTTGGTCCGCCTCCTGGTGCACCCGTTTAGGCAGCAACACCGCCGCCAGGGGTTAAGGCTGGGAATAGAAACACTCAGTTACAATCCTGCATTCGTATACAACGCGCACCTAGCGCGCCGCGGCTTGAGTCCGGGTTGGCCTGCGGCCTCTTACCACATACTGTTCGCCACCTCTTCGTTTCATGCTCTTCCTTTTATCCTCGTCTCCCGCTTCTTGAGCGGCTCCCCTCCAGGTGCACGGCGTCAGGCCTGATGAGCCGCTCCAGGTGTTTCCCATTCGGCCTGACGAGTGGGCGGTTACCGTCTGAGCTCTCCGTGGTGCCGATCCTGCTAGGAGCTCAGCGGTGTAGTACCGCTGTTCCACCACCTGCCCCAAGGGTTGCCCAGAATGCTTCCCAGTGGAGCCCGGGGCGCCACAATATATATATATATATATATATATACATATACATATACATATATATATATATATACATATACATATATATATATATATACATATACATATATATATATATATATACATATACATATACATATATATATACATATATATATATATACATATACATATACATATATATATATGTATAGAGCATGGCCGAGAGATTTCACCTGCTCCTCCTGCTAGTACCAGTGATGTGCGTCAGGGACCATCGCTGATTTTGGTTGGTTTCATATTGGATATTTGCCAACTTTACTGCAGTCTCTGATTGTATGTTGTCTGCCGAGAAGAGTCAGTTTTATAGTAATTCTATGGCCGTGACTCCATGTGCTGAAATCATGCATCTTTTTTTCTCTTTCTTACCTCGACTCCCTTATGTAAAGGTGAAGCAAAACCCCTGTCAAAGTGGCTTAATTAGTAGTGGGGTTCATGTTGTGGTCCACGGTGCAGCTCTCTGTTCTGGTTCAGATGAAGGAGTCTCTCCCGCTGTGACAAAGGCACGTGGACAGGCTGGCGGTGGTTCTGCTCTTCTGAGTCTCTCCTGGCTCACGCTGCGTTCTCCCACAGCTGGAGAGGAACTGGGCCCTGCGGGAAGGGGACGTTCAGTCAGGCCTGTCCTCGGTTGGAGGTCACCGAGGTCCCGGGTGTAGTTTAGGACGGAGCCTAGAGATGCATGGGAGACATGGATTGAGAGGGAAGGACTGATGGAGATGTCGGGCCACAGAGGGGGATGTGGGAAAGGGTATTAGTAGATTTGTTAAGTAAAATCTTTGGCGCAGATGTCAGAAAATGAACCATCCACCCGTTAAAGAGATTGTATAGGTTGCAACTAAGCTATGGCTCTTTTACCTATGATACGGAAAGCACACCGTTAGACGGTGTTTCTTAGGCTTAGAAACACGGGATCCATCTCCATTCATTCACAAAACTCCCAGGTAGCCGAGGATCCCGACAGACAAGCGAAAAGCGTTCCCAGGTGATCCCGGGAAGCCGTGCCCCCCGAGCCCCTTGTTGTTCCTCCTGGCTTTCAAAATACACCTCAAAGAAAGGGAGGGAGATGTTATTACAGACTGTTGTGTTGCAGAGACATGAGGGTCCTCCCAGATACACGGCTGCCCCGGAGCCCCGGAGTAGGTCACGGGGAGGACCGGCAGTGGAATACAGGACAGCCTCCCCGCTGACCCCCAGATCGCTGCCTTCCTATTGTTGGTGGGCCAGTGTCTGCTAGCTCCACATCACTTGATACCGGCGGAGATTGTTCCCTGGAGAGCGCTCTGGCGGAGGGCCCTCTGACGACTAGACACACACACACACACACACACACACACACACACACACACACACACACACACACACACACACACACACACACACACACACACACACACACACACACACACACACACACACACACACACACACACACACACACACACACACACACACACACACACACACACACACAACCCCCCCCCCCCCACCCACCGGGCTCACCCATCAGGGCTGGACAGCAGAAGAGACGGGCTCCTCTTGAATGGGCCTGATACACTGGGAGCTATTGTAGTGCTTGGGACTGGTTGTGCTTTGTCATGGATCAGGCTGCTGCTTTAGCAGGACTTTCATCGGTTTTCTTTTGGTCCAGGTCCTGTAGTATAGTAATGTGTCTGTGAGTTGAGGTGCTACAAAACAATGTTTAGTAAAATCATTGAGGTAATACTAGACACTAAATTCCGAAGCCCATTCAATGCTCAGCATACAGCTTCTTCTACTGGCTCCCTCTTGGCGTTTTGAAACGCCCATAATGCCTCTAGTTTGTATTCATCAGTATTATCAGATTCAAGGTATGGTGTCCAGTGGGAGGAGGCTGACTTTCCATTGAAATGTTCTGTTGCTGCTTCTATATGGTAAAGAAGTACATGGGATTAAGGCAGGGCCATTGACCGCATGAGGGAGATCTCATACACGTGCGATTATGATAGAGATGGAGATAAAGACAAGAGGTGAAGACGTTTTGGAACTGGAGCTTCCCATGAACGAAAGGTCATTTGAAGTTTTTAAGTATTTGAAATGTAAATCTGGAGGATTGAATCCTCTTTATTGGACACACACACACACACACACACACACACACACACACACACACACACACACACACACACACACACACACACACACACACACACACACACACACACACACACACACACACACACACACACACACACACACACACACACACACACACACATTTGTTTCTCTGCATTTAACCCATCCTAGTATTAGAAGCTGTGGGCAGCTATTGTATATACAGCTGCCCGGGGAGCAGTGTAGGGGTCTGGTGCCTTGCTCAAGGGCACCTCGGCAACCTTCCGGTTTCCAAGCCTAGTCTCAACGGACTGAGCTTCTTCCGCCCCAACAAGAAAGAGATTACAAGCCAGTTTCCCCCCTTAGATATGCAAGCTACATCGCGGAACCATTGCATGCACTATTAATAGATACACATCAAATAATTAGACCATGCTTTTAATAGGCCTGATTTACCAACATTCAACAATGTGTCATTTCCCAAAGCATGTCTTCATTCATTTAAGAATTTTATCTAATCTGGTTCACAATCCTCTTCACCCCAGTCAGTGGCGTCAGTTGGAGGATAAACAAGCTTGTGCTCCGCTGAAGGGTTGAACTCACAGAGAACTTCACAGCCACGATCTGCCGAATTATATTAAGACTCATGTCTTAACTTTCCTTAAAAGCACTGAGTTTGAGCGACTAATGGCTGCTGCTTGTTCACTCGGTAAGCGGATCGATAAAGTGAATGAAAAGAGAGGGAGAGAAAAATAACCCAATTGTTGTTGTCAGGTTTCTCGTTGCCTTATTCACCGCACGGTCTAAAGGTAAAGAGGCTTCCACATTCAGTTAACGTTTTGGAGGATGTATACCCTGTATAAGATGTATACCCTGGACACAGTGCATTTCCCCTGCTTAGTGTAACAACTGCTGCTCTCTGGATGATGCCTGTCCTCTGCAGCCCCTTAATGCGGTTTCCTGCTTTATGGGAAAATATGAGGCTGACTCAGGATATTTCGGGCCCTGGGAAATGCCCTAACGCCGATGTTTAATACCTGGTTGTCGTCTCAGGAGCCTGTTTTAATCCGATGACTGAGGACGCTGGGTCAGACGCATCCGCAAGCTCCTGTATCCACAGACGTCAAATCTTTATCAGATTAAAACTGACTAACCAAGACACTAGCTCCGAACTGAATACAGATGGGCTAGTTTTATACTGTTCGAAGCTTCGATCGGCATGAAGGAGCCACAGATGACCTCCTGTCTGGATTGGCTGAAGCTGCTGACGGGTGAGCCTCTAGCTGTGACGGGATTGGTGGGTAAAGGAGGAGCTTCCCATCCCACATCGTCCCAGCTCACAGATGGCAGATGAAAAGACCCCCCCCTCCCCCGAAATGATGGTGTAACATGGGAAGATGATACTGCCATGCTTGTATTGAAATGTAATTTGACGATGTGGTATACTGTTGCGCTACACACAGTGAATTCTCATTATTTAGTTTGTACCAGATGTCTTTCCTGCATCCTAATGGCATGTTGGACTGCAGAGACCATTGGACTGGAGGATAGTAGAGAGCAGCCTATTTAAATCTAGCCTTTAGGGTCTGTTTTTTGCAGTTGGTACTTTATTCATTACGTGTACGTTGTCCACTCGGAATGCACATCCACTGCTACGGGCATCCTCTGGTAAAGATGTGGAGGAAGTGCTCTCAATGCCCACATTTACTTCTAGTCTAATTGGACATAATATAGGGCATTACCTTCTCTATTATATTATCACAGCCTCCAGGACCTGTCCACAACCTCTCCACACACTTAAAGGTCCACAGTCATTCTGGTAATTAGTAAATTAAAACCTAATGTGCCTGGTCTGCATTGCTCTCCGGGTCTGCCGTTTGGTTGCCAAGACGTCTTTGGTGTCTTGCAAAAATCCAACAATGCAGTAGGGCTGCTTCAGGGTTCCCACATGAAAGGGAGGACAAGGGTGGCGTCTCTCACTGCTGTCACCATGCAATGATGCAACACACGCCACCACCGCTTTACGAACCGCTGATACGAGGAGGAGGAGGTGATGACTGAAGCTAGACATGATGAGAACCTCTGATCAGGGAGGCGGGGCCATGCTGTTCCTCTGATGGGGTCTGGAGGAGAGGGAAGGAGGAGGCGCTGTCAGGGAGAGAGGGAGACAAGCGAGGGCACCAGGGAACACTGCAGGATGTCATTAGGTACGGTCCTGCTGCCAGCTTGTGTTCCGCCGGTTATGTTTTGCTGCCTGGTAATATATTTTAACCTGATTGCTTTGACTGCCTGGTAATATTTAGCTGCCTGCTGTGCTTGCTGTTCGTTTGGGTAATTGAGTCAGGCAGCTGTCAAGGCGCTCTTAATTGCATGTCTGACATAGGATTCAACTGGAGAGAGAATGACAGGGATGCATTAGAGAGGGATGGAGGAGGAGGAGGGAGGGAGAGATGGATGGATGGATGGATGGAGGGAGGGAGGGAGGGGTTAAGGTTCAGCTTTGAGAAAAGGTGGTGGCTGGTGGGGGTAAATTATGCCATTATGCACCTGCCACAACAACTGCGTTGTTTGTGTGAGCTGGCAGTCCAAACTCACAGTCGTCAGTTCACGCTACCATGCCCTCTGTCTCACACACACACACACACACACACACACACACACACACACACACACACACACACACACACACACACACACACACACACACACACACACACACACACACACACACACACACACACACACACACACACACACACACACACACACACACACACACACACACACACCAGGTACTCGTATGTAGGCATTATCTGGTCTCCCTGCAGCACCGTTCTAAAAATCACAGGAATCTCCCATTTCATTGCATGTCTCTGAGGGCATGTTCCCAGCAGCAGCATGGAGCCCTGCCTCTCCCTGTGAGTCAGTCCCAGTGCTCACTGGGTAGACACCCTGACCTGGACAGTCCCCAATCGGATCATGGAGCTGATCACCAGTAGAAATAGGCTGCGTGTTCCTTAGGGTGTGTAATTGGAATAGATTTGGACTCTAATATATAGTCGGTTCCTATGGCAGTACTGCAGTTCTGGCCTGTGTGTTGAGGTTGTTGAGTACTCGACACACACACACACACACACACACACACACACACACACACACACACACACACACACACACGTCTTGCCGTCAACCCGGCGAAACACGCTTCAATCAGGGATGCAAACGATTTTATTTTTTGCAAACGTGGCTTTTATTGTTTCTCTGTAAGGTGGCGGTGTCCTGGTATCGGTGCTTTATGTGTGGGTCGGCAGCAGCTCAGTCCGGTAGGACTTGGCTGGAGCCGGAGGGTCGCCGGTTCAAGTCCCCCAAACGGCCCAAGTAACAGTTAGCCTCCTGGGCACTGCCGAGGTGCCCTTGAGCATATTTATATACAGCGCCCTGCTCCCTGGGCAGCTGTATATACAATTACTGCCCACTGCTCCTAATACTAGGATGGGTTAAATGCAGAGAAACTCATTTCACTGTGTTAACATGTGACCAATACAGAGGATTCAATATTCCAGATTTTTTGTTATGGTTCTGTCTATCCACATAAGAACCGAAAGTGATCGAAAACAAAAGTAAAGTGTGAAGAGATGCACCAATACCACTTTTCCTATCAGCTGATACTGATGCCCGTCCGATACTGACTGCAATTTGCAAACATAGCAAAATGCTGCACCACTGGTGGGTGATTGAAGTTGAAAGTCCTTCCAACAGCAGACATGGCACATGAAGTGACTTCAACTGTCAACTTCGATATGTCGATATGTAAGTATTAAAAAAAAAAAGATACTCTATAACCATCGCAAAAAGTCTATGTACACAAAATAGGATATTTGTTCTTTTTCTATATTTATATTTTTATAATTGTGTTGCTGATCGAAAGCTGCTGACATTTTAGGTTGTGCCAGTGCAAGGTCCTGAGATTGGTTTTTACACAATTTAAATATGTAAATAGTTATGTTGAACCCACCGGCTGATGCTGAAGCAGGACCTGTAACTGTTATCACCTGTTGCAGACCATGGATATATATTTATAACAGGGCAGGATTGAAGAAGGTCAGCAAATGTGTTTTAAAGCACATGCCATGTTGGACTATTCTTTCTCTGGAGGGTTTTTTATGATACATGCGGTGATATGGCAGGCAACTAACTATGCCAAATATAATTGTGTATCGATTCAAGTCTTGTTTTTATTCATTAATTTGTTCTTAGAAAAATGCAAATACGGTCATGCATATACTTGGCATGTCCTATGTTGGGCTCCATTACAGCTAACTGCTTTTTTACTAAACTCAATAGGATGTCAAATGTGGTGTCAGCCGCTTTAGCCACTCGATATCCTGGACAACCAATCACAGAACAGTGAGACGACATGATATCCCCGTAGTCCACCGGGCCACACATCGAAAACTTAACATAGCGGAGCTTATGTCTGCCTCTCGGGAACACTGGCACCCAGATGTAAACATGGTCCCGTAACGTCCGGCTGGACTGGCTCTGCAGTGCAGTGTACCGTAGATGTGTATTAAATATGTATTGATAGTAAACAGCTTGAGCGGATTATACACTCCTACTTTTAAACTTGTTAGTTGTGGACTCGTCATGGCTAACGGTGAGTGAACAACGGTGGCGGGTGACTCAGACATCCTCTCTGTGGTGCCGCTGCTTTTGGGGGGGGGGGTGGGTGTGTGTGTGTGTGTGTGTGTGTGTGTGTGTGTGTGTGTGTGTGTGTGTGTGTGTGTGTGAGAGACATGAGTGACTTCACTGAAACAGATTTCCGGGGTTAGAAGTAAAGCAAAAACAATATTCTCCTCAGGAACTGAAAGACCATCGCATGACTTTCAAAGATGCCAGTAAACCGAAAACATTTATGGTGGGATTTGTTTGTGGTGGGATTAGGACTTGCATGCATTTGGTCACCAACCGTGTGTTCTTGTAGATATATAAATAACCATGTGTGTGTACTCTAGATACCTAGAGTACACGGGGAGCTGTGTCCACAACCTGTGTCAACAACCTCCAGCTCTACGGATGAGCTGCTCCAGGACTTAGCGATACAACCATGGTCATTTCACTCACAGCTCACCTGTGTTTTTTAAATGTTTATGATGGGCTTTTGTGGCTTTTCTTCATAGTGGGTTCAAGTGGGTTGAAGGAGAGGGGGTAAACTGTGTGTATCATCGGGTCAGAGGTCAGAATCACCCGCTCTGATCACACAGCGTTCTTTACCCCTGCGACCTCAGTTTGTTGTCATTCCACATCTTTCTGTTTTCGTTAACTTTTCAGTCAGCCGAGCCCACTGGGATCGTTAGTGCTGACCGCAGAGAGATGAGCATTCATGTGGGCAGTTTCTAATCTTGTTTCCCGTCCTCCGGTCGGTCACTCCCACACACTGCGTAGTGGAGCCTCTGGTTCTGTAGCACGCTGCTACCGGTTTAACACACAACCAGCAGACGTGTGAACTGAGAATATTGAAAGAAATGAGAAAGATACTATTCATTTGCATCAAAACAAAAACTTTACCTGACATTTAGAACACCTTGTTGAACGTAGTCTACACGGTCACACTTTCTCTGGTATGACCATGATGTAATTCTTATTTTCCTTGAACATGCTATCAACTCTCAATATCTCCATCTGATTTCCCCTCCCTTTTTCAAATATACGTTCTGCTGTACATGACGCAGCCTGACCCGTCTTCCTGTCCCTCCCCCCTTCTTCCCCCTCCCCCCCTCCCCCGGTCTACTTCCTGCAGGGAGGAAGAGGAGAGCCTGCGGGACAAGATCCGAGCGGACCACGAGCGGGCTCTGCAGGAGGCCAAGGAGAAGCTGCGGAAGTCCCGCGCTGAGCTGCAGGCCGAGATCCAGACGGAGAAGGTGCGGGTGGTGGAGGAGGAGCTGAAGAAGAAGAAGAAGAAGGAGCAGGAGGCGGCAGGGCCCATGCCCCTCCCCCCTATCCCCATGCCCAAGGTGATGGGCGTGAGCGACGGCGAGTCGTCCGAGCCCGCCGTCAAGGAGAAGCGCGACAAGATCCGAGAGGTAGGACCCCAAGAGTGAGTGTGTGTGTGTGTGTGGGGGTAGGGCTGTCCTTGCTGTGATGTAAGGTGGCTCATGGCAGCGGTATTGACTTATATTACTGAATCAACCTGCATTCTATGAATAATAATTACGCTAAATCACTGAACTCAACCAGCCTATATTTTGGACAGGTGTCTGGATGCAATACTCTCCAACCACACAGTCTGGCCCTTTCACCGTCTACCTCGGACAGACGTTTATGTTCAGCTTTATTCTTTTCACCGTTCTCACTGTCTTAGGATCAGTGAAGACACATCAGAGGCGGCAGCTCAGGAGGTAGAGCCTCAAGGTGCACCTTGAACAGCACGTTCAAGGTGCTGTATGTAACAAGGACACCGAGGGTAGTGCACTCCAAGTTGTCTCTGTTAGCCCCTTCTACTCCAGACCTGAAGCTCACTGTGTTGCCAGGTTGAGGACACTGAAGCAACACCATCCCAAGACGATCCGAGTGCAACATTATCAGACAAGCACAAGTTGAATACCCCATGGTGTGTTTTAGCACGGTGTGGTCATGGAGCTTTTTAGAACGAGGGCGAGGCTTTTTTATATATGGCGACTCAGGGTACTCTAAGATCAGTATACACACAGACCAAAACACAAACGCACGTTCCAGCCCAGCATGGACATTAAGGCGGAACAAGGGGGCATACTGGCTGTATCATTGTTGACAGTGTAGCATACTGGCTGTAGCATTGTTGTGGGTGTAGCATACTGGCTGTAGCATTGTTGCCTGTGTAGCATACTGGCTGTAACATTGTTGACAGTGTAGCATACTGGCTGTAACATTGTTGATAGTGTAGCACACTGGCTGTAGCATTGTTGATAGTGTAGCACAATGGCTGTAGCATTGTTGTGGGTGTAGCATACTGGCTGTAGCATTGTTGTCTGTGTAGCATACTGGCTGTAGCATTGTTGTCTGTGTAGCATACTGGCTGTAGCATTGTTGTCTGTGTAGCATACTGGCTGTAGCATTGTTGTCTGTGTAGCATACTGGCTGTAGCAATGTTGTCTGTGTAGCATACTGGCTGTAGCATTGTTGTCTGTGTAGCATACTGGCTGTAGCATTGTTGTCTGTGTAGCATACTGGCTGTAGCATTGTTGTCTGTGTAGCATACTGGCTGTAGCCTTGTTGTCTGTGTAGCATACTGGCTGTAGCCTTGTTGTCGGTGAAGCATACTGGCTGTAGCATTGTTGTCGGTGAAGCATACTGGCTGTAGCATTGTCTGTGTAGCATACTGGCTGTAGCATTGTTGTTTGTGTAGCATACTGGCTGTAGCATTTTTGTCAGTGAAGCCATAGTTCCACTTAGCATGGTTCCCTCATCTCTGATGATCTATTATGGTTGTTTTATGGTTTAGTATTACATTTTCTACATATAGCATCTTTAACAATGACTGTGCCGTGTAGACTTTCATAATTCTACTACTCATTCACTCTTAAGTTAAGACTTAGGTGGACCAGATGAATTATGTGTTCACCAGAGTACTGGAGCCTTCTCTTAGTGGTTAGTCTCCAGCTAACGGGCTGGTTAATTTCCAGTTGACCCCCTGGTTTGTCTCCAGGTGACCCCCTGGTTTGTCTCCAGGTGACCCCCTGGTTAGTCTCCAGGTGACCCCCTGGTTTGTCTCCAGGTGACCCCCTGGTTAGTCTCCAGGTGACCCCCTGGTTTGTCTCCAGGTGACCCCCTGGTTTGTCTCCAGGTGACCCCCTGGTTTGTCTCCAGGTGACCCCCTGGTTTGTCTCCAGGTGACCCCCTGGTTAGTCTCCAGGTGAGAGCCTGGTTAGTCTCCAGGTGAGTGCCTGGTTAGTCTCCAGGTGAGTGCCTGGTTAGTAAGGCTGTGCCATATCGTATCGTTTATCGCGATAAGTCCTCCCCACGATAAGTATTTTGTCATACCGCGGTAATGACGATAATTAATGACGTGTTTACATATGCGACAAACGTGGGCATGTAGAAGGAGAACAACAATGGCGGAAGGCGGAGTTCCAAACGAGGAGGAGTTAATCGAGAAAAAAGGAGCTGGAATTGGCTTCTATTCACGGCTATCTTTTCACTCCGCTAGTAGTCCCGTTCACTTTTCCTGACGGAAAATACTGACTTGCTGATAGAATTGCTGAATTGTTTGCGCCAGTTGTTTTTCTTTCTCCGGAAGTAAATCATAATTAGTCGGGACCGACTACCGACTTATTAATGAGCGTTCCGTTCATTATCCCTTACGTATTCGATGATGGTAAGGATTAAGATGTTTTTTAAAAATTTTTACATTTCTTTTGTCATTTATCGTTATCGCAATAAATACCATGAAATATCGTGATATAGTTTTAAGTCTATATCGCCCAGCCCTACTGGTTAGTCTCCAGGTGAGTGCCTGGTTAGTGTGTGTGTGTGTGTGTAAGCATAAGCATCAGTGTGGGTTTTGTGTCCACACATTAGTTTTTTCCCTATGTGTGTGCATGCCTATTTGCGTGTGTGTGGTTGAGCGCAGAGTGAGTGATAATGTCTGAATTATGTATGTAGGCCATTGGGTATCGGTGAGTGTGAGCCCCAGACAAACAGACCCTGAGCTGAATGCAGATGCTTCCTACCTTGAGTTTCTTTGTGTCTCAAGTTGCTGTGGTATTGTGAACGTGTCTTTAAAGAGGTGCCAGGCGTGGGAGCTTCATCCCGTCCTCTCAACAAAACCGCCGTCCGTCTGTCTGTAGATCAAGCTTTTGTTCCCGTCATCATATTCAGCTATTCGTTTGCGAGAGAGCGCCGTGCGCTCTCTCGCAAACGGAGCCAGGGAGACGCGCCGGCCTCGGGTGCTGGCTGCAGCTGGGCCGGGGAGCTGGCCAAGCAGAGGTCATAAGAGCGCCTCGCTTCTCCCGTGAACCATCCATCCGGTTATGTCTTTCTTCATTAGCGGTGTGATGCCTGGATGTCTTGTTTTGGATGGAGGGCGGCGGTGTGGGGGGTCACGACCGACCGGCTCTCAGAGTGCTTGTTGTTTAAACCCGCCGCTCCACAGGACACCATGTCATCACGTGCGCTCTGTGGCGTCTGATGTTCAGCAGGAGTATAACCTGATGAGGATTTACCCTAATCGAATTGCCAGCAGTGGGGAAAATAAATTGGTAATTAGATATGGCCGAGTTGTTGAGTTTAGAGTGTGTGGCTGGTTCTTTACCCCCCCCCCGTTTGTCTGGTAGTGGGCTCCTCAGACCTTTACCTCCTCCACACTCACTTTTTATGTTGTTTTAATGCATGTATTTCCAAGACCAAATTTGATAGAAACGCAGAAATGGTTGCCCTCACGAGATCTGTTGGATCAGACCTGTCCTGCATGTTATTGTCTTTGAACTGTTCTTATCCCACACACACAACGTGCGTGTTTTTGCTTCCAACAGTTTTTGCTCCTCCTAGCAAAAACTGTCGGTGTCCTTGAGGAAGACCCTAACCCTAACTGCTCCCCGGGCGCTGTATGAATAGCTGCCCACTGCTCCTAATACTAGGATGGGTTAAATGCAGAGAACACGTTTCACTGTATGTCTTCATGTATGTGACCAATAAAGAGGATTACATCCTCACGATTTGTTTGTTTGCGTTACTATCCATTAGCCGGCGTTCGCCTGTGCTAAAAGGTGTGCTTCCAGAGGAAGAACAGACTAGGATAAAGTGATGTTCATAGAGCTCTTCTGGCACTGCTCAGCCCGAAAATAGTTGGATTTAACGAAAGCGCAAACCACTTTGAATTCAAGTGCTTTTGTCAATAAACAGTTTTAGGGGGTAAACGACTGTGTAAATTGCAGTGTTATTGGATGGGGTTTAAACAGCGGAATGGACAGTAGCAAACGACAGAACAAGATGAAGTATGACAACCCCCCCCCCCCCCCCGTGGTGAAACACCCGTGAAGCGATATCTCCTCAGTTTCTACACCGCCCTCCACGGGGCAACCAACTGTGAAATCAGACCCATTTTAAAGAACAGGAGAATAGGCTCCAGGATGTTCCTCCAAGGCCTACCTTACAGTTCACCATCAGGGCATCGAGATTCTCCGCTTCTAGCCCCGCCCATGACTCACTCGTGTGTGTGTGTGTGTGTGTGTGTGTGTGTGTGTGTGTTTGCGTGCGTGCGTGCGATGGATGCCTGGGCCATAAAGGGACAACACGGCCTCTGAGGAAACACAAAATCTGCTGAGAAGGCAATAACCCCTCCTACCTCACCCTCGCTATGGCCTGGTGCCATGCAGAGCTCAGCCTTAGCTCCCTCGCCTCTCGCCCTCCATCTCTGTCACTCTCTCACTGTGCATCTTCTCTCTTGTGCTCTGATCCTCCTCATTGGGCTCTTCCTCTATGCTGATCTCTCTACATTGCCTGCTGTCTCTCTCCCCCCCCTTGACCCCCCCCCCCCTCCCCCTGTGTCTTATCAACCCAGCTGTCAAATATCTTTCTCTTTCTTGCTTGCTCTCCTTTTCTCTCTCTGGCTTGCTCCTCTCCCTGGCTCTCTCTCTTTCTCTTGCTCTTTTTCTCTCTCTCTCTCTTTCTTTCTCTCTTCCTTCCCCCTCTTTATCTCTTTCTCTTCTTTCTCTTTGCCTTCCCCCTCTCTCTCTCTTCCTTCCCCCCCTCTCGCTCTCTTCCCCCCCCCCCCCCTCTCCCACTCTCTCTCTCCCCCTCCATCTTGCCTCGTGGCAGTCTCTCTGCAGTAGACTGCCGTACTGCTAAAAGCTCTCTGCGGTGTATTCAGGGAACCTCCATTAGTGTGCCATCCATTGTGCTCCTCTGTTTGTTTTCAGTGTTTACCTTTGTTCTAGGATCGCCTCTGGCCAGTTGTTGGGTTTGTGGGTGTGGTGCTCCTCTGGATATAATAAGTGATCCTGTTTGATCATGTTGAAGAGGACCCTATATGTGTGTCTGTCTGTATGTCTCTCTCTTTGTCTCTCTCTCTTTGTCTCTCTCTGTCTCTCTGTCTGTCTCTCTCTCTCTCTCCTCTCTCCTCTCTCCTCTCTCCTCTCTCCTCTCTCTCTCTCTCTCTCTCGCACTCAACCGTCACTAATGGGTTTGGATATGTAATCACATCCAGGATGTCATTATCCTATTGAGTTGTATTGTGAATATGACATTGTGTGTAAATGGGTTTCTTTGATGAATATATGATTGAGTTGTAATGTGTAATCAGCGGTTGGAAGTGTACTGTGTATACTTGATATGTAATTATTCAATGACACTAATCTGAATCAGTCATTTAATAACGGAGTTGTATTGTCGATATATAATTGCATAATATAGTAGTGTTTGTGGGCATATGGTTATATAATAGTATTCAATGATATGTTGTGTTTTGACCTTCAGTGCATTAGCTACTAGTAAATCAGCAGACACTTTCATGCAATTCATTATTTTTTAGATTCAAGTCAGTAATAAGCAGGTAGCTTTCATAACAATTTATATAAATGCATAAAGTTCAAATGAATCAATTTCTACATGGGGAACATCAAACTTATTATTTGATGGAGGTTGTATTATGCTTGGCTCAGCTGGGTTTGTTTTACAGTTACATTTTTACATGTATTTAGTAGTTTCCTTCCAAAACCTCATGGCTAGTACCACATCATGTACCGTAAAACACTAGAGCATGGTACTGCTGACCAGATTCACACACAATCACTACAGAAAAACAATAGGTTTCTGTCTTCGTTTTATTTCATGGCGGTGCAGAAGAACATTTAAATGCACATATGACCAGCTCAAAGTCAGGAAAATAATTATCAGAGTAGTATTGTATTGTATTTGACCAACTCATCATAACGTCTGTATTGTATTAGTAGTTAGTAATTAGTATTGTATTATACTGGTATAGCAGAAGCAACAGGTTTGTGTTGCTTTCACCGTCTTACCAATAAGCAAGATAACAGTTGCCACCCTTCCAGGTCCGCCATGTTGGGTGGGTTGCGTTCAGTTGGGCGCCACTGCGGCATGCTGGGTAGTGGGCCCGTGAGCCGAGGCTCAGGCTTGGTCTGGGCGGAGGGCAGAGCGAGGGGAGAGGGAACAGAGAGAGCTGGCATACTGCACTCCTCCCACCATGCGGTTCTCCTTGCCTGGGCCTCTGCCACAGCATCAGCCCACTGCCCAAACAAGCAGACGGTTAAACACACAGTGGCATTCTTCTCTTGCTGTATGCAAATGTCTAGTGGTGTGATTGTGTGTGTGTGTGTGTGCACGCTAACATGACACGGAACACTCAGGGCGGAGGAGTCTACTGGAAGGCTACTAGCGATGCTGTCTTAACGAGCTGTATTTTCAAGATTTGGCGACAGCATTGATGAGTTTGATGCTAAAATGCAATAACTGCAATACAATCAATATTTTTAATAGTCACATGTTTTGTTAATTTTTTCCTTCATTTTATGTCCTTTGTAATTTCTATAACGCAGTTGAATTTACACTGTGGGCGAATCACACAGCGTCTTTAAAAAACAACATTCTGCCCACTCAGGTTTTTTGA
This sequence comes from Muraenolepis orangiensis, assembly GCA_027704905.1. Lineage (NCBI taxonomy): Eukaryota > Metazoa > Chordata > Actinopteri > Gadiformes > Muraenolepididae > Muraenolepis > Muraenolepis orangiensis. Next base: position 23,094,694 of record CM051003.1, read on the forward strand.
CAGTGCATGTGAGGTTGATCTAGCCCCTCCAATATAGGGGGCAGCATTTTACCAGAACGGTTTGGTGACCGCCCCAATGGTGAGAAACAAGGAAGAACCACACCAACATGTCACTGAGGGGTGAGAGTTTGAGTGAGAAAGTGGATTAGAGTCTGGATGTGTTGAGGCTAGAATCTGGGCTTATTCTACTATGATTGACAGCGTGTGTGTGCTTCTTGGTGTAAACCTCATCTAATTAATTGATTTCTGCCCTCATGTTAAGCATATGTCTTTGTAGGGAATATATCATTTTATATTCCCTACAAAGACGTTATACGTCTTACGTCATGTATGTCATACGCCAAAAAAGGCACTGTTGGTCGATCACTCAGCGTTGTTAACGTGTCCAGTTTTCCTATGATGCAGCACGTCTGTGCTTGCGTTACATTTTGTATAACATGTTCAATGCGTGAATGTTCTGCACCAGGTGTATGAATACACAACGTGCATTTAGTGTGTAGTGGCTCTGAAACAAGCACCTTCTGGCCTTATAACAGCAGGTCCAGCATGGGGTTCAGGAACAGGTCTTGGCTGGGTCGGCAGTAGGGGGGTCCCCCGAAGGAACACTGTTTTAATCATCCGTTAGTTGAGTCTTTAATGAGCTCAGTGGGAGGGCACCGTGGTGCTGTGCTAGGAGAAGGTTTCAATATTACATGACTCGGTGATGTTGATAGGTTTTCAATGTAGTGAGTCCCCAGGACACACACGCGGTCATTTGAATGGGTCCCAGGAAAATGGAGTGGGTCCTCAATATAGTTAATAATACACTTCATATTAATGTGTACAGCCATTCAGTTGTTGCAGCTGGTAAAGGGGGAGCATTACTTTATATAATGCTGGGTAGTTTAACTTCATCTTTCATCATGTATTATTTATATTGGCAATCTAAACCTGCAAAGTAACTAAAGTTATTAAATAAATGTAGTCGAGTAAAAGGTACAATATTTACCTATGAGGTGTAGTGGAGTAGACATATTTCAATGTTGTATGTGTCTCCTGGGCAGGTCTACACCGCTAGACACACAGGACTCACACCGTCTCCTGGGCAGGTCTACACCGCTAGACACACAGGACTCAGACCGTCTCCTGGGCAGGTCTACACCGCTAGACACACAGGACTCACACCGTCTCCTGGGCAGGTCTACACCACTAGACACACAGGACTCAGACCGTCTCCTGGGCAGGTCTACACCACTAGACACACAGGACTCAGACCGTCTCCTGGGCAGGTCTACACCACTAGACACACAGGACTCAGACCGTCTCCTGGGCAGGTCTACACCACTAGACACACAGGACTCAGACCGTCTCCTGGGCAGGTCTACACCACTAGACACACAGGACTCAGACCGTCTCCTGGGCAGGTCTACACCACTAGACACACAGGACTCAGACCGTCTCCTGGGCAGGTCTACACCACTAGACACACAGGACTCAGACCGTCTCCTGGGCAGGTCTACACCACTAGACACACAGGACTCAGACCGTCTCCTGGGCAGGTCTACACCACTAGACACACAGGACTCAGACCGTCTCCTGGGCAGGTCTACACCACTAGACACACAGGACTCAGACCGTCTCCTGGGCAGGTCTACACCACTAGACACACAGGACTCATACCACCTCCTGGGCAGGTCTACACCACTAGACACACAGGACTCATACCGTCTCCTGGGCAGGTCTACACCACTAGACACACAGGACTCAGACCGTCTCCTGGGCAGGTCTACACCACTAGACACACAGGACTCATACCACCTCCTGGGCAGGTCTACACCACTAGACACACAGGACTCATACCGTCTCCTGGGCAGGTCTACACCACTAGACACACAGGACTCATACCGTCTCCTGGGCAGGTCTACACCACTAGACACACAGGACTCATACCGTCTCCTGGGCAGGTCCACACCACTAGACACACTGGACTCAGACCCGTGATCGTGCCTAGGTTCACCTCGCTCCGAGGTTTTCTTCTGTTGTATGATTTAAAGTTGGCTTTGTTCTCTTCAATGCAGCGTGGTCAGGGTGCATCCTCATTGTGAGTCACTAATGAAGTTTACTGCCACCTTTCTGGTTTGAGTGAGTCAGACGCATCACTAGCAACATTACTGTGACACACACGCTCTGTGTGTCATGACTCTGTTGCTCTAGGAAAGCCAAGGGAGTGTCTGCAAACGTCCACTCACTGGGCCCAGCCCAAAGGAATCCTAAGCCCAGTCGTTCCAGTGTGACTCTTTAACTTTTTACCATCGTGACTGTTTCACTGGCAGCAGTGTGTGCTTCTAGTCATTTGAATGGCTGTAGTGTGGTGGGCGTGGGTATTTATAGCCGTGAGGTCATCAGAGGTGAAGCGCTCTGGTTCATCACTCATTGATCCCCTGTAAAAAAAAGCTTGTCAATGAATATGTTCAGCAAGCAGAGCAGGTTTGCAGTTGTTGGTGGTGGTGGGGATGGTCGAGCCTCTTAACAATAGAGGGTTGCTGGCTCACGGCAACGAACAGCTGTGTGTGCACGAGTGAGAATGTGAGGCATACATCGTAGAGGGTAGGAAAAACTGTTCCAGCTGCCGTTTTAGTTGACTATGGGTTTGAGGGGGAAAAGGGTCTGGAGGTGTGTTTTAAAGAGGGAGAGAGGGTGAGGTTATTTGAATCAATCAGGCTGACTGTGTAGGTCACTCAGGGCAGAGCGGCTTCACTCATCAGAAGCCTCCTGCAGCCCTAAGATGGACGCCTCAGGGAGCCCGCTTGATTTCCTTTCTCTTCTCAGAATGGCACACCTAATGGCCGTGCTCTCACCATGCTCAAACCCTTTCATGTGTGTGTGACCTTGGTGTGACCTCAGGGTAAGGTGATGGGACTCCCTACTGTTCTTCTCCCCTCTGAGGCTGGATGGCTTGGTGTCGCATGAGTCCTCCTGGCAGACGGACAGACAGCAGGTACCCGGGCACTTGGCTGGCATTGAGAAGGTCGGTGGTTCCTCGAGCACTCGGCCCTTCCCTTCAGTGACACGGTCGCATTTCAGGTCCCACAAGTCTGGTCCCCGTCCACCAGCAGTACTCTGCAGGGTCCTGCATGGCTCTTGGCGTCAGCTGTCCTCTGTCTGCATTCTTTGTTCAGTGTTGTGGTGTGTTGGGAGCCTAGTGAGTACCCCAAGGGGTTTGACCCCCCAGCCACAGGGTTCAGGGGTGAACACCCTTGACGGTCCCCAGTCTACCCGTCTCTCGTGACTAAGTTGCATTGGATTGAACACTCGCCTTTGCCTTCTAAAGCTGGAATCCAAGGATCGCCGAACCATTCTGCATTAATGGACAGTATATCAACAGGTTCCAGTGGGATGAATTCATTGGGATTAGGGTGATATCTGCAGTGTAATGTTAGTATCCTGTTAACTGCTGCTAAACTGCAATTTCCATAGCCATTCATTGTTAATGAGGTAATTAAGAGGTGTGGGTTGCTGGCATCAGAGGAGACGGCTAGCCAACGCTTCGCCAACTCCTGCATGCAGAGGCACCTTAACTCCTGTCCCTTCATTGCGAGCTGAACTCTGACCGCGTGTGTGTCTCTGACTGACTGACTGACTTTGGGCACAAAAATATGGTCATGATATGGTTTTATTAGGCTTCCTTGGGTGTTTCACATACACACGTCTTATTGTGTGAGTTGGCGAATAAGCATGCATAATGTGCAATACAAAGACCAAATAGAGATACTCTAGTCCAGAGATCACCAACAGATGGTCCGGCATTTAGTGAGTGAGCAGATTACACACACTGCGTGTGTGTGTGGGGAGAGACAGAGAGAAACCGTGGAGTAATTTCACATGGAGTGCTCTAAAAACCGAAAGGTAGACGGTGTAAACTTCTCCATGTTTGTTCTTTTCCTACGGGCAGTTCAACACCATTGAACGTCTCATTTCCGTGGCGACTATTAAAAGCGTTAATGTGAAGCGGCACTACGAGAGAAAGCGCACGTCTTTTGAGCAATCGCACCCACCAAAAATAAAATAAAACAATCTAGGAGGCCAATATCATCCATCCACCAATATCCTAACACATTAATTGACTGCCCAGCAAGGGGCTAAAAAGGGAAACCCAACCCTACTTTTATTGTATTATTTTAAAGTTAAGCACTTTATTTAAAGATGCACATTTTTCAAAAGCTCTGTTATGTGTTTTATTTCTTAATGCAGCCCTTATTGTGATTGAAATTTGAAAATAACATTTATTTAGTACTTATTTTTTCAGTTCAATGTGAAATCTGACAATATAAATACCTATTATTATATAGGTATATATTGTACTTGATGTATTTGATTCTGACGGTTAACTACATAGCCTGCAGATGTTGATCCAACTACTAGGCTATGTTAATATACAGTTACTGCACTGTATTCATGATGCTGCTGCACTACTGGCACTTTCAAATGCTTTTATATGCTTTTTGCACAATTCAACACATACAATACACAATACATATCATCTTATCAGTCACTTTATTGTCATTTTTCATTGTGTATATTATTTTTAATAGTATTGTGTTTTAGAAATGTATACTGCGGGAGGGAATAGGGCGTAAGCATTCCATTGTACTAGTTGCAAATGGCAAACTCATAACTTGAGTCAGACGTTATGATGTTCCGGACCTTTGCTTCAGGACATTTTCTCTCACTGGACCTCTTTCAAATGTTATTGAATTCCCCCGCTCTAGTTGATACCTCTGAGGTTAGCGTAACTTTAGCACAAAGGCGCTGAGCTACAGCATCCCACGGTCGTATCCATACATAGCGATGTCAACACCCATCCAATCAAACCAATTACATACGTTTGACTCAATCAACACACACCTGGGTTTTGACAGATCTATACAAATGATGTATTTGTTCATTACATAGTACTGGGGTTTTGTAGTATCTTGTCAAATCTAAAGGTGAAGGTTACTTGAAAATGTACATCACACTGATATCATCGGCTGTAATGAATCCAGTACAATACCTTTCAACGATAGTTGTGTGGGTAGACGGGTGGCTAAATGTATTGCTGTGAGCAGCGTTCAGCAGAGTGGTCTGTGGGGTATCTTTTGACGTTTAAATGTGCTTTATTAAGTTATTTTTAAGTTAAGATAATTCAACGTGCCCTGCGATGCTTGAATTGCGTGCTCGACAGGGACCTATCATCGTTTAGCAAACCACTGCTCCACATGAACACAAATGGGCTTTGAGGCATCTTTATTTGAGCGCTGTCACGTTCCTTGTAATAGTATCGTGTTCTGTGTGGCCCAGGAGTCCATAGCCCATGGCAACCGATGCAGCTGTAATTTAACCGCTACCACCATGCAGGGGGCATACCATGCAGTGGAGCACAAAATTAAGATCTGGTGCTTCTGTTGCGTGTAGTCCCATTATCAGTCACAACTTGGTCATCCACTCCCCCCATAGCCTGGCCGTTACCCCCCCCACTAGCCCTAGACAGAGGGGTTCTACTGATCCGGGGGCCACCTCAATGGGGACAAAGAGGGCCCACGCTAAGCTTGATGTCGATGGCTTCCATTGATTTTGATAGAAAAAGAAGAAATGCAATCTCCTCCATTGGAAGAGAGATGGCTGGGCAATAGGGCTCATGGTAGGTGTCCTGTTTTTGTTGGCGTTACATCTCTTTGTATTGTTGGGGTTTCAGTTTTCCCATGGGGAAGGTGACTTCTCACCATGTGACTTCTGAGACTTCTGGTCGGCGGTCCCTCCGGCCCATGTGATTGGCTGGATCCGTCCCCTACTTCTGTCACCAAGCAACCGTGTGTGCGTACTCCACTCTCTCTGTAGTGGAAACCATGGGGTTATCAGATGGCAGTGTGGAGTAACCCCTTAAGGGGTTAGCTCGTATGGTTAGCTCATACGGTTTGATGGGAGATGTTCCCTTAGGCAACAGGCAGACGATATTTAGGTTGGTGGACTGTACTGTAGCTTTACTGTGCTGAGGCAGACTTGTTCTAGGACAAGTCCTCCACTGGGAGTGAGGTGGGAGGCCCGATGCTGTAGCTGTCGACACGAAGGTTGTTGGGGAGGTTCTCTTCACCTGGTTTAAACCCAGTGGAGAACGCTGGCAGTAAATGTATTAGTCGAGGGTGTGCTGTAGTTGTGCTGCATTCCAACCATGGTAACAACTCCCAAAGGAGTTGCTTCCAAAGCTTCCAAAATTAGACTTGTTTTGTATAAAGTTGAGATTTATTTAGCATAAGTTCATGTATTTAGTTAAAGTTGGCTCAGGTAAGGGTTTGGTGTATGATGTCACATGAGATGCTTACGTTTCACTGAGTCAGAGCACACTGATGCACGTCCTGGTTCTCTATCCTTACTCTGACAAGTCATTTGTTTGAATGCTTTTAGATGGCTTTTTAGATTGCATTGACAAGACCACCCCAGCCACGAACTGTACACACTTTTACCGTCAGGCAGGCGATACCGCAGTATCAAGTGCTGCACAAATAGACTCAGAGATAGCTTCCACAGTCAGGCCATCAGGCTGCTGAACAAGGGCGTATAGCATATAACAATGTATATTTTATTACATTGATTTATATATACATATTGCTCTTTTCTGTGCCGATATTTTGCATTTTAGAAATTGCATTTATATTTTTATTTTTTAACTTTATTCTATTTTTATTCTATTTTTATCTTATTTTTATAACTGCTGTCTGTCGTTGGGTTTTGCACATAAGATTTTCACATCACTGCTTTATACTTGTGTAAACTGTAAAGTGACAATAAACTTGACTTGACTATTGCTGAGCAGAATTAGGTCTGACGGACGCATCTAATCAAATCGCACTCCGAAGGGTCCGCTTTTATCTCGGCTGCCACCTTGTTTCTAAATATGGCGTCTGTGGGTTAATGAGTGACTCATGGAGAGGAGAGCTCTCCTCTTTGGCCAGGGTACAGCACTTACACCAGCTCCCCTCCCTGGGGAACAATGCGCCACAATGGCGAGAAGTCCGTTGGGATCCGCCCCGCGTGTTCACTGCCTTAGTGTCCAATCAGTTGCCTGATCAAGGTCCTTCTGGATAAGCAGTTAAATGTCAACATTCTCAAATGGAGTGGACCTGTGGGCCTACCTATATGTGGGCCTGCCTATGAGGTGTCCAATCAACATGCGTCAAAAGGGAGGCAGTGTGCGTGTGCTAACGTGATTTATGGACCATGTTCATGCGGACGTCACGGAAATGTCGATGCCAAGAAGAGAGCGAGGCCCCAGGCACGGACCTCACGAGCCTGACTGGCTGCCAAGTGAGGGAGCGGGTGAGGGAGGGAAGGAGGATGATGGAGAGAAGATGAGGGATCTGGAGGGGACCGACAGCAGTAGAATCCTGGTGGTTTTCAACATGGCAGCCTTGGCCAATCAGAAGGCAGAGAGACGGATGGACAGACGCACACGTATGTGTGTGTTAATGTGCCCTGTTTAACAGCAGCGTGTGATGGTATTGTCTTCCCAATACACACTAGGCCTTTACACCTTGTTTTGCATGTTATAGATGCTGCTGTAGACAATATGTTTTTTTTTTGGATGTTGAGAGTGCAATAATAAACCAGCCCCCCCCCCTAGAAGTGCCTGTGCCAGTTAAACAATGACACACAATACACTCAAATCATATCTTAGATGATATAGAGTAGGTAGGTTATACATCTTGCGTGTCAGCGTATTCTACTGCGGATACAAGATATTTTTAATGGCCAATTGCAACAGGTACATAGGAATGCTTACTCCCCTTTCCCTCCTGCAGTATACATCTCCAAAACAATACCATAAAAATGATATATACAATAAAAATAAACATAAAATATGCCTACATCTACACATTAGGTTAGGCTTACATATTAAACATTGGGAAGAGAATATAATGATAATCATATGTTGGATCTAATAAGAGATCTACAACTTAAAACGTTGATTGGCTCCACAACTATAAAAATATCTGGAAGTCTCTTAAACCAGCTGTGCATGTTTACTCTCTAGTCAAGCTCCAGGAGTGCTCTTCAGTCGAGAACAAGTGGGACAATTACGCCGCCCAAGTCTAGCGTTCCAGTGATGTTAAAGTGGGACGAAAGGAACCACTAGTTGCGCCGTGCTAATTGCAGACTTTGTGTTCGTTTAGGACGTTCACAACAAGTACCTCAAATCACAACGTGCATGGAGTACTCACACAATCTCTCCATCTCTCTCAGTGGCTGCTCTGTAGTGCCCCATTAGTTTTATATTACAGGTGTCATTGTTATGTATTTCTAATGTGTAATCAGTCGGACGCATCTAGGTTTTCTTAATCGACTTGATCGACTGGTCAGGGATTGGATGTGAATTCTGAATCATCCAGAACACAACTCTGTGTTCTCCACCGAGACACCGGCCACTGGTTGATTGCACAGATGTGTTATACACTCAGCCTATATATTTTCCATCAAATTGAATGCTGTCAGCATCTTGTGAAAAGTTTATTTATTGGTAGCAGTGATGGTTGATCGCTGCGACCAATAAATAGATTTGCATGGAGGCGCTGCACCGCTCCTACAAGCCCTGATGTTAGAGAGCGTGACGCCTAGTTGGCTAAAGAGGGGGTGTGTGTGGGTGTGGTGAATGCGGTTGGGTGTGTGTGTGTGTGTGTGTGTGTGTGGTGAATGCGGTTGGGTGTGTGTGGTGAATGCGGTTGGGTGTGTGTGGTGAATGCGGTTGGGTGTGTGTGTGTGTGTGTGGTGAATGCGGTTGGGTGTGTGTGGTGAATGCGGTTGGGTGTGCTTTTTCTGTGCAATGATGGTTATTGTATTGTGTTAATGTGTTAATATTTCTGCGTGTGTGTGCGTGCAGATGATGAAGCACGCGTGGGACAGCTACAGGCAGTACGGTTGGGGCCACAACGAGCTCAAGCCCCTGGCTAAGAAAGGACACACCACCAACATCTTCGGTAAGTCTCTCCCCCCCCCCCCTATCCTCACCCCCCTATCCTCACCCCCCTTATCCTCACCCCCCTTATCCTCACCCCCCTTATCCTCACCTCCCTATCCTCACCTCCCTATCCTCACCCCCCTATCCTCACCCCCCTATCCTCACCCCCCTATCCTCACCCCCCTATCCTCACCTCCCTATCCTCACCCCCCTATCCTCACCTCCCTATCCTCACCTCCCTATCCTCACCCCCCTATCCTCACCTCCCTATCCTCACCCCCCTATCCTCACCTCCCTATCCTCACCTCCCTATCCTCACCCCCCTATCCTCACCCCCCTATCCTCACCTCCCTATCCTCACCCCCCCTATCCTCTGGCCATCTCTCTCTATATTTCACTCTGACAATTTCCCATGATGGCTCTTGGGATCACACGCCCACACACACACACACACACACACCATGCATTGTTGCAGTCAGCTGACATCGTTCCCATATATAAATATCATTCCCATTCCGAACTCAAATGTCCCCCCTGCACCAGCAGCACTGTCGACTGAATGGTAACCAGAGGTGTTGGTCTCTGCTCTCACAGTGGATACCAGACTCACACTCTCCCCTCTCTCCCCAGCTCCTCTGTTGGAAGGGCACTAAGGTTGACGTGGAGGACAGATAAACTGAGCCATTGTCTCCACTCTGGAGGGCTAGCTGTTAGCGTTACAGCCCGGGACATAAGGCCTCTCCTTGTGAGGAAGGATCAGCTGCAAGCAGTGGCACCCTCCACAGGGACGGGCCTGCCAGCTGGGTAGTTTATGCCTGCTCTCGCACTCTTCTCCAGGTTGGACTTAAATACTTAGTTTGTTCCACAACAGTGTTGTTGTTGTGGAGCGTAATACGACCCACAGGCCTGATCACGTATCACAGGACGCTGACATAACAGGGATGGATGATAACGGACCGGTTGCTTCATGGTCGTCTAACCTCTGCTACTGTAATGATGTAGCAGGGCGGAGGGTAGTGTGAACAGTGGTTGTACTCGGCTGAAAGTGTTAAACTATGGGGTGGCTGGATAGCTCCGTCTGTTGGGACTTGGGAACCGGAAGGTCGCTGGTTCAAGTCCCCAAAACACCTGGGCACTACTGCCGAGGTGCCCTTGAGCAAGGCACCAGACCCCTACCCTGCTCCCTGGGCAGCTGTATATACAATAGCTGCCCACTGCTCCTAATACTAGGATGGATTAAATGCAGAGAAACACATTTCACTGTGTGTACATGTATGTGACCAATAAAGAAGATTCAATCCTCCAGATTTAGATTAAAGTTTGTCCTCAGACTGAATTGAATGTCTTCTTCTGTGTTAATATATAACTGGTTGCCATGGATAAGTTCAAATTAGGACACACGGCTTTGAACACTTGGGTGTTCTTCAAACTATTATATAACAAAAAAGGTTGTTTGTATATTGTGCAACGTTTCCGTGAAACTGCACCGCAGCACTAGCACTATTGAGCATGTGAAGAGAAAACACACACACACACTAATCCAGGTGACAGGTTACCAGAATAGGAAAAAAAACACATAACTGGACTCTATAACCTAATTACCAGCCTGTTATTTATATTTTGCACATGAAGGAGCTGAGATCATTTCATGACGGTAGGTGATGGTGAGCCTGGCTCCCTCGTCCCATCAGGACATCTGTGGACAGTTGGAGCCCAATCTGAAATCAAACACATTCTCTACTCACCCCAAATTCGGTTGAAAAAGCCATTCCATTTTTGCGTTCGCTACTGCTTCTCAAAATCAACGCATCTCTAGAAGTCCCAGATTAACTTAATCTCAAATGTTTATGAAATCATGATGAAAAGTTTCCTGACTCCTTGTGTATCGCAAACAAAATACTCAAAGGATTTCGCATAAAATGTGCAAAAGATCGTAATTTCCAACAAGTTAGCTTAGCGAATAGCGATATATGATGGCACCGATCTATTTGGGTAACTTAACCATATAAAGCCTTAGTTGATTTGATTGCAGAAATGTTTTTATTTAGGATTTAGCAAAAATGTTGTTGATGCAATTTACAACCAATCCAAGATCAACGCTGGCGTCAATACATTACTTATTGATTTTGGAATCAACCGGGTGTTTACTTCAGAGCAATCGTTTTGTTCCATAATCACTGCGGGACTGACCTCACTAACTGGAGGGCTGATGTCTCTCGCTGTCTCTCTCTGTGCCTTTGATCATATTGTGTGGCTCACATCTGCTGTGGTTTCACTGATCGATCAGATAAAAGACTGCAACGTCCATCCTCCTAATCTCATTGTGTCTGACACACACACACACACACACACACACACACACACACACACACACACACACACACACACACACACACACACACACACACACACACACACACACACACACACACACACACACAACGCACTTCTTGGTAACACTGATGTGATGGGAACAGCTGCCATTGATCCATCTTGAAAGCATTTGACCTGCACGGTGAGCCCAGGTTTCTATGGAGATGTAGATGCTATCGGAGGCTGCCTGTTTACTCCGTCAGCAGCGACTCTGATCTTTAAACACACTCCTTTCTGTTTACTGGAAAGCTTTCTCGGGAGAGAGGCTCGGTTTACACTCATCTATACTCTTGGTCGTGTAAGCCCACACTGTGCCCACACACACGCACACGCACACACACACACACACACGCCTTCTCCAGGCTCCTCCAACAGCACCAACCACAAAGGCTTCATTTAGCCACCTTAAAACATGTACTTTAAGCTGCTTTTAATAGTGAACCCGAGTCTAATGAAGGAGAAGATAATAAGTTGGATTTTTATTAGATCAAATTGATAAATGGTAATAGTCTAATGTAAAGGTTCATGGCCTATGAACCTGATCAATCATCCCACATGTCCACCCAGAAGCCCTTTCAGGGAAGGTTTAGATGGAGATCCAACTAATATGATCATTTTTCATATTTGTGAGTGTATTTGTATCAGTCGTTAATCCCTGAGCATTTTAATCTGTGGCCTTTTTTAAAGTGGCCTTCTCGGCTAGTGGATTAAATTTAGCGGACTGAAAACATTGGAGAAATCCGATGTTAAGCCTTCATAAAACCATCAGTTGTGCTCCGTTTTGGTGCAAGGCCACGGCAGCTTAATACACTGTTGTCCTGTCTCCTGGTTTCTCTCCTCCTGGTTACAGTTCAGCCTCGCTGGGAGCAGGTGGTGTCAAACTGGGACAAATCATGGACACTGTGGTGGCTTCATGTTAACCTGAACTCTTCTAATCGAACACCCCCAGGGCTAACTATATAGCTGGCTTCAATAGTAATCCTTTAATCACCTCCAGAGCTTAATGCATGGATCTACCTAACTAGATCATTAGGAAGGTTAATGAAGGTTTAGATGGAAATACACAGCCGTGAATTTAGTTTGACGATATTCGTTTGCAAAACAAAATGCCTCATTTGAAAAAGGACTGATTTCTTTCGGATCAGTCTAGTTTGAAGACTGGACAATCGACCATATTTCACACTATTGGATCACATATATTGATATTCCATCAAGATATTCCATAGTTTGATATAATTATTTTACATGTTGACGGTTGTTAAAGAAAGCAGAGTGAAAAGTGATCCCTGTAAACACTGTCTAACCGTGGGCCATGGAGTCATCCTCATGAATAATCCAGTTTGTGGCCCAACATGCATGTTTCAGGGTGGAGTGGAGTGAGACTCAGATGGTCTCCGTCATGCCAAGTGATGAATCTTTGGCGTTGGATGTTCACCCTGGTCTCGCTCCAACGTTTGAGCGAAGCCCAGCGCTTACCGGCTAAATATTCAGCTTTTTTCCCCACACTAACTGGCTACTCACTACTTGATCGCTGATGACACCCTGAAATACCCTGATACCAACATGGTAATACTATTGACTCACAGAGATACGTGATTTTGTAGTTTTTACATATTATTCAACAACCGTACATTATATATTACCATGCACTTTACTGCAACATTTGCACCCTGGTTAGATGCCAAATTCCTTTTGCTGTACTGTACTTGTGCTGTACAATGACAATCAATTGGAATCTAATCTAATACCAACGTGGTAATACTATTGGCTCACTGAGATACCACATGATACCAACGTCGTTATACTATTGGCTCACAGAAACCAAAAAGTGGTATCGTGCCATTCTAACATTTAACCTTCTGGCTTCTTCAGCTATCACTCGTCAGAACAAAAAATGCCTTTAAACTTGACAGAAATAGTGTGTGTGTGTGTGTGTGTGTGTGTGTGTGTGTGTGTGTGTGTGTGTGTGTGTGTGTGTGTGTGTGTGTGTGTGTGTGTGTGTGTGTGTGTGTGTGTGTGTGTGTGTGTGTGTGTGTGTGTGTGTGTGTGTGTGTGTGTGTGTGTGTGTGTGTGTGTGTGTGTGTGTGTGTGTGTGTGTGTGTGTGTGTGTGTGTGTGTGTGAGATGGCGGACCTTGGGCGTGCATCAGCCACACGCTGGTCGCACTCTCGCACGCTTTATCCCTCGCACAGATGGTGCACACAAGATGTATAGCTGGCCTAATAACACCGGTATGCTGTCCTACTGGAATAACTCAATTGCTAGCTTCATATTACATATCGACATCTGGCCTGGCTTAGCCGCAGACCCGTCGCTGTTCACTGAAGCAAGGAACAGAGTCCATGATAGGTTTTATACAGCGCTCGACTCATGGTGTTCACATCCTCACTGTTGGCCCCCCCCCCCCACAAAAACACCTGATGAAACACAACCCCACAAGATCAATATAGTAGTGACACGCTTCAAGATGTTTTTATTTGCCATTTGCAACAAGTACAATGGAATGCTCCCTCCCCATTCCCTTCCCACTGTATGAATTCCAAAAACAGTACTATGCTATACTAAACTACACGACACTACGATACTAAACAATACTATCTACTATCAACAACACTATATTATAACAATACTATACACCGTAAAGAGAACAATAAAGTGACTGATGGATGACCGTACCAACTCTGAACTCTGCTTACTAAATCCTTTCACCATCAATTTCTTCGACTGCCTTGCACTGTAATCATAACTCTCTACCTATATTTTACATATTAATGTTCACATACCTGTATGATGGCATGTACATTTGAACTGTACTTACCGTATATATATAAATCTACAACTGTTGATATAACTATCCCTGCTCACTACCTGCTGAATATACATTCATATAGATTTATCTTGTTGATATAACTGCATACCCCTGCACACTACCTGTTGATACTTGTATACTAAACCGTATACCTAACCTGTGTGTGTATGTATGCGCATATATACAGTATATATATATCATACCTACTCTATAAGCTATACCCCTGGCCAGTATGGCTACCATAGTATACTACACTCTATCTCTGTACATAAATATACTGTATACACACCTGTTTTTTTTATACCTAGTAGACTGTTTTTACATCCTATTTAACCACTATACATTGTATATAACTATGCACTTTACTGCAACATTTGCAGCAGCATCATGACAACAGTGCAGTACAGTATAGAACAGTGCAGTAACTGTAATGATTCCAGTCCAGCTAAATAAATATGACAGTGTAATGTGATATGGGTGACAATGTTATGATCGTGGCAGCACTCCTAACGGTACGCACACACACACATGCACACACAGTGCCTTTACTACTACCACCACCACCACCATTGACTATACTAGTGTTTTTGTTGCTATCATTAATTCTCAATATCTAGGCCACATCTAAATGTGGTCTACTGCCAGGGCAGAAAGTAACATGTGCATCCTGGGAAACGCAGGAGAAGGCATGGTGAGGCGGTCACCATGGCAACGCGTCTCTGGGGCTCTGCTGATTATTTGGTGGCAGCCGCAGAGAGGCGATATGTATGTAGGCTAGGAGGCGACGTGTATGTAGGCTAGGAGGCGATATGTATGTAGGCTAGGAGGCGATGTGCATGTAGGCTAGGAGGCGACGTGTATGTAGGCTAGGAGGCGACGTGTATGTAGGCTAGGAGGCGATGTGTATGTAGGCTAGGAGGCGATGTGTATGTAGGCTAGGAGGCGATGTGTATGTAGGCTAGGAGGCGATGTATATGTAGGCTCTGCATTGGGAACCCAGGGAGAGGGGCAGAACACATGGTTAGAGAGGGGATCGAAGAGAAGGAGAGAGCTGAAGGGGGGGTTGAGATGGAGGAAGAGATGGAGGGTGTGTTCTTGGTGTGAGATGGAGGAAGAGATGGAGGGTGTGTTCTTGGTGTGAGATAGAGGAAGAGATGGAGGGTGTGTTCTTGGTGTGAGATGGAGGAAGAGATGGAGGGTGTGTTCTTTGTGTGAGGAAGAGATGGAGGGTGTGTTAAGTCTTTGGGCTGATTGTTTTCTCGAATGTGAATAATAGCTGGGCTCCGCTTCTCCTAGAAGGTAGTTGGGTGTCTTCAGTAGCTGTACGGCTCCAGAATGAGGAGGCAGTATATCATTGCCAGTGTAAATGTGTCTTTATTTAATGTTGAGAATCAGAACTCGGAGACCCTGCTGAGAACTGCTAACTCTAGAAGAGACAATTCTAGAACGGAGGCCAATTCTACACCATATGCTAATTCTAAAATAACTACTAAGCCTCAAAGAGCTGCCACTTTCTAGAAGAGACACTAATTCCAGAAGAGATGCTGATTAACGTGTTTCAGAGTTGGGATCCCCCCCCCCCCCCCTATTAACATCCCTCCTCCCTCTGATCTCCAGGGGATAATGGCTCCATGAAGCTCCATCTCCGCCTAAGAGCCAATCCATCTCATCACACGCTGTATCATCGTTACCACGCCCCGCCCCCCTCGTTACACACACACACACACACACACACACACACACACACACACACACACACACACACACACACACACACACACACACACTGTATCCTAATGGTGAATTGCAGATTTGTCTTCCCTCTTTATCACTAGACCTTTTTCACAGGTTTTTGAAAAATACCCAAAGTAAATAGAGTAGGCACAATATCTCAGCAACAACACGATTCCATACATTTCTTTTTGACATGTGTAACACGTTCACTCCTGCAGTATGAATTTCAACTATACTATACTATACATTTCTAAACTATGCAATACTTTGCATATATGCAGTATTTCATATTGGTACCAAAACAAAGCTACCACCTACCTACCACCCATGTGACCCCTCTAGTGAAAGGTCACAGCCAATAGAATTGAATCACACCAATGGCCAAACCATTGCTCTGGCACAATACAGCCACCATATGGCCATAAAGGATGTGTGTTTTGATTGAAGGCAATTGACATATTTCCTGTCAAAAGTCTTGGCTACAAGTCATTGATTGTAAACATGTGTGAGCCTTCAATATGATGCAAAGGAAAGGGATCATTGCCCTTGTTGGAGGGGTTGCAGAGAGCCAACCGGCTGTACTGTGACGCTGACTCCCCTCCAACCTCCAGGATGTTGCGGGGGGGGGGGAGGAGATCCTGAGTATGAGGCTGTTTTCCAGAAGCTTCTGTACAGGCAGAGGCATATATGCTTGTTAGCACAGCAGTCTGTTATGGGGCTGGGAGATTAGACATTAGGGAGAGGTTAGAGTGACTGCCACCGGGCCTGAACAATCCTGTTGAGAGAGGGAGAGGTTCTGCCTGGGATTAAACCATGTTTATAATCGCTCTGGAGCTGTTCTGACTAATGGGGGTGAAAACTCTGCAGACACAGTTAAAGCAACTGCTCTGTATGAGTTTGGGATGTATTTTGCTGTATTACATTTGTAGGCATTTGTACACAGCCCTTCTAGTGCCATTGGCAACTCAAGATCCAGTATGTGTTGTTTCCCATCAACCCATGTACAAACATTCACATGCTGGCTGCAGAGTAAAACAGCTTATAGTGGTGGTGGTGGTGGTAGACTTAGTTGTTGTATTAGTAGTTAGTGTTTTTTATACCGAAAGAATCATGAATCGAAAAGCCAAACATGACTATTTGTAACACATCATTGTAAATTACCAATGTGAAAAGGCTTCTAGTCCTGAAGTGTTACCCCACACTCATCCCTCCAGAGCCCCTTGGACTTGCCTTGGATTCAGTGAATGGAAAATATCACAACTTTCAGTTTGCCTCCACATCGTTTGCCACGTTCCCGCCAGATTAAAGTTCCAACATGGCTGCCAGCGCCAAATTGGAGGGCAGGAAACGGGAGAGCTGGCATGGAGCTGCAGGAATGTGCATAAAGCCCTCAGACCTAGGGGACGAAGGGGAACATATGCCCACACCACCACACCACCTAGGGAACAAATGCTGTGGTGTGATTCTGACTGGCCCGCTCCTAGCTATTACCCACAATCCCTCTCAGCGTAACTCTGGTGCTGTGAGGGTATGTATTAATATTGACATAAATGGGCTATTACTGACTCCAAGGAACGGCCTCTCTCCAGCGTCATTCTGGGTTATTTATCAATTATAACAAGGTGTTGTGTTTGCACCGTGGGTCGCTCCCCGTGGGACGGAGCCTGGTGTTCTTTCCACTCATCCGGGTGATGGTGGCCTGCCATTTTTTTCAGTAAATATTAATCGGCCTCCAGCAGCGACCAGCAGGACTCTTTCTTGGGAGAACAAGTCGCATCCTTGGCTGCACAAACGGCCAGACTGCGGTGCATCTGTAATGGATCAGTGTTGCTGCTAACTGGCTATTTTCCACCCACCAAAAGACATCCATTGCACTCCCTCTATCTCCCTCTCATAATTAGGCTGGGTTATTGAAGCATGAAACTGCAGTATTCCAACATATGCTCCAGTGGGATTCGCCGAGAAAATGTTATCTGCACATTGTTATATTTTGTAGAGAAGATGTCAACACATAATAAGCTTTGTTTGTGCTTTAATTTAATACATAAATTCACACGAGAGAATGACTTAGCTGGATAACTGTCCATGTGTGGGTTCTCCACTAGAAACCAAAAAGTAATCCATCCAAGTAGATTTGTTCATACGCTGTGACTTATTGACTCAATACCACAATATAATATAATTCTCAGTATCATGAACACTTAGGGTACAACCTATGATATTGAGTGGTTACATTTGGACAACATTCATTTATGTCATCATTTTCTGCCCCTTTTTTAAAGTATAAGGTTTTCAGCGAGGTTTTCAGTTATATAGTTCTATACAGTTATTCTCTTTGTTGCACTTCCGAAGAGAGCTGAATAGTGCACTGCTTCTAAAGTGTGAATTGGACCACACTGATAAGATGAGCACTTCTGAAGGCCCTGGACAGGCCACACGGCATGGAGCCTTGTTCAGCAGCCCAGACAGTATTGGATCTTTTCCCCTCCACATCTTAAGAGAGGTCCACACTGGGGGGGGGGGGTAAATCAAGGCCGGTGACTATCCTGGTTACAGCTCCCGGTACTCAGAAGTCTGACCCATGTATTTTCCCACAGCCAAACTAAAGTAATGTTCTTTACACTTCAGATAAGCCAGGTACACCCGTTTCTAGAGACACAGCGTGGTCAATCCACAGACCACCTCCGGTTTAGCAGTATATCAAGAGGAGCCAAGACCCAATTAAAACCTAGGTACCTTCTCCCACTCTTTGGTTTTTCCTTGGGGAAAGCTAATTGATGGTCACTGTGTTCCTGTTTCCTCATTCATTTAAAGCTGACCAGGAGAGACATGAGCAGAACTCTTGTGGTAAACCATGAGCCTTCACCACATCCTATTATCAGACCATCATTTTGATACACGGTGTATTTCAAACCTTTAAATGCTCCCCTTTTAAAGGGGAACTTGGCCCCTCTTCAACCAGCATTGTGTCATTTGAATCTGGGCAGTATACGCTATTGAACAATGTTTACATTCCTGCTTCTTGTTAGGACAATGAGAGTGAAGTAGATTTAGCATCTGCTCTGAGCTTTAGCACCCCACAGACAGTGAATCTACAGGCTACAACCGCAGGCCTTTATTTTATACTTCATCGCTAATGCCCATAGATGGAGATAAGGTTTAAAAGTTATTAAGTTATCCTTTAAATCCCCTTGTAGTGCCTCGGAGGTTTTAATAGCTTGGTTGCAACTATTTGATAGTATTTAGTATTTGATAATGGGTCACAATGTGTGATTTGAATCTCTGTTTTACACACAAATCCACATGAGTGTTCACAGTCTGCTCAAGACGTCATTGTATTGTGAACTGAATTAGCTCAAAGTTCAGAGGAATCCAAAAATGGGTGAACCTCTCACCCAGCTCAGCTCTTCCATAACATTAAAAACTATACTAATTGACATGTTGGATTGCTTTAAAACATGTTCCACTCTAATATTCAATACCCATTAATGGTGATTGAGATCTACACAACTAAATACTCCGATGTGGTACTTTTCAGTGCCACATCGATCCGGACCACTGCCCATGGCTAGTTCTGACAGATGTCCTGTCAACATGAAGTGCTTTTCCCAGGGGCCACATCAGCAAACGGCCTCCTGCCTCTATTGGGCCGTGAGTTTGAGTGCTACTCCTCCATTGGCCGTTTCCTGCTCAACCTCTGTGTATCTGGGCAGAAAAACAGACTAAACATGCATGTTCTGTTTCTCCCTACGAGGCCATCTCATGATTTATACATCATGCTCCTGTGTGGAACAAAACCAGAGCCAGAAGCCAATGGGGAAGGTTGTGTCAAGGTTCAAAGGCTTTGCTCAAGGGCACTCACAGCAATTGTAGTGACAAATACAACATGGCCTTCCTGTGCTTCACTTTTGAGACGGAAAGCTATTACTGCAGTGAACCTTGCATGCACTTTGATAACATGTTACACTAATGTACATTAGTGTAACATGTGCATGATAACATGGGCTGTATATAACATGTACATTAGTGTAACATGTGCATGATAACATGTGCACTTTGTCATAACATGTCCAAAAACACATGTTCATTGCCACTCCTTGTGCATTAGTAACGCCTCTACATTACTGTGACATATGCTTTCACGTGCTGTGTCCCACTGGACCCGTTAGGAACCAGGCTACCGGGCCCGGGCCCAAGCAGTGTGTCGGAACACCAGACAGACACGGCAGATGTTTGGGTTTGTGGGCCGTAGCTGGAGGCCATTAGCCTGGGGGGGATGTTGTTCTGGCTTCATTTAGTGAACCACCAGGCTCATTAGGGCAACATGGACCCGCTCTACTGGGGGCTGGAAACCAGGAGATGGAGATGCCTTGCGAGTCCAAATTAAACAGTATGTTTTGCTATGTTGTGACTGAAAGGTTGGGGGGAAAAAGTCTTTCCATCGACCAATAGCAGAGAAACCAAAGCTGTTAGTTATCTGTTCAGTTAGTTAGTTATCAGCTAGTTTATAACCAAAGCTGATATAAACTAAGGTAGATGGAGTTGGATCTGTCTGCTGTACCTCAGGTGGTAAGGCCGGCCTCATACTGTAAAATTAATAACTGATGGCAGCGCCATCTGCTCAAGGCTGGAATACATTATGAAGCAGGTAGAAGGTCAGATCATTGGGGGCAGATTAGAGGAGACGTAAGACACTGGTGGGAGATAGGAGAGAAGGGGAGAGAGAGAGGGGGAGGAGGGAGAGAGAGCGGGGGAGGAGGGAGAGAAAACAAGACCTTGTGCAGAGGGAACAGGATAATGACAGCGATTAGACTGAGAGGGACAGAGATTTGGAAGGGTCTTCTGTTCCGTTTCACTGCAAAGTATTTTTCTGTTGAGACAAGACACACCGTGTGCGTGCCGTGCGTTCTCGTGTGTGTGTGCGTGCTTGTGTGTGTGACAGGTTTATGAGCTGACTATTATAAATGTACACAGGGAGGGACGGGGAGACGTGCTCATATCACTATTCAGCCTCCGCTCTCCGTGTCTGCTGAGCTGCCAGAGAGGAGAGAAGAAGATGGAGAAGCCAAGGGGAGGGAGAGGGAGAGAGAGGGGATTTAATTGTGTGTGGGGAACTGTATCTCATTAGCTGGGATGCTTCCTAGATGTGCAGTAATGCCAGGGTGTATGGGTGTACTTTGTTTCAGTAGGAAGCATAGGAAACTGAAGATATCCCAAACAGCCCAACTGCTATTAAATAAATGCAAGTATTTGTATTGCATTTTTTTATATATATATATATATATATATATAACAGTGCTACAAAGTAAAAAAAAAGTAATATAAAAAAAAAAATATATATATATATATATATATATATATATATATATATACACAAACAAAATACAATTTTAACATTGTTATTATCACTGGTTCTCTGGACTAATAAGGTTCAAGCCTGAGCACTATAGGATCATGGTGGTTGGGTTAGCGCAAACGGTCATCTATCAACATCTGAAGAGATGAGGTTAATCCTACTAGAGAGCTGATCTCCCCTCACCACTTCACAAGGGTTCTTTAGTCTCCCTTTGGGTCCTTTGGCCCAGGGTTAAGGGCCAAGCTCAAATTACTACCGAGTACAGGCCTGATAAAGGACCCAGGAAATAAACCTGACTGGACTTAAATAATGGTGATTATCCCTTGGAAATGCTGTACGGCCCGAGGAGGGAGAGGGAGAGCGGGAGAGGAGATTAAATTCTCCTGGTGAGATATAGACGTTCCCTCTCTGGTTGGGCCATCGGCTCCACCACGACACTCCAAGTAAACAGACCTCAAGCCGGGTCTCGCTCTCTCTCTGATAAGGGGCTCCTGCCTCCTCTCAGCCAATCGGCTGCGAGTGCCAGCCTCGTTTGGAGTGCGCTGGGCGGCCAGAGAAAAAGCCGCTCTGGTAAAAAGGGCGGATGATGGGTGTGAAAAAATGGTGTGTACTCCATCCTCCAAAATGGGATAACCGGGGCTTCACACGTTATCCCATTTTAGTGGCTGACAAAGGTGTGCCTGGCTGCTAACTGATGGGAAGAGAGGTTAGGGAGGTCAAGCGTGGTCTCCCTGAGGCATGGGCCAAGTGTCCAGAGGATGGGCCAATTTAAAGTCCAACAGGGGGAGAAGATGGAGCCATGGAGAGAGCATGTGTAGTCCAATCACCAGGGGGGGGGTTAAAGCGGAAAGACGAAATGAAAAGAAAGAAAGAGAGAGAGACAGAAGCCAAGAGGAAACCATGGTGACCAGTAAGACATTCATGTAACACATGCAGGAATAACAGTCAGTGTGTAGTGGTTGGATCATTCTCTAGACCCAGGGAGTAAGTGATTCAGTTTGAGGTTTTCTCTTGTCAGCCATGGTTAAATAACTTCCCTCTCCCCGGGCCTTCCCGGCAACTGTTACTGCTTATTGGGTCATTTAGAAGGCCATCACTTCCAGAAGAGGTAAACTAATTTGAGTTTAGAGACCAGGTAGAAATGCTCCAGATTGGAGTCTGGCGAAGTTACCCATCAATCACCTGAAATTGTGCAATTTCCATCACCGGGCTCCTTCAACATACCCGGCTCAATTGGGTTTCGCTCCCCGGACATATTGATCAGAACAATTTGTGAGATAGAAGAAGCTATTGGAGTTAGATGAGGAGGAGCCAGAGAGAGTCAAGGAGTTAAAGCAGAATGACGGTTGCTTATATCTTCCCGGGCCTACTCCCCTCCTCAACTCTCCTCAGTCTCTTCTCCTCTCTTCTCCTCTCCTCTCCTCAGTCTTTTCTCTTCTCCTCTCCTCAGTCTCTTCTCCTCTCCTCAGTCTCTTCTCCTCTCTTCTCTTCTCCTCTCCTCTCTTCTCTTCTCCTCTCCTCTCCACAGTCTCCTCTCCTCAGTCTCCTCTCCTCTCCTCAGTCTCTTCTCCTCTTCTCTCCTCAGTCTCTTCTCCTCTCCTCTCCTCAGTCTCTTCTCCTCTCCTCTCCCCAGTCTCTTCTCTTCTCCTCTCCTCAGTCTCTTCTCCTCTCCTCAGTCTCTTCTCCTCTCCTCTCCTCAGTCTCCTCTCCTCAGTCTCTTCTCCTCTCCTCAGTCTCTTTTCCTCTCCTCTCCTCAGTCTCTTCTCCTCTCCTCAGTCTCTTCTCCTCTCCTCTCCTCAGTCTCTTCTCCTCTCCTCTCCTCAGTCTCTTCTCCTCTACTCTCCTCAGTCTCCTCTCCTCTCCTCTCCTCAGTCTCTTCTCCTCTCCTCTCCTCAGTCTCTTCTCCTCTCCTCTCCTCAGTCTCTTCTCCTCTCCTCAGTCTCTTCTCCTCTCCTCAGTCTCCTCTCCTCTCCTCAGTCTCTTCTCCTCTCCTCAGTCTCTTCTCCTCTCCTCAGTCTCCTCTCGTCTCCTCTCCTCTCCTCAGTCTCTTCTCCTCTCCTCTCCTCAGTCTCCTCTCCTCTCCTCAGTCTCTCCTCCTCTCCTCTCCTCAGTCTCTTCTCCTCTCCTCTCCTCAGTCTCTTCTCCTCTCCTCTCCTCAGTCTCCTCTCCTCTCCTCAGTCTCTTCTCCTCAGTCTCCTCTCCTCTCCTCAGTCTCTTCTCCTCTCCTCAGTCTCTTCTCCTCTCCTCTCCTCAGTCTCCTCTCCTCTCCTCAGTCTCTTCTCCTCTATTCAGTCTCTTTGTATTTTTTCTCTGTTCTCTTGCTCACAGCATCTTCTTGTTTTCTACCCTACACACATATGAAGGTGTGTGTGTGTGTGTGTGGGTGTGTGCACACACACATGCATTCAAACACATATGCATTCACACATGCCCCTTCCCTCTGTCCACTGGCATTGGGTCAGATTGAGTTTAAATGAAGTAAGCTTCATAAGCATAATTGATTTGTTACAGGGAGGAGGAGAAGAGGAGAGAGAATGTCTCAAGCAGAAGAAGAAGAATAGCATGTTATGTGTGTGGGCTGCTCATGCGGTGATATTAGCAATTGATGACAGAATGTGTGAGAGGAAGAAGCAGGGAAGAAGAAACAGTGCCTCACACTGGTTGGACTCTAAATCAATGAAGCTTTGTCTCTTGTTGAAGCGTTATCTCAATTCAAAGCTTTCACATAAAGGCGCATAAAGGCTCATTTGGATCCTCAGTGTGTTTAACGAGACTGTGTGTGTGTGTGTGTGTTGCAGGAAACTCCCAGATGGGTGCGACCATCGTGGACGCCTTGGACACTCTCTACATCATGGGTCTCCACCAGGAGTTTAAGGACGGCCAGGAGTGGATCGAGCAGAACCTGGACTTCACCGGCGTGGTCAGTAGAATGGCTTTGAACCTCTACTTCAGAAACACACACCTTACAGATACAGACCGCAACCCATGATGCTGACCTGAAGCACAGATACAAAAGCTTATAGAGATAAGCTACAGTATCAAGATCCCACATTCAGAAGACTAAAATGAAATGGAAATGTACAGATTTTGGGTCATGAAGGTAAAAAGGACAATCATTGTTTTGTCGTTTAGCTTAGACACTTTTCATACAAAACAAATGTCAAATGTGAATTTGAGATGCTCCATGTGACGATAATGGGCAGGTAGGGGTAAGGCTTCTTCAGATACCCTGGACGGGGCCTGGGGGATATGGGGGAAATCAGGTACCGCAATGTTCTACCAAATGCCTCGATCCTGTTGTGAGGATATTGCAGGGTGACGATTGTTGTTTGCACAACATATGATACTGATATTTTTGATAAATACTCATCAGTAATGTGGATATAATGACTATGTGGGTAAAGGCAAAGATAATCACAGCTACAACAGTCCTGGTAGGTACAGAAAATTAGATCACTTTACTGTAATGCAGCCTTTAAAACCAGGCCAACAAAGACAACACTTATGCAATAATTATGATCTAAGACGATATCTAGTCTCATATCACAATATCAATATATGGCTATATTGACCAGCCCTACCCTTGACTATCCTGTGTACCATTTATCCAGACTAGAGTTAATAAGATGGGAGCCTGAGGTTCAAATGATCCCAGTATTTATCAGGAAAATATGAGCGCAAAGTGGACAAAATTGCAGTCTCTCTGTCTCTCTCTCTCTGTCTCCCGCTCTCTGTCTCTCTGTCTCTCTCTCTCTGTCTCTGGCCATCTCTCTCTCTCTTCTCGATGTCTCTCTCTCTCTGTCTCTGGCCATCTCTCTCTCTCTTCTCGATGTCTCTCTCTCTCTCTGGCCATCTCTCTCTCTCTCCTCTCTCCTCTCTCTGAGCGTTCTGAGCCTGGGTGTTGACACTTAGGAGGGTTGTCGTCCTAACGTAGTTATTTTAGGGGCCAGGTTCATATGTACCTCATTAGGTTGTTAGGTCAGTTAATTCATTCATTCAAGTGTTAATACTTTTATATATTATGTGTTTTTGATTACCAGTGTTACTGCCTTGCTTTACTCTAGGAATAGAACCCCGGACAATGGCGGTGTTAATGCCTTGCTCAACAGCTCTTACTCTTCATGATGTTATCGTCCTTCACTGTATAGATCTTTTTAGTATTTTTAGTATAGTTTAAGGGCATGTAACCTAAACCAAAACAGGCTCCTCAAAATGAGCACTGCGGTAAGAGACAGGAGTCTTAGCCAATGGAAACACAGCCAAAGGCTCCGGCCCACACCGACCGCTGGTCTCGCAGATTGCGTGCTTGGCGACTCTAAATGATTGATTTTTATCCTATTTATTAAAGGATATTGATCATTGTCAGAGAGAATTAAATTCCTCGCCAGTGGAAAAGAGATTGCCGTCATACACGCAATTGTTACTTTAATCCTCAAGCTTAGCTTCTGTTACGACGGATCGAAGCGTTTCACAAATCAGAAAAAGACACATTCATTAAGAAAAGATGGGCACTGATCCATTTCCAGCGTTGAGCGTATGAGGGATGGGTGTCACTCTGCTCTCGTTAGGCCACACGTGTCCTTATCGGCCAAACGGGTTCAGGCCTTTCTAACGGGCTTGTTAGTAATGCCTGTTATAATGATATAGCTACAGCTAGCCCAGAGACGAGGCTCTCGCTCAACACACTGAATTCTGTTGACCTGTAGGTTCTCCAGAGGTCGATACCCCGTGGGTCATTTAAACTTGAACTTTGCTGCCAATGCTCTCAGGCTGGATAAAGGACATGGGCAGCGCTTACCACATTATATTGCTCTTAGTTGAGTTGAATGACTTGCCGTGTGTGTGTGTGTGTCCTGCCTTATCAGCTTTGTCTCAGCTGTAAGTTATTGTTGGGCCCAGGTGAGGGGTGCCCCAGGGGCCGGGCGGGGCCCGTCCCTGGGGTCTAGGACCCAGCTGAATGGATGGAGTGTGTTGGTCAGAGCAGTGATAAACCTTGTTCCTCCTTCATCTCTCTCAGAGTAAGGGAGGTTTTCTGTCATTTTCCCGCTCTCCTGGACGAATCACCGTCTACCGAAATCAACACATGCCAGCCACTGCAAGAAGATAATGGTGATTCTTGTGTTTAGTCAGTGCGGTCGTGCCCGACATGCCGTGGAACTAGGGGCTGTGTTTGGGCTGATAGAAGGTGCACTGACACGTCCACAAATCAAGGCGGGAGGCGGACATAAACCCGACGGGGAGAAGCCAGTGACGGGGGCTATCCATCCGGCTCCATGACTTGTGCTTTTATATTTTTATATTAAATTGCCCATGTCCCGCGTGACGTCTCCCGCACAGCAAGAGCTGTCATGTTAGGCGTGATTAGTCTCTTCAAGGTAAAGGCGTGCCCTCTGTTTATCCTGCTCCTGGTCTTAACCCCCTGCTGAGGGGAAGGAGGTTCATATTAAATATTTAAGATGGCTGCCACCAGGATGACAGTTTGTGGAATTGTTTTCCTTCAGACCTGAAGGTCTGTCATCATATTTTCTATAAGGCAGCACTGAAAGCGCCTGGGTAAAAACCGCCATGCATTTCTCACACACACACACACACACACACACACACACACACACAGCCTTGTAAAAAAGACAAATATATGGTGTGCACTGTAGTGGATGATAGCAGAAAAACAGCAGACGGGTGTGTTCAGCCATGGAGAGGCTTGGGTACTTTATGTGTGCATCATTAGTCCTATGGCCTTGGAACTGGACGGTTCGGGTCTCCGTTCGTCAAGGAGAAAACTATGGAGGGCATCGGCGTATTCCATCTTATTAACCATGGTCGACACGTGACAGATTTTTATTATATTTTCGACATTTTCAAAAGATTAAGAAAAATATGTGTGTGTTCATGGAAAACGCATCCGATGCATTAGACTGAAGTTACCTCTGGGACATACGGCTGTAGCACATAGAAAGGGTTTACTTGTTGTTTTGCGTTTAATATTGAAGCACCAACTCGGTTTATTGGTCTCACACAGTGAAATTAGTTTCTCTGCATTTAACCCATCCTAGTATTAGAAGCAGTGGAGCGGCTATTGTATATCCAGGGGAGCAGGGTAGGGGTCTGGTGCCTTGCTCAAGGGCACCTCGGCAGTGCCCAGGCGTTTCGGGAACTTAAACCGGCGACCCCTTTGGTTCCCAAGCCAAGTCCCAACAGACTGAGCTACTGCCGCCCCTTATTGGTTTGTCATTTTAGATGTTCTGCATGTCCAGGCTGTGACCTCCTCCTCCTCTTCCTCCTCCTCTTCCTCCTCTGTATCTGATTGGTCTCTCCTGTTTCCTCTCCAGAACGCTGAGGTGTCTGTCTTCGAGGTCAACATCCGCTTCATTGGAGGACTGCTGGCTGCCTACTATCTCTCTGGACAGGAGGTAACTACGTGTGTGTGTGTGTGTGTGTGTGTGTGTGTGTGTGTGTGTGTGTGTGTGTGTGTGTGTGTGTGTGTGTGTGTGTGTGTGTGTGTGTGTGTGTGTGTGTGTGTGTGTGTGTGTGTGTGTGTGTGTGTGTGTGTGTGTGTGTGTGTGTGTGTGTGTGATGAGCCGTTGCAAACCATTTAAAAGATCTGAGCTCCCATGTGGGCGTGGCCACAGATACAGAACATATTGACTGCAGCTCCAGGTCCAAACACTATAGAAAGAAAACCCCAGTTGGAATCTGCCCTACAGTGTGAATTTCTGGCAAACCGTTCAACCGTTGAACGCCTAGAGAGGGTGAATTGATTGAACTGATCGGTGATCTGTGGAGTGGAGGCGTGGTCAGACCCTGTCCCCGCCCCACCCCACTCATCTGTGGAGTGGAGGCGTGGTCAGACCCTGTCCCCGCCCCACCCCACTCATCTATGGAGTGGAAATGTGAAAGTTCATGTGAAAATAACTTTTATCAAAAGAATATAGTTTGTGAACTCATCATGAGCTTCACTTCATTAATCTTATGGTCTCCATGTGGTCGGAGGGACGTGGACGTGATGGGGACGAACATCATTAAGGACACTGTAACATGTCTCTTTCTATTTACTTTTTGTCATAACAGGCACCGTCTACACGGTCCGCTGGTGTATTTGCCAAATCCTAATATAGATGTAGACAGGAAGCAAAGGAGGTAATTTGATAAGAGTATAATATAAATCCTGGTGTATATGTGGCAGGTTGTCTAATCAGGAGATGACTAATTGAATCACAAATAAAACAGGTGTCCATTCACTTACCTTTAGCTGAGGAACACCATCTGAGGTTGAGCGCTCATATCCACATGAAACCAAAGACTCTCTAACCTACACAGCTGTCTGTGTTACCTGTGTAGGTTAGAGAGGGACGTGGAGAAGAGGGGGAGAGACAGAGTGTCGGGGAGAGAGGGAGAGCCGATCTTTAGGTCATTCAAGTGGAACGGTCTAAAGGTCATTCCTTTAGGGTCCTCACCCCTCAGGTGTCAATGGTAATGGATCTGCATTTCACAGGAGTATGCACACACACACACACACGTATCCTGAGTCAGTGACACACACACGTATCCTGAGTCAATGACACACACACACACGTATCCTGAATCAGTGACACACACACACACACACACACACACACACACACACATATCCTGAATCAGTGACACACACACACACGTATCCTGAATCAGTGACACACACGCATACAGGCACACACAATACTTATGAGTGGGTCCGTGTTGGAAGTGTGCGGTACCAGCCGGTACCAGACAGAACAGAAACACTAGTGATGGATAGTGTTTGGTGCTCTCGCTCTCGCTCGCTCGCTCGCTCTCTCGCTCTCTGAGGATGAGGGGTTCATGAGAATTAGCATAATCCATAGCCGCAAAAAGGCACCTGGCCAAGAAACCTTTGTGCGGAGCTTCCAGTCCTCCCTTCGGGAAATCAATAAAGGCAACACATAATATTTAGCAGCACAAATATTGACATTACACTTTTGGTCACCCTTCAAGGTAAAGGAGTGTGGGAAAAAATAAACAACCCTATCAATGTGTCCACTGAAGGCTGCAGGGTCCGATATAAAAAAATATAAAATTTGTTAATTTTCAAAAACATTCCAAAAGACAGCTTGGCAGGGCACAGCGATGCATGTAGTTTGACATGTTGATATTACTTCTACAAACCAACCACATATTCATCACGTCATGTTTAATGACATCACTTAGCAAGTTGCTCTGAAGTGTAGGAGGCTGGACAGTTTGGTCCAAGCACACATTCATTCTCTCAGTGTCAACTACTGGGTGAGACTTGTCAAAAGGGCTTCAGTTCCTCATTCAAACCAATACAGTAGAATTAATTCGCTGCCACACACACAAGACTGGCACGCGCTGTCTCTACCCAGAAAACACATTTGTGTGTGTGTGTGTGTGTGTGTGTGTGTGCGTGTGCGCGGGGGGAGGGGTTGGCTGATTGAAAAACTGCTCCCCAGAACATTTTACAGTTTAACCATAATAAAAAAAATACAACTTGCATTATTAAGTCTGCTATATATCTGCATCTATAGTTTACATATTTATTGTTTACATACGGTATATGAATCTTCAACTGTTGATATAACTGCATACCCCTGCTGTATATACATTTATGTATATTTTTCTTGTTGATATAACTGCTGACCCCTTCTCACTACCTTGATACTTGTATACTTACCTCTATATATATTTATATACCTATAATTCTGCACATATCTCATACATACTATAGAAGTTATTTTCTACTTGTTTTATTACCTAGTAGACTGTTTTTACATCTTATTTAACCACTGTACATTATATATTACTATGCACTTTACTGCAACATTTGCACTCTGGTTTAGATTTTTCACAAATGAGGAAAGGGTCTACTCGTTTGTATTCAACTATCATATTTTAATTATAGGACTTTGTGCCCTTTATCTTAATCTAAATTAAGATCTAGAGGATTGAATCCTCTTTATTGGTCACATTTAGCCCATCCTAGGATGAGGAGCCGTGAGCAGCTATTGTATACACAGAGGAGCAGGGTAGGGGTCTGGTGCCTTAGTGCTCAAGGGCACCGGCGTTCACTCCGTACTTAGGCCGCTTCGGGGACTTGAACCGGCAACCTTACAGACCAACAGATTGAATGTGAGGTTATGATAAAGTAAAAGTAAAAGGTATAAGGTTTGCTCATGTAAGTTTGCTCATTACAAGGCCATTAAAAACATATCAAGGCTCATAACCAGGACATTTTTTTCAACATTTTGAGATCCATAAATGTATTTTGATCAGACATGTCCATAGAGCATATGACCCAAATGTGGTGTCACTTGGGCCGGTGGTTATTTAGAAGATTTTTTTATTTACCGACACTTTCACTGTACAGAAGAACCTATCCAGAAGGACCTTATGGTCCCAGAGGCAAACGTGTTCTTCATGTCAGGTCCAGTTACCAAGTTAGGGAATGGTTCCTCCTTTGGAACTTACATTTGACCACCACTTGTAGTGCCCTCTGGGCTAAGTGGTACAAACTGGTTGATACCTATTTAACAGACACATTTGTGCACTTTGGACCAGTCACAGGCTGGGATATAGTCGTTTAAAATAAAAAGAGAAGACTCTTCACAAAAACAATAATTCACAGACACTATATACTGTGAACAGGTAATTAAGCAAGAAGTTAATCACCTTTTTCCCGTTCTTGTTTCATACCTAATAAACCCAGGCTATTACTCACACATGCCATGTAGTGTTATAGTAGATAAGGCTAGTTGGCATGTTGGAGTAATAGAACAGCCAACAATTATGACCTTAATAAGCTTAGCCACAAATGATGAGCTTTACTATTCATCATTTGTGTTGGTAGGCGAGACTAGGCCTATAAAGCAGAAGGAATGAAATCAGCAGTGTATCTGGCTGTGGGCTGCCTCCAAGGGGAGATGGAGCCATGCAGCCAGCATGAGGACAGCAATAGCCGGGGATTTAAGTTTAAAACATGCTTTACCTTTCTCATTTGCACTCATCTTACCTGCTTTTTATATGCTATTCACTAACTACTATAAATAACACTATATACTATCTACTATATCCTATAAACAACACTATATACCATCTACTATATACTATAAACAACACTATATACTATAAACAACACTATATACTACCTACTATAAACACAATATACTATCTACTATATCCTATAAACAACACGAGATACTATAAACAACACTATATACTATGAACACAATATACTATCTACTATATCCTATAAACAACACTATATACTATAAACAACACTATATACTACCTACTATATACTATGAACACAATATACTATCTACTATATCCTATAAACAACACTATCCTATAAACAACACTATACACTACCTACTATATACTATGAACACAATATACTATCTACTATATCCTATAAACAACACTATATCCTATAAACAACACTATATACTACCTACTATAAACACAATATACTATCTACTATATCCTATAAACAACACGAGATACTATAAACAACACTATATACTACCTACTATATACTATGAACACAATATACTATATCCTATAAACAACACTATATACTATGAACACAATATACTATCTACTATATCCTATAAACAACACTATGCTATATACTTATACTATAAACAACACTATATACTACCTACTTTATACTATAAACAACACTATATACTACCTACTATATACTATAAACAACACTATACACTACCTACTATATACTATGAACACAATATACTATCTACTATATCCTATAAACAACACTATGCTATATACTTTATACTATAAACAACACTATACTACCTACTTTATACTATAAACAACACTACATACTATCTACTATATAGTAGTGGTGACTAGTTTAGCTCCGTAGTGAGGAGTAGCAGCATCATAATTAAGAAGTACAGTAACGGTTATGTGTCCTGTGAGTCCAGTGAAGAAGTATGACTAAGTATGATGTAATATTGGTGACAATGGGGCAGCTTGGTAGCTCTTCCTGTTAGCCCGTCACCCACATAGGCTAAGGCGACCCATTGTGGCGACCCTGGTTCGATTCCCGCCTGTGGTCCTTGTGTGCTACATGTGATTCTCTCTCCTGTCATTCTCCACTCTTCTGTGCATAAAGGCAAACTGTCTCAAAAATATTGGTGACAGTTATATAGACAGTAATGTAATGTTAGTGACGATGTTATGATAGTGGCAGCACTCCTAGCAGTTCAGTAAGTCACAGATATCAACTGTCCTTGAACCTGGTAGTCCTTGTACGGATGCTGTGGAAACTGGCGACCGGACCGCAGGGGGGAGAAGAGATGATGCCCAGGGTGGTTGTGGTCCTATTTGATGGCGTTGGCCTTATTCCAACACCTGGTCATAAAGTTTCTATTGGGACAGAGACGTTTGCAGGGAGAATAATGAAGGGGAGGAGGGAAAGCTAAACAGAAAAAAAAAACCTATTAGGGAGGCCAGGGTAATCCATTAAATAGTAGGGGGGTAAAGTTAGTTAAAGCCAGGAAAGGGCTGAGTAGTAGTTAAGTAGCAGTAGTAAGTATAAGGACAGATGGGTTGGTATAACGTTAGAGACAGACGGGAGGAGTGACCTCCATGGTAGCTACCCGCAATACCGATGATTTTGTGATGGGGAAATCAGCCAGCAATGGTGAAGTCCAGATAACGCTAGTGGTCCAATGAATGATGATAGTCCAGAGAGAGATGGTGACAGGGAGGAGAAATAGTCCAGGGACGATTTGATGGGGCGGCAGTAGGTCTGTTAGGACCTGGCTTGGGAACCGGTTCAAGTCCCCGAAACACCTGGGCACTGCCGAGGTGCCCTTGAGCAAGGCACCAGACCCCTACACTGCTCCCCAGGCAGCTGGATATACAATAGCTGCCCACTGTTTCTTATACTAGGATGGGAACAAATCTTGAGGATTCAATCCTTAAGATCTTGATTAAAAAAGTACAATTTGGGGGTTTAGGGTACAGCAAAGGCAGGGCCGCTCCACTGGCTAACCAGCAAACCAGGTGGTGAGGGCAAGCGTCAGCTAGAAGGGGGGGAACAAGGCAGCGAGGGGCAAAGAAACCAAGACAAAGGACGACCTAAGTAAAGGAAGAAAAGTACAAAATAACAAGAAAAGACCGAGGGAGAAGCAGCAGCCACACACGGCGCCGGCAGTGCTCCACAACGGACCGGAAGCAGCAGGAAGTGACTGACAGGAAGCATATTTCCTTGAGAAAGGGCTCTGGTGTTGTTGCTCTAAGACTATGGTAGCACCTTCACTATCATAGGCTTGTGCTCAAGCAAATCCAAAACGTATTCTCTAGCCTCAAATGTGAGAGTAAGCCTCGAATTCAGAGTTAATAAAAATGAAACAAGAACAAACAAGAGAGGTATTTTGAGTCGGTATTGATGTGGACATCTTCAGAATTTTATACAACCGTGATATACTGTACTGTTCTTTTTGAAAATGTCAAGTCAGCGTTTTCACTCTGAAAGGACATGATTTAATGTCTCCCAATATATCATTCACTGCTATAGTTTCTCTCTCTCTCTCTCTCTCTCTCTCCTCTCTCCTCTCTCCTCTCTCTCTCTCTCTCTCTCTCTCTCTCTCTCTCTCTCTCAGCACCAAGATGTTTGACCTCTGAGTGTTGTGTAGAGTCTCTTGTTTAGTATTCTGCTAACACGATGGTGCTTTACACTGAACAGCTGGTGGACGGATCATCTAATAAACCTCTAATATATAGATCTTGCTCTCTCTCTCTCTCATTAAAGCCGTTCAGCCCTGACAGTGTTCTGATGATTCAGGTGCTGTCTGCCTTTTGTGTTTTAACTGTCCATTTAAATGCACACGCATCCACAACTGCGAGTGTGTGCTGCTGTGTACAGTGGTCATCACACATGTGGAGGTCCTCACGCAGACGGGATCTACAGCAATCTGTGGCATGGTCACATTTTGGACCCCGTGCACGACCCACTCCGTTACTTTTCTAATTTCAGGGAGGGGAGGGTCTGATCGCCTGATTGCATCTCCAATAATTGCTCCTTAAAGAAGTGTTTTTCCACTGGAAACTATGCAGTAGAAAGGCGCAACAAAAAGGGAAACTTGTGCTACATGACCAGAGAACAGCCCTAGAGAACTGGTGCTACATGACCAGAGAACAGCCCTAGAGAACTGGTGCTACATGACCAGAGAACAGCCCTAGAGAACTGGTGCTACATGACCAGAGAACAACAGCCCTAGAGAACTGGTGCTACATGACCAGAGAACAACAGCCCTAGAGAACTGGTGCTACATGACTGGAGAACAACAGCCCTAGAGAACTGGTGCTACATGACCAGAGAACAGCAGCCCTAGAGAACTGGTGCTACATGACCAGAGAACAACAGCCCTAGAGAACTGGTGCTACATGACCGGAGAACAACAGCCCTAGAGCCGGCAAAAGTTTGGCGGATGACACAAATTAACGCAAAACACGTATTCTTCTGCTGAACAAATGTGCAAAACTGAATGCTGGTAAAATAGGTGAATTGATCATGGTTCATCTACATATACCACCCACATTCTAATGGTACAACCCTGGTTAAAAATCGGCAAAGAGGCAAAGTATTCTTGTAAGGCTCTTTGTTGAGGATCATTTGAGACAAGGGATTTACAATGAACCGAATGGAGGATTGTGCCACGTAACCAAGGCTCTGGGATCTGCCATCACATGGTATTACCTTCTCCTCACTGTTCAAGTGGCCCTCAATGGTTTCTGCTCACATTACTGTCCCTGAGAGCCATTACGGGTTCCTGTGCACCGATCTCAGACTGTTGCTAAACTGCCCGCATCGGGGGTCTCTCCTCACTGCATTAGGATCGCTCCAGAAGGGACTTTTAACATGGGTTTTAACATTCTGCAGGTCTTTAGTATATTTTGTATGGTTTTAGTATAAAGATAAACAGCTATGCAGCTTTATATTTAACTATGCAGTCTGAAAAGCAGAGCGCTCACCAACTTGAGCTTGGCTGCTGTTGTACAGCCTCTGTTCAAAGAGAGATATCAGCTCTCTTTAGAATGACTCTGGGGGTAATTAGCAGTACAACTATCTCTCTCTGTGTGTTTCTGTATCTCTCCCCCCCCCCCCCCCTCTGTCCCTCTCCCTCTCTTTATTTCTCTCTCTCATCAGCCATCAGGAGGTTGATTCTCAGTCGATGCTTCAGCTGAGCTTTTTAGTCACAATGAGTGAATGTTTTTGTCAAACTTAACACAGACCTGTACCTCTGGATCAGCCCACTGAGTGTCTGAAGGACAGGCGGAGGGGATATGGGCTGTGACCACACACACATCAGGCTGTCTCCCGTCTTCAACATCCCTCTCCGTCTCTAGATATATGTCATCTGTCTCAGTGTCAGTATCAGTGTGTATCACCGTGTGCTTTCTCCCACTCGGTAATTTGACCTCTTATTCGGCGTGCTGAAGTGTCGTTTCCATACTGATGGCGGATGCCAGTATGTGGGCAAAACAGGGAGGAAAGTGTGTGATATCGCTGCTGTAACTGCTGCTGGTAGTATGCTCTGGGACCAGGGATGTTCGACACTGAACCTGTATTTACATTCTCTCTCTCGCTCTCTCGCTCTCGCTCTCTCTCTCTCTCTAGGTGTTTAAGCTGAAGGCTGTGCAGCTTGCGGAGAAGTTGTTGCCAGCCTTCAACACTCCTACAGGAATCCCCTGGGCCATGGTCAACCTCAAGAGGTGGGTAGCAGGCGCCTACATTACCCATGATGCAGCACACTCTCTCTCAATTCAATCTCAAAGCATAGCAGTTTCAATAAATGTTCTCATAAAATCTAAATATATTCAAGATTCAAGAGACTTTATTTATCCCGAGGGAAATTAAGGTGCAACAGTTGAAACAGGAAACGGGTATATTGTATATTCAATATATTAACACAGTATATCATGATATATGGGAGCAGTTGGGGTGTCTTGCTCAGGGACACCTCGCCACTAGGCTAGGATGAGCGTAAATGGCTCTACAATTCCCATGTCCCATTCCAATGTCTCAACGATGTTCCGGCTATTTGAAGTGAATTGGTCCAATTGGAGGTAAAGTGTCTAGATAAGTTCAGCGTTGCAGTGCTTGTCTGAAAGAAGTGGGTGACGGCGTTTCTGGTTTCAAGAAAAGCTAAGTCCAAGCGAGAAAGCAGAAAATGGTAGACGTGTGATTGTTGACATTGTTCTTGGAAATATCTCTCAGAGCAGGGGTCGGCAAGTAAGTTTGGCCTTGGGCCAATTTTTTTCTGAGCCACTAGATGGTGGGCCAGAACATAATCAAAAGCTAATTTAAGTAATTGATTGTTAAAACATGAGACACGTGTGGCCGATCTACCTGTTTTATGGGCCGGACTGATCAGACAAGACAAACTA
The DNA here is from genome assembly GCA_027704905.1 of Muraenolepis orangiensis. Taxonomy (NCBI): domain Eukaryota; kingdom Metazoa; phylum Chordata; class Actinopteri; order Gadiformes; family Muraenolepididae; genus Muraenolepis; species Muraenolepis orangiensis. The sequence goes on from CM051003.1 coordinate 23,131,368, forward strand.
AAAGTTGTCGGCCCAAAAGGCCCGTCGGCCCACGGTCTGCCAGATGGCCAGTTCAGCCCTGGCGGATAATGTCACTGCATTCTCCATTGGGACATTATAGCCATATGTGCGACTGTCGGTCCGATATTGTAAAAAAAAAATAATAATTATCTCAAAATAATATTAGATTTTTATTCTCAAAATAATCTTTTGGGCCAAATATTATTGCTGGCGGGCCACCAATGGCCCGCGGGCCGCCTGTTGCTGACCCAACTTTACACATGATCTAGTGTTAAAAAAGTTAAATCGAATATCTGATATATAAATATTGAATCACTATACTTGTAGTTTCGCACTAGTCTTAAAACATATCAAAGCACAAACACACCTAAGTATGGCGACAGTAGTGAGAATCACCCTAGTGTAAACACAAGTGTGTTTTCCTCCAGGGCTTTGCTTCCATATTGCTGTATTCATTTATTTATTAATTGATAAGAACAATGAAACTAAATGAGCACAGGCCACCTGGTTCCACTTGCCTGTGTCCATGCATACAGGTGTGTGGGTGAGACGGTGTGGGTGTGTGTGTGAGACGGTGTGGGTGTGTGTGTGAGACGGTGTGGGTGTGTGTGAGACGGTGTGGGTTGTGATGTGAACTGTTAGTTCTCTAGTAATGTCCATTCATGTTGATGCATCCAACTGTCAGCAAGCAAACGAGGCAATGAAACGGAGGCAGTTTTGTGTATAATGGGCCAAATGTTCACTGCTTGGCAGGGGGGGGGGGGGGGGGGTCGACTGTCCACAAGCTCTGATGGACCAATTCAGCTCTTATAGCCGGAACATCGCTGAGACATCGGGGCTCCTGGGAAATGTAGTACCATTTACGCTTTGCCAGTCATGTCTCTATTAAGTCTTGTTGTTTCCTACCAACACAGTGGAGTAGAAACTTGTGCTGTTATTGAGGCCATCTTCACATTAAATGCCGACCACACACACACCTTCACTACACACCTTATGGGAGATGAGAAAAAAAAACAGCCAGAGACCATCATGAAACAGTAAGTTCTGACTCGTGAAGATGCACTGGACTTTAAAAAGTAGGCCTAACTATGCAGGTTCTGCATGCAGGTTGCCGGTTCGGCCTGGTTAGTGTGTGTGAATTATACGTCATACGTATGTGCATGCAATGCAAGTCATAAATGACTTCACACAACTCTTGGGTTACAAAATGTGCTTTGGTTTGTAACACCCTCCCTCCCTCCCTCCCTCCCTCCCTCCCTCCTCCTCCCTCCCTCCCTCCCTCCAGTGGTGTGGGTCGTAACTGGGGCTGGGCCTCAGCAGGCAGCAGTATCCTGGCTGAGTTTGGGACGCTCCACATGGAGTTCGTCCACCTCACCTACCTGACCGGGAACCCCGTCTACTACCAGAAGGTGAGAAGACCTTAGCAACATGATCGTGCTTCATGCTGACTTTAAGATTCAAGATTCAAGATGCTTTTATTTGCCATGTGTACAATGCAATGCTGACTCCCCATTCCCTCCCGCGGTATGAATTTCAACTAAACAATACTATACATTAAACAACAGTATATACTACCTACTATAAACAACACTATAAACTATAAACATATATAGCTATGCTGCCGCCCAATTTAAAGTGACAGTATAACCAGCATATCAGCGGCTGGTGATTTGAGTGTTGATTTGAGGCGGAGCTCTGAACAGACTCCTGGTGTCTCCTAGGTGATGCACATCAGGAAGCTGCTGGCCAAAATGGACCGGCCCAACGGACTGTACCCCAACTACCTGAACCCTCGCACCGGGCGCTGGGGCCAGCGTGAGTACCGCCTGGCGTCACTCTGACATACCGCTCTGTGACGGGACGTAGACACCACTTCTGTCTCTCTTCCGACTCTTCCGTCTATTGCATCTGTCTATTCTATCTCTACGTATATCTCTCAGTCTATTCTGTCTCTAGTTATGTAAATTATATCTTTCTGTCTCGAGGTATGTCTATTCTATCTCTGTGTATGTCTATTATATCTGTCTATTCTGTCTCTAGGTATGTCTGTTCTATCTCTATGTATGTCTATTATATCTCTCGTCTATTTTGTCTCTAGGTATGTCTATTTTTTTCTTTGTACTGTATATTGTATCTCTAGGTATGTATTTTGTATCTCTAGGTATGTCTATTATATCTCTGTCTATTATATCTCAGTGTATTCTATCTCAGTGTATTCTATCTCAGTGTATTCTATCTCAGTCTATTCTATCTCAGTCTATTCTATCTCAGTCTATTCTATCTCAGTCTATTCTATTCTATCTGTGTGTATTCTGTCTGTGTGTATCTCTGTCTGTGTGTATCTCTATCTGTGTGTATCTCTATCTGTGTGTATTCTATCTGTGTGTATCTCTATCTGCATGTCTTTCTCTCCATGAGTCTAAGAAAGGCTGGTTTTGTTGACTGGGCTGATGAGCTGGTTGGCTGCTGGCTGGCTGGCTGGCTGGTTATCTTCACAGGCAGCCAGCCAGAGTAGGGTGATGAGAGAAGGGAGGAAGGACAGGGTGATGGATGGATGCAGACTACATTAACAGATGGATCGTTAGGTGCAGAGTCATCCCGACAGCGAGTGATGAATGTTGTATCTCTGTCTGTTTGTTCTCCACTTTGTCATGTACCTCTCTTTCTCTCGCCGTGTGTGTGTGTGTGTGTGTGTGTGTGTGTGTGTGTGTGTGTGTGTGTGTGTGTGTGTGTGTGTGTGTGTGTGTGTGTGTGTGTGTGTGTGTGTGTGTGTGTGTGTGTGTGTGTGTGTGTGTGTGTGTGTGTGTGTGTGTGTGTGTGTGTGTGTGTGTGTGTGTGTGTGTGTGTGTGTGTGTGTGAGAACCAGTCTTTCTATGTATCGCTCTCGCTCTGTACCGTGCTCTCTCTCTCTCTCTCTCTCCCCTCCCTCTCCTCCTCTCCCTCTCCCTCCCTCTCCTCCCCTCCCCTCCCTTCCTCTCCCTCTCCCTCTCTCCTCTCTCCTCTCTCTCTCTCTCTCCCTCTCCTCTCCCTCCCTCTCCCTCTCCCTCTCCCTCTCCTCTCTCTCTCTCTCTCTCTCCTCTCTCTCTCTCTCTCTCTCTCTCTCTCTCTCCCTCTCTGTGTTTACCAGTCTCTCTCATCACAAAGTTGAGACTTCATTGTGTTTCAGAGCCGTTTCAAATCATGACATCATGGATATGTTTTATTCGGTGTGTGTCTGTGTGTGGGGGGGGGGGGTTGTGGGCGGGAATTAAGAGATGTTCTTTGTACCACCTTGTCCTCTAGGCACCTTGTGTTCATCACTAAGAGACAACTGCTGCCTAATTAACGTGTACAGACGCTGAGAGAGAAATAGAAGGAAGGAAGGGGGGGATGAGAGAGAATACAGAAGGGGGGTGTGTGTGTGTGGGGGGGGGTCAGTCTAAGAACTGTGTGTCTGACTGAGTGGGGTCAGTAACATTAGCATGATGAAGAGTAGCCACAATACAGACCTTGGTCAGGTTCACTGACCAGCCTTTCCATTGTCTAAAGCTCTCGCTCTCTCGCTCTCGCTCTCTCTCTCTCTCTGTGTGTGTGTGTGTGTGTGTGTGTGTGTGTGTGTGTGTGTGTGTGTGTGTGTGTGTGTGTGTGTGTGTGTGTGTGTGTGTGTGTGTGTGTGTGTGTGTGTGTGTGTGTGTGTGTGTGTGTGTGTGTGTGTGGTGTGTGTGTGTGTGTGTGTGTGTGTGTGTGTGTGTGTGTGTGTGTGTGTGTGTGTGTGTGTGTGTGTGTGATTTAAGTGACTCATACATGGCCCTGCTTGATTTAAAAGAGACTATTTGCATGTTAACATGTATTTGAGCCTCCCAGCTAGTGTGGACCAGGGTAGGGTATAATTATCGTGCACAATGTGAAAGTAAACCCTCAGAAATGATGTAATGGCTCATAAATTATAAATATTGATATGTTGAATAAGTCATGTTTCCCTCAAGGCATGGGCTCTTGATCAATCAGCAGTATTAATGGGAACTCGCTTTTAGCGACGCAATCCATAGAAAAGTACAAACGCAGCACTATAACCACTGGTACCACCAGGCTGCTGTATGAGGATGTGATGTCATCTTTAATAAACCGTTACCTAGAATCCAGGCTGTACCATTCGCGTGTACCATTCGCACAAAAATACCAAAAATGGAGTGTGGCCAAAATAAATCATGCACACCTGCACAGACCACCTGGAACTGGGCCCACGTGGTCTTGTCCCGCCCTCTGCACGCACACACACACGCACACGCACACGCACACACACACACACACCCTCTGCACCGTCCACAGCCAATCAGAAATGCTCAATTCTACATTCAACACTGTTAATATGCCTGTATGTGTAACAAGTACAATGGAACGCTTACTCTCCATTCACTCACGCCGTTTGAATTATTTACAATAGAACAGTGACAGTGGAAGTAAAAAAAATCAAAAGAAGTAGAAATAGATAATAATAAAAATGTAAGGTGATAAATAGCAATAATCATAACTGTAATGAACAATAAGGTAATGTTTAAATATGTACATACATATGTAAATATGTACGTAGCTGGTGTAAAAAGCATTTTTGAAGTGACCGTAGTGAGTGGTAGCATCATAAATACATCATAATACATCATAAATACAGTCCAGTACAGTAATAAGGTAATAAGTCCAGTAAGAAGTATGACCCTGATGAAGAAGTATGTCATATTGCTGATACTGTTATGAAAGCAGTGCAAAGCAGCACATGAATGTTGATAAGAACAGAGAAACATTCCTCTCTGTCTCAGTCAGGTGCTTGTGGGTCGGAGGTCAGAGAGCACATGTTTGATGGCCACAGCAGTGAGGTATTGGTTATGGTAATAGATGCCTTTATATAGCGCTGTACAAGTAATGCCTCACATTCACCCATTCATTCACACATTCATCCACCGACGGCGGAGTCAGCCAGCAGGAGAGGTTAGGGTTAGGGTGTCTTCCTCAAGGACACCTCGACAGTTTTTGCTAGGAGGAGCCGGGGATCGAACCAGCAACCGTAGAGCAACCGCTCTACCTCCTGAACTATACTGCTGAGGTCACAAACAGAAGAAGGCAGCGATTGATGTGGTTTGCGACAGACAGGACAGTTATGTTAACTGCAGTGGTTTTACACACAAAAACTCAACTTACTGTACTAAAATCATACTCGGTGTTGGATATGTGAAGGTATTCAAAATATATTACCGCTCAGGTCTACAATTCTTGATTCTTTGATGTAATCTTGGATTTGTACAACCGATTATGACACTTTCATCCGTTGGTGTATACTTGTGCCTACCTGTACTGTTATTTATGACGATATATATATAGTCAATACGAAACAAAAACCATCAATCACATCCATAGCGTTCTGTGGAAAGAAACTGGGTCACTTACATGATGTGTTTGACGTTTATAGAGAAAATCAATCTCCAAAATGTAAGGTGCTTGCATTATTCTGCAGTTCTGTCGGTGTACCTTTTGTTTTCGTCATTGATGCACAACAGTCACGGTTTACTACTCGTATACAAATCAGAATGATATTCACCAAACGGTGTGTCACCCAGTGACTGCTGGCTTGTAGTTAAACCAAGGTTCTGTGGTGTGCACCCAGAACTACTCTCGGGGGGGGGGGGGGGGGGGATGTGATGGTGAGACAGCTCTGATCAAATATTGAGCGGCCTTTGTTTTAAGATTTTACTTTATGTAAGCTATATCCTTTCACCATGAAAGGTGCTTATGTTATGGCTCACTACAAGCGCAAGTGCAAATAACACTGCTGGTTTGAATGTTTCTGATTACGTCGATTTATAATGGGCGTTCGGAAAACAACCGCAACTATCTGACACAGATCACAGGTGTACTACAGGTGCATTGTGGGTAGGTTTTTCTGCTAATAGTGACACACGCTACCACAAGATGTCCTCAAAGATGGGTATGAAGTCAACACTTTCTTTTTAAGTTTTAATCAATCAATAGCTTTAACATTTAAAAATGATTGATGATTGTTTATATAGCGTTTGGGGAAATGGTTTCTCTCTCTCTCTCTCTCTCTCTGTCTGTCTCTTTCTCTCTCTCTCGCTCTCTCTAGCTTTAGCTCTCTTTTTCATTATTTGATATTTTGCTCTCTCTCCTCCCTCCTCTCTATCTTTTCATCACTGCTGTCTCTTGCTCTCGGTCTCTCACCTTATCTTTGTCAGAGGAGAAGGATAATTGATATCCACCAGCAAGAGTATCCCAGTATCCCAGCCCGCTCTCGCCCTACAGTGTCACGTCTTCTCGTACGAGATATTACAAAAACAGTGATGTTTTGACGGTGAGGTCAATGGACCACAGGGAGGCCCGGATGGTATCGGAACCAGTGTTCAGCCCGGACTAAATGGAGCAAAACATGTTTTCAACAGAAACAGTGGTGCGTTGAACACCCTGTTGTGATCCTTAGAACACCCTGTTTGTGTTCTTCTGAAGCCTGATGAAACCGATGGAGGAAACATGACGACCTTTAACCCGGAAGCAGTAGCAGATCGGTGGGGGCACAGCCTTTAGAGATTGGACATGGCCCTGATTCACACATGAACCCACTAGAGGATTCACTCCTCAATTGGCAGGTTGCACAATGGCTATTGCTTAGGCGTCCGTACAATTAAATATGTTTAGGTCATGTTTAGACGCATACGCATTCGATTCACATTTTATTTGACAATGCAGTTTCACTATTCAAACCGTATATTCATTCAACACAAAGGAAACTATTGCAGGACCTTACCTTTGAATGTATTTACTTGTAAAGGAGGTCATTTCGCCTGCCCTTCAATCTCATTCTCTTTGACTTGGGAATCGTTTCTGGATACTAACATTTCATCTTCTCTGTTCACTAAGGGCCAGAACTATCTGAGAAGTTCCAAAAGTTTTTTTTTTATTGCGATTTGGCTTTGAATGTGAGTGGTCGATCTCTGGTGTTTGTTGAGGCTACCTTGGTAGATTCTTCAAGTCTCCAAATCCAATGTTAGTCCAAACTAGCCCCTAGTGGAGAACAGTAAGTTAAGTGGATTCCTCGTAGCAAATCCACGTCTTTTCTTTGGTACCACTCAAAAAATAATTTTTTTGTTTGAGATTGAAGTACGTCCTAAAGTTCAGGCATCTTTCTTCCACTGTTTATCGCTACGTGTTCTGAAGTCCAACTTTGAGACATTTTTAAGGTTAGATATAAGGTGTTCTATTTGGGAAGTCTATATGGTGTGAGTTATTCAGTGAAGGAATCAAGAGCTACTAAAGGGAGTTGTTGCCTCAGTGCAGTTTTTTACTGTAATGTTTATTTTATTTTCTTCTACAGCTAGCCAACTAGAGGAAGAGTGAGTCAGAATTCCATGTGCTCAAGGTCGCCCCCCTGAGGGGGCAGATGGTATTGCTGCCTCCCCTGGTGCTTTTTCATTGCCGTTTTATGGTGAGACCATGATGAGATATCTACGTGGAATAAGTTATCTTAGAGACTTTGGCTGGCGAGGACACATGTAATAAAGTCATCTACAAACATCACATGTGTGACATACAGAGAGATGGTACCGGGCGGGCGCTTGGTGCCCGTGTTTCGGACAGTTTCTGTGGGGCTACTCAGTCTGAGATGAGGCAGAGCTCGTCCCTGCCTCACGCCTCCTCTCTGCCTCACGCCTCCTCCCTGCCTCACGCCTCCTCCCTGCCTCACGCCTCCTCCCTGCCTCACGCCTCCTCCCTGCCTCAGCCTCCTCCCTGCCTCACGCCTCCTCCCTGCCTCAGCCTCCTCCCTGCCTCACGCCTCCTCCCTGCCTCAGCCTCCTCCTCTGCCTCACGCCTCCTCCCTGCCTCAGCCTCCTCCTGCCTCACGCCCTCCTGCCTCCGCTCCTCTGCCTCACGCTCCTCTGCCTCACGCTCCTGCCTCACGCCCTGCCTCACCTCCTCCCTGCCTCACGCCTCCTCCCTGCCTCAGCCTCCTCCCTGCCTCAGCCTCCTCCCTGCCTCACGCCTCCTCCCTGCCTCAGCCTCCTCCCTGCCTCACGCCTCCTCCCTGCCTCACGCCTCCTCCCTGCCTCAGCCTCCTCCCTGCCTCACGCCTCCTCCTGCCTCAGCCTCCTCCCTGCCTCACGCCTCCTCTGCCTCACGCCTCCTCTGCCTCACGCCTCCTCCTGCCTCACGCCTCCTCCCTGCCTCACGCCTCCTCCCTGCCTCACGCCTCCTCCCTGCCTCAGCCTCCTCCCTGCCTCAGCCTCCTCCCTGCCTCACGCCTCCTCCCTGCCTCACGCCTCCTCCTGCCTCAGCCTCCTCCCTGCCTCAGCCTCCTCCCTGCCTCACGCCTCCTCCCTGCCTCAGCCTCCTCCCTGCCTCAGCCTCCTCCCTGCCTCAGCCTCCTCCCTGCCTCAGCCTCCTCCCTGCCTCACGCCTCCTCCCTGCCTCAGCCTCCTCTCTCCCATGTAGCCACAGCGGAGCTCCACACATTTGGCCATTTCATTTACTATAAAAATCTTAATCAGGAGGATTGAATCCTCTTTATTGCTCTCACGCACACACAGTGTTTCTCTACATGTAACCCATCCTAGTATTAGGAGCAGTGGGCAGCTATTGTATACACAGGGGAGCAGGGTAGGGGTCTGGTGCCTTGGTCAAGGGCACCTCAACAGTGCCCGGGAGGTGAACTGGCACCTTTTTCACCAGTACCAGTTCTCACTCCATACTTGGTCCGTTACAGTGACTTAAACCAGCGACCCTCCGGTTCCGAAGAAAAGCACCCCTGTGCTTCGTCTATGTTCTATTGACTGGAGCTACTTTGTCTAATTCTGATGTTCTTCTTCCTCCACCTCTCTCTTTTGTTGTTATCTATCCTCTCTCTCCTCTCTCCTCTCTCTCTCTCCTCCTCTCTCTCTCTCCTCTCTCCTCTCTCCTCTCTCTCCTCTCCTCCTCTCCTCCTCTCTCCAGACCACACCTCGGTGGGCGGTCTTGGAGATAGTTTCTATGAGTACCTGTTAAAGGCCTGGCTCATGTCGGACAAGACGGACACAGAGGCTCGCAAGACCTACGACGACGCCATCGAGGTGCTGTACACCTCCAACACAACCCCGGCTCCACCCTTTAGCAAGGCATCAGTGCTGTAGTAATAATAATAGCCCGGGGGTTGGGTTCTATTCCCTGTGTTTGAACCAAGGCACCAGCCCTGCCAGTGTCTAACCCACACATCACCTCACATGGCTGTCACAACCATTATGACATACACTTATCACTACTGTCTAACACAAACACTACACAACCATTATGACATACACTTATCACTACTGTCTAACACAAACACTACACAACCATTATGACATACACTTATCACTACTGTCTAACACAAACACTACACAACCATTATGACATACACTTATCACTACTGTCTAACACAAACACTACACAACCATTATGACATACACGTATCACTACTGTCTAACACAAACACTACACAACCATTATGACATACACGTATCACTACTGTCTAACACAAACACTACACAACCATTATGACATACACTTATCACTACTGTCTAACACAAACACTACACAACCATTATGACATACACTTATCACTACTGTCTAACACAAACACTACACAACCATTATGACATACACTTATCACTACTGTCTAACACAAACACTACACAACCATTATGACATACACTTATCACTACTGTCTAACACAAACACTACACAACCATTATGACATACACTTATCACTACTGTCTCACAAACACTATCACAAACAGAGCACTAAACAACCATTATTATATACATGTATCACTACTGTCTAACACAGACACTACACAACCATTATTAAGTTCTGATCCAGCAGTCCTACTGTGTTATAGCAGAACTTCTGATCAGTCCTACTGTGTTATAGTAGAACTTCTGATCAGTCCTACTGTGTTCTAGTATAACTTCTGATCCACTAGTCCTACTGTGTTATAGCAGAAGGGGTCTTTAAGGGGTCTCTGCACAGAGCCTGTTTCATTACAGAGATATTACACTGAAGAAAAGTCATTTCTGCGAGTAGAATAATCTTTCAGAAGGGTATTATAATAATTGTATTTCTACAGTGGCTAGTCTACACAGTGTTGATTTGAAACTTTTACAGACACTGTTTTAGTAACCACTGCTCACCACACATGCCTTGCCTTCCAAAGCAGCTGACCTCCTCCACCTCCCCCTCTCCTCCCCCTCCAGGCCATCGAGCGCCACCTGATCCGTAAGTCTAACAGCGGGCTGACCTTCATCGGCGAGTGGAAGAACGGCCACCTGGAGCGGAAGATGGGTCACCTGACCTGCTTTGCTGGCGGCATGTTCGCCCTGGGGGCCGACGGCTCACCTGACGACAAGGCCGGCCACTACCTGCAGCTGGGGGCGGAGATCGCACACACCTGCCACGAGTCATACGACCGCACAGGTAACATGCATACCCACACACACACACACACACACACACACACACACACACACACACACCTAAAAAAAACACAGATAACACACCCGCCACGAGTCATACGACCACACAGGTAACATGCATACACACACACACACACACACCACTAACACAGATAACACACACACAGATAACACACACACACACACAGATAGCACACACACAGGTAACACACACAGACACAAATAACACACACACACTAACACTGATAACACGCACACAGATGGCACACACACAGATAACACACACACACAGGTAACATGCATACACATACATAACACACACACAAACAGGTTACAGACACACACACACAGGTAGCACACACACTCACACACACAGGTAGCACACACATACACACACACACACACACACAGGTAGCTCACAAACAAACACACAGGTAAAACACACACTAACAAAAGTAACAGACGTGTCACATACACACACACGGGTAACACAAACAAACACACAGACTTGTCATGAATATCATCATCGTACACATAACACACACACACACACACATCTGTCGCTAAGGTACCACACGCACAAACACACACACACACACACACACCTGCCGTGGATCTAATCCTACAGTCCTAATGAGAGCACTGAGGTGGAGAACCACAGCGTGTTGAAGTGTCATACACCTGATCATTTATACACACACAGCTGGCTTGACATACAGCTGTTACCTGCATGTTCCCTCTGCAGGAGGAGACACTCCGACTGTGTGTGTGGTTAATCCTGTAAGAGAGGCCATGCCACGCCCCCTGGTCCTAATGCCAGCCTGCTTCATTGGCAATAAAAATACAATAATACACTCAGAAGAGAATGCCAAGAAATGCCAGAAAAAAGATTAGAAGAAAGGCCAAAGAGAATCAATGAAGCTAAAGGCTTTCTAATTCAAACGCAAACACACACACACACACACACACACACACACACACACCCACACCCCACAGAATTTCTCTCACACTCTCCTTATGTCTCTCTCTCTCTCCTTATGTCTCGCTCGCTCTCGCGCTCTCTCTCTCTCGCTCTCTCTCGCTCTCTCTCTCTCTCTCTCCAGTGCTGAAGCTGGGACCAGAGGCCTTTAAGTTTGACAGTGGCCTGGAGGCGGTGGCCGTGCGACAGAACGAGAAGTACTACATCCTGCGGCCCGAGGTCATCGAGACCTACTGGTACATGTGGCGCTTCACCCACGACCCCAAGTACCGCCAATGGGGCTGGGAGGCTGCACAGGTGAGAGAGAGGGAGAGAGAGCGAGAGAGAGAGAGAGAGAGGCTCTTATTCCCTGACACCACCCGATGGGGGAGGGGCTGTTATTGTGTAAGCCTCTAATGCTGACGAAGACCTAATCACATTATTGCCGTGTGACAGCTGATCTGTTTATATATTTGCCAGGCTTCTGCGCGTCTAGAAGCTAATCGCATCATCATCCCCGTAAATTCATGAAACCTTCGTCGGAAAATACACTAAGACCAGCTGGGCGCTCATCACCTCGGGCTGAGCGTAACCATAGCAACAGAGGGACAGCATCCTCCCACAAACCCCCTCCCTCCGCGCTTTCTGTATTTCTGCCGTGACGAGCCCCTCCTCTGAGACCTCTGTCCCCCCCATCCCATCCCACAACCAACCGGTCTCTCTGGACCACCTGTTGGTCCAGCGCTCCTTCCACGTGAGCTCCATGTCAGGGGTACGTCCCCGGGGCTCTGCCCAGGCACAGCCAGCCTACCCTGGGCCGACGGAACCCCATGGGTTCCAGAGCTCTGCCCAGGCACAGCCAGCCTACCCTGGGCCGACGGAACCCCATGGGTTCCAGAGCTCTGCCCAGGCACAGCCAGCCTACCCTGGGCCGACGGAACCCCATGGGTTCCAGAGCTCTGCCCAGGCACAGCCTGCCTACCCTGGGCCGACGGAACCCCATGGGATCCAGAGCCCAGAGTAGGATCACCGATGGGGGTTCCCTGCTCTGTCAGATTAGAGTGTGGAGACCCAGGTCCCTGGACCCCATGATGATGAGGGTGATGCCTTCCTCATCATTGTCCCTTGACAATCACCAGTAGTTCTAATGACCACCCTGGGTATGTCTGGTCCAGTAGTTCTAATGACCTCACCCTGGGTATGTCTGGTCCAGTAGTTCTGATGACCACCCTGGGTATGTCTGGTCCAGTAGTTCTGATGACCACCCTGGGTATGTCTGGTCCAGTAGTTCTGATGACCACCCTGGGTATGTCTGGTCCAGTAGTTCTAATGACCACCCTGGGTATGTCTGGTCCAGTAGTTCTGATGACCACCCTGGGTATGTCTGGTCCAGTAGTTCTAATGACCACCCTGGGTATGTCTGGTCCAGTAGTTCTGATGACCACCCTGGGTATGTCTGGTCCAGTAGTTCTGATGACCACCCTGGGTATGTCTGGTCTAGTAGTTCTGATGACCACCCTGGGTATGTCTGGTTCAGTAGTTCTGATGTCCACCCTGGGTATGTCTGGTCCAGAGTGACCTAACCCTGGGTATGTCTGGTCCAGTAGTTCAGAGTGACCTAACCCTGGGTATGTCTGGTCCAGTAGTTCAGAGTGACCTAACCCTGGGTATGTCTGGTCCAGTAGTTCAAAGTGACCTAACCCTGGGTATGTCTGGTCCAGTAGTTCAGAGTGACCTAACCCTGGGTATGTCTGGTCCAGTAGTTCAGAGTGACCTAACCCTGGGTATGTCTGGTCCAGTAGTTCAGAGTGACCTAACCCTGGGTATGTCTGGTCCAGTAGTTCAGAGTGACCTAACCCTGGGTATGTCTGGTCCAGTAGTTCAGAGTGACCTAACCCTGGGTATGTCTGGTCCAGTAGTTCAGAGTGACCTAACCCTGGGTATGTCTGGTCCAGTAGTTCTGATGACCTGGTCATCGTCTACCTTTGTCTGTTTTATTCAATTCATGTATTTCAGTTTAAACTCTGTATTTCCGATCTTGCGGGCCTTTTATTTTGAAAAGCTGCTTGTAGCCTCCTACTATATCACAGTCAGTGTGTCTGAGTGGTGGTGGTGTGCTGTGTGTACGGGGATTTTAGTGTTATCTCTGTTTTGCCGACTGTGTGTGTGTGTGGCGTGTCTCCCCAGGACCTGTACCAAGCAAAGACATTAATTAAAGCATGCTGCTATAAGCCCATTAAAGCATCCCCTGCCTTTATCCCACTCCATCCCTCCTTCAGATTCACTCTTTTATTTATATCTCTCTCTCTCTCTCATTGTCGCTCTCTGTCTTTCTGTGTCTGTCGTCTCTCTCTCTCTCTCTCTCTCTCTCTCTCTCTCTCTCTCTCTCTCTCTCTCTCTCTCTCTCTCTGTCTCTGTCTCTGTCTCGGTCTCGGTCTCGGTCTCTCTCTGTCTCTGTATAACCGTGTGTGTGTGTGTGTGTCCAGGCTATAGATAAGTACTGCAGGGTGAGTGGAGGTTTCTCCGGGGTGAAGGACGTCTACTCCTCCAACCCCACCTACGACGACGTACAGCAGAGCTTCTTCCTGGCTGAAACCCTCAAGTAAGCCTTGATTGCGTTCCGTATTGATTTGATTGGCTGGGGGGGGTATATTTACTGATTGGTCGATGCTAGATGTGGGCCGGCGTCAATATTTAATAGACCAAAACGGGGTACTGCTTGATTGCTGTATAACAATATTTATGCTTCTCCTAATAAATGATCAAAACAACATAAACTATGTCTAACAAAAGACAATGTTGGTAAACATGTTTGATATATTTACTTGATGGTTTACACCAACATAACTGGTATGATATTAATTCATCTTTAATGTGTTGTGTACACATTAAAAACACGCATTGACAATCTCCATGGCTAGTTCTGCAGAGCTAGTTGCCCATGTCATAGCACCAGTGCCAGGTAGAGGGTGCTGTTACTCAGCCTTACAGCACACAGCTAGCGCTGCTGCTCTCTGGCGCCCCCTGCCTGCAGACCCACAGAAGTACAGTATAGAACGGTAGTTCGAACTCCTGTTAAGCTAGTCCTTAGTCGTTAAATAATCAATCTCTGTCTATCTCTCTTTCTCTCGCTGTGTCTCTCTCGCTGTGTCTGTGTCTCTCTCTGTCTCTCTCTGTCTGTCTCTCTCTATCTTGCGCTCTGTCTCTCTGTCTGTCTCGCTCTCGCTCTCGCTCTCGCTCTCTCTCTCTCTCCAGGTACCTGTACCTGCTGTTCTCCAACGATGACCTGCTGCCTCTGGAGAGCTGGGTGTTCAACACAGAGGCTCACCCTCTCCCCGTGCTCCACCTGGGCAACTTCACGCTGCCAGGCAGCCAGCCCGCCCAGCGCTAGAGGCCCCGCCCCCACCGCCTCCCTCCTCCCACATGGGGGAGGAGTTTGTCGCTTATGAGGAGAGGAGCGCTTGGTTGGCATCTCCCGGACCGCAGAGAGGGGAGGAGTTAAGAGACTCCCAGAGCATCAAGGACTCACACTCTGGTTCAATGTCTCTCTATCTCTCTCTTTCTCGATCACACACACACACACACACACACACACACACACACACACACACACACACACACACACACACACACACACACACACACACACACACACACACACACACACACACACACACACACACACACACACACACACACACACACACACACACACGCCAAACTTATTCTGTGTTCTCTCTCTCTCTCTCTCTCTCTCTCTCTCTCTCTCTCTCTCTCTCTCTCTCTCTCTCTCTCTCTTTTACTTCTGACGGACATTTCTAACTGGGACAGTTAGGTGTGATTCTCAGCCTTGTGATTGGCTGGAAATTCCGATATTTCTTTTTTTAAACTTTTCTTTCTTTTCTTTTTTACCAGTCGGACGGAGCTCCAATCAGGAGGCCTATGTTGTGTTATGTTGTGTTGTTTTTTTAATCATAAAGTTGACCAAACCTTCCTCCTGAAGTGGAGCTCGTGATGCGTGAGGTTTGTAAATGAACAGACTGAGGACCTGATGGACCTCTCTTGGTGTGTTCGATGGAGATGTTTTCTTTGGTTTTATGGGCTGTTCTGGTCCCCTGCGGAGGGACTGCCAGATGGCCGGCTCTCCTTCCTGTTGACCCCCGACCCCGCCCACCGCCGGTCACCTGAACTTTGACCCGGAAGAGTATCTGGAGAAGCTTTAAACACCGCTCTCGCTCTCGATCGGTGGGTTGAGCGTGTGGAACAACACGGACCTGGAGGGACGACTGGTTGGACTTTGTACATGGAACAATATGGACTATGGAAGGAGGATGATGACGCCCTTGGTTCACCTCCTGATCACCCATCAGCCCCTCCCCCTCCTCCTCGTCTCATCCAGCTGCTGCTCACCTAGCCCCTCCCCCTCCCCCTCCCCCTCCCCCCCCCCTCTCTCTCTCCATCTCTTCGCTTTTTTTTATTTATTTTAAATATTTTTTCCAACTTGCATCATTCCGTACTTCATCATCCTCGGCCTTCATCACGCGCGCGTGTGCGTGCGTGTGTGTGTGTGTGCAGTATGCACACACACACACACGAATGAACTTGAATGAATGAACTTGTAAAAGTCTTAAAGCCAGAGTGTGATTATGTTAATTTGAAGCCTTATTCCGATGTGTTGATTTGGACGCCCTGAGTTCTGTTCCCTGGTGATGTCTGTGGTTCTTTCTCCTTTGTGTCCACATGCACAGAACAACAAATGACTAAATGACTTATACGGTATAATATGTTGGGTTCTCTTATCTATATCCGCCCTATCTGGGGTCTTCATGGGGTCGGAGAACATCCTATTGGCCTTTCCTTAAGGGTTTCTGAAGGTTCTATGTGGGTTATTTATATGTTCCACATTGGCTCTAGTGTCTATGCAGAGTCTGAGAGTGAACAGGTTCTGCATGGGGTCTATGGAGGTTCTATGAGGGTTCCGTGGGGTCTTCTGGGTTGTGGGTTCTCCGCTGGACCAGGCTGGTATGTATGAACAACCTGATGACCAACAACTTATGATTCATATCAGAACCAAATGTTCTCCCCGGGACCCGGTGTTAGAACAAGCTTGTGTGTGTTCTTTCTTGTGTGTGTTTGGTTTGGTTCTGTTCTCTCACTGAGATCTCGTTGATTGTATAAAATACAACAAAATAAGTGGGAGATTCCTGATCACCCATTGACCATGTATCGATCACACCACATATCATGGCTTTGGGGAAAGTGTGTTTTTACGAGGGAGAGAGAGAGAGAGATGGATGTCCGATATATCACACAGAATATTCCCTGGTCAGATGACTAAGGAAGATGGGTATGTTTTATTTAAGTTAAAGTGATTTAAACCAGAGTTGGCTCCTCTCTGGGAGGATGTGTGTTCATGTGTTCACCTTCATGCTGTTCCAGCCTCTACAACGGGGGTTTGTTTTTCCCTGGGGAACCCCAGGGGGTAGTGTGACTATCCTATTGACCACCTCACACGCTGCACACTTCCTTCCCCCTCACGCCGTCATTCTCGCTCTCTCTGCCCCAATGTCATCACCTGTAACCAATGGGGAGCAACATCCAGGTAAACCCTCCCTCTCCCCCCCCCCCCCCCCCTGTCCCCAGGTGGTCGCTCGGAGCCACAGTGATTTTGACAAATTGAGTGTTCTGTATTTGTATTTCTACTGAACTAAATTTAAAAAAAAAAATAACCTGTAAATATGTTTAAAACGAGGCAGAGTACAATAAAGATGTTATCAAAAGTGAACAGATTAAGACATAACGTGTTGCCCTGTGGTGCTTTGTGTGTGATTGATAGCTGTTTTGTTTTCCTGGCAGATGAAGTTAGTTCTTCCAATGTGTGTGTGTGTGTGTATGTCACACTGTTCACTGTTTGTGTGTGTGTGTATGTCACACTGTTCAGTGTGTGTCACTGTTCAGTGTGTGTGTGTCACTGTCAGTGATCTGGGAGGATGACAGCCAAACACAACACTAACTCTACACAACTGATGACCGTTATGAGCTCACCCAGCTGTCTTCAGACAATCCAACCGGAGGAATACTGAACATGGGCTGCTGAGGATGCTACACGCGGGTGTGAAATCAAGATGGTGGTCAGGTTTCGTGTAGCCAAACCCGAACTCATGTCAATTATATCATTGAACTCGCCTGGGTGTCCAGTAGGGGGCAGCACACTCATATTTTATTTGGGAGGCCTGTTTTTGGAAGAAATACATGAAACCGCGAAAACGGTTACAAAGAGTAACCCCCCCCCCCCCCCGAGGAGAAGTGTCTGTTGAATAGCGATGTGTGTAGTCGTGCGTTCTTGGCCCCATTGTTGGAACGACGTCTCAGTTTCTGATTTGGCTTGTCTTCCAGTTATGATCTCAACCTAAGACACACACACACACTATAAAGTGTTCCCTGCTCCCAGGCGCCATGCAAGGTTTGGGAAACAGATGTGGAACCAAATGTGAGTGAAGATGGGGGAGGGGAGGACCAAGGCTCTGAGCTAACAGCCATTGTGCTGCTCACACCTCGTTCTCATTATACAAGTGTGTGTGTGTCAGGGTGAAAGTGCTCGTCCACAAGGGGTTAGACGTGAGGAGTTTATGAAATAGAGCTATAATAACCCTGATTGTCGACAGCCATTACATTACTGCTGTTACGTGTCGGTTCCCCAGAATAGTTCCGACAGATTAGGACGTTGATACTAGCGTTATTATTGTAATGTGTGATCCATTTCTCTAGGTGTTTGACGAGCTGCCCTTTGCTTTGGCTGTAGCAGGCCGTTTATTTGAGTCACAGTAGGTTCTGCTCACACTAGGGTCACAGGTCTCTGAGACACCAGTAGATGTTGAGTACAGGAGAGTAGAGTCTGTACTGGACCACAGACGGCCATTACAATTAACACGTTTTAAAACTAAGAAAATAACATTTTAATAGTAAGTAATGCTTTATTAGATAATTACTGAAAGTCTAGGCCTATCTATTTGAAACATGAACGATGACGTGTGTGTGTGTGTGTGTGTGTGTGTGTGTGTGTGTGTGTGTGTGTGTGTGTGTGTGTGTGTGTGTGTGTGTGTGTGTGGTGTGTGTGTGTGTGTGTGTGTGTGTGTGTGTGTGTGTGTGTGTGTGTGTGTGTGTGTGTGTGTGTGTGTGTGTGTGTGTGTGTGTGTGTGTGTGTGTGTGTGTGGCCCTCTATAAGCGGCTCCATCCATTGTCATTTAGGAGTACAAATGCGACGAGAATAGCCCGGAGGGAGGGTGTAATTAGCGGTGGAGAACGACACCGTGAAATCCCACACCGTCATCATCTCGCGTTGTTTGCGTGTCTCCGTCTTTGAAGAGGTTTATTTTCGTAGCAAAAGTTACCTTTTTTTTCTTTCTTTTTTAGCTGCGTCAGCCTCACCCCTCTTCTCTTTATTTAGTCTGTTTATTCTTTATTCAAGATTTTTCCAATGTCTGACACAGCCTTTCACCGTGTCTTTGGTGTGTGTGTGTGTGTGTGTGTGTGTGTGTGTGTGTGTGTGTGTGTGTGTGTTGTGCAGACTGACCATGACACGGACAGAGATTTTAAAGGGTGTGTCCCATGTGTTTATGAGGTTTAAAAGTAGAATAAACACACAGCCACACAGCGTTAAATGATTCTCCTCCTCCTCACTGTTCATCTCTTAGTGTTGTCGCCAAGCTTGCCTTTCTGACACGGTTCCCATCATTTCCTCTTCCTGCTTACAGATCGGCATGACCACACACACACACACACACACACACACACCACACACACACACACACACACACACACACACACACACACACACACACAGCTGTAGCGTTGGCTCCCAGTAGAAGTACTGTAGACAGGTGTTACGTGTGTTTTATGACGGCACACTCTATCTAGTGTCTCTTAAACAGCGGCTCCGGTCAGAGAGGACAAGAAGTCCTCCTCCTGCTAGAAGAGAGTCCAGCAGTGTGACCCAGACTGATTCTATTCATCTAGCTTTCATCGCACTGGGAGGCCTTGGACCGAGAGTCAAATGGGCTGTCTGTAAAAATAAGCCATTTAGTGTGTGTTTGTTTATTTATTTATTTAGGTTCAAGCCTGTCTGTTTCAGTTTGGCACTTTGGCTGACCTCGTTTTACTGGGCTGGGGTGACCAAGTGTTCCCTTCCCAATTAAAACTCTCTCTCTCTCTCTCTCTCTCTCTCTCTCTCTCTCTCTCTCTCTCTCTCTCTCTCTCTCTCTCTCTCTCTCTCTCTCTCTCTCTCTCTCTCTCTCTCTCTGTCTGCAGGGTAGGGTGGGCTCCACCACACACATCAGTATAATTACACAGATCTTCACACAGTCTCCACTCCCCTATCTCATACATCCCAGCCCATACAAGAGGTCAAAACGCCCGGAGTTCAAAGTGGAAGGTGACTGACGCTGACCACCTGAGTGACAACTGGTCCTCAGGGTTCATCATCATCTCCATCCATGGGCCCCTTCTCATCTCTTCATCCTCTTCCTCTTCTAAGGAAACCTCTCCCACAGGGAGGGCTTGTGGAGCGCCGGCGGTATTTCTCTCCTATACATTAATTAATTAACACAATTAAACTAAGACCCTCATTTCAATGAGGTATAATTTGATTGGAGAACGCACACACATCCTCCAAGTATAGTATTGGATAGTATAGTATTGCATAGTTTAGTAAAGTTTAGTATAACATAGTATAGTATAGTTGAAGGTGGAGTAAGCGTTCCGTTGTACTTTGTTGCACAATAAAAACATCCTGACTCTTGAATCTTAATCATATAATGACACGGACAGAGAGAGATGACTAGGACTAGATCTGAGATCAGCGGTCTCTCTCTTCAAAGAGGAGGTGCGGTGACTCACCCGTACTGAACACCTGGTGGGCTTTCCTGGTCCATGATGACGAAGAGCGTCGCTCTACCTGTACGCACACTCACCTGTCGACGTCCAACAACAACTGGTCCCAAAGTTCATCCCATTCATGAAAAAAAAGGATGGAGAAACACTTCTATACAATCACACACATGGACTGAATCTTCGACATGTGAGAACATACCATTCTGTGTGTGTGTGTGTGTGTGTGTGTGTGTTGGAAGCCACATGGGGGGATGCATACAGTTCATGCAACCTCAGCGGTGAGGTTAGAATTTGGGAGGAGACATCAAAACATTGACCGTCTTACAAAATGGAACCAACTGGGGAATTCTATTTGGAGCCTGTTTCTGATTGCATGTGTGTGTGTCGTTGGTGGCTGTGTTCAAGCAGCCTCACCTGGCTGAGTCAGACTAATTAGAGTCTGAGGCTGCACACCTGCGAGTCCAAAGGATACAAGCCATCACCACACACACACAGTCAGGAGGAGACATGTCAGTACGTATCACCTGCTCTGCTTGCAAAACAATACCATCCATCCATCGTCTAACGCTTATCCAAGTCGGGTCGCGGAAGTAGCAGGGGACTCCAAACTTCCCTCTCCCTGGCCTCATCGACTAGCTCTGACTGGGGGATCCCGAGGCGTTCCCAGGCCAGTGTGGAGATGTAATCACCCCACCTGTACCTCGGTCTGCCCCGTGGTCTCTTCCCACCTGTACCTCGGTCTGCCCCGTGGTCTCTTCCCAGTTGGATGTGCCTGGAAAACCTCCCTCGAGAGGCGACCAGGAAGCATCCTTACTAGATGCCCGAACACCTCAACCGGCTCCTTTCTAACTGAAGAGTTAGAAACAGAC
This sequence comes from Muraenolepis orangiensis, assembly GCA_027704905.1. NCBI lineage: Eukaryota > Metazoa > Chordata > Actinopteri > Gadiformes > Muraenolepididae > Muraenolepis > Muraenolepis orangiensis. The sequence continues at coordinate 23,152,548 of CM051003.1, forward strand.
TAAAGCCCAATCATAAACACAAAATGAGCTTCACTCAAGTTTCTACAAACCCTCCGTGCCAAAGAGCCAAGAGTCAACTATTCATCACAGGGGATCCCAGTAGGAGTCAAACCTCCTCTGGGAACCAGAGTCACGGAACTCATCCCTAGGACGGGTCTGACCGTGGGCAGACGGCTTCCTCATCAGAGCCTCACGGAACACCTCCACAGATAACGCTAATCACCCCCAGGTGGGTCTCGTTGACCACGAGGGGTCGTTAGTGTCTCTGGCTCCGCTCCACAGAGCTCCTCCCCAGCAGGCTGTCTTGGTTTGATTAATAATGTATGTAAGACATCCTACTTATGTTTGTATTCGCCGTGAGAAGAAATGTATTCTTCTGACGTATTCTGTTACATGATACAACCTGTTGCTATGTGGTGCAAAGTGGGGGGGGGAACAGGAAGGGGCGGTTGTGGTTGTGGTTGTGTGTGTGTGTGTGTGTGTGTGTGTGTGTGTGTGTGTGTGTGTGTGTGTGTGTGTGTGTGTTGCCCAGGGACATTGGAATATATCTCATACTATGCAATCTGCTTTTCTCTGAGTCAGCACCCAAATATCCACACAGACACACACAACACAAACACACACACACACACACACACACACACACACACACACACACACACACACACACACACACACACAACACAAACAACACACACAACACACACACACACACACACACACACACACACAGTGACTATGTGACTAGTGCTGTGACCACTGTGATGAGCTCATTGAAAAACAGATGTTGATGAAGTAGAGGGACTGTCTGTCTGACTGTCTGTCTGACTGTCTGTCTGTCTCGTGGTCGTCCGTGCCTCATCACAGCAGTATGGAACAGGTCGTTGCGTTCTCTACGTCTTCCTGTCTGTCTGTTTTATTCCCTCTTGCCGCGTGTCTCACTTTTTACAAGGCTTGTCTTTGCGCAGAGGCAACCCTGAACCAGCTAGGAACAACCATGGTACCAATCATTCAGATATGCAGGAGATGAGACCTGGATCTGGAGACACGGCTTCCTTTAAACCCCATGCTCTGATTGGCCAGCCCATGTGTACAATGTGCTTTACTGAAGGGAACAGAGAAAGGAGGCTGAGCTGGTTCCACAGCACCCGTACCAGGACCACCAGGGTCAAGGTTCA
>CM051003.1:23161225-23196225 GCA_027704905.1 Muraenolepis orangiensis
ACACACTTTCTATGGGAACACTTCTTAAAAAGACTAAGATTGTACCTGAACAACATTAAGATGATATCAAATATGTATATAACTTAAACATATATATTTTGTGTACAGATTTTTTATCTAAATTGTAGTATTAATATATATACATATATATATATATATATATAATATTTAATATATATAGAATTTATTAAAATATATACTGTGTATACAGATTTTATATATATAATAATATAATATATATATACATATATGTATACATTTTTTATATATACATTTTTTATATATACATTTTTTATATATACATTTTTTCTAAATAAAATATATAAATAAATAAAATATATATATTAATATATTCATACATATATATGTATATATATTTAATATATATATATTAGAAAATATATAAAAATATATTTATAAACTAAATATGTATCTATATACTGTATATAGATACATATACAGTATATATGTATTTAATGTTGGACGCGCTGCTATCTTTATGTAATCATTAATGTTTCAATTTCCCCCGACCGGACAGGTCAGACAGCAGGGGGGGGGCGGGGGGGGGTCACCACACTGCTTCAAACCACACCTGATGGACCCGCCCCGCCCTGCTGGACAGGTACACACACCGCCTTCTAATAACACAGGCCAGGTGGGGACATGAAAGGACGACAGTGTGTACACACACACACACACACACACACACACACACACACGCAAACATACACACACGCACGCACGCACAAACAGAAACACCAGCACACACACGCATGCACACGCACACACACACACACACACACACACATGCACACACACACACACAAATACACACACACACACAGGGGGTGGACACACACACAGCAGCATCTGTTAAAAGGGTTTTACAGAAAATAAACGTTTAAATAACCTGCTTCGTTCACCTCAATATACCCTCCCCCTCCCCCCTCCCCCCCCTCCCCCCCCTCCCCCTCCCCCCTCCCCCTCCCCTCCCCCTCCCCCTGCTATCTGTACTTTGTTTCTTACTATGAAAACTTTAATGTCGAAACTTTAATGTTCCAGATGTTAAATAATCAACCAAAACCCAACAGGTCATTAGGTTCTATCTAATGATACTTTATTCAGGCCCATCAACCATGAATATAGTCAGGAAAACACTTACAGTACTCTCTCTCTCTCTCTCTCTCTCTCTCTCTCTCTCTCTCTCTCTCTCTCTCTCTCTCTCTCTCTCTCTCTCTCTCTCTCTCTCTCTCTCTCTCTCACAACAAAGCTGATGTATCTCCAAGGCAACACTGGCACTGTACGAAAGAAGAATCATCTGTAAAAATGTAGGTGTGTGTTTGTGTGTGTGCGTGTGTGTGTGTGTGTGTGTGTGCGTGTGTGCGCGTGTGTGTGTGTGTGTGTGTGTGTGTGTGTGTGTGTGTGTGTGTGCGTGTGTGCGCGTGTGTGTGTGTGTGTGTGTGTGTGCGTGTGTGTGCTGTGTGTGTGTGTGTGTGCGTGTGTGTGCGTGTGTGTGTGTGTGTGCGTGTGTGCGCGTGTGTGTGTGTGTGTGTGTGTGTGTGTGTGTGTGTGTGGTGTGTGTGTGTGTGTGTGTGCGTGTGTGTGTGCGTGTGTGCGTGTGTGTGCCCATGTCTTTTTTAAGTCTTTTTCACTCTGTTTCCACTTGCTGGTTTTCATTTATTCCAGACTGACTCATTCAGACAATGATGTAATATGAGCAAGGGAGAGAGAGACAGAGACAGACACACAGACAGACACAGACAGAGAGAGAGACAGAGAGAGAGACAGAGACAGAGACACACAGACAGACAGACAGACAGACAGAGAGAGAGACAGAGAGAGAGACAGACAGGTAGACACAAACCGTATGTCTCCCAGCTGAGGAGCTGTAGAAAGCAGAGCGAAGGCCTCCCCATCAACACAGTTATGATCAGTGTCCGCTGATGATGTGCATGTTGCCATGGGTTACCGTAACACATGGCAACAGCGCAAGTTGAGATGCTGACAGGAAGATACTGCAAACTATTGACAAAAATGTATATCGCTTTTATGTTTTAAAACCGATGTATGTTGTTTTAGACCCCTGATCATGATACTTTATCCTGCTTTACAACCTGCCTCTGATGTACTTTATATACTGTAGGTTCTTGTGATTAATTACTTGGTTTGGGGCGCTGGCCCAGCTCTGGTGTCTCCTGGGAGAAAAGAACAGGAATAATAGGAAATATTCCATGACCTCTGATCCAGTGTACAGTGGATATGTTATTTTAAACCGCACGCACACACACACGCGCACACGCACACACACGCGCGCACACGCACGCACGCACGTGCACACACACACGCACACGCACGCACGCACCAGCCAGCGCAGCAGCCCAAGGCCCCATGCTCCAGGTAGGAGGTGGGGGGGGAGATGCCTCGTCCCCCTGGTGGAGGGTAGCCTTACCGGGGGCTGTTGGTGGGCCCTTGAAGGAGCCAACAGCGTGGCTCCTTCAAGCTGTCCGGTCTCCCAGCCCATCCACACAACCCAGCAACAGCCAGTCCAGAAGGAACCACCGCTAGTCAAGACGACAGCCTTGGCCTCCAGTTTCCAAGACTCAGGAGAGGGAGGATGGGTTGGCGCTCACTCTGGGGTGGTGTACGGACAATGTGTTTTATTGTATGTAACCTGTGTAGAGTCTGGTTAAGGTTTATTTTTGGATGGGGGGGAGTCAGTTTTACTTTGGCGTTGGGTAGTGTGGTAGTGGTAGTGTGTGTGTGGTTGGTGGCTGGTTTAAAGCAGCCTCATCTGGCCTGAGTCTGACTGATTCCTCTATGGCCGGTGAGGCTGCACACCTGTGGGTCCTCCTTGTTAATCAAGGCCTACAGGTTAAAGCAGCCTCCACCACACACACTGGAGGAGAGAGCTCTAGCATGTTCCATCTGCTCTGTTCTCCAGGATTCAAAACTCTTATAAACCCTCAAGCCCTCAAGCAGTGTTGTCTGCTACAAGTGGTCCGCAGAGAAGAGGGTGTGATCTATATACTGGTCCCTAGGGAGAGGGTGTGGTCTATAAACTGGTCCGCAGAGAAGAGGGTGTGATCTATATACTGGTCCCTAGGGAGAGGGTGTGGTCTATATACTGGTCCCTAGGGAGAGGGTGTGGTCTATAAACTGGTCCGCAGAGAAGAGGGTGTGGTCTATATACTGGTCCCTAGGGAGAGGGTGTGGTCTATATACTGGTCCCTAGGGAGAGGGTGTGGTCTATATACTGGTCCGCAGAGAAGAGGGTGTGGTCTATATACTGGTCCCTAGGGAGAGGGTGTGGTCTATAAACTGGTCTGCAGGGAGAGGGTGTGGTCTATATATTGGTCTCTAGGGAGAGGGTGTGGTCTATATACTGGTCTGCAGGGAGAGGGTGTGGTCTATATACTGGTCTCTAGGGGGAGGGTGTGGTCTATATACTGGTCTGCAGGGTGAGGGTGTGGTCTATATACTGGTCTCTAGGGAGAGGGTGTGGTCTATATACTGGTCTGCAGGGTGAGGGTGTGGTCTATATACTGGTCTCTAGGGTGAGGGTGTGGTCTATATACTGGTCTCTAGGGAGAGGGTGTGGTCCATATACTGGTCTGAAAGGAGAGGGTGTGGTCTATATACTGGTCTCTAGGGAGAGGGTGTGGTCTATATACTGGTCTCTAGGGAGAGGGTGTGGTCTATGAACTGGTCTCCAGGGAGAGGGTGTGGTCTATAAACTGGTCTCTAGGGAGAGGGTGTGGTCTATATACTGGTCTCTAGGGAGAGGGTGTGGTCTATATACTGGTCTCTAGGGAGAGGGTGTGGTCTATATACTGGTCTCTAGGGAGAGGGTGTGGTCTATATACTGGTCTGCAGGGAGAGGGTGTGGTCTATATACTGGTCTCTAGGGAGAGGGTGTGGTCTATATACTGGTCTGCAAGGAGAGGGTGTGGTCTATATACTGGTCTCTAGGGAGAGGGTGTGGTCTATATACTGGTCTGCAAGGAGAGGGTGTGGTCTATATACTGGTCTGCAAGGAGAGGGTGTGGTCTATATACTGGTCTCTAGGGAGAGGGTGTGGTCTATATACTGGTCTCTAGGGAGAGGGTGTGGTCTATATACTGGTCTGCAAGGAGAGGGTGTGGTCTATATACTGGTCTCTAGGGAGAGGGTGTGGTCTATATACTGGTCTCTAGGGAGAGGGTGTGGTCTATATACTGGTCTCTAGGGAGAGGGTGTGGTCTATATACTGGTCTCTAGGAGAGGGTGTGGTCTATATACTGGTCTGCCGGGTGAGGGTGTGGTCTATATACTGGTCTCTAGGGAGAGGGTGTGGTCTATATACTGGTCTCTAGGGAGAGGGTGTGGTCCATATACTGGTCTGCAAGGAGAGGGTGTGGTCTATATACTGGTCTCTAGGGAGAGGGTGTGGTCTATATACTGGTCTCTAGGGAGAGGGTGTGGTGTATATACTGGTCTCTAGGGAGAGGGTGTGGTCTATATACTGGTCTGCAATGAGAGGGTGTGGTCTGTATACTGGTCTCTAGGGAGAGGGTGTGGTCTATATACTGGTCTCTAGGGAGAGGGTGTGGTCTATATACTGGTCTCTAGGGAGTGGGTGTGGTCTATATACTGGTCTCTAGGGAGAGGGTGTGGTCTATATACTGGTCTCTAGGGAGAGGGTGTGGTCTATATACTGGTCTCTAGGGAGAGGGTGTGGTCTATATACTGGTCTGCCGGGTGAGGGTGTGGTCTATATACTGGTCTCTAGGGAGAGGGTGTGGTCTATATACTGGTCTGCCGGGTGAGGGTGTGGTCTATATACTGGTCTCTAGGGAGAGGGTGTGGTCTATATACTGGTCTCTAGGGAGAGGGTGTGGTCTATATACTGGTCTCTAGGGAGAGGGTGTGGTCTATATACTGGTCTGCAAGGAGAGGGTGTGGTCTATATACTGGTCTCTAGGGAGAGGGTGTGGTCTATATACTGGTCTCTAGGGAGAGGGTGTAGTTGCTCCTGGTTTCCATGCCACTGTGCGCGACTACTTGCCTACTACATCGAGGTGAGTCAACCACTGCCTGAACATCTGAGGAGGAGGAGGAGGAGGAGGAGGAGGAGGAGGAGGAGGAGGAGGAGGAGGAGGAGGAGGAGGAGGGAGGAGGAGGAGGAAAACTTTGCTCTTACTTAAATACTTACTCACTCATTTTCGGTTCTGTTTTACCTCACTTTTTCCAAGTTCCTCTCTCTCTCCCAGTCAGAGTTTGGGGGTAACCATGGCAACACCCATACCCCTTTAACTGTTGAGTTATGTCTTCATGTATTAAGTGCTCTCCCTTCTCATGCACAGCCCTGATCACTACTGTTTAATTATTAGTTAAAGTTAATGGTTTATAATCTCAACCACCAGCTCAAGCTCCCAGCGGAGCATGGAGCCGTCCACATTAACAATACCAACAGCACAAGCGCTAGAATTCACATCCAGACGCACACCACAAAACATCTGCCAATGAGTGTCGTTATTCAACGGACATTTCATTGCTTCATTAAATGTAATTGGAGGAACACTTGGAACATAATACTGTATATTGAGAGACCGTATTTACCACCACACCCATAATCACAGTTCCTGTTCTCAACGATCGGATCGTGACTGCTGAGTGAGACCGACCCCTAATTCTCACTTTTTGATTGTCCTAAAATGGACAAAAGGTTGTGAAAGTTAAAATTCTTGGTCGTTTTCTGGTTGTTGTTTTTTGTGACATGTTTTTCTACATTTTAAACTTTTTATTTTTTAACTAAAGCATTTGAGGCAGAGACACTAAGACATGAGCAGTGAGGCTGAGACACTGAGACAGAGACACTGAGACAGAGACACTGAGGCTGAGACACTGAGACAGAGACACTGAGGCAGAGACACTGAGGCTGGGTCTCTGAGGCTGGGACACTGAGGCTGAGACACTGAGACAGAGACACTGAGGCTGAGACACTGAGACAGAGACACTGAGACAGAGACACTGAGGCTGAGACACTGAGGCTGAGACACTGAGACAGAGACACTGAGGCTGAGACACTGAGACAGAGACACTGAGGCTGAGACACTGAGGCTGAGACACTGAGACAGAGACACTGAGACAGAGACACTGAGGCTGAGACACTGAGGCTGAGACACTGAGACAGAGACACTGAGACAGAGACACTGAGGCAGAGACACTGAGGCAGAGACACTGAGGCTGGGTCTCTGAGGCTGGGACAGTGAGACGGAGACACTGAGGCAGAGACACTGAGACAGAGACACTGAGGCAGAGACACTGAGGCTGGGTCTCTGAGGCTGAGACACTGAGGCTGGGACACTGAGGCAGAGACACTGAGGCTGGGACTCTGAGGCAGAGACACTGAGGCTGGGACTCTGAGGCTGGGACACTGAGGCTGGGACTCTGAGACGGAGACACTGAGGCAGAGACACTGAGGCTGGGACTCTGAGGCTGGGACAGTGGCACAGTCATGGAGATCAGGATGTAAAGTATTTCCAGGTCATGTGACGTGGTTTTGTAAAACGGGGGTCAAGGGACGAACTCCAGGAGTCAAGTCATTCAGGCCTGGTTTAACAGAGCACCACAGATTCACTAGTTACACACCCCAGCTCAACATGTCTTCATTCATTCCTTTCACAATCACACACATTCACTCTTCAGAACATTTGGAGTCACTATTTAGCAACACTGCAAGCAACCGTTCTTTCCTCCGGGCGCTCGGATGGTTTAAAACTATTAAATCAACCCATTTCAGCTGTCAGTTCATGGGCTTACCACAATAAAGCTTCAGAAACATCAACTAAAGTAAATATCTATCGGCACGCTCTTATCTATTTTGTGAATAATTCTGACATATCTCAATGGGGATAACTTATGGAAGAAAAGTGAACCCGAGGTGAGGTGTTCTGGACCAGGAGATGTTTATTAAATCTCACTTCCTGTTAGTCCTCACTTAGGACAGAGCCTCTATCAGGCTGGGGGATCTATTTTTTTCCAAAGCCACACACACACACACACACACACACATTTACACATGCACACACACACATTTACACACACACACACACACACATTTACACACACACACACACACACACACACACACACACACACACACACACACACACACACACACACACATACACACACACATACACATACACATACACATACACACACATACACATTTACACACACACACACACACACACACACACACCCACACACACACACACACACACACACATTTACACATTTACAAACAAGCATAAACAAAACCAAACACACAGCCACACAGCAAATCACATTACCCCCCTCATTGTATCTCTCTCTCTCTCTCTCTCTCTCTCTCTCTCTCTCTCTCTCTCTCTCTCTCTCTCTCTCTCTCTCTCTCTCTCTCTCTCTCTCTCTCCCTCTCCCTCCCCCCAGTACCCTGACGTCCTTCCATCCGGCCCGGGGGTCCTTGGGGGGTCGACTGGTGTTGTCGACAGAGCGGTGCATTATGGTCCGTCACCAGGAGATAAACCACATGCTGCAGCGTTGACATCATCTGCCTGTTTGCTTTAGTGGGGGGGCAATCTGGGGGGGGGGGAGAGAGAGAGAGAGAGAGAGAGAGAGAGAGAGAGAGAGAGACGGTGTGGTTTAATGTGTTACTGTACAATATTGACAAGTCTACGGTCTACCAAGAATGAGAGGGGAGAGAGAGAGACACCAATGGAGAGAGAGAGGGTTAGGGTGAGGGTATATATGGGGGTAACAGAGACACGGTTGGGGTGCAGGAACAGAGAGGAGAGAGAGGAGGAGGGGGGAGGAGGGAGGGGGGAGGAGGGAGGGGGGAGGAAGGAGGGTGGCTGGACAAGAGATGAACGTTTTTGGGAGGGAGGGTCCGTCAAGGAAGGGAAACATAAAAGTGAATCATAAAATACACAGAATACATGGGGGACGTGTGTAAACACTGAACTCCAGCAAGAAATCCACACTCTGTTTTCTTTACTTTATGTGTTGTTGAGCCTGCGTCCGAAACCAAACATCCTCCATGGGTCCAACGGTTTGCTTTGAGAACACAGCTGCTTGGTCTAGTGTGTGTGGAGGACCTTCTCAGTTTCACGACATCGTCCACCCTGAACACATCACCCACTCATACCCAACATTCACTCCATCTATTGCAGAAGCATGACTCTGATATACCCTTTGCCATCTCCCTCCTTAACTCCCAGAGAAAAGGGTAGACTCTGTCTTAACTGATAGTATATTTATAAATGTGTGCTTAACTTATTGCTGTATTATGGTCTTTACCCTTTGTCCTGGTGTTGTGTCTTGGAATCCTGTGTTTAATGTTGTGTTCAATGTATATCCTACTGCTCTATTCCTAATCAACCCACTGGGGACAAATAAAGTGAAAGTTAAGTTAAGTTAAGAGACGTTTACCCAAAAGGCGTTGGAGCTCCTCGACACGGGGAGCTGCTAGCTACGTGACTCACCATCAAACACCTAGCATGTGAAATGCAAGCTTTGGTAAGATTCAATTAAGGTTACACCAAACACATGGGGTGATCAGAATGGTGAGAAAAGGAGAAACGATAGATATACAGACAGACAGACAGACAAGGACAGACAGACAGACAGACAGACAGACAAGGACAGACAGACAGACAGACAGACAGACAGACAGACAGACAGACAGACAGACAGACAGACAGACAGACAGAGTGATAGATAGAGTGTTAGTCATATATAAAAAGAGTGGTATATAGAGTAGTAGATAGATATATAGATAGAATGATAGATAGCGTGATAGAGTGATAGATAGAGTGATCAATTGAAAGAGTGGTATATAGAGTGGTATATAGAGTGATAAATAGAGTGATAGATAGTGATAGATAGAAAGAGTGGTATATAGAGTGTAGATAGTGATAGATAGAAAGAGTGGTATATAGAGTGTTAGATAGAGTGATAGATAGAGTTATATATAGAGTCATAAATATAAAGAGTGGTTTATACAGTGATAGAGTGATATAAAGAGTGATAGATAGAAAGAGTAGCATAAAGAGTGATAGATCGAGAGATAGATACTGTCGATAGAGCAAGTTGCAAAACTCCTAATTTTTAACACATTTTTATGGAAGCCTGAAATGAGGAACTAAACTCACTCACTATTGCATGGCAGTGAGTGACCGACTGACGTCTGCCTGAGACACTGAGACAGTGGATGCACTGAAGGCCTTCTGAGTCTCACCCCTCGCTGCATCAGCATTTTGTGCTGATTTGTAAATGTGACGCAATTGAAGGTTGCGAGAGGTGACGTTACACAATATCACCAGTGTTCCCCCCCCCCGCCCAACCCTAACCCCCCCTCCCAACTCTACCCCCCCCCCCCCCCAACCCTACCCCCCCCCCCCCCCTCCTAACCCTCAGCATTCTAACTCTGACCCTGAGCACCCTTCAGCATCAGTGGTATCAGCTGCGGTAACACAGAGAATCTGGATATAGAAGCAGTTTTTTTACTTGCAGAAAGATTAGGAACGCGGGTCATCAGTCAGGAGATCAGACAGATGAATCCGGCAAGGAGAAAACAAAGGCAGAAAATGATCAAAATCCAGGAACACTAAACACTGGGAGAAATGTCTGGAACGCTGGACACAGGAAACAAGGCCAACTGACACACAGAGAGGGAAACACAGACTCACTACACTAGGAAGGGGAGATGAAACTAATCAGGACGAGGGTGGACAACAGAGGAGGGAAACACACCAGGAGCAGGAAGTGAAGTATCGGAGGAGCAGGCAGGATGCCACATTGGTCGGTTTTTCCTCTTCTTCTCTGTTCAGAAAAGTATTATTGCCTCACATGAAATCCTCGGCTGCTCTTGCTGTAGCTCCCGAGGGTGTCAGTTCTGCACCTCCTTAACCTCCTCCTCCACCTCATGTACCTCCTCCTCCACCTAATGCACCTCCTCCTCCACCTCCTTAACCTCCTCCTCCACCTCATGCACCTCCTCCTCCACCTCATGCACCTCCTCCTTCACCTCATGCACCTCCTCCTCCACCTCATGCACCTCCTCCTCCACCTCAGGCACCTCCTCCTCCACCTCATGCACCTCCTCCTCCACCTAATGCACCTCCTCCTCCACCTCATGCACCTCCTCCTCCACCTCATGCACCTCCTCCTCCACCTAATGCACCTCCTCCTCCACCTCATGCACCTCCTCCTCCACCTCATGCACCTCCTCCTCCACCTCATGTACCTCCTCCTCCACCTAATGCACCTCCTCCTCCACCTCATGTACCTCCTCCTCCACCTAATGCACCTCCTCCTCCACCTCATGTACCACCTCCTCCACCTCATGCACCTCCTCCTCCACCTCCTCCTCCTCCTCCTCCTCCTCCTCTTCCTCCTCTTTCTCCTCCTCCTCCTCCTCCTCCTCCTCCTCCTCCTCCTCCTCCTCCTCCTCCTCCTCCTCCTCTTCCTCCTCTCCCTCCTCTCCCTCCTCCTCCTCCTCTCCCTCCTCCTCCTCCTCCTCCTCCCCTCCATTCTCCCTCTTCTCCACCACAAGTTCAGGCATCTTTCGTAATCAGTCTTTCTTTTTAATCACCTTCTATGGGTCCTTGAAGTTCTCATCATGCATCTTCTGTTTCTGCTTCTGTGAATCGAAACTTATAGTCTTACTCATGTCCAACTATCCCATACAATCGTGACTATTACTTATTTACTTATTAAAGAAATACCTTCAAAATAAATAGCAAATAAGTCAATAGATGACTAAATCCTCTCCCTCTATCTCGTCTGCATGGCCATTAAACTGTGGTCTGAAGAAAACATTTGGAGATTCCACACAAAGATAAACATATGCTCTCATTAGTTAGCTAGTTAGTTAGTTAGTTATTTAGTGAGTTAGTTAGTTTGTCAATTCGTTTTGTTCATAGTTGATTTAAAAGTAACAGATCGAGATAATGAAATCAATAAAAACCACATGAATTGTAACACAAACAATGTTGATGTTGTATTGGTTTGTTTGGTATTTTAATGATCAACATTGAGGTCTCTGACACCCTAAGCTGTCCGGTGGGGGAAAACACACTCACTCAACAGAGTGAGGGAAGGACCTGGGGTTTAAACCACATCCACAACATTCACATGCAGCTCACCACAGAAACACATAGTTCCCATAACATGGACTGGAACTCATTGGGGAGGTTCCTGGTGTGTCATGACCATAGCTTATGGAGATGTTGCCCGGATACACACCCACAGTGGAGATTAGGATGTTGTTTTAATGGGAACTGTGTTGACAGTTTGGGAAAGTGTGAATCTGTGTTGGCCAGTGACATTTGTAGTTTTAGGATTGGTTAATGGTTGATATAAGAGAGTATAAGAGGCGGTCGCGACTCTTCTCTGTCCTGTGGCCCCAAAGTGGATATCAGGACTGCCCGAGTCCCTGCCCATCTGGACATGGGGGGGCAGTGGGTAAGGACTTGGCTTGGGAGCCGCAAGGTCGCTGGTTCAAGTCCTCGAAACACCAGGTTACTGCTTAAGTGCCCTTGAGCAAGGCACCCCCTACGCTGTATAAATAGCTGCCCACTGCTCCTAATACTAGGATGGGTTAAATGCAGTGAATCCTTTCGCTGTACTGTACTTGTGCTACCTGGTGCTAACACTACCTGGATCCTTCCACCTAGCGCGTCCTCTTATCACTTTCTACTAGCTTCACTAGCGTACCAGCGTCCTACTAAGTAGATTGTTTGTTTGTTAGTTAGTTAGATATTGTTCCATTGTCTATTGTTGTAACTTATTGTACTTTTACCCTGAGCACAGGTTCAGTTCTTGGAGACGTGTTTGGAATGAAATGCACTTTCGACTTCTGGTGACGAGTTGTTCTCTCACCTTCCTTTGTTGAAACACACTACTGTAAGTCTCTTTGGATAAAAGAGTCTGCTTAATGACTGTAATGTAATGTAATGGAATGTAATTGAATGTGCATATGTTGGTCCAGGGTTAGGGTTAGGGTTATATCTATTAAAAATATATAGTATACGTTACTAGACAATTTCATACTTCAATATGAATTAGACGTGGTCCTAGATGTGGGTTGTCCTGTTCATGAGATAAGTAGGGTTAGCAGAAACATTAGTGCCCGCAGTACTATGCTTGGTTTGGTTGTACTTGTGGGTATTCTGAAGATCTTGTATTTTTCCAACATCCTAATGTCTCTTCCCACACCAACACCCAGATGAGTCCTGGAACTGACTCCTGTCTGGACTCCACTGCACCCTGAGTCACTTTTTTGAATTTGCTTTAGAACCCGTCCAGAACGTGGTCTGTTCTGGTCCGACCCACAGGGGGGATGTTCCCTTTCTCACCAGCTAATGAGGAGGAACTGGGGGGTTCCCTTCTGGTTACCGTGACGCTGTCGCTGGTGGTGGGTGAGTGGTTTCAAAGCTGGGAAGCAAAACATTGTTGTTGTCGATAAAGCACTCACTAAAATAACTAAACTAAATATATCCTGAATCACTTTTGATTAAACTTGCGATATTGGCCTAGGGGAAAGTCTGAGGAACACGGTCGTGGTGGGAAGGCAGTTTGACGTCACTGGAACAAGTTTAGCTTCTTTGGAGACTAACTTTCCAACTGTAAGATAAATAAATAGCAGATGCCACTATTATATAATGATAAGATAACATGTGTCTTCCACTGCCTGACCTCTTGAGGCACAGTCGATTGCCTTTGGGTCACAGTAGAAAGACAAGTTATATGACCCATGCAACCACGGCTAAAGAACCACCACCAGACTGTAAAATGGCTGTCACTAATCCATCAGTTTAACCTTTCACCTTTTGACCTCAAACGTCATCGTCGTCCAAAAACATGTCCTTATATAGATAACTGTGTTCAAGTTGGACCACTGAATTGATGCAAAGAGAGAGAGAGAGAGAACAAAAACAAAAGCAAAAACAAAAGCAGGAAAGAAATATGGAGGAAGCAAGGAAAGAGAGAAAGAAAGAGAGAAAGAGCGGAAGAGAGAAAGACCATACTAGCAGACTGGGTGCTTGACCCCCAGGGAGCGATATCTCTCCATACATCAACTAAATCAAAGTAAAACAATCAATCAAGTGTTTATTTGGAGAGATTTGCCGGACGACGGAGAAGCAGATAGTGTTGGGCTGAGCCCGCTCTGTAACAGGAAACACATGTGGAGCTGCACTCCTGCTACTATGCGCCACTACGCTATCGCTGCTCTGGGAGAGTGGTATCAAAGTCTCCTAAAAAGCACATATAAGAGCATGAGAGAAGAGCGTGTGTGAGGAAACGTGTTGGAATGAGTTGGCAGCCATCATAGAACGACAAGGGACGGAGCTGATTGCTCAATGTGCTCTGAGAAGAACAATGATTTCAGACCACCGGTGGTTCTGAAGAAGAGCTGAACTTATAAGATACAAGATGTTTTATTGGCCATTTGCAACAAGTACAATGGAATGCTTACTCCCCATTCCATCCTGCAGTATGAATTTTTAAAACAATACTATAAAAAAATACTATATTGTGGACATAATTCACTGTTTGTATTATTGTATATTGTATATTGTTTAGTGTGTGTTGCACCACGGACCTGTTAGGGTGCGTACCGTGTTGTGGTTGTGTGTTGTTGTTGTTGTTGTTGTTGTGGTTGTGGTTGTGGTTGTGGTTGTGGTTGTTGTGTTGTTGTGGTTGTGGTTGTGGTTGTTGTGTTGTGGTTGTGGTTGTGGTTGTGGTTGTGGTTGTGGTTGTGGTTGTGGTTGTGGTTGTGGTTGTTGTTGTGGTTGTGGTTGGTTGTGGTTGTGGTTGTGGTTGTTGTTGTGGTTGTTGTTGTGGTTGTGTTGTGGTTGTTGTTGTTGTTGTGGTGTGCTAGCTGGACAGTAGTCCAGGTTGGTCGGTTTTATCGCGGATCCCCCACGCCACGGCAAATATGAGGCGATTAAAGCTCTTCTCCTTAAGACATTTAGCCTATCTGCTAAGGAGAGGGCACGCCAGATTCTGGATATTCAGGGTTTGGGGGACAGCAAGCCGTCCCAGCTCATGGAGAAGATGCTGAATCTGCTGGGGGGGGGAGGATCCCCGGATTTTGTTTGTGGAGACATTCCTGCGCCACTTGCCGCCCCGGGTTCAGACGGCGCTGGCCAACACGACCATTACTGAACCCCGCGCCCTGGCTGAGGAGGCTGACCGTTTCTTCCTGGCGACCCAGCAGCCCGGTGCAGATGTGCTAGCTGCAACGCTCGGTGCTCCCTCGCCGGTTAGGAGGGCTTGGGGGGAGCAGACCGCGACGGTTCCAGGCCGGCGTGGGGACGCGGGAGAATGTTTTTACCACGCACGGTTCGGGGCCAAGGCGAAGAAGTGCATCGCTCCCTGCAGCTACAAGCCTCCGGGAAACGAGAGGGCCGGCGCTCGGTAGTGGCCCTGAGCGTTGGCGGCACGAGCGGGCTGCTCTTCGTTAGCAGGCTGCTCTTCGTTAGCAGGCTGCTCTTCGTTAGCAGGCTGCTCTTCGTTAGCAGGCTGCTCTTCGTTAGCAGGCTGCTCTTCGTTAGCAGGCTGCTCTTCGTTAGCAGGCTGCTCTTCGTTAGCAGGCTGCTCTTCGTTAGCAGGCTGCTCTTCGTTAGCGACAGTGTCTCGGGAAGCCGGTTTCTCTGTGACACGGGCGCTCAGCGGAGCGTGGTTCCTGCGTCGAGGGAGGACGTCGCTCGAGGGGGGCACGGACCGCAGTAGACGACAGCTAATGGCAGCCCCATCCGCACTTATGGCGTGAGGCCGATGTGTTTATGTGTTGGGGGGCAGCGGTTCAACTGGGATTTCGTCATAGCAGACATTTCTTTTCCCCTCCTCGCAGCAGATTTTTTATGTGCTCACGGGCTCCTGGTGGACGTTAGAAACAAACGCTTGATTGATGCCTTGACGTTTTCCTCCCTTGTGTGTACGCTTGGCAAAGCGGCGTACAACGGGCTGTCGGGTTTGCTGTCTGGTGCGGACAAGTACCTCAGGTTGTTGGCCGAGTTCCCGGACCTGACGCAGCCCACTTTCTCTGTGCCCACCACCAAGCATGGGGTGGAGCACCACGTCACCACTGAGGGACCCCCGGTCTACGCCAGGGCCCGGCGGTTGAACCCTTCTAAACTTGCAGTAGCAAAGGCGGAGTTCTCAACCATGGAAGGCCTGGGTATCATCCGCCGGTCTGACAGTCCTTGGGCGTCTCATCTGCACATCGTCCCCAAGCCTAATGGCGCTTGGCGCCCGTGTGGGGACTACCGCCGCCTCAACGACGCTACGACACCCGACCGCTACCCGGTGCCGCACATTCAGGACTTTTCGGTGCACCTGGCGGGTAGGCTGGTGTTTTCTAAGGTGGACCTAGCGCGTGGATACCACCAGGTGCCCATGCATCCCTTGGACATTCCCAAAACGGCGGTGATAACGCCATTTGGGTTGTTCAAGTTCCTGCGGATGCCTTTTGGGCTCAAGAACGCCACTCAGCCTGATGGATTCGGTGCTGCGGACGCCACGAGCCTGATGGATTCGGTGCTGCGGGACTACCGTTTGTGTTTGTCTACCTTGACGACATACTCGTCGCCAGCACTTCTGAGGAGGAACACCTGTCTCACCTCCGGGCCCTTTTCACGAGGCTCAGCCAACACAGGTTGATAATCAACCCTGCAAAGTGTCTGTTCGGGGTGTTTGGCATTGACTCCTTGGGCACCGCGTCACCAAAGGCGGAGCAGCTCCCCTGCCGGCGAAGGTTGAGGCTGTCGCGGCGTTTCCTCGCCCGCACACGGCCCGGTCACTCCGTGGGTTCCTAGGGATGGTGACCTTCTACCACCGTTCATCGCCCGTCCGCCCACATTATGCGGCCGCTGTATGAGGCATTGAAAGGTAAGGCCCCCATCCAGGAGATCAACTGGACGACGGAGGCTGAGGTTGCTTTTAAGGAGGTCAAGACCGCACTGGCTCAGGCGGCCTTGTTGGCGCTTCCGTCGCCCACGGCCCCCATCTCCATTACCACCGATGCATCGGACTACGCCGTCGGTGCGGTGCATGAGCAGTGGGTGGACGGCGCCTGGCAACCACTTGCCTTTTTCAGCCGCCAGCTAACACCCAGGGAACGCAGGTACAGCGCTTTTGACCGGGAGCTCCTTGGACTCTGGCTGGCCGTGCGGCACTTCTGATTCTTGCTGGAAGGCCGTGAATTTACGGCGTTCGTTGACCACAAGCCGCTCACGTTCGCCATGTCCAAGGTGGCGGAGCCTTGGTCTGCTCGCCAGCAACGACAGCTTTCCTACATCTGGAGTTCACCACGGACATCCAGCACGTGGCTGGCAAGTCAAACCTGGTCGCAGATTGCCTCTCCAGGGTCGTCATCGGAGCCGTCCAGTTGGGCCTCGACTATAGCCGCATGGCAATGGACCAGGTCACGGACCCCAGCGTCCAGGCCCTGAAGGGGGCTGATGTGGGGCTGCGCCTGGAGGATGTGGTTTTCGGCGACGCAGGCGTTGCTATCCTGTGTGACATCTCCACGGGCCAGCCGCGCCCGGTCGTTCCCACCAGCTGGAGGCGTTCCGTGTTCGAGGTGGTGCACAACCTGTCGCACCCCGGTGGGAAGCCTTCGGTGCGGATGGTGGACCGCGAAATTTGTCTGGCGGGGGCTCAAAAAGGACGTGAGGGCTTGGGCCGGCACGTGTGTGGCTTGCCAGCGTGCTAAGGTGCGCCGCCACACGAAGGCCCCCCTGGAGAAATTCCTGGTGCCTGAGAGGAGGTTTGACCACGTCAACATCGATCTGGTTGGTCCATTACCCTCCTCCCAGGGTTTTTCCTACCTCCTAACTATGGTGGACAGGACGACCCGTTGGCCGGAGGTGGTCCCACTCGTGTCGACAGCGGCGGCTGACATAGCCCGGGCCTTCATTGCGACATGGGTGTGTCGTTTCGGCACCCCTTCGGACATTTCCTCGGACCGCGGTTCGCAGTTCACGTCCGAGCTCTGGAACGCTGTGGCCGGGGGTTTGGGGGTTAAGCTCCACCGGACAACCGCTTATCACCCTCAGGCCAACGGTCTCTGCGAGCGTTTCCATCGCTCCATGAAGGCGGCCCTCAGGGCCGGGCTGACGGACGGTAATTGGGTCGACAAGCTGCCTTGGGTTATGTGCCGGGCGCCTAAGGAGGATCTGCGGTGCTCCACGGCTGAGATGGTCTACGGTCAGCCGCTGAGGGTTCCAGGGGATTTCCTCCCCAACGCATCGGCCCCCTGGTCGGCGACGGCCCAGCGAGTTTTCCTGCAGGACGCCGCTAAGGTTTTTGCTCCGATTCCCACTGCTCAGCACGGCACTCAGGTGTCCCGGGTTCCCGTGGGGTTTCGCTCTGTGTTCATCCGGCACCACGCTCACAGAGGCCCCCTGCAGCCTCCTTACGACGGGCCTTTCCGGGTTTTGGAACACGGGGGCAAGCACTTGGTGGTCGACCTGGGTGGCAAAGCCGAGCATGTCTCGGTAGACCGGGTGAAGGCTGCTCACCTGGACTTGGACCAGCCGGCGGTGCTGGCACGGCCTCCGCGACGGGGTCGCCCCCCGGCCTTGACCCCTGTCACCGAATTGGGGCCTGCGGTTCCAGTCCCACCTTGCCCAGCGGCCGCCCCGGTAGAGGTCGCCTCCCCGGCTCCCGTTCTCCGGAGTCGTGGTGGTCGGCCTGTCGTTCCTCCCCGCCGCACGGACTTTGTGTATGGGTGAATTCTGGGGGGGCTTGTGTGGTGGAACGTTATGGGAACATAATTCACTGTTTGTGTTTAGTGTGTGTTGCACCACGGACCGGTTAGAGTGCGTACCGTGGTGTTGTTGTGTGTTGTTGTTGTTGTTGTTGTTGTTGTTGTTGTGTGTTGTTGTTGTTGTTGTTGTTGTTGTTGTTGTTGTTGTTGTGGGGTGCTAGCTGGACAGTAGCAGGTAGCAGACGTGTTCCATACTAAACAGACCGCCTCCGACTCCCATTCATCGGCTCTACAATATACAATAAAAATGAACATAAAAAGAACAATAAAGTGACGGATGATATTTACATGTTTAGAATTGTGCAAAAAGATTTAAAAGCATTTAAAGTGCCAGTAGTGCAGCAGCATCGTGGGTACAGTGCAGTACAGAGCAGTCACTGTAATGAGTCCAGAAAGTTCTTAACTTTCAATCAACATCTGACATTCAATATGACACGAAGAAAGATGTACACACAACTGAGACATGTGATATGAAGACAAGCTGATGTTTAAAATGACATCATTTTCATTACTAACTAATCCTAATTATAAACTAATTTGCGCTACCACTACTACTACTACTACTACTACTACTAGGGCCGACGCAATAAGTGTATATTTAAACTGTATTTAAATATAGACATTCTTTAACCTGTTTATTTTGTTTAGCTTTGTTTTTAAAATAATTTATATTTGTCAATTGTTGTTTTGAAGTGTCTTGAGGCGAGCTGGACAATTGAGTTGGACTTGAGAACAAGGACAATAAAGGCATTCTGATTCTGTTCTGATTCTGTTCTGATTCTGATTCTGTTCTGATTCTGATTCTGTTCTGATCCTATGGACGCATTTGCTGGTATTCATGGACGGGGTTTAATGAGTGGGTTTAATGTCCCTGTTTAAGAGCTGAGCTCATGTCAACACACGTTGGCTTTTCATGGTGGAGCCTCTCATCCATGTCATGTGAGCTTGTTGCCATAGTGCCAGAGGTTGGTTAAAGTCAGGGGAAATTACATTTCAAATCAAATCTGGAGGATTGAATCCTCTTTATTGGTCACACACACACACACACAATTTGTTTCTCTGCATTTAACCCATCCTAGTATTGGGAGCAGTGGGCAGCTGTTGTATATACAGTAGTTGAAGGGGTCTGGTGCCTTGCTCAAGGGCACTCAGCAGTGCCCAGGTGTTTCGGGGACTTAAACCGGCGACCTTCAGGTTCCTAAGCCAAGTCCCGACTGACTGAGTGACCCATTCTTTAAAGTTTGTGTAAAATATTTGAAAAGGGTTTTGTTTAGTTTAAACCCAATATAAAAATGTAATTAAACCCAATCTATGAATATGCAGGTCTATGAGGTAGTACCGGTAAGTCCTACTGGATGTTAGTGGGACACATTGAGGTAAAGTGGACTGATATTCATGAGGAGATGACAACATAAATGCATGGTATTGTTCGGCTTTCTTCTTCTTTTCTGCTCTTCTGGAAGTCGTAGTGAGGCAACAGTAAGCCAGGATGTTTATAGTCCAAATAACAGACAGTATGTAGGAATCACAACGCCCAGATTGTGACACAGGAACCCCTGGTCTTGTGCCTCTGGGTTCCCAAGACAACAGTAAACACGCTGTCAAACCAGCCCTGAAGCCATGTGTTCATCCTAGTGTTACATATGAAGACCGGTGTTCCTGAAGCCATGGGTCGGAACTCCAAATGGGTTCTCCTGAACCAGTGGTCTGGACGTGCCGGGTTGCAGCCTGGCTTACGTACAGAACACAGTTTTAAGTTTTGCTGTTTGTGAGTGTATGCTAAAATTGTCTTCTGGATCCCGAACTGAGAACCCCGAAGAACGACAGACGATCGCTCTGCAAAGAACCTGTTGGCTCCCCCCCCTCCCTCCCTTTCTGCTGCTGCTAAGCTAACCCCCTTGGAGGAATAAACGCTTTCCAGACATCGAAGCATTAGGTCACTGGATCCTTTCCAGACCCTGACGCCATGTGACCTACTTCTTGCAGGCCTCTGCGGGATTTGTGTAAAAAGCTCTTCTGGGGCCCAATATCCTGCCTCTGGTGAGGCTGGAGGCCGCTACGCTACGACTATGGGAGCCATCCGAGCACGGCAGACATGCCGCTGATGAGAACGTCAGGTGTCATTCCAGACAGCGTCAGTTACCCTTCCTCAAGAGCTTGGAAAACCATGGGGTTGCATGAATAGACAGTGTAGGTTTTTAGGTTCAGGTCCCTAATGGAAAGTTAAACGTACTAAAGTTACACTTAAATATACATATATATAAATGTACATCTTTGTAGGCATCCTCCTGCAACATGCCCACCTGCTCAGACATATTTCTAACAAGGCATTCAGCTTTGGATAAACCGTCTGAAAGCCTACTAAAGAGTAGGCTGGATGTCTGTCATATGCTCTTGTGAAGTCTTGATCAGATCTCCCCCCCATCCACCCCCTACAGGGGGGGTGGGGGGTGGAGGAGGGGAGGGGGAGGGGGAGGGGGAGGGGGAGGTGGAGGGGGGGAGGGAGGAGGGGGGGGGGGAGGTGGAGGGGGGAGGGAGGAGGGGGGGCTCCTGGGATATCTAGACGAATTCCAGGAAGGAGGAGTTTTATTTTCCAATCGCTGAACTATTTTGCACGATGAATCGCATACATTTCTTGTATCATTCATGTACGTTTGTAACTATTTCTAGTTCGATCTAACCGGCCTACTTTTGTCAGAGAAAATAATCATTAAAAAACGAATACACAAATAAAATTCATCATCATCGACTATTTAATTATTTGTTTTAATAAACCGTCGTGGTGAATTACATGTAGTCTACGACGTAATAGGACCGTTTTTCTTGTTATTGGTTAAGTTATTCGTGAAGTACTTGCTTGGCATTTCCCAAACATATCGGACCTCCCTCCGTCTGAAGCTAAGCCATGCCCAGATTCATCACCCCCCCCCCCCCCCCCCCCCCGCCTGCTGCTGACATGCCATGAACACACACACGCACACACACACACACACACACACACTCTCACACTCCCCCCCCCCCCCCCCCCCCCCCCCCCCCACACACACACACACACACTCACACACACACACACACTCACATACACACGCGCACACACGCACACACACACACACACACACTCACACTCACACTCGGAGGGGTCGGAGACCAAAGAGGAGGAGAGAGAGAGAGAGACCTGGGGGAAAGGACCGGTGTTTGGAGCAGCGCAGTGTACAAGTGCAAAAGGAACCAACGACCCAGCAGCCGTCTCCACCGGCAGAACATCTCGCAACCCAGACCCTCAGTCTGTGTGTGTGGGACTTTGTGGTTCCTCTCAGAGTGTGTGTGGGACTTTGTGGTTCCTCTCAGTGATGAAGATGTCCCGCAGCCGCCTGGCGGTCCGGGCGCTGGTCGTCCTGTGCTTCGGGAGTGCGGTGAGCGGAGTCCCGCAGGAGTCCCTGCAGCACCAGGTCCCCTCGGCGTCCCAAGGTGGGTCTCCTTCATCTCTAGGCTGCTTTCTGTCGCTCGTATCGAGTCTTTATGTTGTGTTATTTGATGTTATTGTGAAGAATGTGTCTTCATCTAAAAGTTACAGAGCAAGACCCCCCATGTCACTTCACTTAGTTAAAGTGTGATGTTTGCATTAAGCCTGTTTGATAATCCATGCTGTTGAACATTGCGAAAAAGTGTTAAAAATCCTAATGGAAATCTTAAAAAATATCTTTTTTTTGCCATTGTTCCCTAATATCGCCATAACCTCCACAAACAAACCGCAAAGACAAAGCCATTGAATTGATATAATCGACTATAATCAAATGAGTCGAGATCAGAGGGAGAGACTCTATGATTGATGACCATAGTTGCTGTTGGAGTCAACAGATCTTGGTCAACAGACGGACGGCGATAAATGCATTTTAAGTTTTCTCGGAAATGTTTATTGAAAATGAAGCCTCAACAAATCCCCGAGAAAAGCATCTTTTAGCTTTTCTGTGTGATTTGTTTCTGCCGCCACAGAAAGTCACACATACGGTTAATTGTCTGATGTTGACCTGTTGTTCTTTAGCACTGGGTGGCTCCTCTTTGACTCACAGAGCCAGACCTGAAGGACATTCATTACATGGATGGGGGTTTACTTTGTTCAATTCTCTCTCTCTCTCTCTCTCTCTCTCTCTCTCTCTCTCTCTCTCTCTCACTCTCTCTCTCTCTCTCTCTCTCTCTCTCTCTCTCTCTCTCTCTCTCTCTCTCTCTCTCTCTCTCTCTCTCTCTCTCCCTCTCCCTCCCCTATCCCTCCATCCCTCTTCTCCCTCATCCATCTCTCTCTCTCTCTCTCTCTCTCTCTCTCTCTCTCTCTCTCTCTCTCTCTCTCTCTCTCTCTCTCTCTCTCTCTCTCTCTCTCTCTCTCTGTGGTGGAACGCCCATATGGCCCAGGACTCTGCTCCCATATATCTTAGCTTGTCGTATAATAGAAGCCTAGAGGTGTAGAATTACAATTACACTAAAACGTACACTTTGTCTGCACTACGGCCCACACCACACCACATGGTTCTAACCCCATCGACACCCTGGAGTAGTTACTAGTCATGGGCTCATGACAACCTTCCCCTCCCCCAAGTCCTGTTGCATCCTTGAGGTGGGGAACTCTGGTCTAACCCTCTGGTCTCACCCCTCTGGTCTAACCCTCTAGTGTAACCCTCTGGTCTCACCCTCTGGTGTAACCCTCTGGTCTCACCTTCTGGTCCAATCCTCTGGTCTCACCTTCTGGTCCAATCCTCTGGTCTCACCTTCTGGTCCAATCCTCTGGTCTACCCTCTGGTCTCACCCTCTGGTCTAACCCTCTGGTCTACATCTAGGGAGCCAACTTATTGTACCTTTTACCTGAGCCCTGGTTCTGCTCTCGGAGGCTCTTGTTAGGAGGGAAATGGTCTGGTGACTGGTGTTTGTTCTCTTGCCTACCGATGTTGAAAGTAGTTATTGTAATTTTGCTTTGGACATGAGTGTCTGCTACATGTCTCACCCTCGTGTCTCTAACCTGACCCTCTTGTCTCTAACCTGACCCTCGTGTCTCTAACCTGACCCTCGTGTCTCTAACCTGACCCTCTTGTCTCTAACCTGACCCTCTTGTCTATAACCTGACCCTCATGTCTCTAACCTGACCCTTGTGTCTCTGTCCCCTGACCCTGCAGAGGGCTGCATGGAGCAGGGCACCATGTACCACCTGGGGGAGCAGTGGGAGAGGCAGTACCTGGGGAGCACCCTGGTCTGTACCTGCCACGGAGAGGCCGGCATCAAGTGTAAGAGCAAACCTGAAGGTCAGTGGGGAAGGGTTTTACAAGATACTAAATAATAATAATTTAAAAAAGTGATCTTTCATCCAGCACACATTCTCACTTCTCCTTTGTGACAACCTTAACCTCACACCCTTTACTCATCATCACGTTCACTTCCTCACAATCTCTCTCTCTCTCATCAGCCCCCCCCCCCCCCCCTCTCCTCTTAACCAATCAGAACCTCCTTCATCGTCTGAGCCATTCTCATACTAATGAACCCTAGTAATTAATGAGCCATCCCTCGGATCCCCCTGTCTCCCCCTGTAGAGGAGGAGACATGCTATGATAAGATCAACCAGAGGTCCTACATGGTGGGGGAGACCTACGAGAGGCCCAAGGACAGCATGATCTGGGACTGCACCTGCATCGGATCGGGCAAGGGCAAGATCAGCTGCACCATCGCAAGTGAGTGTGTGTGTGTGTGTGTGTGTGTGCACCCACAATGAATAATATATGTAATATATGTTTATGCATGTACAATATATATATATATATATATATATGTATGTGTGTGTGTGTATATACTGTGTATATATATATATATGCAATACAAATACAATCTACGATACGATTCTGAAGTGTGATAAATAGTAAGGCTCAGTTCCCCAGTAACATGAACCCCTCCACACACACACACACACACACACACACACACACACACACACACACACACACACACACACACACACACACACACACACCACATTTGAATCCAGGAAATGGACCATAACTCATTGACAATGTGACTGTATGAGTCAGAACCGGTCATCTCTCCTGCACACAGTGGTCACTGAGTGTGTTGGACTAATCCAAGATGCTCCACAGCTGTTTAGCCGTGCCATGCAGCTGTTCTAGCTCAGCTAGCTGGGGGGTGACCGGGGAGAACTACTGTATCTGTGTGACGTTCTGCATAGTTTAGAGATTTTCTCTATGGAAACATTGTCCCTCCACACATACTGTACACACACACACACACACACACACACACACACACACACACACACACACACTCACTCACTCACTCACTCACTCACTCACTCACTCACTCATACACACACACGGTTCATTCAGTTTGGTTTTGGTTTCTGGTTTCCCCCCAGACCGCTGTCACGAGAGCGGGGCATCCTACAAGATCGGGGACACCTGGAGACGCCCCCATGAGACGGGGGGCTACATGATGGAGTGCGTGTGTCTGGGGAACGGCAAGGGGGAGTGGACCTGCAAACCCATCGGTGAGTGGCGGCCAATCAGAACGCTCCCTAACGATGATACTGGCGTTCTGGTTGGTTTGGGTTTGAAAGGTTTTTTGGCGACAATTTTTTGATTAGATTCCAATGTATTGTCATTGCGCAGCACAAGTACAGTACAGAGAAAATAATTTAGCGTAGAGTGCAAATTTACAGTTTGTTTACAGTTACTAAAAGACAGTCTACTAGGTATAAAAACAGTATAAGATTACTAATAGAGTATGTGTGGGATATGAGCATTATAATATATATATATATGTATGTATATATATATATATATATATATATATATATATATATGTATGTATGTATGTATGTATGTATGTATGTATGTATGTATGTATGTATATATATATGTATATATATATATATATATATATATATACAAAGGTAAGTAGTTAAGTATTTTACAGGTATTTTATGAAAATGAATTATGACAATGGATGAAAAATAATTTTAAAAGCTTGTATTTGATCTTGTCAACTGATATCAAGCACAAACACTTTCAACTGATACATTTTATTCAAATCCAAATATGAGTCATCCAGCCGTTCACTTGTAACACATAACACTCTGCTCCCAAGCATCTCAATAGAAGAGCATGCGGTTCCAGGTGTTTTTATCCCCTTCACTCATCGCTTCCTTTCCGCAGCTGAGCGTTGCTACGACAACACGGTGGATACGTCCTACATGGTGGGAGAGACGTGGGAGAAGGCCTATCAGGGCTGGATGATGGTGGACTGCACCTGTCTGGGGGAGGGCAGCGGGAGAATCACCTGCACATCCAGAAGTACGACACGCACACACACACACACACACACACACACACACACACACACACACACACACACACAAAGCTGTATTCCCTTCCTTTAATGTCCATGCCATTCTAAAGACTGTGGTGGATGGTGTTTATACACACACACACACACACAAATATGTCCAGTTTCTTTGCAACAAAAAAAGTATTCTCAATGGTTCCCTCTCCTTCTCTGTCCCTCTCTGTCTCACCCTCTCTGTCTCTGTCTCTCCCTGTCTCTTTCTGTCCTCTCTCTCTCTCTCTCTCTCTCTCTCTCTCTCTCTCTCTCTCTCTCTCTCCTCTCTCTCTCTCTCTCTCTCTCTCTCTCTCTCTCTCTCTCTCTGTTCCTCTCTCTCTCTCTCTCTCTCTCTGTTCCTCTCTCTCTCTCTCTCTCTCTCTCTCTCTCTCTCTCTCTCTCTCTCTCTCTCTCTCTCTCTCTCTCTCTCTCTCCCAGATCGCTGCAACGACCAGGACACCTACACCTCGTACCGCATCGGAGACACCTGGACCAAGACGGACATCCGGGGCAGCGCGCTGCAGTGCCTCTGCACCGGCAACGGCCGAGGGGAGTGGAAGTGTGAGAGACACGCCTCCCTGCACACCTCCGGACTCGGTGAGGAACGGCCTCCTTGTCTCACGGGGGAGAGGGACCGGGAGTGGGAGGGAGAGGGGCCAGAGAGAGAGAGGAAGAGGGGCCGGAGAGAGAGAGGGGCTAGAGAGAGAGAGAGAGAGAGAGAGAGAGAGAGAGAGAGAGAGAGAGAGAGAGAGAGAGAGAGAGAGAGAGAGAGAGAGAGAGAGAGAGAGGAGAGAGAGAGAGAGAGAGAGAGAGAGAGAGAGAGAGAGAGAGAGAGAGAGAGAGAGAGAGAGAGAGAGAGGGGGAGAGAGAGAGAGAGAGAGAGAGAGAGGGGGTCCAGAGAGAGAGAGAGAATGGAGGGAGGGGGTAGAGAGATATGCATAAGCTGTCCAGATGATTTGAGGAGGTCAAGAGAGAGCCATGACTCCCTACTGGTAATGGGACAGGGTGGTAGAGGAATGGGGCTGGGACCATTAAACATGGGGGAAGGTTGACGTCACCATTCAGGTTTGTTAAGAGAAGCTCATCTTTGATGACCAGGTGCAGTCTGCTTCTACACAAATCAAACCCTTTGCCAATGGCATGCCAGAAGTTAATTTATGTATATGTTGTCCGAGGTGCCCTGTGATTCACCTGCACTCAGTCTGTGGCTGCTCAAAGTTCAGCTCATGCACGTATGGACACAAAATGGTTCCTGGGGAGGATACAAAATGGCAACAATTGACATTGTTTCAGCCAAAAGTATAATCGATTCAAATCAAACTTTATTTATAGGGGTTTATTTGTGGGAAACTTCGTCAAAGCCCAATACACACACACACACACACAGACACACACACACACACACACACACACACACACACACACACACACACACACACACACACACACTAATGCCTTTCCGTCGTTCTAAACCTCCCTCCCGGGATGTGTGTGTGTGTATTTCAGGCTCTGGCTCTCGGGTTGTCACCAACATCCAGCCGGCGGTGTTCCAGCACGAGGGCGTGGTGGACTTCCCCCCCGAGGTGACCTGCCAGACAGAGTCGGGGCTGAACTACGTCCAGGGCCAGAGCTGGCTCCGGAGCCAGGGCACCAAGGAGATGCTGTGTACCTGCGTGGGCAACGGGGTCAGCTGTGAGGAATGGGGTGAGAGAGCCTACCTGGTGGTGTTTGGTTGTTTCAGACAACATTCATTCAATTCCAATGTTATAGATTTAGTTTAGTGTTAATGCTTAGGGAGGATTCTGGACCTGGTGGAGACTTGTATGTTTATATAGAATTTACTGCATCCCACTGCACTGGGTCACTTATCAACTATTTTCATTTATATAACTTCTCAACTATTTTTATCTATAAAACAAATCATGTATTATCATCTATATAACTTAGCAACTATTTTTATCTATACAACTAATCAACTATTATCATCTATAATATTTAGAACTAATCAACTATTATCATCTATATAACTTAACAACTATTATCATCTTATAACTTTCAACAATTATCATGTTTATAACTTATCAACTATTATTAACTTTAGAGCTTATCAACTATTATCAACTTTACAACTTATCAACTATTATCAACTTTATAGCTTATCAACTATTATCATCTATATAACTTATCAACTATTTTCAACTATTATCAACTTCATAACTATAATCATCTTTATAACTTATCAACTATTATCAACTTTATAACTTATCAACTATTATTAACTTTATAGCTTATCAACTTTTATCAACTATATCACTTATCAACTATTACCAACTTTACAACTTATCAACTATTATCAACTTTATAGCTTATCAACTATTATCAACTTTATAACTTATCAACTATATAACTTATCAACTATTATCATCTTTATAACTATAATCATCTATATAACTTATGAACTATTATCAACTTTATAACTTATCAACTATTATCATCTTATAACTTATCAACTATTATCAACTTTATAACTTATCAACTATTATCAACTTTATAACTTATCAACTTTATCAACTATATCACTTATCAACTATTACCAACTTTATAACTTATCAACTATTATCAAGTTCATAACTATTATCATCTTTATAACTTATCAACTATTATCAACTTTATAACTTATCAACTATTATCAACTTTATAACTTATCAACTATTATTAACTTTATAGCTTATCAACTATTATCAACTTTACAACTTATCAACTATTATCAACTTTATAGCTTATCAACTATTATCAACTTTATAACTTATCAACTATATAACTTATCAACTATTATCAACTTTATAACTTATCAATTATTATCAACTTTATAACTATTATCATCTTTATAACTTATCAACTATTATCAACTTTATAACTTATCAACTATTATCAACTTTATAACTTATCAACTATTATCAACTTTATAAATTATCAACTATTATTAACTTTATAGCTTATCAACTAATATCAACTTTATAGCTTATCAACTATTATCAACTTTATAACTTATCAACTATTATCAACTTTATAACTTATCAACTATTATTAACTGTATAGCTTATCAACTATTATCAACTTTACAACTTATCAACTATTATCAACTTTATAGCTTATCAACTATTATCAACTTTATAACTTATCAACTATTATCAACATTATAACTATTATCATCTATATAACTTATCAACTATTATCATCTTTATAACTTATCAACTTTGATCAACTATATAACTTATCAACTTTATAGCTTATCAACTATTATCATCTTTATAACTTATTAACTATTATCATCTTTATAACTTATGAACTATTATCAACTTTATAACTTATAAACTAATATCAACTATATAACTTATCAACTATTATCTATATAACTTATCAACTATATAACTTATCAACTTTTATCAACTATATAACTTATCAACTTTTATCAACTATATAACTTATCTACTATATAACTTGTCGTATATTCTATATACTATATAGATGTGTGTTTTTTTTTAAGTCGCATGCGCAGGATAGTATAGTAGCAAGGGTGTTCGATTCCCCTTGTTGAAAGGTACCGGGTTCGATCCCCGGCTCCTACTGTAGAGCTTGACTTTAATATATACATTTAATATATTGCGTTTTTATATATTTAACTTATACAGTTTTGTACTTTTTAACTTCTTTTTATCCTATTCTGTTAATAGGATCCTGTTTCTGTTTTATCCTATAACTGCTGTCTGTCGTCGGGTTTTGCACATAAGATTTTCACTCATTGCTTATACTTAAACTTAAAATAAACTTGACTTGACTTGAGTGCTGAACTGACCGGTCTCTCTCTCTCTCTCTCTCTCTCTCTCTCTCCTCTCTCTCTCTCTCTCTCTCTCTCTCTCTCTCTCCCTCTCTCTCTCTCTCTCTCTCTCTCTCTCTCTCTACTCTCTCTCTCTCTCTCCCTCCCTCCCCCCCTCCAGAGGGCCCTGCTCCAGTGTATGGGGGTAACTCCGGGGGCCTCCCCTGCGTCTTCCCCTTCGTCTACAAGGGGAAGACCTTCCACTCCTGCATCTCTGAGGGCCGCAGCGACGGCCAGCTGTGGTGCTCCACCTCCTCCGACTATGACAGCGAGGAGAAGTACTCCTTCTGCACAGAGAAGAACGGTAAGATTAAAAAGATCCTTCCCACAGCGGTGGTCCTTTAGAAGCAAACGCTAGTGAGGCACAATGGGGAAGAATGAGCACATTTTTTTTATTAAAATCACAGTTAAATCACATATGAACCACACATTCCACACAAGCAATCGACATATACACAAATATTAGTTTGTCCTCCAATTATTGAATTCCTTGCATCACATCAGCGCTTGGCCCTGACTTGATGATGATAAGCTTGTACAGGTACCATGTTATAGTTCTATTACAGACCAGTGAGATCAGCTGAGCTGAGCTGCAACACAACTGGTCTTCCATACTTAGTGGGAGGGAAGTGATTTGTAACCATCCTAGTGAGGAGGAGCTGATGATGATGATGATGATGATGATGATGATGGCTCTCTTGGTCCACAGTGATGGTGGCCACGCGTGGCGGGAACTCCAACGGGGCGCTGTGCCAGTTCCCCTTCCGCTACCTCCAGCAGAACTACACCGACTGCACGTCGGACGGCCGCCGGGACGGTATGAAGTGGTGCGGCACCACCACCGACTACGACAACCAGCGGCGCTTCGGCTTCTGCCCCATGGCCGGTGAGAACATAACATTACAGTACAGTACATAACATTACAGTACATTACATTACAGTACATAACATTACAGTACATAACATTACAGTACATTACATTACAGTACAGTACAGTACATAACATTACAGTACAGTACATACATACAGTACATTACAGTACAGTACATTACAGTACAGTACAGTACATTACAGTACAGTACAGTACAGTACATAACATTACAGTACAGTACATAACATTACAGTACATTACATTACAGTACATAACATTACAGTACATAACATTACAGTACAGTACAGTACATAACATTACAGTACAGTACATAACATTACAGTACATTACATTAAGTGTGTGTGTACATGCATGTGACCAATAAAGAGGATTCAATCCTCCAGACTTAGATTCAAACCTTTATTCACAGGGTTACAGATTATAAAAAATGGTATATATATCATTTGAACGTTGAATCAAGCCAACACTTTTATGGAATGGTAAAAATAAGTCATTGTAATTCATTGAAAGTCCCCCACACTTTGGGCACCACTGCTGCTCTAGGTGTGTTCCGTGAGAGAGAGAGTACAGAACCACCGCTGCTCTAGGTGTGTTCCGTGAGAGAGAGAGTACAGAACCACCACTGCTCTAGGTGTGTTCCGTGAGAGAGAGAGTACAGAACCACCGCTGCTCTAGGTGTGTTCCGTGAGAGAGAGAGTACAGAACCACCACTGCTCTAGGTGTGTTCCGTGAGAGAGAGAGTACAGAACCACGCTGCTCTAGGTGTGTTCCGTGGAGAGGAGCATGAGTACAGAACACAAACAGCTGCTCTAGGTGTGTTCCGTGAGAGAGAGCACAGAACCATCGCTGCTCTAGGTGTGTTCCGTGAGAGAGAGCACAGAACCACGCTGCTCTAGGTGTGTTCCGTGAGAGAGAGCACAGAACCACGCTGCTCTAGGTGTGTTCCGTGAGAGAGCCAGACCATGCTGCTAGGTGGTTCGTGAGAGAGAGACAGAACCACTGCTGCTCTAGGTGTGTTCCGTGAGAGAGAGAGTACAGAACCATCACTGCTGCTGTAGGTGTGTTCCGTGAGAGAGAGAGTACAGAACCATCGCTGCTGTTGGTGTGTTCCGTGAGAGAGAGAGAGCACAGAACCATCGCTGCTGTAGGTCTCGCTGGTCTTTGGTTCAGCCTCTGCTCAATGGCCGTGTATGAAGTGTGAGAGGCTGTGCTGTGTGGTCACACGGGTGACAGACAGGAGGGGAGGGCTTGTTTGAAGCGTGTTTAGGCCCTGTTGGTGCCTAATTGCCGGTGGAGTGTGTGTGTGTGTGTGTGTGTGTGTGTGTGTGTGTGTGTGTGTGTGTGTGTGTGGTGTGTGTGTGTGTGTGTGTGTGTGTGTGTGGTGTGTGTGTGTGTGTGTGTGTGTGTGGTGTGTGTGTGTGTGTGGTGTTGATTGGGTGAGAGGTGGAGGAAGGTGTCGGTAGGTCTCCAAGGGGAATATAAATGAGCACCCTCATTACTTTACCACCCCCTGAGGCATTGATTAACCTTTTGGCACCACGAGGACAACACACACACACACACACACACACACTTACAGTCACACACACACACTCCCCATCATTTGCATTGTTAAAGGCTCTGCCACTCCCACTCCACCATATGTCCTCATGGAGTTACGGGTAGAAGATAAGGTTGCACCGTAACTCTGTTGGATGGATGGAATTGCTTGAAAACGAGAGGGCATAAAGCTTACAGCATAACATCATGAAGCTGTATCTATTTAGGATGAAGCTGTTATCTGATGACTGTGAAGCTGTTATCTGTTATATTAAGGGTGAAGCTGTTATATGATGAGGGTGAAACTGTTATAGATTAAGGGTGAAGCTGTTATCTGATGAGGGTGAAGCGGTAATCTGAGTTTGACGGGAGAAGGAGCCTTAATAGGATTTAAAGGGGGGGTTCCAGCAGGTCCTCAGAGTCCTGTCTGCTGTCGTGGTTTGCATGTCGATTAGTTCTCAGTGGGAGAGAACTGACCCATAGAGCAGCAGGGGACTCTAAACAACACCACCACCACGAGGACAGCTGCTGCTGGTGTTGTGGATGTGTTGTTGTTGTTGTAGCATCAACAAGTTGGACGACCAGAAGAGGAGAAAGTGTGTGAGAATTTGGGTTAGAGGTTATTTAGTTGAGTTAAAGGAAAAGATCATGTCCGATATATATACATAGGATAAGGATTTTTTGTTTTGTCACCGGGTTCTTTGTGGTTGTCGTGCCGTCGGTGGGTTGGTCCTTGGTACTTCCATCCAGGGTTATCCCAACAAACAGTGGGGGGGGGGGGGTCTTCTCACATGTGTTAATTGCCCGTCTGCCAGGCAGGGCGGAGCTATCCCAGGGTCATTAGCATGGTAATGTCATTAGTCTGGGGACGGAGGTCTCTCTTCAGTCACAGCCGTAGTGTTGACAGAAGGGAGTCTAGCCTCTATCCATCATCTACATGACAACACACGGCCCGGTGGAGCCGCTCCAAATGGAATTTGCTAAATACTGACTTGAAGATGGCTACACAAAACACAGGAGACCTAGGCTTGTGTATTGTAACCTCGGTAAGATAGGCTGTCCACTTTCGAAAAACCAAGGGAGGAACAAATCCTCTCTCTCTCTCTCTCTCTCTCTCTCTCTCTCTCTCTCTCTCTCTCTCTCTCTCTCTCTCTCTCTCTCTCTCTCTCTCTCTCTCTCTCTCTCTCTCTCTCTCTCTCTCATATCATATTTACAGTATGTATATATAGTGTGTGCATTGTCAACACAATCATAGTCGTTAGGTCCCAAGAAAAACATAAATTTAATCTTAATTCTGGACAGATTTGAATGGCATCTGCATGTGTGCTTTAAAGTAGTGCTCTAATATGAGGACATGGCGGGATTATAAAACCATCTAGAGCTGGGCCAACTTTCCCAATATATCTCCCCCGGCTCCGTAACGCTTCTGAAGCCATGCTCTAGAAATCCACTGAAATAAGCCTAGAAAATAGATCCAAAATAAGCACCCATCCTGCGTTGAGACGCATGGGCGCTGGAGCTAACTAAGTTGTCAGAGACACCAATTGACCTCTGTGATAACAAAGCCTTAATGGCCTGAGAAGGACGTGCAGAGCAAAGCATGGAGCCTGAGATGCTAATGCAGAGGTTCTGTGAGGGTAGTTGTCGCTTTGGTCCAGATCCCTGGTGGTGGGGGGGGGGGGGGGGGTTCCCCTGTGGGCTGCTCCATGGTGGGAACCAACCTTTTGGAACCGTTTCAAGTTTACACATTAAAAGTCCCATGGCGCTCATTTTAAGATAATAATAGCATGAATGCCTTCGCTCACATGCATGGGAAGGCTACAGCGAGGCTACAGCGAGGGAGACCCTGTTAGATAGCCCAATCCGTGACTTGTTTAAACACGGATCATTACACCGCAATACAGTATTGATTAGGTCTACTTCATTAGATTGGATCGCTTGATGGGACCTACTAGTGTTTCATCACTTCAAATATATTCCAGGCTCATTAAATATCTACAAAGTCTTAACTCTTTTATCATCTTTTTTTAACATGCCATCTGCCACGAGCCCACGATGGGATCACATGCAGTCCATGTGCTCAGATCCTTGTTTTGCGGGAAGACATGTTCATGATTACAAGCTGTGTCCCATCAGAGGAGCAGCGTGGGTTGCATATGTTTCAAGGTTGAGATCTGTCCCCCTCTCCCCCCTCCCTCCCTTTAATGCAAATACTATATCAGCCTAGATTGTACACCGCCCAATTCCAGGCCTTTAAAAGTGCCTCCAGCTCACCCCAAGAAATGTCTCTCTTCAGTGTTTTCCCCTGCAGTATGTGGAGGTTTCCAGCTCAGCCCGGTTTACAAGCTGCTGTAACCCAGGTTTTTAGTGTTTTTATGAGCGTATGTTTTAATTATCCTAGCGGCAGCCCTCACCCGTTTGTATATTTCAACACACTCCAACCAGTCCTCACAGAGAGATCCAGCCCTCATTCCCCTCCTCTCATTCAGCCTCTCCACCTCAGCCTCTGACTCCAAGATCCAGCCCTCATTCCCCACCTCTCATTCAGCCTCTCCACCTCAGCCTCTGACTCCAAGATCCAGCCCTCATTCCCCTCCTCTCATGCAGCCTCTCCACCTCAGCCTCTGACTCCAAGATCCAGCCCTCATTCCCCTCCTCTCATGCAGCCTCTCCACCTCAGCCTCTGACTCCAAGATCCAGCCCTCATTCCCCTCCTCTCATTCAGCCTCTCCACCTCAGCCTCTGACTCCA
Organism: Muraenolepis orangiensis; assembly: GCA_027704905.1. Lineage (NCBI taxonomy): Eukaryota > Metazoa > Chordata > Actinopteri > Gadiformes > Muraenolepididae > Muraenolepis > Muraenolepis orangiensis. Next base: position 23,195,456 of record CM051003.1, read on the forward strand.
AGATCCAGCCCTCATTCCCCTCCTCTCATTCAGCCTCTCCACCTCAGCCTCTGACTCCAAGATCCAGCCCTCATTCCCCTCCTCTCATTCAGCCTCTCCACCTCAGCCTCTGACTCCAAGATCCAGCCCTCATTCCCTCCTCTCATGCAGCCTCTCCACCTCAGCCTCTGACTCCAAGATCCAGCCCTCATTCCCCTCCTCTCTTTCAGCCTCTCCACCTCAGCCTCTGACTCCAAGATCCAGCCCTCATTCCCCTCCTCTCATTCAGCCTCTCCACCTCAGCCTCTGACTCCAAGATCCAGCCCTCATTCCCCTCCTCTCATTCAGCCTCTCCACCTCAGCCTCTGACTCCACGCCCAAACAGCACACCTACTCCCCGCCTCGGAGAGCTCTGAGCTTTCCAGTCATCACAGATTCCTGGCTCGGATTCCTGGAATCTAAAGCAAAACAAAAACAGCATTGTAGTACATTAACATATCCGTGGTTCTTTTAAAAACACACACGCACACACACACACACACACACACACACACACACACTATATATTATCCGTCTCCATCTCTTTTCGTGTTCGTGGTGCTGAGACCCACATCAACGCACTAGCCTTTAAATCGATCGCTCAAACCGAACGTAGTGTTGTTCATTACAAAGGGCTTCACACAGGGACAACAACAACAGCATCACAACAACAACAGTAGTTAGTTGTTGTTGTGATGACAGCATTGTAGGAGGAAAGCTCCATTCAATGGTATTTGTTTAAATAGAGTCCC
>CM051003.1:23201225-23208725 GCA_027704905.1 Muraenolepis orangiensis
CCCAGTCTGTGGTCCTTCTCCTCTGTAATAGGCCCTAATGGCTGCCAGGCTCTGGTGAACGTGGCCACTTGCTCACAAACACTGATTACAGCCTGGCTGTTTAGGGGGAGAGAGAGCGCGGTTAGAAGGACGGCCTCAGTTCTTCATAGAAGCTACCGGTTTCTATGGAAATGGCCTCAGTGCGGCAATCTGGTTGCCATATGTCGTGTGTGTGTTATTGGTGTTACTAAGAAAATACCAAAAACGGTTGTATTCAACGGTTGTATTGGTGGTAAGAAACACCAACCGTTCTCCTGTGACACGAGGCTCTGGAGTAGAGGAATGTTACCTTTCTGTTGACGTAGACAATGAATCAATAGGGAGATGAAATATATCCGATGTGTAATCTACAGTATATATCTATCTCTCTCTATCTATTAATACATGTCGTACACCAGAGTACCTGATGATGTACTTTGGAATACAACTTTAAACTAGAAGCCCAAAGTGAGTAAATCGACAGTAAGACTATAGTTCAGAGCGCCGGGGGGTTTCTCGTGACGCTGGAGGAAGGGTTTGGGTCACGAGGGAATACGGAGTGTGAGGTGAAAAGAGGCCGGTGTGTGTGAACCGACCTGCGCCGGTGAAGACTGTTCCCTCGCGCCGGGGAAACACACGCTGGAATCTCACGGCCGTGTGTCAGCTTCTCGCCATTTCTCCCTTTCTTTCTTCTATTCTGCACAGAGTAGTTCCCCTCCCCTGCCATGTTTCACACCGTTGGCGCTGGGTCAACATTGTCAATGGAATTATACTGTGGACGGTCGTCTGTCGTTGTCGCTTGAGTCCGTAACCTCATAGCCTGCAAACCACATGTGAACGATTATGTTAAAACACTGATTTGCATTAAGCGAACACGTTGCACACACACACACACACACACACACACACACACACACACACACACACACACACGCACACACCATTATTACATTACACTTTCATACTTTATACTTTACTGGACTTTCTGGACTTATTCCAGTTACTGTTATGGCACTGTTCTGCACTGTATTCATGATGCTGCTGCACTACTGGCACTTTAAAATGCTTTTTACATGCTTTAAGCACAATTCAACACATATCATCCATCAGTGACTTTATTGTTATTTTTATTGTGTGTAGTATGTTATAGTAAAGTGCTGTTTATAGGTTAAAGTACAGTATATAGTAGTTACTTTATAGTGTTGTTAATAGTATAGTATTGGAAAGAATAGTACGCATTCCATTGTACATTTTGTTGCATATGGCCAATAAAGACCTCTTTAATCTCCTAGTTATTTGATAACCTTCCTTCGGTCTGTCTGGTCTGCAGGTGGCCAAAGGCCGGTCCAGGTGATCATCACAGAGAGTGGCAACCAGCCGGACTCCCACCCCATCCAGTGGAACGCTCCCTCCTCCGCCCACATCACCCAGTACATCCTCAAGTGGAGACAGGTACCCCCTTGACCCAGTCCCCTGACACATCATCATGGTCTTCATCAGGACCAACGTGTATTGTTAGTGGATGAAGAATATGTAAGATTTGCAGGAACATTGATAGATGACTATAGGGCAGGATGGTGTAGTGAAAGTTGCTGTGTTTGGTGTTTGATCTCGCACTTTCTTAGTCTACCTTCCAGTCTATCCTTGAGTTAGATGCCCTAACTCTAACTCCTATCTGCTTATTTCTTTTACTCAAAATTCATTCCACAAACATTCCCACTCAATGTGACCGGACCTAGTCGTGTCTGCTAAATGACTAAATCGTAATGACAAGATGTGTGTGAACATTTAGTTCACACACAGTTCCGTTGTCCATTTCTAAACGGCTGTACTCTCAAACCTACTCTCAAAGCCTTCTAACGGGGCGTCAGTTTCAAACCCAGCAGCAAGCTAACTGCCCCCTTCCTCTCCTCCCGTCCGGGGGCCCTCCTGCAGAAGGACACCCGTAACCCCTGGAGGGAGGTTCTGATCCCGGGTCACCTCAACACCTACACCATCTCCGCCCTGAAGCCCGGCCTCACCTATGAGGGTCAGCTGATCAGCGTGCTCCGCTTCGGCCGCCGCGAGATCACACGCTTCGACTTCACCACCAACTACGGCTCACGTGAGTGTGTGTTCAGAGAGAGAGAGAGAGAGAGAGAGAGAGAGAGAGAGAGAGAGAGAGAGAGAGAGAGAGAGAGAGAGAGTGTGAGTGAGGTGTGTGTCCCCGGAGCTGTGTATCCGGAGAGTGATGTCACACAGCCTGCTGACCCTTCTCTCTCACCCCGCCCCCCCCCCCCCCCCCCCCCCAAACCTCAGTGGCCACATCGGAGGGAGAGACAGTGCAGCCTCCTCCAGAGGTGGACACCTCCGAGTCGGTGACGGAGATCACCTCCAGCAGCTTCGTCATCTCCTGGATGTCGGCGTCCGACACCATCTCGGGCTTCAGGGTGGAGTACGAGTTGAGCGAGCGGGGCCAGGCTGTCGGGGAGCCCAGCGTCCTTGGTGAGTGAACCCTAACGACGCCTCACGGAAAAATTTGGACCATTCGAAGAAAATGTGGACCATTGACATCATTGGTCCAGGATTTCTCCAAATGGTCCAACTTTTCTCTGATTTCATTTTGGTGGACAGTTGTGAGTTGACATTGTTTGAAGCAGGACTCTTCAAGGACTCTTGAAACTCATCTTTCTTTCTCCGTTCTCCGTCAACACACCTAAGCTTTCCACCACCAAAATAAACACTGTATACTTTTTTTACAGAGCCCAAATAAGATAAATCAGAAACAAGTCCTGAAACTTATGAGTTGTGTTTAAACTGTGATAAATCCATAGGTCATTCATTACTCATTGAATGGTGTTTTCTTGCAGAGCTCCCTCGGACCACCACCTCGGTCAACATCCACGACCTGCTGCCTGGCAGGAAGTACACGGTGAACGTCTATGAGGTCACCGACACCGGATACGACAACCTCATCCTCACCACCTCACAGACCACCGGTACGGACTCCGCCTGGGCCTCTCTCTCTCTCTCTCTCTCTCTCTCTCTCTCTCTCTCTCTCTCTCTCTCTCTCTCTCTCTCTCTGTCTCTTCTGTCTCTGTCTCTCTCTCTCTCTCTCTCTCCTCTCTCTCTCTCTCTCTCTCTCTCTCTCTCTCTCTCTCTCTCTCTCTCTCTCTCTCTCTCTCTCTCTCTCTCTCTCTCTCTCTCTCTCTCTCTCTCTCTCTCTCTCTCTCTCTCTCTCTCTCTCTCTCTCTCTCTCTCTAACATTCCATATGTACACAGTTAGTGTTCTAAGAATCAGTTGATGGATGAATGAAGGCGTGTTAACTGTCCTCTTCAGCCCCTGACGCACCTGTCGACCACGAGGTGGAGGAGGTGCAGGAGACATCCATCGTCATCACCTGGGACAAGCCGCTGGCTCCCATCACAGGTGAGTTGATCCTGTCTCTCACACACACACACACACACACACACACACACACACACACACACACACACACACACACACACACACACACACACACACACACACACACACACACACTCTAACACACACACACACACACACACTCTAACACACACACACACTCACTGTTTCTACCATACTTGATCACGCATTTCACGTTTCCCAGGCTACCGTGTTGTCTACACGCCGTCAGTGGAGGGGGAGGGGGAGAGCACAGAGCTCACCCTCCCTAACACGGCCACGGCGGTGACCCTGAGCGACCTCCGACCCGGGAAGCAGTACAACATCAGCATCTACGCCGTGGAGGACACCCTGGAGAGCGAGCCCATCTTCGTGCAGGTCAACACCGCCGGAGACCCCTTGCCAGGTAGGCCTCTCCCTCTAGACCAGTGGTCTTCAACCAGTGGGTCTGTGACCCCCAGGGGGTCCGTGGAGGGGTACCGCAGGCGGTCCGCAAACATGATTAATGTTTGGGGTGACCGCAATTCTTGCGTCCAGGTCATCTCCACAGACAGACCCGGGTCTCAGAATCATTTGCATCCTGCCACACACCAGGGTCAGTCTTGGTACAGTGGAAAATATTGAGTTTAATGCATTGATTTTCATTATGTCGACATGGCTTATAGCTAAGCATCAAAGCTATAGCGATATATTAAGTCATTATACATATATTATTAGGCCTAGAGGCCTCTGTTAAAGGGGGTAGGGGGACTCCCAGCCCAAGGGTTCTGGGTTTGAACCCCACATGTCTGCAGTCTATCCATAGGCATCTTTAAGATTAATAACCCCCTGCTTGTCTCTTAATGATGTGTATCAAATGTTTTATACTGGACAAATGGTATAGAGCCTATGGATACCATTGAGGGTGAAAACCAACCAGGTGTGATCAGTGTCTCCACCTTCTCCATGGATCCACTGAGTCCTCAAAGACAGTGTGAACTAGAATCTCTCTCTCTCTCTCTTCCACACTTCTTTCCTTTTGATGCCAGCCATGCAGCCTCTCCTCACATGTTTGCTGGTCCGTCTCCCAGCTGGTTCTGCCTAATCCCAGAAAACATCTCTCATCTCCTGCTCTGTCCTCACACCACCCCTGGGGAACCGAACACTCCTTAAAGACACACACACATCACTTTTTATTTTCATTTTTAGTGTATTTACGTATATAGCGCTTTTAACCTAAACAATTTAAGCCTCACGTATATATACTGTAAACAAACACACACAGACACACAGACACACACACACACACACACACACACACACACACACACACACACACACAGTAAGGCAGCAGTTTCTGAGAAATGCGGTGCAGTCCGTCTGGTCGGTCGGCCTGAGACCACATGCCGGAGCCGGTCTGGCTCAACAGGTGTGTGTGAAGAGGCTGGTATTCTGCTCTGTCCTCTGTGTAACGGGTCATCGCCAAGTCAATGTGTGTTCACATATTTAGACAGATGTTGTTTGGCTGCTTGGTGGCTGATTTACAGTACGACACGCCGCATGAGAGGGGAAACATCACAGGGAAAACATGACTGTCATGTGACTTTTGAAAGAGAAAATCCTTCAAATCCAGGAGGCCTGGATAGACTTTAACACGGTGACCTTAAAGGAGGCAAATGATGGCGTCTCAGAGCACATTCCAAACCGCGGTTCCCCTGGTGTCCACAGAGGAGGCCGTGGCCACGCCCACGGAGCTGCAGTTCGTGGAGGTGTCCGACAGCCAGATGGTCCTGACCTGGTCCGGCCCCATCGGCGCCGTCTCGGAGTACCGGATCAACGTGGCGGTCGTGGACTCCCCGGGGACTCCCCGGAGGGAGATGACGGTCCCCGCCATCGAGAGCGCCTACGTGGTCAAAGAGCTCCACCCCGGGACCCTGTACCGGGTCAGCATCTACGCCCTCTTCAACGGGGTGGAGAGCTCCCCTCTGGTCAGGGAGCAAACTACAAGTGGGTCTAATATAACATTCATTCATTCATTCATTCATTAATGTATTCATTCATTCATTCCACGCTCCATCCACCTCTGCAGTAGAGGTGTAGGAGTGGAGCGCGTAGGGCTGCTTGGTGTCTCTTTCCCCGGCCACATAGGTCTTCTATTTAATTTGTGGTCGTGCTTAATAACATGAATAACACATCCAACCAATGAAACACACACACACACACACACACACACACACACACACACACACACACATACAGAGGCACACACACAAACACACAGGCACACACACACACACACACACACACACCCACACACACACCAACAGTGACCTCTAACCTCTCTGAACCCCCCCCCGTTCCCCAGAACCTGACGCTCCCTCCCAGGTCCACTTCCTCAACGTGACGGACGCCAGCGCGGTCGTGGCGTGGTCAGCTCCACGGGCCAAGATCACGGGCTACCGGCTGATCCTGGCGGGGGAAGAGGGCTCCACCCCCAAGCAGCTGCGCCTGCCGTCCCGCCTCACCCAGTACACGCTGCTCAACCTGCGGCCCGACAGCGGCTACACCGTCACGCTGCACGCCGAGCAGGACGCCGCGCTGAGCCCGGGCCACACCGCCGACTTCATCACCGGTGAGCGGGGAGACACGCCGGCCACGCCCATTCTGGCAAAACACACGCCGGCCACGCCCATGCTGGCAAAACACACGCCGGCCACGCCCATGCTGGCAAAACACACGCCGGCCACGCCCACGCCGATCACACACGCGGCGGCCACGCACACGCCGGCCACGCCCACGCCGATCACACACGCGCCGGCCACGCCCACGCCGATCACACACGCGCCGGCCACGCCCACGCCGATCACACACGCGCCGGCCACGCACGACGCAGGAGCGGGAAACGGATCATCATTGTAATAGTAATAGTGACGATGATGATAGTGATACTTTGTTATATCCCTGAACGAAAGGTTTCAGGGATTTAATGGTTTCGCAAATGTTGCCACCAGGTGGAGCTTTATAACCGACTGTTTTGGTCGTATCTCTGGAATCATTTGTCCGATTAACGCAGAATCATGTCACGGGTCGACGTGGGGGGAGAATGAGGGAGGGGGGACTTGGGAGGAGAACCCAAATGCACACGATGACACACGTATCCAAATAAAGATTCTTTACTGATAACACAGTAACACAAAAATCACTTAGATGGAAAACGCATGAAGCTCAAAAGCAAAAGACTTAACTACAATAACCTGACGGTGGCGTGACGTGGAACATGACGCTTGTTCATACACATGAAACAAGTACTCGGCATAACACAACGAGACAGTATATATAATATAATATACACATGTACACTACACATATACAATGAACCGGGGGCGAACAAAAGAAGACGCCGCCTATTTAAACACACGGGGCATAACAGGTGGTCCCAGGCAGCCAATCAGAGGGCAGGAAAACATGAGGGGGAAATTAACGGTGATGCGCTGCAGCTGCGGGGGAGCACTAACAAGGGGGCGTGGCTATCAGGACGAGGGCTGGGAAACTATGACAGGAATGCGGTACGTGATGGGGGCGTGGCTACCTGGACGAGGGCTTGGGAAACTGACATGAATACGGGACATGATAGGGGGCGTGGCTACCCGGGTGAAGGCTGGGGAAAACGGTGACATAAATGCGGAACGTGAAAAGGGGGCGTGGCTACCTGGACGAGGGCTGTGAAACGCTGGGAGGCAGAACTGCCAATCCTGACAAATCAGACCCAGCCCCGATGAAAGGTCAGAACCTGACAGTGTGAACCGAATTTGACAACTTTTTGAGCATTTTCCTGAATCAGACTAGGGGCTGTTCGGCGGTATACCGCTAGCTGTCACTTCAGACCACGTCAGCCTCGCTTTGATAGACATGATGTGATGATGGTGATGGTGATGGTGATTATATCAGAATGTTTCCTAATAATTGATGCTCATTCTTTATTCATCTAATCCAGTAGTTTATGTATGTCGACGTGAAGAGAATCCCTTGAAGACCTAGTAGTGGCAGCGAGGGGAGGGTGTTGACAGGTACCTCCTTGGTGGTGTTAATGCATATGG
>CM051003.1:23211225-23213725 GCA_027704905.1 Muraenolepis orangiensis
TGACGCACACACACACACACACACACAAAACACACACACTGACGCACACACACACACACACACACAACTGGACTATCTGCGCTACACTTTTTTTTTCACTTTTTCACTTTTCACTTTACATTATATTTATACTGTGCTGTTTATAGTAAACGCAATAGTAAATATGTACATTTGTGTATTCTCTTGTATTTTGTATTTTTGTATTTCTGTACAATTCTGTTTCTTGTGACAAACATGTGACAAACTAATCTGATTACACACACCCCCCCTCCTCTCCCCTCCCCCTCTTCTCCCTCCCCTCCCCCTCCCCTCCCCTCCTCCCCCTCCCCCCCTCTTCTCCCCTCCCCTCCCCTCCTCTCCCCTCCCCCTCTCTCCCTCCCCTCCCCCTCCCCTCCCCCCTCCTCTTCTCCTCTCCCCTCCCCCCTCCTCTTCTCCTCTCCCCTCCCTCCTCTTCTCCTCTCCCCTCCCCCCTCCTCTTCTCCTCTCCCCTCCCTCCTCTTCTCCCCTCCCCTCTTCTCCTCTCCCCTCCCCCCTCCTCTTCTCCTCTCCCCTCCCTCCTCTTCTCCTCTCCCCTCCCCCCTCCTCTTCTCCTCTCCCCCCTCCCTCCTCTTCTCCTCTCCCTCTCCTCCCCTCCCCCTCCTCTTCTTCTCTCCCCTCATTTTCCCCTCATCTTCTCCTCCCCCTCTCCTCCCCCCTCCTCTCCTCCCCCCTCCTCTCCTCCCTCCCCCCTCCTCTTCTCCCCTCCGCCCTGCCTCCCCTCCTCCTCGTCCCGCCCCCTCAGACATCACCGGCTACCGAGTGACCTGCGCGCCGACCAATGGCATACAAGGGAACAGCATCGAGGAGTTTGTGCGGGCGGGGGAGACGTCGTGCACTCTGGACCACCTGACCCCGGGCGTGTCCTACAACATCAGCGTGGTGACCGTCAAGGACGACATGGAGAGCGCCCCTCTGTCCTCCATCATCACACCTGGTACGTTACCTGGCCAGCCGTCCAATCAGGAACCCCCTTTGGGTTGTTCAGCCTGCATGTGTTATGGGGGAGGATAGTGGATAGTGTCAGTGTGTGCGTTTGTGTTTCATCCTCCGGACCGAAATGTCTGGGTTTGGAACCCCAACCCCAGCAGTCTACTACTACTATTACAACTATAATTGTGTAAAATAGTAGGAAATGGTGTTTATTTGTTGTTATTGTTGTCATATTTCCTATTTGGAAATATAGAATTATGTTCCGTGGAATGTTCTTGAAAAGTTCTCGTTAAGTTTTTGTTCAGTTCATTCAAATGGTTTGCGTGTTTTATTTCCCGGTTGGTTTAGAATGGTTTTATTTTTAGGTTTTATGGGTTTAAACCGGATATTTAAAATATCGGAACCTAGATTATTTATTAGATGAGGCTTGATTTCTGTCGGTCGGTTCTGCTTCCCTAGTGGGCCATTAAAAGGTAAGTTTTCACAGTCTTTCGAAAGGATTGATTTGTGATGACGCTTTTAACCGCCACTAATATACCAGTGATATGAGTCTGGGAATATCGCTGCTTAAACCAGCCCTTCATACATGTACTAATGCTCCAAAATATCCACTGGACTATTTTGCTGGTTTCTGATCATATAATCAGATCAAATCCCTAAGTGTGATTCTTATAATGGTTTTCTAACTATAGGAACACCACCAGATAATATCTTATTCATATATCATGGAAACCAGAGGCAGTATTAATGCAGTACCTCTTATATTGGTGTAATATGAACATATAAATCAGGCCAATATATGTAGCTTTTTAGGTATGAAAGCCGGTAACTTTATAATTTATATATAGAGTTGCCAGTTTTCCATACTTGCCTTAACCACTGCTTATCTCTGTCTGTCTATGTGGTGTGTGGGTCGTATGTGTGTATGTGTATCTTTCTGTGTGTTTTTGTGTTATGTTTGTCTGTCTGTCTCTTTGGATCTCCCTCTCGTCTCCATTTCTCCTCCTCCTCTATCCTCCTCCACCTCCTCCTCCTCCTCTCCCTATCCCTCTCCTCTTTCCCCTCCCCTCTCTCCTTCCTCCTCCTCCTCCTCCTCCTCCTCCTCCTCCTCCTCCTCCTCCTCCTCCTCCCCTCTCTCCTCTACCTCCTCCTCCTCCTCCTTCCCTCTCTCCTCCTCTCTCCTCCACCTCCTCTCTCCTCCTCCTCCTCCTCCTCACAGAGGTCCCTCAGCTGACGGACCTGAGCTACGAGAACGTGACGGACACCACCATCGGCCTGCGCTGGTCCCCCTTCAACTCCACCGTCGTCACGGGTTACCGCATCACGGTGACGGCGGCGGGCGAGAGCGTGCCCGTCTTCGAGGACTTCGTGCTGCCCTCGGCGGGCTACTACACCGTCCACGGCCTGGAGCCGGGCATCGGCTACGACATCAGCGTCACCACCGTGTCGGAGAGCGGCGAGAGCGAGCCCACCACCATCAGGCAGCAGACTGGTATGAGGAGGAGGAGGATGATGATGATGATGATGATGA
>CM051003.1:23216225-23248725 GCA_027704905.1 Muraenolepis orangiensis
AATGGAGATGGAGCGGTGACAGATCAACCCAGGAGGTCATGACCATCACCTCGCCCGGGTTCCCGTGAGACCATCTCATCATCTAACACCGCTCTGCTCTGCAGCCATGGACTCCCCCGTGGGCCTGGCCTTCTCCGAGGTCCTGACCAACTCCTTCGCCGTGCGCTGGGTGGCGCCCCGCGGGACCATCACCGGATACCGCATCCGCTACCAGATGACGAGCGGCGGGCGGGCCAAGGAGGAGAGGCTGCCCCCCTCCAGGAGCCACTTCACGCTGACCGGGCTCCAGCCCGAGACCGAGTACCTGGTCCACATCTACGCCGTCAACGGCCGGCGGGAGAGCCAGCCGCTCACCGGCCATCAGAAGACCAGTACGCTCCGTTACTGTTTCACTTCTTCTTCTGCTTCTTTAATGCAACTCTCACTTGAGTTTATTCAAGTAGTGGTTGGTAAAGCTCTCCTGTCTGTCTGTCTGTCTGTCTGTCTGCCTGTCTGTCTCTTCCTGTCTCTCTCGCTCCCTCTCGCTTACTGTCTCTCTCTCTAACTCTCTCTCCCTCGCTCTCTCTCACTCACTGTCTCTCTTTCTAACTCTCTCTCCCTCGCTCTCTCTCACTTACTGTCTCTTCCTGTCTCTGTCGCTCCCTCTCACTTACTGTCACTCTCTCTCTAACTCGCTCTCCCTCGCTCTCTCTCACTCACTGTCTCTCTCTCTCTCTCTCTCCAGTCTCTGACGCCCCTACGGACCTGAAGGTGATGGAGTCGTCTCCCACCAGCGTCACCGTCCGCTGGGACGCCCCCGCTGTCCCCGTGCGCTACTACCGGATCACCCACGGAGAGACCGGTACGCTAGCCCGCTAGCGCACTGCTAATTCCAACACTTTTCTCCTTTTCTTGTTTTGTGATTCTCGTGAGCCGATGGCAGCAGCGGCAACTGATGATGACAATAGAACAATATAACATAGATAAGATGAGATGGATTTCAAAGTGTAGGACAGAAGTGGAAATTAAAAAGTAAAAAATACATTTAAAAACACAAAAAAGCTGCCAGAAAGTGAATACTGAAAATGCATCGATATGTACAATAAAAAGGAGAAGGAGAAGAGGAGAGAGAGGAGGGGAAGAGGGAGATGGAGGAGAAGAGGAGAGAAGGGAGAAGGAGGTAGAGGAGAGAGAGGAGGGGAAGAGGGAGATGGAGGAGAAGAGGAGAGAAGGGAGAAGGAGGTAGAGGAGAGAGAGGAGGGGAAGAGGGAGATGGAGGAGAAGAGGAGAGAGGAGGCGAAGAGGGAGATGGAGGAGAAGAGGAGAGAAGGGAGAAGGAGAAGAGGAGAGAGAGGAGGGGAAGAGGGAGATGGAGGAGAAGAGGAGAGAAGGGAGAAGGAGGTAGAGGAGAGAGAGGAGGGGAAGAGGGAGATGGAGGAGAAGAGGAGAGAGGAGGCGAAGAGGGAGATGGAGGAGAAGAGGAGAGAAGGGAGAAGGAGAAGAGGAGAGAGAGGAGGGGAAGAGGGAGATGGAGGAGAAGAGAAGAGGAGAGAAGGGAGAAAGAGAAGAGGATAGAGAGGAGGGGAAGAGGGAGATGGAGGAGAAGAGGAGAGAAGGAGAAGAGGAGAGGGCTTCTCTTCTGTGATCTCTGGTCAAATCATCAGGTGTGAAGCGACTCACTCTGTTGTGTCTATGTGTGTGTGTGTGTGTGTGTGTGTGTGTGTGTGTGTGTGTGTGTGTGTGTGTGTGTGTGTGTGTGTGTGTGTGTGTGTGTGTGTGTGTGTGTGTGTGTGTGTGTGTGTGTGTGTGTGTGTGTGTGTGTGTGTGTGTGTGTGTGTGTGTGCCTCCTCTCTGCAGGCGGGCACGGTAACATCAAAGAGTTCACCGTCCCGGGCACCCAGTCCATGGCCCAGGTGAACGGCCTGAAACCTGCCACCGACTACACCATCACCGTGTGGGCCGTGACCGCCAGGGGAGATAGCCCCGCCTCCAGCACCCCCATCCACATCAGACACAGGACGGATAGCACCCGTAGGTTCCCCTTAAGAACACACACACACACACACACACACACACACACACACACTGTTATGAACAGACACACACTCAGACTCTCTCTAACGGACATAAACATACACACACACTTACGGACATAAACACACACACACACAGTTATGAACACACAAACACACACACACACACACAGTTATGAACACACAGACTTGCATCCGGATAGTAAACGGCATTAGCCGGCCAGTATCATCTATCCACACATGTATTGATGGTTGCAGATGCTCCTGGTCTTTCTATTGTTTTGATGGTCTTCTCCACTCCATCCAATGATCACTTCATTCATACGGGACGCTTTCCTTCTCCTCCAGACGTGGACTCCCCGTCTGAGATGGAGGTGATGGAGGTGAAGGACAGCAGCATCACGGTGCGCTGGAGCCCGGCTCAGGGCCCCATCATGGGCTACAGGGTCACCGGGACCCCCAAGAATGGCCTGGGACCTGCCTTCTCTGAAGTGGTGGCTCCAGGTACACGTGTGTGTGTGTGTGTGTGTGTGTGTGTGTGTGTGTGTGTGTGTGTGTGTGTGTGTGTGTGTGTGTGTGTGTGTGTGGTGTGTGTGTGTGCGTGTGTGGTGTGTGGTGTGTGTGTGTGTGTGTGTGTGTGTGTGCGCGTGTGTGCGTGTGCGTGTGCGTGTGGGTGTGTGTGCGCATGTGCGGTGTGTGTGTGTGTGTGTGTGTGTGTGTGTGTGTGTGTGGTGTGTGTGTGTGAGATTCACTCCATAGCAAGCACATGAGGCTATTTCTTCATGTATTATATTATTCATATTGTTAGCACCATAACGTTATCAGTCAAGGTGTGTATGTGTCCTAATTCATTCATTTTTACCTCTCGGAATGGAATTCATGTTGTCACACATTTTTAGTGATTAATGATTTTTGCTGTAGTCATACACTCCTTCCCCTCCATCATTTATATATGGATATATAATTACATATTCCTATAATTCTGCACTTATCTCCTACATACTACTACAATTTTCTACCTGTTTTATTACCTAGTACATCTTTATTTATTATTTAACCTTATTTAACCACTGTACATTATATATTACCATGCACTTTACTGCAACATTTGTATGGTAAGATGCCAATTTATTTTTGCTGTACTGTACTTGTGCTGTGCAATGACAATACATTAGAATGTAATCTAATCTAATCTAATCTAATCTGATGTTCTCTCTGTGTGTTCTCAGACCAGACGGAGATCACCTTCTCGGGGCTGATGCCGAGCCAGGAGTACCTCCTCAGTGTGTTCGCCCTGGGTCAGGGCGGAGAGAGCTCCCCCGTGGTGGAGACGGCCATGACCAGTCAGTGGTTCATCATCATTCATTAACACACAAACATGTTTTCTTTAAATTTATATTTCACTTAGTAAGTGAGGCAAATGTCTTTTTACGTAACAAAAGGTCACGGAGTACTTAGCAGAACATGAAACACAGATACAGGAATACAAACACACACGTATACTGTATACCTTTTCACGTTTCACAGTGTCCACTGATCCTGATTCCAAGGGGAGCATGTTCCACTTTAATATAAAAAATTACCTAAAATGGCCTTGAGTTCTGGTTCCTGTCACGACTCTCAACTTGTCTTGTCAACTGGTTTGAGTTTAGAAGTGTTGTTGCTTTGTTTGTGGAGCTCGGGTGTTGATTATATAATGTGAGGCCTCATCTGCATGTCTGCCAAATTAAATAAATGCAAATGCAGTTTACATTCAAACCAGACTAAAGGAGAGACAACTATGGAAGAGCAGTCACCTAACGTGTGTCTTGTTTCTCTCTCTCTCTCTTTCTCTCTTCTCTCTCTTCTGTCTCTGTATCTCTGTGTCTCTCGCTCTCTGTCTCTCTATCCCTCTCTCTTGCTCACTCTCTCTCTGTTTTTCTTTCTGTCTCTCTCTCTCTTCTCCTCTCTCTGTCTCTGTGTATCTCTCTCTCTCTCTGTCTCTCATCTCTCTCTCTCTCTCTCTCTCTCTCTCTCTCTCTCTCTCTCTCTCTCTCTCTCTCTCTCTCTCCTCTCTCTCTCTCTCTCTCTCTCTCTCTCTCTCTCTCCTCTCTCTCTCTCTCTCTCTCTCTGTGTAGATGTGGACCGCCCCAAGGACCTGGCCTTCTCCGAGGTGGACTCCACCTCTCTGCGTATCAGCTGGGAGGCCCCCGAGGGCGTGGTCACCTCGTACCGCGTGCTGTACTTCAGCCCCGAGGAGGGCGAGCGAGAGCTCTTCCCTGCGCCCTCCGGGGACGCCAGCTCAGCGCTGCTCCAGGGCCTGCTCCCCGGTAGCGAGTACACGGTCAAGGTCATCGCCGTCCACGGCCGGGACTCCAGCTCGCCGCTGGTGGGGACCCAGGCCACCGGTGAGCAGCTGTAGGGGTTTGGGGGGGACTGAGGGTTGGTTGGTTTGGTCAGGGGGTTGGGGTGGGGGTGGGGGTGGTGGGCGGTGGTGGGCGGTGGTGAGTGGTGGTTTACGGGAAGACCAACACATTGTTTTGCAGTGTTATGGTCTCCTGTGTTTCCCGGGCTTCATGCGTTGTCCTCCAGGCCAGGGGTTTGGTTTGTTTGAGGGTGAATTACGTGTCGGCGTCAACGGAAAATGAGTCACAGTTGAATGGTTTCTCTATCCTTTAAGCTGATTTATTTTTGGTGTTTGTTTTTTTGTTGGTGTTTTCTCTCTGTGGGAAGAACATAAAATGCATTTTAAAACAAGTCTAGGATGTGGATTCATGTCCGCAGGGCCGTACCAAATACTGAATGTCCCGTTCATCCCATGGGTTAATTTGTCTGCGGAAGTGGCAGTTTACCCACCCTGCCAGAGTAATACCTCAGGGGAATTCATTTGGGGTTTAAATCTAAATCTGGAGGATGGAATCCTCTTTATTGGTACACACACAGTACATTTTGTTTCTCTTCATTTAACCCATCCTAGTATTAGGAGCAGTGGGTATTACGTATCCAGCTGCCCGGGGAGCAGTGGAGGGGGATGGTGCCTTGCTCAAGGGCACCTCGGCAGCAGTGCCCAGGTGTTTCGAGGACTTGAACCGGCGACTTGAACAGACTGAGCTATCCTACCGCCCTCTAAGATTGGATGTCAAACCTTAATGAATCCTGATTCCCGGTGTCTGTTCCTCTGTCCTCCAGGCGTCCCAGCCCCCACCCACGTGGTGTTCTCCCAGGTCTCCCCCACCTCCTTCAGGATGAGGTGGGAGGCGCCGGTCCAGACGGACCGCCTGTCGGGCCGTCCGGGCCTGACGGGTTACCGCGTGGTGGTGCACCCCAAGGAGAAGAGCGGCCCCAACGTGGTCCTCAACCTGGCCCCCGACACCACCCAGGCCCTGGTCCCCGGACTCATGGTGAGTCCCCTAGTCTGGCTGGATGTGGGCCCTACCGGCCCTGGTGGACCCCCACCAACACCGCTCTGCTCCAAATGGAAAACATGAAGGAAGCTGAATAGAAATGCTAAAATGCCATTCACAATAGAAACCCGAGTACGTGGGGAATGGAGAAAAATGTGGCTTATATGTATACAGAAATCTCTATAAAACACTACTTTAAAATATCTGTAAGGATAACTAAAGTGGCTCAGATGCTGGGATAGAGTACAGGTCAGGTAGAAGATGCATGTTACATATTAACATTTTGTAGTAATGACGTTTATATTCCCTTGTGTTAAAAAGGCTCTGGGCGATCATTAACTCTAGTTCATATTAATCGTTTCCATACCGCGCTTCCATCTGTTGACGCAATGAATTGGCAGCTGTGTGCTACAGTCATTCAGTGACGTTATGTTAACGTTATTATGTTCCGTTAACGTCGCTATGAACCGGTCAAGAAAGAGCACAGGAAGGAGCCAGACAAGGGCCAAACACTAGTCCTGAAATGGAGACACACACACACACACACACACCACACACACACACACACACACACACCACACACACACACACACACACTTGATTTATATATATATTCATGCCCAGACTTGATTTCCCCTCTGCTCTTAGTCAAAGGAAAGGTATTTGTATCTGGAATCGTTCTCAGACAAATGCCTTTACCACACAAGAGGGCTCCAGTCTGTCTTTCGATTGGCCAATTGTCCACACACACAAACACAAACACAGACACACACACACACACACACACACACACACACACACACACACACACACACACACACACACACACACACACACACACACACACACACACACACACACACACACACACACACACACACACACACTCACACTCACACTCACACTCACACACACACACACACACACAGAGTTAGAGGGATACCCCTCATTGCACAATCTGACGTTATATAAACACCCACAGACCAGTTTGAGTTAAGGGTAGGATTTGCTTTTCTATTGTATTTTCTATATAGCTTGTTCTATAATCTCTCTCTCTCT
Source organism: Muraenolepis orangiensis (assembly GCA_027704905.1). Lineage (NCBI taxonomy): Eukaryota > Metazoa > Chordata > Actinopteri > Gadiformes > Muraenolepididae > Muraenolepis > Muraenolepis orangiensis. The sequence continues at coordinate 23,222,680 of CM051003.1, forward strand.
CTCTCTCGTCTCTCTCTCTCTCTCTCTCTCTCTCTCTCTCTCTCTCTCTCTCTCTCTCTCTCTCTCTCTCTCTCTCTCTCCTCTCTCTCTCTCTCTCTCTCTCTCTCTCTCTCTCTCTCTCTCTCTCTCAGCTTGCCACTACCTATGTGGTGGAGCTGTATGCCCTGAAGGACTCTGTCTCAAGCAGACCGGCCCAAGCCGAGGTCACCACCATGGACAGTAAGTCACTAACACACATCACTCACCCTAGAGTTTAGTCCAATTATTTGATGCAATACATAGCGACACAGTTGTGTTAGCCAAGATGTCTCTACCAGAGATTTTATATAGAGTTTATATATAAATGTAAGAAACAAGTAGTCAGCAGTCAATATTTCTAGAGGTCTGCTATTCTGAAATGACAGACCAATCAGAATTGAGTATTCAACAAAGCATACATATATGTGTGTGTTAGTGTGTGGGTATATGTATATTTTATAGTACAACAAGTCACTGTCTAAATAAATTCAATTAAGTCAATCTATTTAGTTAAGCATTGGTTTCTAGGTGAGATGTTGTAGTTAAGTACTGAAGTGAAAACTGCGCTATAGTTAAGATGAGATAAGATGGTACTTTATTGATCCCAGATGGTACATTCAGGAAGTGAGTGAGTCTGTGTTTTCATGTCCCCGTTCTGTTCTGTTCTGTTCTGTTCTGTTCTCCTCTCTCTCTCTCTCTCTCTCTCTCTCTCTCTCTCTCTCTCTCTCTCTCTCTCTCTCTCTCTCTCTCTCTCTCTCTCTCTCTCTCTCTCTCTCTCTCTCTCTCTCTCCAGACATCTCCCCCCCTCGCCGCCTCCGTCTCCTGGACGTCCGGGACTCCAGCGTCACCCTGACCTGGCGCTCCAAGTCGGACCCCATCTCCGGCTTCCTGGTGGAGGCCACGCCCGTCTCCTCCTCTGGCCACGCCCCCATCCTGAGGAACATCGACTCCAAGCTGCGGTCGTACACCATCACAGGTCCGAAGACACACATGGGCTTAACACCATAGAAACCATATTTCACTAAACAATGCATAGAGTCTTAACCCAGAGAATATACGCCATGGTAGTCCTAGCTGTGTGTTAATACTTGGTACTCGTAACAAATCCTGGACAAATCCATGCTTTGCCTTTTACAATTAATCTCACTCACTCACTCACTCACTCACTCACTCACTCACTCCCCACTCACTCACTCTCATGCCGTCCTTGTCTTACCTGTATGTGTGTGTTGTGTTGTGTTGTGTAGGGATGCAGCCTGGCACCATGTACAAGATCAACATGTACACTCTGAGTGGAAGTGGACGCAGTACCCCCTTCACTCTCACCGCCACCACAGGTATCACATCTCTGTCTGTCTGTCGGTCTGTCTGTCTGTCTGTCTGTCTGTCTGTCTGTCTGTCTGTCTGTCAGACAGTTCAAATGAGGTGTACATGTCAACGATCAGCAACCGTTGACGTTGGGTCTGTTTGAGTGGCCGTGCGTGACGGATGAGGACAGTCTAAAGCCTAATTATGTACAATAAACTGATGTTTAACCAAGAAACACTCAAAACAACCGCATACTGTACACTGTACCGTCATACCGCTTTATGTATCAAATATATATTTATTATTTCAAATATTTAAACATATTTGAATATATTTGAATGTATTTGATTTTAAAAGTTTAATTATTTGTCCATTTCACCCCAGCAAAGATTCTTCCTAACACACGGTTAACAATCACACTGTTTCTTCATTTTGAAAAAGAAAAAGTAAAAACACACCCACTCATCTATTTGTCTCCCCCACCCGTGTGTCTCTCCCCCCCTCCTTGTGTCTCCCCCTCACCCATGTGTCTCTCCCCCCCTCCTTGTGTCTCTCCCTCACCCGTATGTCTCTCTCCCCACCCTCCTTGTGTCTCTCCCTCACCCATGTCGTCTCTCCCCCCCTCCTTGTGTCTCCCCCTCACCCATGTCTCTCCCCCCCCTCCTTGTGTCTCTCCCTCACCCATGTCGTCTCTCCCCCCCCTCCTTGTGTCTCCCCCTCACCCATGTGTCTCTCCCCCCCTCCTTGTGTCTCTCCCCTCACCCGATGTCTCTCTCTCCCCCCCCTCCTTGTGTCTCCCCCTCACCCATGTGTCTCTCCCCCCCTCCTTGTGTCTCTCCCCTCACCCGTATCTCTCTCTCCCCCCCCTCCTTGTGTCTCTCCCCTCACCCGTGTGTCTCCCCCCACCCTCCTTGTGTCTCTCCCTCACCCGTATCTCTCTCTCTCCCCCCCCTCCTTGTGTCTCTCCCCCTCACCCGTATCTCTCTCTCTCCCCCCCCCTCCTTGTGTCTCTCCCTCACCCGTATCTCTCTCTCCCCCCCCCTCCAGCCAAGCCGGTGGTGGTCCCTCCCGGTAACATCCAGTTCACCTCCCTGACGGCCAGCAGCATCTCCTTCACCTGGGAGCCCTCTAGCAGCCCTGACGTCACGGGCTACTACGTCACCAGCGAGGAGGCGGGCGGCGTGCCCAAGGAGCTCATGCCCCGCCCCCACGCCGGCCAGGCCTACGCCATCATCAACGGTGAGACCTCAGAGGGGACTCAGTGGATTCAGACTTGGTTTATTGGTCACATGTTTAAGGCGGAGTGTACGATGTGCAGTGAAATGTGATCACCAGGTTATCCCGAAGAGGTGCAATAGTTACAGAATTGTAAGAACTACACATTTAAAAAATGTCCTAAAAATTACAAAAATTACAGAATTACAAGAATTACAAATTTGAAAAATGTACAAATAATTACAAAAATTAAGAAGTATAAGAATTACACATTTGTAAGAGTTCCTAAACATTTCAAATATTACAGAATTATAAGAATTACAAATTTGAAAAATGAACAAAGAATTACAAAAATAAAGAAGTATATGAATTACAAATTTGTAAGTTTTCCTAAAAAAATTACAAAAATTACAGAATTATAAGAATTACAAATTGGAAAGATTTCCTAAAAAATTACAAAAATAATTATAAATGTGGAAATGTGTACGCAAAATGATTCCAATTACAAATGTACAAAAGAACAAAAGGACTACACAAATGGACCCTTTTAGTAGAGTTGGTCCGGGGGTCAGGGTTAGGTCTGTTTGACCATCACCATAAAGGGTTTGGAAGCCCAAAGCCTACAGTCATGTGGTCACATCCACGCCCTCAGGGAAACAGGTCATCATCGTACCGTCCAACACCAAAAGCAAACAATGTGAGCGTCACAATATAACAAAAATGGCTTCTTTCAAAGTGGTTTCCCCCTCCCCCGACATGTAGATGAACTGTAATATCAATATCAATATTTGTTCAATAGGTCTGAAACCAGCCACGGAGTACGTCATCCGGATCGTTGCTCTGCAGAACACACTGAGGAGCCCGCCACTCATCGGCAAGGCCAAGACCCGTGAGTACACACACACACACACACAGACACACACACACACACACACACACACACACACACACACACGCACAGACACACACACGCACACGCACACACACACACATACCCTGGTTCTTAGTATACACACACACACACACACACACACACACACACACACACACACACACACACACACACACACACACACACACACACAGGTTCTGCTGAGGCTTCTTGGGCCCCTAAGGTGTGGTTCATTCGATGACAGCCCGTCTCCAGGTGCTCTAGTCGTGCTCTAGTCGTGGTCCCGGTTGAACCCCTGGTGTTATTGCTTCTTGGTGTCCCCGAGGCTCCAGGTCTGGATAGACAATCAGGCACGGCGGTTATTCTTTATGTGCTTTGAATAAAAAAAGAATAACTGAAAGGTTGATCAAAATGCAGGTCAGCTCTGCCGGTTAACACAAGCAACAACAAAAACACACTAAACTAATGAAATGAAAAATAAACTTCTACTCACTTTTATTGTTTTCCTGCTGTTTTAAAATGATGATGCTGCCACCTACTGGCCACTCTGTAGTTGTACAAGTATGACGGTTTCACCATGAGGCACGCTAGATCATAGCCATACTCTTTCCTCTTCAAACTGTAACCCTTTCCCTGCGGTCTCTCCTCTGGTCAGAGCCCAAAACCCACTTTCTGATCCCAGAGCTGCCCCAAGCAGGCTCCCACCGCCCCACTGCCAACATCCTGGACGTCCCCGAGACCAACGACAAGACGTGAGAACCTTTAGTCCTTCCACTAAGGAATAATTAGTCTTACTGTTCACTAGGTTTAATGTCTGAATTAGTGCTAGGCTACAAATGATTGTCACTGTTACCTAGTGATATTGTTGAACTCCATCTCCCACCATCCAGGCCTCTCCCTCCTCCACTTCCAGGCTCTCCTGTTGTCTGTTCTGGTTCTCATGTTCTGTTTCTGGTTCCCTCATCAGGTTCAGCACCAACCACGTCCAGTTCCCCGGCTCGGGGGGGGAGATTGGCCAGGGCCAGCAGGGCCAGCACATCTACACAGAGTTCCAGAACCTGGGGCCCAACAACGGCTTCAACGCCCGGCCCCAGGGGGGCCAGCGCCCCACCCTCAGGCAACCCCTCATCTACATCCCGGTCCCGGGCCCCGACGGGAACCGGGTGCCGCTGGTCAAGGTGAGGAACGGGTGACGTGGTCTGGTACCGTCTGGTCCGGTCCGGTCTGGTTCTGGTTCTGGTTCTGAATGGTACGTGCTATAGCTTTGTGTTTTGTTTGTTTTTATTTATCCTCCAGGTTAGCGATGGACCGCTGTCGGGCCTGGCCTTCGGTTTCCCTGACAACGAGACAGAGTTGCCCCAGGAGGCGCAGACCATCACCACCATCTCCTGGCAACCCATCCCTCAGAGCTCCGAGTACCTGGTGTCCTGTAACCCCATCACCAACCTGGAGGAGAACACCTTCCAGGTACACGCTTATCCACACACACTCACACACACACACACACACACACACACACACACACACACACACACACACACACACACACACACTATACACCTACACACACACACCACACACACACACACACACACACACACCTACACACACACACACACACACACACACACACACACACACACACACCACACACACACACACACACACACACACACACACACACACACACACACACACAGTACATCTGATCTCCTTCTCTCTCCTTTCTGACAGATGAGTCTCCCTGGCTCCTCCACAAGCGCCACCCTGATTGGATTGACATCTGGAGAGTCCTATAACGTGGTGGTTGAGGCAATGAGGGGCGGGGCTAAAGAGAAAGTTCTGGAAGAAGTCATAACCGTGGGCAACGCTGGTACGGTACCCCAATTTGTTAGTTTTTTCTGCCCTAAAATATAATGAGGTATTTAGGTAGTTTAAATATATAATATAAAGATATATAGATACATAGATATATAGAAACTTACACAGAGCACTTAGTGCAAGATATTTAGTCATTGATAAAGCTGTAAGTAGTAATTATCACTATGAAAATGTCTTTTCACCACAGGAGGAGGGAAAAACATCAGTCGAAAGGAAAACTATGATCGATAAACCATTTTAACCTGACCCTCTGTGTTTCTAACCCCCCCTAATAGTACCAGGCGATATCCCCATCGACGGCAACCGCGACGTATGCTACGACACACACACACACACCTACCACGAAGTGGGCTCGGAGTGGGAGCGCATGTCTGAGACAGGCTTCAAGCTCTGGTGCCGCTGCCTGGGCCTGGGCAGCGGCCATTTTAGGTGTGATTCATCCAGTGAGTGGTCGGCTTATTAACCCCTTACCCAGCATGCTTTGCAAAAACATTGAATACTTTCTATTCTATAGGATTCTATTGAAAGGGATTTAATAGCAAAAAGGCACAGTAATGTGAATATACAGTATATATATGTATATATATATATATATATATATACATATATATATATATATATATGTATATATATATATATATATACAAGTATATGCCTTTGATATTGAAGAACGAAAACACGTTTTATTGGTTTGAGTTCATCACTATACGATGCCGTTAAATTCCTTTTGATTCAGTGCGTAACCATAGAAACCCACCTTGTGGGACTCTGTGTGTAGCAGTACAGTACGTAACCATAGAAACCCACCTTGTGGGACTCTGTGTGTAGCAGTACAGTACGTAACCATAGAAACCCACCTTGTGGGACTCTGTGTGTAGCAGTACAGTACTAATAGCTAGCATGGGCAGACCTGTGAACTAAATGTGAACATGTATTGTTGAATGATTTACATTAGGTGACATGCTGTGAATCTCTATATCTCTCTTTGGAGATGGTGGTCTGTCCATGTGAGCTGTCCTCAGCCATGCAGTCAACCTGTTTGATCTCAGTCATTTGTATTATTTCTTCATAACCTGACAATACCAAATTCACTGAGACCAAAGTGTGTTTTTGTGTGAGCGTAGAAATACGTGTGTATATTTTCTTTCTGGCAGGGTTGAGGCTTTTGAAGCTTCGTCAATCGTTAATTTATTTTCTGATCGTTCCTCCTCCTCCCCCTCCTCCTCCCCCTCCCTCGTCCTCCTCCCTCTCCTTCTCCTCCTCCATCCTCCATCTCCCTCTCCTCCTCCTCCTCTCCATCCTCCCTCTCCTCCTCCTCCTCTCCCTCCTCCTCCTCCTCATCCTCATCCTCCATCTCCCTCTCCTTCTCCTTCTCCTTCTCCTCTCCATCCTCCACCTTCTCCTCCTTCTCCTTTCCCTCTCCTCCTCATCCTCCTCCTTTTCCTCTCCTGCCTCCTCCCTCCTCCTCCACCTCCCTCTTCCTCCTCCACTTCCCTCCTCCTCCTTCTCCTCCTTCTACTCTCCCTCTCCTCCTCCTCCTCCTCCACTTCCCTCCTCCTCCCTCGCCCTCATCCTCCTTTTCCACCACCCTCGTCCTCCTCCTCCTCCTACTCCTCCACTGTCCTCCTCCTCCTCCTCCTCCTCCTCCTCCTCCTCCTCCTCCTCCTCCTCCTCCTCCTCCTCCTCCCTCCTTCAGAGTGGTGCCATGACAACGGAAACAACTACCACATCGGTGAGAAGTGGGACCGCCACGCGGAGAATGGTCACATGATGAGCTGCACCTGCCTGGGCAACGGAAAGGGAGAGTTCAAGTGTGAACCACGTGAGTGAAGAAGGCCTGCTGTGGCGTGCACACACACACACACACACACACACACACACACACACACACACACACACACACACATAAAAACACACACACACATACACATAAAACACAGACACACACACACACACACACATAAAAACACACACACACACACACACACACACACACATAAAAACACACACACACACACACACACACAAAAACACACACACACGCACACACACACACGCGCATACACATACACGCACATACATAAAAGCACACACACACACATAAACACACACACACACACACGGATAAAAGCACACATGCACATACACACACGGCATACATACACGCACATACATAAAGCACACACACACACATAAAAACACACACACACACACACACAGTGTTTATGTTTGGAGAAACAACATACAACTAGAACACCAGAACTAAACTCAATGACAAAGACTTAACTCCAATACTGGTCTGGTTATCTTATCACATCTTTGGATGGTGTGACTGACACATCAACAGAACACACAGATAAAAGCACACATCACACACACACACACACACAGATAAAAGCACACACACACACACACACACACACACACACACACACACACACACACACACACAGATTAAAGTACACGCACACACACACACACACACACACACACATTGATGGAGTGATGTAAACCCCTTTTCTGGCGCCCGCCCTGCAGACGAGTCCACGTGTTACGACGATGGGAAGATGTACAAGGTGGGAAACCAGTGGCAGAAGGAATACCAGGGAGCCATCTGCACCTGTACCTGCTACGGGGGACAACAGGTAACCTAGCTCAACCTCCGGCACTCGCCGGGTCCCGTGTGTGTGTGTGTGTGTGTGCGTGTGTAACTCTCTGTGGCGTGTGTGTGACTCTGTGGCGTGTGTGTGACTCTGTGGCGTGTGTGTGACTCTGTGGCATGTGTTTAACTCTGTGGCGTGTTTGTGACTCTGTGGCGTGTGTTTAACTCTGTGGCGTGTTGTGACTCTGTGGCGTGTGTTTGACTCTGTGGCGTGTTTGTGACTCTGTGGCGTGTGTTTGACTCTGTGGCGTGTTTGTGACTCTGTGGCGTGTGTTTAACTCTGTGGCGTGTTTGTGACTCTGTGGCGTGTGTTTGACTCTGTGGCGTGTTTGTGACTCTGTGGCGTGTGTTTAACTCTGTGGCGTGTTTGTGACTCTGTGGCGTGTGTTTAACTCTGCAGCATGTGTGTGACTTTGTGGCGTGTGTTTAACTCTGCAGCATGTGTGTGACTCTGTGGCGTGTGTTTAACTCTGTGGCGTGTTTGTGACTCTGTGGCGTGTGTGTGCAGGGCTGGCGCTGTGGAAACTGCAAGAGACCGGGGGGCCAGACGGATGTGGAGGTGGACCTCTTACAGCCCACCCCCAACGCCTTCGACCGTTACCGGGAGAACGCCCTCCGCAAACTGGTCAGTGCTCTGTGTGTGGTTGTCGATTACATTGTGTTGGTTATTTATTTTTGTTTTGTCACTTGCGGACGTCAAAGAACTAACCAACTGCTAGTGGCTAGTTCTTTCCGCAAGTGAGTTCTGATAGGTTTATTATTAAAGATATCTTCCCTCATGCTCTTACCTCTTCCCCTTCACAGAATATCCAGTGTCCCATAGAGTGTCTCAGACCAGAGCTGCTTGCAGATGCTCAGAGCCCCTTGGAGTAGAAGGATGGAGGTGGGGAGGACATTGGTGTTCTCACGCTCTCGTCTGAGAGAGAGAGGGAGAGAGGGAGAGAGAGAGAGAGAGAGAGAGAGAGAAGCCTCCTTGTTTTCTTTACAAAGACATTTTTACCACTCCTGTGCCTTAAAACGGGCCTTTTCTTGTACGGTCCAGCCACAACTCCACCTAAACACTTTCCAAACCACCACTGTGCCTGTTTCTAGAGAGACCCGTCCACAATTGTAATGTTATGTTATGTTAATGTAAATGTTATGTTGTAACCATACAAGTGAAAATAGAGCTGGGGCCTGGATGGGCACAGCACAACGTTTGTGTTTCTAATCGGTTTTGAAACTTACTTGGCATAGGCTCCTCCTACCTGTGTATATGGTTGCTGCTTTGTGTAGTAAAGAACTGCATTCACACACACACACAGACACACACACACACACACACACACACACGCTTTCAAGGACAAACGAGACCCCCCCCCCCCCCCAACACACACCGTATTTCTTTGTGTCCTTTTGAAAGACTCACTCTATTTTAGGCATTTTTTTAGACTCATTCCAACATTGGATTAAACCATTTGAACAAGTGTTCAAACTGGCACCAGGTTCTACAATAATCCCTGTGACTGTAGAACTGATATTCTCAGTGATCTCTGTTTACTGATGATCTCTGTTGGTGTGTCGGTCACACCACCAAAGATGTCATCGGTAACCAGACCAGTATTGTAGTTTGCAGTCTTTGTCATTGAATTTGGTTCTGGTGTCGTAGTTCTATGTGGTTTCTCCAAAGATAAACACTGAAATTGTTAGTGTCCAACTGTGTATCCCCCCCCCCCCCCCAGAAAAAAACACAAAAATACTATGAAGGCCATAAAATGAATTAAAATATATTTGTATGTGTATATATATATATAGTCTGAAAGGTACTAGACCTAGGAGGGAGCTTTTGTAATCTGCCACTATCTGCCCAGATTGTTTAGTAACTATTGTAATGAGGCTAAACTGATTTTAAAAAGATCAATACCCACACATGGTTCTAGTAGAGTTATTTAGGATCAAATTATTCATAAACGTGACAATTGGGCACATTGACCACCACTGTTGCTTATTTTTGAAAGACATAATGGAGAGTAACAAAAAAAATGTTTCTTGTGATTTTAAATTTCTAAAATATGGTCTTACTTTTAAGGTTTTTTTTCAGATCTTTTTATTTTATTTATCCCTTTTATCCAAGCGTTTAGGACTGAATTTTTAATAAAGTGACAAAAATCCAACTGTTGTCACTGTGTGTGTAACTTTAACTATCTATAATAAATAAACGTGCACATCCATGCTCAGGTTACACAACTAGACGTGTATCTGTAAAATGTAAGAAGAAAAAACCTTTTGTGAAGTCACGCCCTTTTGGCTGATTAGCATAAATCTGTTCAAGATTCAAGATGTTTTTATTTTCCATATGCAACAAGTACACTAAACTATAACACTACTGTACACAATAAAAATAACAATAAAGTGAACGTGCAAAAAGCATTTAAAAAATATTTTAAAGTGCCAGTAGTGCAGCAGCATCTAGAATACAGTGCAGAAAATGAAATGAGTCCAGAAAGTCCAGCAAAAGTATCATAGTGTATGACGTACTAAGAGTAATGTAGTATGGAACACAGTGTTCCTATACTGGAGGTCACTGGGATATGAGCATAATAATAAAAATAGGTATATATACATATATATCTATATATATATAGATATATATATACACAGGCAGTGACCGACTGAACTGCTAGGAGTGCTGCCACTATCATAACATTGTCATTAACATTACACTGTCATAACATGTCATTAACATTACACTATCATAACATGGTTATTAATATTACACTATCATAACATGGTCATTAACATTACACTATCATAATATTTTCATTAACATTACACTATCATAACATGTCATTAACATTACACTATCATAACATGTCATTAACATTACACTATCATAACATTGTCATTAACATTACACTGTCATAACATGTCATTAACATGACACTGTCATAACATGTCATTAACATGACACTATCATAACATGTCATTAACATGACACTATCATAACATGTCATTAACATGACACTATCATAACATGTCATTAACATTACACTATCATAACATGTCATTAACATTACACTATCATAACATGTCATTAACATTACACTATCATAACATGTCATTAATATTAGCGGATCCGTGATCCTTTGCGCGTCACGCAAGCGGAAGTGTGCGCTGGCTGTAGAAGCGCCGAAGAGCAACAACGTGGCTTAGGGGAGTCCGCCTGTAGTCGACTGGTCTACTACTGTAAAGGAGCCCGTCTCACTGCCCATCTGCAAGCAACATGGAACCCGTCTGTATCGATAGCATCATCCTAAAACTCCACGATGTGAACGCCGTGAAGTTCGGTAACTACAAGCTGAAGAGCGGCATGATGACGCCGATCTACATCGACCTCCGAGTGCTGGTGTCTCACCCGTCCCTCATGAACCAGGTAAACACGTGTCTCACCCGTCCCTCGTGAACCAGGTAAACACGTGTCTCACCGTCCCTCTGAACAGTAAACACGTGTCTCACCCGTCCCTCATGAACCAGGTAAACACGTGTCTCACCCGTCCCTCGTGAACCAGGTAAACACGTGTCTCACGTCTCACCCGTCCCTCATGAACCAGGTAAACACGTGTCTCACCCGTCCCTCATGAACCAAACACGTCTGCGTCTCAGTTCGATAGCCCCATAAAGTTACCTGCAGCTCACTGGGTTAAGTGGTAAGGTGATAAGTGATGTATGAGGCGAGATCGTTGCAAAACGTTATATTTAAGCTAAAGGTTGGTAGTCTGTATTTTAAGTACTTTTGTATTTACCACCATGGGGTAAAAGGGGCGTCCACATGAGGACGCTAGTACTGTTATGTGTGAGTACTGGGTAGTGATCCTTTAATACATCCTACAAAACCTGGGTAGGGGAATTATACCAGGACCGGACTGCTTTTACTTTCCTGAATACTTTCTGTTCCAAACTCCGCCTCCCTGAGTGCAAAGTGAGATATAAAACAACTCTTAAGCAAACCTTGGTGTGTTTGTCTCTTCTTTTTCCCCTGCTAGGTATCGAGTCTCCTCTACCAGCACACCCAGGACCAGAGTCTGAAGTTTGACTCTGTGTGTGGCGTGCCCTACACCGCTCTGCCCCTGGCAACCATCATCTGCTCCACCCACCTACTGCCCATGCTCCTCAGACGCAAGGAGGCCAAGGACTACGGTGTGTAGGCATGGAGCTTGTGTTTCTGTCCCTCCTCCTACTGTGGTCCTGTCTGGCTCCCGGTGAGCTGGACGCCACGGGGCTCTGGGGTCGATTCCAACGCTAGCCAGCTGTGATGACAATGCATATTAAGCGCTCCTAATATTGTTGAACAGTGTGGTTAGAAGACATTGACTGAATGTAATGGTTTTTCTAATGTCATATACTGACATTGCACATCTCGACTGTCACTGTCGATTTGTATGATCTGAACAGGTCATAACCTGGGCAATGTCGGATACCTTGGTTGTTTTAATTAATATCCTCTCTTATATTAATAACACGATGCTCCCTCCGTTTCTGATTACATATTTATAGCTGCTAGTTATGAGTTTGTTGTTGCTGTTCTCAATTCATGGCTCGGCACCAGTTATTGTTGTTGTTTGTTCGGCACAGAAAGTGACCGATGGTGTGGAGGTGCATGCTGATTGCCTGTTGTCTCCATGCAGGTACCAAGCAGATGGTGGAGGGCCTGATCCACCCCGGAGACACGTGTCTGATCATCGAAGACACGGTCACCACGGGAAGCAGTGTCCTGGAGACGGCCGAGATTCTCTACAAAGAGGGTCTGAAGGTGAGGTTTGGAGACACTCAGGAGAGGCCCCCCGTGTCTCCTGCGTCCAGGGCTGTTCAGATGGGTGCCGTTACAGGTGCAGGGGGAAGGGCTTGCTCGCTCGTGGATGACTCCCGGTTGGGCTGCGGACATTGGGGGTAATGGTAATGGATGCTTTTATATAGCGCTGTTATCCAAAGCGCTTTACAAGTCATGCCTCACATTCCCTCATTCATACACACATTTAACCACCGACGGCGGAGTCAGCCATGCTAGGAGACAGCCAGCAGGTCAGGAGCAGTTAGGGTTACGGTGTCTTGCTCAAGGACACCTCGGCAGTTTTTGCTAGGAGGAGCCGGGGATCGAACCAGCAACCCTCCGGTTGTGAGGCGAACGCTCTACCTCCTGAACTATACTGCCGGCCGAACCCAGAGCCCCTCTGGGCCGAGGGTCGACCGTCCCAACCGGCCCCCCTTAATCGTGTATGGTAGTTTTAGTGTACCACATCCACCTCAACACTATAGATTAGATTCACCTTTAGATTCTAATGTATTGTCATTTCACAGCACCGGTACCGTACAGCAGAAATAATTTGGCATCTAACCAGAATGCAAATGTTGCGGTAAAGTGCATGGTGATATAAAATGTACACTTATTGAAGAATATGTAAAAACAGTCTACTAAAAAAAACTACGACTTAAAACGGGTATAAAATAACTTGGAGTAGGTATGAGATATCCGGCGTTCTGTGTTCCCCTCAGGTGACGGACGCCATGGTGTTGATGGACCGCGAGCAGGGCGGCGTGGCCATGCTGGCGTCTCAGGGCATCAAGCTCCACCCGATCATCTCCATGTTCAAGCTGCTGGACGTGCTGCAGGCCAACAAGCGCATCACCCAGCAGACCGCCCAGAGCGTCCGTGACTTCATCCTGGACAACAACACCTTCAGGTACCGCTCTCTGTCCTCGTCCTCGTAGAATTGGACCCGCAAAATCTGCTTTAAACTTTACTGTCGCTTTAGCAGAATTGCATTTTTGTAACCCTGAACTATTGTTATTGTGTTGTGTATACAATACATATATTTGTTATTATTTGTGCTTCCATTTTATTCTGACCACATATACATTTTTACTGTTTATTTGACGGTGTGTTTTAGAGTGCTATATAAATATACAGTACTGCCTCTCCCCCAGACCAGAGGGAGAGAACGGTCATCCCTCCCCCCTCGCCAAGAAGACCTGCAAAGAACAAGACCAGCTGCTGAGTTATGGAGCAAGAGCCAATCTATCAGGTACAGCATGGAGCCAGTCTGGGTTTGATTTAGAAAGCATGACATGAAGGGAGCGGCCTCAGTCTTTTCAAAAATGTATAACTGTTAGCTATTGCTGATAGCTAGTCTGTTGGGACTTGGCTTGGGAACCGGAAGGTCGCCAGTTCAAGTCCCCGAAAACACCTGGGCACTGCCGAGGTGCCCTTGAGCAAGGCACCAGACCCCTACACTGCTCCCCTGGATATAAACATAGCTGCCCACTGCTCCTCATACTAGGATGGGTTAAATGCAGAGAAACACATTTCATTTAGATTTTCGACCATGTACCGAAACCAAACTTACAGCGGAACAAAACTCTTGATCTTTAAGGCGTGTAAATGAACAATATGGGAACATAAATGTTATTTGTTAATTACCATCAACACAAAAAGGTTCCGGCAATTAACTGCAGCCTAAACGTCCGATTATCACGCATACGTACTCCACGGGCAAAAATACAGGAGTTTATATATATATATAGATAGATAGATCTATAGATATCTATCTAGATATCTATCTAGATATATATTAGATATATCGTCCAACTGACGCTTGCCACTCACAGCTGCGTCAATCCCGGGAATTTGCCGCGTCCGTTTACCGACGGAACGCCAAGCCACGCCCACTTCACACCAAATGCTCTTTTATTTAAGTTTGGGCAAAATGTTCTCAAGGCTGTTCCCTCCCTTTCAGTAACTGTGTGTCATGCTGAGCTACTATAGCCATGTTTTGTGTAGCAGTATGTTTATGTGACCATACATGCAATACAACAGTATTGCATGTATGGTCTTTTTTTAATTAGTAAAAATGCAGGCATACTGAAATCCATGTTCTCTAACCCCCTCCCCCCCTACGGTTTCACAGACATCCACCCCCTTGGCTCCAAGCTGCTGAGGATCATGGAGGACAAGAAGTCCAACCTCTGTTTGTCCGCCGACGTGACGTCCTGCGCCGAGCTCCTGGAGCTGGCAGACTCTCTGGGCCCCAAGATCTGCCTGCTGAAGACCCACGTGGACATCCTCCAGGTGGGCCCTGGGTGGTAGTGGAGCCGGGGGGGGTTTGGGTGGACTCCCTCCAGGTAGGCCCTGGGTGGTAGTGGAGCCGGGGGGGGTTTGGGTGGACTCCCTCCAGGTAGGCCCTGGGTGGTAGTGGAGCCGGGGGGGGTTTGGGTGGACTCCCTCCAGGTAGGCCCTGGGTGGTAGTGGAGCCGGGGGGGGTCTGGGGGTTTGGGTGGACTTCCTCCAGGTAGGCCCTGGGTGGTAGTGGAGCCGGGGGGGGTCTGGGGGTTTAGGTGGACTTCCTCCAGGTAGGCCCGGGGTGGTAGTGGAGCCGGGGGTCTGGGGGTTTGGGTGGACTTCCTCCAGGTAGGCCCTGGGTGGTAGTGGAGCCGGGGGGGGTCTGGGGGTTTAGGTGGACTTCCTCCAGGTAGGCCCGGGGTGGTAGTGGAGCCGGGGGGGGGGGGGGGGGGGGGGGGGTCTGGGGGTTTAGGTGGACTTCCTCCAGGTAGGCCCGGGGTGGTAGTGGTACCGGTAGAGCACTGAGATTCGAAAGTGGCTTCGGATAAAATCATCTGATGAATGGTGGAAGGGACATGATTCTGACGGTGAAATAGTCTGCTAGTGGAGACTGAGCTTACAAAGTCTGTGTTTAGTGTTTACACTAAACACAGACACTTACACTACACATTACACTAAATTGTTTTTTATTTAAAGTTCTGCTCTTGTACTAGTTCTGCTTTTAATGAATCTTGTTTTGATTGTATACATGTTTTAATATTTGCTGATTGTACAAGCATTTTTTTCTGCATAAAATTAGATTTAGAAGTAGTGTTGTTGATTATTTTCTTAATCTTGGGGGTTACAGCCATAGCTATGGGTCCATCAGGTCACCGGTGTCTCTCCCCTCTCCCCAGGACTTCACCCCAGCCTTCTGTAAGGCCCTGAAGGACTTGGCTGACAAACACAACTTCCTCATCTTTGAAGATCGCAAGTTTGCCGACATCGGGAACACGGTGAAGCATCAGTACGAAGGTGAGGAACGAGGTGGACCTCGAGGGGAAGAGAGAGAGAGCATCGCTGGGGAGAGAGGGAGGACTTGATTGTGAAAGACGGACTTGCCTACGACAAAAATGTAATTATGGGAAATGACCTTTTACATGCGTGTGGCATTTTCAGAAGTCTATTTATGCTGTGCTCTAGCTTTACATCCAGATTGATTATTTAACTTGCCATCTATCTCACAGTTATCGTTGTTTTGGTACCAAGATGATCTATGGAAATATGAGCCTACTCATATCCTGCTTGTTATTTTTACGGCAAAAACCTGAAATGGAGGCCCGGTGATGAGGAGGTTAAAAGCGTACCCCTCTCTGTTGCTGTCCGCTAGGGGGCGTGTTCCAGATCTCGTCCTGGTCCCACCTGGTGAACGCCCACGCTGTGCCGGGCCCCGGGGTGGTGCAGGGCCTGAGGGCCGTGGGGAAGCCCCTGGGTCACGCCTGCCTGCTCATAGCACAGATGAGCTCTGAGGGCTCGCTGGCTACCGGAGAGTACACCCAGTCTGTGGTAAGGTTAGCTCATAACTCCATTCATATAGCGTGTCGTGCATGAAGTAGAATGTCTTTTTCAAAATGAGGTACATTTCAACAAAATAAGACGGAATAATGTATTGTTTTTATTATTGTGGTGTGTTTAGCTTGGCCAATCACAGCTGACCATTTCTCCTAGTTGGTCCATTTCATTGAAGTCAAATGGAGGACATGTTTTTGACTCATCGGTTGTTGACATTAACCTTTTTGGGCTCACCAGCCACTGTGGCCAGTGGTTCTCCAAAGTCACTAGCCACTTTCACCAGCCAAAATCTACCCCCCCCCCCCCCTTTCAGAGTGAAGGTTAGGATCCCATTACAAACCGCCTAGCCCGCTTGGTAGCTGGACTATGGATGAGGCCGTTTAAAACCTCATTTTTGTATTGGTTGTGCCAATAACAAATGACATGCCCTTTGACTTATCAGGGCCATAAACCCCACTCTCAATGCAGAACATGAGGTAGCCCCCTAATACTACTATACTACTGTTCTACTAAACTATACTACTGTTCTACTAAACTATACTACTGTTCTACTAAACTATACTACTGTACTACTAACATGAGGTCTTTAGTTAGGTCATACCCTAGCCACTCAAGACCTGATACTACTAAACTATACTACTTTACTGCTGTATTACTAAACTATACTTCTAACCTATATTACTAACCTATACTGCAGGACTACACTGCTATACTACTAAACTATACTACTATACTACTAAACTATACTGCTGGACTACTATACTACTAAACTATACTACTGTATTACTAAACTATACTACTAACATGAGTTTTTTAGTTAACACCATAGCCACTCGTGACCTGATACTACTAAACTACTTAACTATACTACTAAACTATACTACTGTACTACTGTACTGCTCAACTATACTACTAACGCGACTTACAATACTGTGTTTCAACAAAGGAAGGTAAGAGAACAACTCGTCACCAGAAGTCAAAAGTGCATTTCATTCCTAACAAGTCTCCAAGAACTGAGCCAGTGCTCAGGTAGAAGTACAATAATTTGGCAAACAATATAGAACAATATCTACCTAGTAGTAGACATTTTTTCTGTCTCGATCTCATTCTCAGTTTTATCATCTGGTCGATGGTTTATTCTTCTGGGGTGCGTTTCCCGAAGCCTTCTTAACGCTACGTCGTTCGTAAGTTCCACCTTAAGCTGTACCTTAACGTCTCGCCGTGTTTCCCGAAACGTTCTTAGCTAAGTATACCTTCCGTAAGTGACACTTTCGTAAGGCAGGTCTGGACCTCTCTTAACTCTACCTTAGCGATGTTGTCAGCTCACTCCGCTAGTGGCCACCACTGTTCCGACCCGCAAGCCTCTGAAATCAGCTGTTGGCCTAGTTTAATTTCAATCTGTGAATCAATATGTAGTTCATAACGGTAATAATATACAACAAAAATACCACATTAATGGGAATGTTTTCATGCAGAAATTGTACATTACGGTGGATACATTTAGCACTTTATTGAACATGAAATCGCCTCTTAAACTCCTAAAACTCAAACAGTGCTTCACGATTCAGCACCACCTCATCCAGCAGACCTCCATGTCCACATTGGTGAAGCTGGCGGACTGCTTTTTGCGATGTTTTTGCCCTGACATATCTCATGTTACATATCTAATGTTACATATCTCATGTTACATATCTCATGTTACATATCTAATGTTACATATCTCATGTTACATATCTCATGTTACATATCTAATGTTACATATCTAATGTTACATATCTAATGTTCATTTCTTGTTGGTGCGCTTTTATTGAAATTGTCAGCCAATCAGAGAGAATTGTGAACTACACCAGTTATGTGATGGGGCTGCTGGTTAATCAACCCTAATTGCAAAGTTATTTAAGGCACCATGACAATGATATAAAAAAGATTTAAATCAACCTTTTCTTGCCAAATAAGGTGTACTGGTAGGTGGCGTAATTAGCTGAGGTGGTGTAGCGGGAAGAGGCTTGATATCACAATCTGAGGTGGTGTAGCGGGAAGAGGCTTGATATCACAATCTGAGGTGGCGTAGCGGGAAGAGGCTTGATATCACAATCTGAGGTGGTGTAGCGGGAAGAGGCTTGATATCACAATCTGAGGTGGCGTAGCGGGAAGAGGCTTGATATCACAATCTGAGGTGGTGTAGCGGGAAGAGGCTTGATATCACAATCTGAGGTGGTGTAGCGGGAAGAGGCTTGATATCACAATCTGAGGTGGCGTAGCGGGAAGAGGCTTGATATCACAATCTGAGGTGGCGGGCTCGTGCCACCTGTAGGCAATCATTAGATTTACGGTTTGATAATTGAGTTTGTAAGTTTTAAATTCTATGAATATGTTCTCAGTCATGATAAATGCAATATTCTTTAGTATTCCTGCAGTGTTTTATTGATAAAGAACACCACATCCTCTCATAACGCGGTGAAACAGTCGCTACTTGGAGTGAAAAGTCGATTCTCGAGTCATCGATTTCAGCACAACGTCGGACGTAAGAAGGTATACCTTAAGCAGCCGCCTGAGGGATAGTTCGGGGAACACACGTAGAACAGTAAACAACTTTAGTAAGGTATACCTTTCAAGTCTTCGTAACACGCTAAGAGACAACGTTATCGGGAAACCCACCCCTGGTATTTTTCACGCCTACAATATTCCGCCACATGGTATTCCTTGCTAGTTAGGTGGCTAACTGCCAGCAGCGTTTCTTCGGCTTTCACACGCTAACTGAGGAGGCGTGAGCACGCAAGAGAGGATGGGCCAATGGAATGAGGACACGGTGCGCAGCCAGTGCTCATGGGAGTTGTAGTATCACCTCCAATTGATGTCATTATTCCACATGCCTTTTGTAAACTACAATGTTTTTTTTCAATAGTAAATTGACCAAAAAGACACCAGCCAGAGTTACAAGCCACTGACCAATTCTACCGCCATTTGGCCAGTGTTAACGTCGAGCCCTGTTTACAGTACTAAAAACCCATCAATGATGTATTACACGTCTTTTTGTTGTGCGTGTGTCTTAACCTTGGTTGTGCTTTTCCCTCCCAGCTGAAGATGGCGGAGGAGCATCCTGACTTTGTTCTGGGTTTCATCTGCGGCTCCAAGATCAGCAAGAAGCCGCAGTTCATCCACATGACTCCTGGGGTGCAGATGCAGACCGGAGGTCAGAGGAAATCTATTTCTATCTTAGACTATGGTGCATTTGGTCTAAATGACTAAGGCTAGGTCTGCTATTTTCATCTAGCATGCTTCTAGAGTGTAGACACCATTCTATATCGAGTCATGTACAGCATATATAGAATCATGCTGTGAAATGCATTTTATTGTGAGCGCATTCACCAGAAAACGAACTGCTAAGTCTGTGGGATTTTCCTGAGAACATCAATGGGAAGGCCTGACATTTTAAAATAGACACGTCCATAATATCCTTGGCCTGCTCCTTTAGCCTCCTCTTCATGGCCCTGCGTTCATATCCACTGTGACCTACAGGAGCTGTTGACATTAGTGATGACCCAAACTTGTGTACATTCATTGGTATTGTATCCAAGTTCAGTGCAATGGTATCCTGACATCCCGACACAAGGTGGCGCTGTTTCACAAGAAACTATTGTAAGCGCTCCATGAACTATAGCGTGTTTCTCGTATCTGATCATCTCCTTCCTCTCCTCTCCTCCTCCCCCTCCTCTCTAGGCGACAGTCTGGGACAGCAGTACACCAATCCAGAGGAGGTTATCTTCACCAAGGGCTCTGATGTCATCATCGTGGGACGGGGCATTTTGGGAGCGTCTGATAGGGCGGCTGCTGCGGAGTCTTACAGGAAGGCTGGCTGGGAGGCCTACGGGAAGAGGCTGGGCCAGTGAGGGCCAGGGGAACTCTCCTCAGCTCCTCTCTGACTCTCACCTCTTTTCCTTCCCACTATCGTCCTTTGGACCTCTCATATAAGACCCTTTGTCTTTGAAGATCTCTGGGGAATGTGCATATTTGAACCTTTTTCTAAGTTTATGCCAAAAACAAAGAGCACACAGTATTTCTGTATCCAATTTGTAAATCTTTTGTAAAACTGGCTATTTTTTTATTATGGATACAGCAGTGCATTCTCACTTTCCTCATTACGGTAACTTTGTTCTTATTTTAAACAATCAATATAATTTAGCAAATTACTAATAAGATGGACTTGCTCTGTATGTGTCAATAAACAGACTGATCCAGACCCAAATAACCACTCAAACCCGTTGGCAAATCAATTTAATAATGTTGGATCATTCTTATTACATAAATGTGACCGTGTCCATCCATATCAATACATACATACATATCAATCATGTTACACGTCTGTTCTAAACCATGTTGCTGGTGGTTTGTATTCACTCAGGCCTTTGGGCTGCTAATTGGCAGTTATAATGTTTTGTAATGAAAAACTGTACAAATGCTTACATTCATGTGTATTCATTATGGGATCCATCTCAGCATTTCATAACCTTTTGTCTGAAATAAAACCATAATGAGTTGCACAGCTCTTATTTTTTTTAATGTTATGTTTTCAGTTGGAGGGACCAGTATCGCCTGTGGGTGGGCCTAATTAGGTTATGATCTATTGACTGGGATCTTCTATGTTTTCGCCTGCTTATTTATATTTGCCCAAGCAACTGTAATTGTGTGAAATGTGTAAACGTAGTTTTTGTTTTTTAGGTATACTTTTATACATTCATTTAGCATAAACTGCAGCCTAGGCTAAATCCAGGCCTTTTTAAATAGCTCAATATTGGCGTAAAGTTAAAGTAGGCTCCGTGTGTTCAAAGGCCTTCTATAAACACGGTTCTCGCTGCAGGGGGTTGACCTGGAGCCACAACGTTTCTAGTTTATCTTTATTTAGTTTAGACCGCTGCTGCTGTTAATAGTGTTTGAGCGTGTGTCTCTGGGTAGGAAGGGCCCCGGGGGGCCCTCATGGATGGATGGATGAACCCGTCTATACCTGGCCCCTCAACGATCCGATCCGATTATCGCGTCCGTCATGGTGCCAACTCTGTTCCCTTGACCAGAAGACCAGTAGACAGACCTACACACACACGCACACGCACACACACACACACACACACACACACACACGGCTGCAGTGCTACACCCAGAGCAGAAGGATTTGCAAGGCATATGGTATGGAAATGATGTGTGAATATGGGCGCTCGACTGGGAGGAGAGGCCAGTGTTTTGCAGGTGGGGACGTGTTGTCAACGTGGCTCAAAGAAGGCTACCTACCGTGTGTGTGTGTGTGTGTGTGTGTGTGTGTGTGTGTGTGTGTGTGTGTGTGTGTGTGTGTGTGTGTGTGTGTGTATAACGTGGGGGTTAGAGGGTGGTAGTCAGGTTACAAGATGGGGGGACGCGGGCTGAAGACGATCGTCGCTTCAAAGATTGTTAGGTTAAGAATAATGGAGAAGTGTGCGTGCGTGCGTGACTCACCTGTCTCCGCATGTGTGTGTGTGTGTGTGTGTGTGTGTGTGTGTGTGTGTGTGTGTGTGTGTGTGTGTGTGTGTGTGTGTGTGTGTGTGTGTGTGTGTGTGTGTGTGTGTGTGTGTGTGTGTGTGTGTGTGTGCGTGTGGCTTTTTGCTTCCCCGGCTCTCTTGTGTAAATATTGGATCAGAGCAACGCACCGACCGACAGGTGTCCGTGCACTAAGAACCCCCCCCCCCCTCTCTCTCTCTCTCTCTCTCTCTCTCTCTCTCTCTCTCTCTCTCTCTCTCTCTCTCTCTCTCTCTCTCTCTCTCTCTCTCACACACACACACTCCACCCCTCTCCGAGAGAGAGAGAGAGAGAGAGAGAGAGAGAGAGAGAGAGAGAGAGAGAGAGAGACCTGATGAGGTATATAAGGTCTTACCTGTCACAAGCCACACACATTCGGTGTGACAAGATTTGCACAAAAGCTGATCAAATAGTCGCTTTTTTTCCCTCCACTTTTTCCAGTTTAATATTTTTCTTTGTTTTTAGAGTTCGTCAACCTCCAAGAAACAGGACCAGGGGTTAACGCTTTCTCTTACATAATTGTGCTTATGTGTTTATTTTTGTTTTCTGTACGGTAAACCATAACGACTTTTCCCAGGGGTTTTCCCCCGGGCCAGACAGGTGTGTGTGTGTGTGTGTGTGTGTGTGTGTGTCCGGGTCTGTGCTGACTGTGTGTGTGTGTGTGTGTGTGTGTGTGTGTGTGTGTGTGTGTGTGTGTGTGTGTGTGTGTGTGTGTGTGTGTGTCCGGGTCTGTGCTGACTGTGTGTGTGTGTGTGTGTGTGTGTGTGTGTGTGTGTGTGTGTGTGTGTGTGTGTGTGTGTGTGTGTGTGTGTGTGTGTGTGTGTGTGTGTGTGTGTGTGTGTGTGTGTGTGTGTGTGTGTGTGTGTCCGGGTCTGTGCTGACTGTGTGTGTGTGTGTCCGGGTCTGTGTGTGTGTGTGTGTGTGTGTGTGTGTGTGTGTGTGTGTGTGTGTGTGTGTGTGTGTGTGTGTGTGTGTGTGTGTGTGTGTGTGTGTGTGTCCGGGTCTCTGGTCCATGGTCTGTATTTGCCTCACGTTGAGCCCCACGCACAATACCTGAAGATGCAGTTTTGTTCGTTCGGCTCGCGTTAAGCAGGTACAGGTGTGCAACGGCCGGAGCCACGGGAAGGAAAAACACGGAAAGAAAAACGTCTTTTTTGTTTTTATTTAATTGTTGTCAATGGAAAACTTATCGCGTTTTCAAACCAATGTTGTTCGAACGGGGTTTTGGTCTTTGTGTGTTATGTGTTATGTGTGTTATGTATATCTTTATTCATGTCGGTTTGTAGTTATTAGGTTACGTGTCACTCGGAGTAAGGTCCTCATTTGCATACAGTTGGACCTATTTGCATTAACTGGGGAGTAGACTATGGGATTCAACAGGGAGTCATTGTACGTTGTATGTTTGTTTAGAGTTATGGCAGTTAGTAATGGACAACTACAGGAAGGCAGGACATGAATGATAACATGTCAAATTGTTTGGAAAAACACACAAAGTATCGTTTTTATTTTCGAATTCACTGTATGTATCTGAGTGACTGTAGGATGTAATTGATTCACTGTAGGCTGCATTTGATTGTACACATTGATCGATTGATAATGAAGGATTCTTAGTGTTCTTAATTCATTGTCTTCTTCTCCACCTGGTCCTCGTCTGAGAGACGGGTTGGGATAGTTTTAGTTAACCATGATGTAGTTAACCATCTTCAAGAGTCAACACCACATGTTACACTAAAGCGGGATCCCCCCCCCCCCCCCTCCAACCACACACACACACACACACACACACACACACACACACACACACACACACACACACACACACACACACACACACACACACACACACACACACACACACACACACACACACACACACACACAATAATTTCCCCATTTGGGGGCATTCATAGAGATAGCGTGTTTTCCACTGCCTGCGTCACGCTCAGAGGCTGCGGGCAATGGGGCTTAATGGAAGGATATGTTAATCTTTAACTAACCATTAACCTCACACACACACACACACACACACACACACACACACACACACACACACACACACACACACACACACACACACACACACACACACACACACACACACACACACACACACACACACACGATGGAATACACGCACGCAGACGCATGAGTGAACGCACACACACGCACGCACACACGCACACGCACACGTACACTCACTTATCTAGGGAGCATCTGCTATTTTAATGCTTAATGCCCTCCATTTCCCCAGTGTATTGTTTAATAGTTTTATTTAACAATAACGATACTACATTTTGCCATTTAGTTTTTGTGGTATATATAGATATATATATATATATAAATATATTATTTTTACCAGCCTATGTTGTTCTACTTTTTCAATAAACCAGAGATTCTCTGTTCTATTCATGGTCATATTTTTGTGTTGTCTTTTTATATAAACGTTGTTTACATTTTGTTAAACCTGCAAAGGCCAGATTTACAGATAAGGCTTAATATAACAAAAACACATTTTCAATTACTCTAAAAGTCAATAGCTGATATCAATCACACACACGCCTCTGTCAGAACATATATATATATATATATACATATATATATAGTAAATATATATAAATATATATAGTAAATATATATACAGTAAATATACATAAATATACATAAATATATATATATACTTTATATATATAAATATATATATATATATAAATATATATATACAGTATGTGTGCTTATTGATCACTGACTAAAGTAAATCCTCAGCCCTGGCCTGTGTGAGGCCTTTGTTCCTTCCAGACACCTTCCTCTCCTCTTCTTGTTTGAACAAGACGAGTCTGGAAAACCAGTTAGTATCCAAATATTAGTCCATATTTTTTAACATCCTCATGGATAAAAAGGTTGACCAATATTATAGAGATTAAACACAGAGTTGGCCCAATTATAGATATTACCACTGTGGCATGTGGCAAAAGTAGGTACAAACCAACAAACCAATGCAAGATATACACGTCTTACTACAACAAGATTAGTATTGTGTTATAAAAAATCGTTCAAAGGGCATCACAGTTCTGTGTTTGTATGTGTATGTGTATACCACTACATCATGTATTCAATCACGTGAATAACAATCGAACAAATATAAAACCACTGAACTGTCTAACTCTGAACAGAGCGATGGAGACATCAGGTCACATGTAAAAAAAACAAAAAGACTTCATCATTCAGCGGCACATGTTTTCCTCAGCTCGGGGTAAAGCTCCTGGTCAATATTAGCTTAGAGCTGGAGGAAGGGGTGGGCGGCCTCCGCTCCGTATCCTGGTTACAGAGCCTGTCCTCCGCCCCTGGTTAACCCAACTGGTCCTGTGCTGGTGGAGGCTCCGCCCACGGCTTCAACCCATCAGCCCGAGCTCGGTGTTGTTGTGTGTGGTGAAAACAGTTGTTTTGGTTTTGTGTAGACGCTTGATAAAGAAGCAGGCAGGTGCATGTGCAGCACAGCAGTAGCCTAGCTCAACTGAACAGAAACGGAAGCACTAGTTTGGGTCTTGTTGAAAACACCAGGATGATAGTGTCTAATCTAATCCAATCTAATCTTCGTCTCCATTTATAATGACCCGGGGAATAACCACCCATGCATGTTGAGTGCGAGTTTAGTCACAGTTGCTTGGTGTTCACCTATACCCATTAACCCTCGTAATGAGCAGGGAAGTGGGATGCTGTAACTGTTTTACACATTCTGCATGAAACAACAACTGACTGTTTACAGTACAGGCTGTTTACAGGCTGTTAACAGGCTGTTTACAGGCTGTTTACAGGCTTGTTTGATGCGCTTCCAGTCATCGAGTTTCCCCTCCTAATGTACAACATATATAACATATGAGCTCC
>CM051003.1:23253725-23318725 GCA_027704905.1 Muraenolepis orangiensis
TGTTGTGTGTCATTGTGTGTCCCTGTGGTCAGGTGGTCCAGCGGCCCATCACTGAGCATACTGATGACTGGGCCACTCTGGGGCTCTGTGAACAATGGCCCCGGGAGCCCCACAAAGCATGGGCTCATTCCCCCTCTCTTTCAGCGGGTTCAGCTGAGTGTGCACGGCTGGCGGGCCGGACCCTATAAATACACAAGCAGGGCCCTCTGACATGACATTGATTAGACTGGATCTGTCCCACCTCAGTACTGTCTGTGAGTATCTCAACCCACCTGCCTACCTATACCTACCTATACCTACCTATACCTACCTATACCTACCTATACCTACCTTTACCTACCTTTACCTACCTATACCTACCTATACCTACCTTTACCTACCTATACCTACCTATACCTACCTTTACCTACCTATACCTACCGATACCTACCTATACCTACCTATACCTACCTATACCTACCTTTACCTACCTATACCTACCTTTACCTACCTTACCTACCTTTACCTACCTTTACCTACCTATACCTACCTATACCTACCTATACCTACCTACCTGGCTATACCTACCTTTACCTACCTTTACCTACCTACCTACCTATACCTACCTATACCTACCTACCTGGCTGTACCTACCTGTCTGGCTCCAGGCTCCTGCCACCCTCGGATACAGGAGGTGTAGGAGAGTAGTAATGGACCAAATTAATCTGTTTAGATGGCTTTAAGTTGCTATTTGGCTTGACATTGGTGGTGGATAACACATTGAGAATCAGAAGCATCTGGAGAGATGCTGGGAGTAAAGCAGTAGAGAGTTGAGCTGATTTAGTTCAGAGATATAGAGAGAGCTTTATTGTTTTTGCTCACATGGTGTTCAATATTCCAAAAGGGATATCATTTAAAGGCTCAGGAATATATTGTGTTTTTGGTCAGGTTTTGGTTTCAAATGTACAGGAGAGCATATGGACACACACACATGTCTAGGGGTCAATCTTGCAAAGCTGAGACAGGTTTCACATTGAGCTGGAATGGACGGCCCATGGCTCTACAATATGAATGCCTTAGTTAGCTTGGATTTTGGTGTAGAATTGCAGCGTCTCTTTTTCCATTGATGGGTAAGGGTTCTTTTTAGCTGATGTTTCCTTCATTTCTAATCCAGCCAAAAAGGTCAGCTTTTATTTGTGTGTGACCTTGCCACCATGTATAACACAAACCAGAGTCTGAGTTCTGTGTTTTCCATCCCTTCCTCCCTTCCTCCTCCCTTACTCCCTTCCTCCCTTCCTCCCTTCCTCCCTTCCTCCCTTCCTCCCTTCCTCCCTTGTGTGGCGGGCAGAAAGCCAACCAGCCAACAAACGCCACCATGAACACTCAGCAGATGGAGCAGATGGGTCAGTTCAAGATCACCGTGTGGGAGGAGGAGAACTTCCAGGGCAAGCGGTGTGAGTTCATGCTGGAGTGCCAGAACATCATGGAGAGAGGCTTCAACAAGATCCGCTCCATGAAGGTGGAGAACGGACCGTAAGTCGTCCCCTCAGATGGGCCTCCTCCTTGTGTCGTTGGTCTGTCTGTCTCTGGGAGCTTTGGACAGGATGGACAAACCCCCCTCCCCACCCAAAAAGAATAAAAAGAAGTAGTTGTTTATATATATTTATATAAATATATACAAATAATACTATACAACATTGTCACATTCTATGTGGTATGCAAGATAGATAATATCAGTTTAAGTAGATTGTAAATGAATAGAGTAGCACTGGATATCTGTAATTTAGTTCAAATTAAGAGTCAAATCTACAGCTAAGTAAAAACGAATTGGGATGAAGAGCTTATATATTTATATATCTATATATATATATCTTTATCAATATATAGATATATATCTATATATCTATATATAGATATTTTTTTATTTAAAAAAAAAAATATCTATATATATATATCTATAGATATATATATATATCTATATAAATATATAGATATATATCTATATATATCTATATATATAGATATCTATATATCTATAGATATCTATAGATATATATCTATAGATATATATATTTATATAGATATATATCTATATATCTATATATCTATATATCTATAGATATATATCTATATATCTATAGATATATAGATATATCTATATATCTATATATCTATAGATATATAGATATATAGATATATATATCTGTTTGCTCGGACACACCGTTAGCAGAAACAATATTAACTTTGTGTTTTTTGGACGAAGCCGCACAACCAGTAGAGCGCCCTGAGGCCTCAATGAGCTGCACTTTTCAGCACGTAGCCGTGTTGTGCACAGGCTCGGTTAAGGGTTTGATAGTGAATGGGATCTAGAACCACCACCACCACCACCACCACCACCACCACCACCACCACCACCACCACCACCACCACCACCACCACCACCGTGTGAGTCATTGGCTGCTCGGCCTGCAGCCTGCAGCTGCCGTATGACTGGCTGGCTGACGGACCGGCGATCAGATAAGGGGAGCTTGCTTGGGTGGCGCAGACCACCAGTTGGGGCGGGCGGTGCGCAGCGCTGTTCAATGTTTGCTCGGGCTTTGTGTTTGCACAGGACTGACAAAAGGGAGACGTGTGCGCTGTTTGTTTTTTTATGGCTAAAGGCGGTTCATATAGACGGCGTTGAGCGCTGTTGTTTGGGTAAACACCGACACTGTTGCACCCTCCCTGCCCCCCCCCCCCCCCCCTGTCGCTCCTCTTGGTTCGGAGCATGGGTCCTTTGTGTGTCGGGGTTATGCAGCAGATAGAGACAGAAGATGACGAGGGTGGGGAATGCATGGGTCCTGTCTCTGTGGGTTGCCTCTTTCTGTCTGTTGAATAATACATTTAATTGACACGGCCCTTTATTAATGTCTTCTTAACTTCTTATTCCCTATTCCATATCCCCACCCCATCTACCCTCCTCTCTCCTCCTTTCCTATCCCCTCCCCCTCTCCTCCTATTCTCCACCTCCTCCTTTCATCCTTTTCCTTTCCCCTCTGCTCCTCATCCCTCCTCCTCGTCCGCCCTCCCCTCCTCACTCTCACTCTCCTCTCTCCTCCTTCTCTCTCCTCCCCTCTCTTCTCCTCCTCTCCTCCCTCTCTCCCTCTCCCTCTCCTCCTCTCCTCTCCTCTCCTCTCCCCTCCCTCCTCCCTCTCCTCCTCCCTCTCTCCCTCTCTTCTCCACCTCCTCCCTCTCTCTCCTCTCTCCTCTCCTCCCTCTCCTCTCCCCTCTCTCTCCTCTTCTCCTCCCTCTCTCCCTCTTCTCCTCTCCTCTCCTCTCCTCCTCTCTCTCCTCTCTCCTCTCCTCCCCTCTCCTCTCCTCCTCTCCTCCTCTCTCTCCTCTCCTCTCCTCCCTCTCTTCTCCTCCTCTCCTCTCCTCCTCTCTTCTCCTCCTCTCCTCCTCTCTCTTCTCCTCCTCTCCTCCTCTCCTCCTCTCTCTCCTCTCCTCCTCTCCTCCTCTCCTCCTCTCCTCCCTCTCCCTCCTCCCTCCTCCCCTCCCCCCCTCCCTCCCTCCCTCTCCTCTGCAGCTGGGTGGGTTATGAGTACCCTGAGTTCCAGGGGCAGCAGTTCATCCTGGAGAAGGGAGACTACCCCCGCTACGAGTCCTGGAGCGGGAACAGTGGCTACAGAACCGAGCATCTGCTCTCTTTCAGGCCCGTCAAGTCCGCCGTAAGTCCTCACATGTATCTATATAGATATAGGTATACTAGATATGCATATATTAAAAATAACAAATGGAAGGGATCACTGTACAATCTCGCGAAAGACCACTCAACAAGGAGAGAGTGTTTGGACTGGATATCACACCACAGAAGGTCCCCTTAAAACATGAACCATCGCCCCCATCTCCACAATAAGATCCCACCTTTACCTGGATCTCAATGTGACCATCTCTCTCTCTCTCTCTCTCTCTCTCTCTCTCTCTCTCTCTCCTCTCTCTCTCTCTCTCTCTCTCTCTCTCTCTCTCTCTCTCTCTCTCTCTCTCTCTCTCTCTCTCTCTCTCTCTCCCTCCCACCCCACAGAACCACAGTGACAGCAAGGTCACCCTGTACGACTGCGAGGACTTCCAGGGCCGCAAGTTTGAGATGTGTGACGACTACCCTTCCCTGCAGGCCATGGGCTGGTGCAGCAAGGAGGTGGCCTCCATCAAGGTCAACTCTGGAGCGTAAGAACACCGTCCTCTCTCTCTCTCTCTCTCTCTCTCTCTCTCTCTCTCTCTCTCTCTCTCTCTCTCTCTCTCTCTCTCTCTCTCTCTCTCTCTCTCTCTCTCTCTCTCTCTCTCTCTGTTCCCATGGGATTTCTTCCATGATGACTATTCAACCCTCCAACATTTGCATTACTGCTGATTTCAATGGATCACACGTCTAATCACTCTCCCTCCCTCCCTCCCTCTTTCTTATCTATCTATCTCTCCCTCTCCCTCCCTCCCTCCCTCCCCTCCCTCCCTCCCTCCCTCCCTCTCTCCTATCTATCTATCGTTCCCTCCCTCCCACCCTTTCTTTTCTCTCTCTCTCTCCAGCTGGGTGGCCTACCAGTTCCCCGGTTACCGTGGATACCAGTACATCATGGAGAGGGACAGACGCCAGGGCGAGTACAGGCACTACAACGAGTACAGCACCCAGGCCCACACCAACCAGGTGCAGTCTATCCGTAGGATCCAGCACTAAGACCCCCCCACCACCACCCCACCTCCACCACCCCCACCCACCACCCCCCACCCCACCCACCTCCAGGCCCCGCCCCTCACCCCGGGCCCACCGGCCCCACTGAAGAGCAGGCTGGGCGATGGTTTTGATATCCCCTTGTTCTGCCACGGCGTGCGGTCGCAATAAAGGCTTTCCTTCACACCTGAGAAACATGAGTCCTCCTGTCATTTCATTATCACGTGTGCAACACCAGACCATGTATAAGGTATAAGGGAGAGCAGGATGACGTGTAGGTGTGTGTGTGTGTGTGTGTGTGTGTGTGTGTGTGTGTGTGTGTGTGTGTGTGTGTGTGTCTGTGTGTGGGCGTATGTGTGTGTCTGCGTGTGGGCGTATGTGTGTGTCTGTGTGTGGGCGTATGTGTGTGTCTGTGTGTGGGTGTGTGTGTGTGTGTGTGTGTGTGTGTGTGTGTGTGTGTGTGTGTGTGTGTGTGTGTGTGTGTGTGTGTGTGTGTGTGTGTGTGTGTGTGTGTGTGTGTGTGTGCCTGTGTGTGTGTGTGTGTGGGCGTATGTGTGTGTGTGTGTGGTGTGTGTGTGTGTGTGTGTGTGTGTGTGTGTGTGTGTGTGTGTGTGTGTGTGTGTGTGTGTGTGTGTGTGTGTGTGTGTCTGTGTGTGGTGTGTGTGTGTGTGTGTGTGTGTGTGTGTGTGTGTGTGTGTGTGTGTGTGTGTGTGTGTGTGTGTGTGTGTGTGTGTGTGTGTGTATGTGCGTGTCTGCGTGTCTGCATGTCTGCGTGTCTATACGTGTCTGCGTGTCTGTGTGTTCTGGATTAAATTCCCAGGGTCATGCAGGCATCTGCAGGTTTTGTTGTTTCTATATAACTGCTTCTCAATGGCCTGAATTCAGTTATTAGTAAGTCCATTTTGATAAAAGAGTCTTAATCTAAATGACTACTTAATAAGGTTCACACGTCAGTACTCAATAGGAATATACAGTGTCCACTTTAATGAAAGATGTAAATGCGTGAAGGTTAAATAAAGGTTTTAGGATACACTATGGTACCATTGATTGACAGCTCTGCCAATCATAATGAATCTTGCCTGCCCTGTTGGTATCTTTGCAAAATACACGTTTAGCCACATTTCTAGCTTATAAAAATACTTTCCAAATATCGTTCAAACGTTTTGCACTTATTTGTGTCATTTATAAATGGTTATCAGGCTACATGTACAGTAGATAGTTCTCAGGTCTATTTCATCTCCTATGTATAAACTGTATATATATATATGTATATATATATATATATGTGTCTATATATGTATATGTATATTCACAGCTACACACACATACATACACACACACACACACACACACAAACACATATGTACACACTCCGTAGGCTACAGCAATACACACGACTGCACCATATTCCTCTACACTCCACGTCATGCCAAACAGTGGTGTGTGTGTGTGTGTGTGTGTGTGTGTGTATATGCGTGTGTATATGTGTGTGTGCGTGTGTTTGTGTATGTTTGTGTGTGTGTGTGTGTGTGTATATGCGTGTGTATATGCGTGTGTGTATATGTGTGTGTGCGTGTGTGTGTATGTTTGTGTGTGTGTGTGTGCTTGTGTGTACATGACTTCTAGGTCTTCCGTCTACATCCTAGTCACCAGGACGTGGAGCTCCGTGTGACACACACACCCCACTCACACACACACGGCAAAACGGTCCCACACCCAAACCAGGATGTTTTAATGAATGTTCAACCATACACACACACACACACACCTTTCTCAAATATACATTCCTGGGGCGTCTGATTAAAACGAGGCAGCGGGAGAAGCCATCAGTGAGGCTCCACACACCCTCGGCCAGGCTGCTGCCTCCATCACCACGCACAGGTACGTCTGACACGCTGGATAATACTCTATTTTTATACTCTATATTTTTCATTTTAAGAAGACTTAAGACCTAAGAAAGATCGATAAGAATGACGCTAAACATGCGGAGATAGTTATTGTTTTGTAGGTTACTTCAGCTTTTTTTTTTTTAAAGTCATCCTGCAGCTTTGGTTAAGGTGCACGCCGTTACGTTTCTGTGATCATTGAGGCGTTTATAACCTCTTGGCTCCACTAATATAATAGAGAACCATCACGTCTCAAACATACTATCTAGCATTCGAGGCTTGTTTTAAGTTGCCTGCGACGTGTACGTGAACACAGGCAGCTAAAGCAAGTCTGGGATGCGAGAGACACACCTACCTGTCTGCCGGCCAACCAGAGACACAGACACGACGAGGGACTACACCGCTCTCGGTCTGCCAGGGGCCCTCTTCTCTTCTCCATGGAGCCTCATGGCTCACACTATAGGAACGGGTTGTTATTTCGCTACAGAATATATAGCATGACTCTAGAAAATGTGACATGTAAACCGAGATATAACAGGAAAGTTGCAAGTACATATATATTCAAACACATGCAATAACTACTTTAACCTGATGATAATAGACCCTTTGTTTAAACCTGAAGTTTGCATGAACCGAGCCTGCAGCCCAGAGAGAGAGAAGGCCCTGAATGCCGATGGATAATAGAGCCTTTATATGTTACCGCAGGCTGACGCTAAATAACAACACACCATGGACACATACAGAACAACATACTAAGAATTATTGCTATTATTAGGCTGGTGTTATTTCTTCAGATACATATTATTTGTATTACTATCATTAATTCATATTATTATTATTATTATTATTATTATTATTATTATAATTATTATTATTATTATTATTATTATTATTATTATTATTACTATTATTGATTCAAACAAGTTATTTAACCTGCGGTTTGTGGTATATGCCCTATATCATTATGTTTGCATGCAGATAATAAAAATGGACTAATACCATTACATTCGTTTTTTTGTGTTTCGTGTTTTATTGCTGCATATTCAAATCTATTTGATTACATCCGATATTGCGATAACCCCCTTCGAAAGTCATTGTAAAAGCACAAGGATTGGCACTAACGGCAATATTCGACTTGTTTGTTGCAAGTCCGCCTCCATGATGATGACGTGGCTTTACAATTGCAAGCCCATCCAGGCCTGTTTGAAGGTACAGACTCACCTTAAACCACGGACTATCACCTTAAACCATAGACGATCACCTTAAACCATAGACTATCATGTTAACCCATAGACTATCACCTTAAACCACAGACTATCACCATAAACCACAGACTATCACATTAAACCTTAGACTATCACCTTAAACCATAGACTATCACCTTAAACCACAGACTGTCACCTTAAACCACAGAATATAACCTTAAACCATAGACTATCACCTTAAACCACAGACTATAACCTTAAACCATAGACTATCATGTTAAACCATAGACTAGCATGTTAAACCATAGACTATCATGTTAAACCATAGACTATCACCTTACACCACGGACTATAACCTTAAACCATAGACTATTAGTGTTAAACCACAGACTATCACCTTAAACCACAAACTATCACATTAAACCACAGACTGTCACCTTAAACCATAGACTGTCACCTTAAACCACAGACTATAACCTTAAACCATAGACTATAACCTTAAAACATAGACTATCACCTTAAACCATATACTATAACCTTACACCATAGACTATCATGTTAAACCATAGACTATCACCTTAAACCATAGACTATCATCTTAAACCACAGACTATAACCTTAAACCATAGACTATCATGTTAAACCATAGACTATCACCTTAAACCATAGACTATCACCTTAAACCACAGACTATAACCTTAAACCATAGACTATCATGTTAAACCATAGACTATCATGTTAAACCATAGACTATCACCTTAAACCACAGACTATAACCTTCCACCATAGACTATCATGTTAAACCATAGACTATCACCTTAAACCATAGACTGTCACCTTAAATCACAGACTATAACCTTAAACCACAGACTATTACCTTAAACCAGACTATCACCTTACACCACGGACTATAACCTTAAACCATAGACTATCATGTTAAACCATAGACTATCACCTTAAACCACAGACTATCACCTTAAACCACAGACTGTCACCTTAAACCATAGACTTTCACCTTAAACCACAGACTATAACCTTAAACCATAGACTATAACCTTAAAACATAGACTATCACCTTAAACCATAGACTATCACATAGACTATCACATTAAACCACAGACTATCACCTTAAACCATATACTATAACCTTACACCATAGACTATCATGTTAAACCATAGACTATCACCTTAAACCATAGACTATCACCTTAAACCACAAACTATAACCTTAAACCATAGACTATCATGTTAAACCATAGACTATCATGTTAAACCATAGACTATCACCTTAAACCACAAACTATAACCTTACACCATAGACTATCATGTTAAACCACAGACTATCACCTTAAACCATAGATTATCACCTTAAACCACAGACTATAACCTTACACCATAGACTATCACCTTAAACCATAGACTATCATGTTAAACCATAGACTATCATGTTAAACCATAGACTATCACCTTAAACGACAGTCTATGATCTTAAACCACAGACTATAACCTTAAACGATAGACTATCATGTTAAACCACAGACTATCACCTTAAACCATAGACTATCACCTTAAACCATACACTATCACCTTAAACCATAGACTATCATCTTGAACCATAGTCAATTACCTTAAACCATAGAATATCACCTTAAACCATAGACTATCACATTAAACCATAGACTATCACCTTAAACCATAGACTATCACCTTAAACCATAGACTATCATGTTAAACCATAGACTATCACCTTAAACCACAGACTATCACTTTAAACCACAGACTGTCACCTTAAACCATAGACTGTCACCTTAAACCACAGACTATAACCTTAAACCACAGACTATTACCTTAAACCAGACTATCACCTTAAACCACGGACTATAACCTTAAACCATAGACTATCATGTTAAACCATAGACTATCACCTTAAACCACAGACTATCACCTTAAACCACAGACTGTCACCTTAAACCATAGACTGTCACCTTAAACCATAGACTGTCACCTTAAACCACAGACTATAACCTTAAACCACAGACTGTCACCTTAAACCATAGACTGTCACCTTAAACCACAGACTATAACCTTAAACCACAGACTATTACCTTAAACCAGACTATCACCTTACACCACGGACTTTAACCTTAAACCATAGACTATCATGTTAAACCATAGACTATCACCTTAAACCATAGACTATCACCTTAAACCATAGACTATCACATTAAACCACAGACTCACCTTAAACCATATACTATAACCTTACACCATAGACTATCATGTTAATCCATAGACTATCACCTTAAACCATAGACTATCATCTTAAACCACAGACTATAACCTTAAACCATAGACTATCATGTTAAACCATAGACTATCATGTTAAACCATAGACTATCACCTTAAACCACAGACTATAATCTTACACCATAGACTATCATGTTAAACCATAGACTATCACCTTAAACCATAGATTATCACCTTAAACCACAGACTATAACCTTACACCATAGACTATCACCTTAAACCACAGACTGTCACCTTAAACCACAGAATATAACCTTAAACCATAGACTATCACCTTAAACCACAGACTATCACCTTAAACCATAGACTATCATGTTAAACCATAGACTATCATGTTAAACCATAGACTATCACCTTAAACCACAGACTATCATCTTAAACCACAGACTATAACCTTAAACGATAGACTATCATTTTAAACCACAGACTATCACCTTAAACCATAGACTATCACCTTAAACCATACACTATCACCTTAAACCATAGACTATCATCTTAAACCATAGACGATCACCTTAAACCATAGAATATCACCTTAAACCATAGACTATCACATTAAACCATAGACTATCACCTTAAACCATAGACTATCACCTTAAACCATAGACTATCACCTTAAACCATAGACTATCATGTTAAACCATAGACTATCACCTTAAACCACAGACTATCACCTTAAACCACAGACTGTCACCTTAAACCATAGACTATCATGTTAAACCATAGACTATCACCTTAATCCACAGACTATCACCTTAAACCACAGACTGTCACCTTAAACCATAGACTATCACATTAAACCACAGACTATCACCTTAAACCATATACTATAACCTTACACCATAGACTATCATGTTAAACCATAGACTATCACCTTAAACCATAGACTATCATCTTAAACCACAGACTATGACCTTAAACCATAGACTATCATGTTAAACCACAGACTATCACCTTAAACCATAGACTATCACCTTAAACCACAGACTATATCCTTAAACCATAGACTATCATGTTAAACCATAGACTATCATGTTAAACCATAGACTATCACCTTAAACCACAGACTATAACCTTACACCATATACTATCATGTTAAACCATAGACTATCACCTTAAACCATATATTATCACCTTAAACCATAGACTATCACCTTAAATCACAGACTGTCACCTTAAACCACAGACTATCACCTTAAACCACAGACTATAACCTTACACCATAGACTATCATGTTAAACCATAGACTATCACCTTAAACCATATATTATCACCTTAAACCATAGACTATCACCTTAAATCACAGACTGTCACCTTAAACCACAGACTATCACCTTAAACCATAGATTATCACCTTAAACCACAGACTATAACCTTACACCATAGACTATCACCTTAAACCACAGACTGTCACCTTAAACCACAGAACATAACCTTAAACCATAGACTATCACCTTAAACCACAGACTATCACCTTAAACCATAGACTATCATGTTAAACCATAGACTATCATGTTAAACCATAGACTATCACCTTAAACCACAGACTATCATCTTAAACCACAGACTATAACCTTAAACAATAGACTATCATTTTAAACCACAGACTATCACCTTAAACCATAGACTATCACCTTAAACCATACACTATCACCTTAAACCATAGACTATCATCTTAAACCATAGACGATCACCTTAAACCATAGAATATCACCTTAAACCATAGACTATCACATTAAACCATAGACTATCACCTTAAACCATAGACTATCACCTTAAACCATAGACTATCACCTTAAACCATAGACTATCATGTTAAACCATAGACTATCACCTTAAACCATAGACTATCACATTAAACCACAGACTATCACCTTAAACCATATACTATAACCTTACACCATAGACTATCATGTTAAACCATAGACTATCACCTTAAACCATAGACTATCATCTTAAACCACAGACTATGACCTTAAACCATAGACTATCATGTTAAACCACAGACTATCACCTTAAACCATAGACTATCACCTTAAACCACAGACTATAACCTTAAACCATAGACTATCATGTTAAACCATAGACTATCATGTTAAACCATAGACTATCACCTTAAACCACAGACTATAACCTTACACCATATACTATCATGTTAAACCATAGACTATCACCTTAAACCATATATTATCACCTTAAACCATAGACTATCACCTTAAATCACAGACTGTCACCTTAAACCACAGACTATCACCTTAAACCACAGACTATAACCTTACACCATAGACTATCATGTTAAACCATAGACTATCACCTTAAACCATATATTATCACCTTAAACCATAGACTATCACCTTAAATCACAGACTGTCACCTTAAACCACAGACTATCACCTTAAACCACAGACTATAACCTTACACCATAGACTATCATGTTAAACCATAGACTATCACCTTAAACCACAGACTATCACCTTAAACCACAGACTATAACCTTAAACCATAGACTATAACCTTAAACCACAGACTATCACCATAAACCACAGACTATAACCTTAAACCATAGACTATAACCTTAAACCACAGACTATCACCATAAACAATAGACTGTCATGTTAAACCATAGACTATCACCTTAAACCATAGACTATCACATTAAACCACAGACTCACCTTAAACCATATACTATAACCTTACACCATAGACTATCATGTTAAACCATAGACTATCACCTTAAACCATAGACTATCATCTTAAACCACAGACTATAACCTTAAACCATAGACTATCATGTTAAAACATAGACTATCACCTTAAACCATAGACTATCACCTTAAACCACAGACTATAACCTTAAACCATAGACTATCATTCTAAACCATAGACTATCATGTTAAACCATAGACTATCACCTTAAACCACAGACTATAACCTTACACCATAGACTATCATGTTAAACCATAGACTATCACCTTAAACCATAGATTATCACCTTAAACCACAGACTATAACATTACACCATAGACTATCACCTTAAACAACAGACTGTCACCTTAAACCACAGAATATAACCTTAAACCATAGACTATCACCTTAAACCACAGACTATCACCTTAAACCATTGACTATCATGTTAAACCATAGACTATCATGTTAAACCATATACTATCACCTTAAACCACAGACTATCATCTTAAACCACAGACTATAACCTTAAACGATAGACTATCATGTTAAACCACAGACTATCACCTTAAACCATAGACTATCACCTTAAACCATACACTATCACCTTAAACCATAGACTATCATCTTAAACCATAGACGATGACCTTAAACCATAGAATATCACATTAAACCATAGACTATCACCTTAAACCATAGACTATCACCTTAAACCATAGACTATCACCTTAAACCATAGACTATCGTGTTAAACCATAGACTATCACCTTAAACCACAGACTATCACCTTAAACCACAGACTGTCACCTTAAACCATAGACTATCATGCTAAACCATAGACTATCACCTTAAACCAAAGACTATCACCTTAAACCACAGACTGTCACCTTAAACCATAGACTATCACATTAAACCACAGACCATCACCTTAAACCATATAATATAACCTTACACCATAGACTATCATGTTAAACCATAGACTATCACCTTAAACCATAGACTATCATCTTAAACCACAGACTATAACCTTAAAACATAGACTATCATGTTAAACCATAGACTATCACCTTAAACCATAGACTATCACCTTAAACCACAGACTATAACCTTAAACCATAGACTATCATGTTAAACCATAGACTATCATGCTAAACCATAGACTATCACCTTAAACCACAGACTATAACCTTACACCATAGACTATCATGTTAAACCATAGACTATCACCTTAAACCATATATTATCACCTTAAACCATAGACTATCACCTTAAATCACAGACTGTCACCTTAAACCACAGACTATCACATTAAACCACAGACTATAATCTTACACCATAGACTATCATATTAAACCATAGACTATCACCTTAAACCATATATTATCACCTTAAACCATAGACTATCACCTTAAACCACAGACTATAACCTTACACCATAGACTATCATGTTAAACCATAGACTATCACCTTAAAACATATATTATCACCTTAAACCATAGACTATCACCTTAAATAACAGACTGTCACCTTAAACCACAGACTATCACCTTAAACCACAGACTATAACTTTACACCATAGACTATCATGTTAAACCATAGACTATCACCTTAAACCATATATTATCACCTTAAACCATAGACTATCACCTTAAATCACAGACTGTCATCTTAAACCACAGACTATCACCTTAAACCACAGACTATAACCTTAAACCATAGACTATAACCTTAAACCACAGACTATCACCTTAAACTATAGACTGGCATGTTAAACCATAGACTATCATGTTAAACCACAGACTATAACCTTAAACCACAGACTATAACCTTAAACCATAGACTATCATGTTAAACCATAGACTATCATGTTAAACCATAGACTATCATGTTAAACCATAGACTATCACCTTAAACCATAGACTATCACCTTAAACCATAAACTATCACCTTAAACCATAAACTATCATCTTAAACCATAGACGATCACCTTAAACCATAGACTATCACCTTAAACCACAGACTTTCACCTTAAACCACAGACTGTCACCTTAAACTATAGACTGTCATGTTAAACCATAGACTATCATGTTAAACCACAGACTGTCACCTTAAACTATAGACTGTCATGTTAAACCATAGACTATCATGTTAAACCATAGACTATAACCTTAAACCATAGACTATCATGTTAAACCATAGAGTATCATGTTAAACCATAGACTATCACCTTAAACCACATACTATCACCTTAAACCACAGACTATCACCTTACACCATATACTATCACCTTAAACCATAGACTCACCTTAAACCATAGACTATCACATTAAACCATAAACTATCACCTTAAACCACAGACTATAACCTTAAACCATAGACTATCACCTTAAACCATAAACTATCACCTTAAACCACAGACTATAACCTAAAACCATAGACTATCATGTTAAACAATAGACTATCACCTTAAACCATAGACTATCACCTTAAACCATAGACTATCATGTTAAACAATAGACTATCACCTTAAACCATAGACTATCACCTTAAACCATAGACTATCACCTTAAACCATAGGCTATCATGTTAAACCATAGACTATCACCTTAAACCATAGACTATCACCTTAAACCACAGACTATCACCTTAAACCACAGACTGTCACCTTAAACCTTAGACTGTCACCTTAAACCACAGACTATAACCTTAAACCACATACTGTCACCTTAAACCACAGACTATCACCTTAAACCACAGATTATAACCTTAATCCATAGTCTATCACCTTAAACCATAGACTATCATGTTAAACCATAGACTATCACCTTAAACCATAGACTATCACCTTAAACCACAGACTATCACCTTAAACCATAGACTATCATGTTAAACCATAAACTATCACCTTAAACCATAGACTATCACCTTAAACCATAGACTATCATGTTAAACCTTAGACTATCACCTTAAACCACAGACTATCACCTTGACTGTCACCTTAAACCATAGACTGTCACCTTAAACCACAGACTATAACCTTAAACCACAGACTGTCACCTTAAACCACAGACTATCACCTTAAACCACAGAGTATAACCTTAAACCATAGACCATCACCTTAAACCACAGACTATCACCTTAAACCATAGACGATCACCGTAAACCATAGACTCACCATAAACCATAGACTATCACCTTAAACAACAGACTATCACATTAAACCTTAGACTATCACCTTAAACCATAGACTATAAACCATAGACTACCACCTTAAACCATAGAATATCAACTTATACCAGTCAATAACCTCAAACCACAGACTATAACCTTAAACCAGTCTATAACCTAAAACCACAGACTATAACCTTAAACCAGTCTATAACCTCAAACCACAGACTATCACCTTAAACCAGTCTAAAACCTCAAACCACAGACTATAACCTCAAACCAGTCTATACCCTCAAACCACAGACTATAACCTTAGACCAGTCTATAACCTTAAACCACATACTATCACCTTAAACCACAGACTATCACCTTACACCATAGACTATCACCTTAAACCATAGACTCACCTTAAACCATAGACTATCACCTTAAACCATAAACTATCACCTTAAACCACAGACTATAACCTTAAACCATAGACTATCACCTTAAACCATAAACTATCACCTTAAACCACAGACTATAACCTAAAACCATAGACTATCATGTTAAACCATAGACTATCACCTTAAACCATAGACTATCACCTTAAACCACAGACTATCACCTTAAACCACAGACTGTCACCTTAAACCTTAGACTGTCACCTTAAACCACAGACTATAACCTTAAACCACATACTGTCACCTTAAACCACAGACTATCACCTTAAACCACAGATTATAACCTTAATCCATAGACTATCACCTTAAACCATAGACTATCATGTTAAACCATAGACTATCACCTTAAACCATAGACTATCACCTTAAACCACAGACTATCACCTTAAACCATAGACTATCATGTTAAACCATAAACTATCACCTTAAACCATAGACTATCACCTTAAAGTTTAAGGTGATAGTCTATGGTTTAAGGTGATAGTCTAAGGTTTAACATGATAGTCTATGGTTTAAGGCTTAAACCATAGACTATCATGTTAAACCTTAGACTATCACCTTAAACCACAGACTATCACCTTGACTGTCACCTTAAACCATAGACTGTCACCTTAAACCACAGACTATAACCTTAAACCACAGACTGTCACCTTAAACCACAGACTATCACCTTAAACCACAGAGTATAACCTTAAACCATAGACCATCACCTTAAACCACAGACTATCACCTTACACCATAGACTATCACCTTAAACCATAGACTCACCTTAAACCATAGACTATCACCTTAAACCATAAACTATCACCTTAAACCACAGACTATAACCTTAAACCATAGACTATCACCTTAAACCATAAACTATCACCTTAAACCACAGACTATAACCTAAAACCATAGACTATCATGTTAAACAATAGACTATCACCTTAAACCATAGACTATCACCTTAAACCATAGACAATCATGTTAAACAATAGACTATCACCTTAAACCATAGACTATCACCTTAAACCATAGACTATCACCTTAAACCATAGGCTATCATGTTAAACCATAGACTATCACCTTAAACCATAGACTATCACCTTAAACCACAGACTATCACCTTAAACCACAGACTGTCACCTTAAACCTTAGACTGTCACCTTAAACCACAGACTATAACCTTAAACCACATACTGTCACCTTAAACCACAGACTATCACCTTAAACCACAGATTATAACCTTAATCCATAGACTATCACCTTAAACCATAGACTATCATGTTAAACCATAGACTATCACCTTAAACCATAGACTATCACCTTAAACCACAGACTATCACCTTAAACCATAGACTATCATGTTAAACCATAAACTATCACCTTAAACCACAGACTATAACCTAAAACCATAGACTATCATGTTAAACCATAGACTATCACCTTAAACCATAGACTATCACCTTAAACCACAGACTATCACCTTAAACCACAGACTGTCACCTTAAACCTTAGACTGTCACCTTAAACCACAGACTATAACCTTAAACCACATACTGTCACCTTAAACCACAGACTATCACCTTAAACCACAGATTATAACCTTAATCCATAGACTATCACCTTAAACCATAGACTATCATGTTAAACCATAGACTATCACCTTAAACCATAGACTATCACCTTAAACCACAGACTATCACCTTAAACCATAGACTATCATGTTAAACCATAAACTATCACCTTAAACCATAGACTATCACCTTAAACCATAGACTATCATGTTAAACCTTAGACTATCACCTTAAACCACAGACTATCACCTTGACTGTCACCTTAAACCATAGACTGTCACCTTAAACCACAGACTATAACCTTAAACCACAGACTGTCACCTTAAACCACAGACTATCACCTTAAACCACAGAGTATAACCTTAAACCATAGACCATCACCTTAAACCACAGACTATCACCTTAAACCTTAGACTATCACCTTAAACCATAGACTATAAACCATAGACTACCACCTTAAACCATAGAATATCAACTTATACCAGTCAATAACCTCAAACCACAGACTATAACCTTAAACCAGTCTATAACCTAAAACCACAGACTATAACCTTAAACCAGTCTATAACCTCAAACCACAGACTATAACCTCAAACCAGTCTATACCCTCAAACCACAGACTATAACCTTAGACCAGTCTATAACCTTAAACCACATACTATCACCTTAAACCACAGACTATCACCTTACACCATAGACTATCACCTTAAACCATAGACTCACCTTAAACCATAGACTATCACCTTAAACCATAAACTATCACCTTAAACCACAGACTATAACCTTAAACCATAGACTATCACCTTAAACCATAAACTATCACCTTAAACCACAGACTATAACCTAAAACCATAGACTATCATGTTAAACCATAGACTATCACCTTAAACCATAGACTATCACCTTAAACCACAGACTATCACCTTAAACCACAGACTGTCACCTTAAACCTTAGACTGTCACCTTAAACCACAGACTATAACCTTAAAC
This sequence comes from Muraenolepis orangiensis, assembly GCA_027704905.1. Lineage (NCBI taxonomy): Eukaryota > Metazoa > Chordata > Actinopteri > Gadiformes > Muraenolepididae > Muraenolepis > Muraenolepis orangiensis. The sequence continues at coordinate 23,272,647 of CM051003.1, forward strand.
CACATACTGTCACCTTAAACCACAGACTATCACCTTAAACCACAGATTATAACCTTAATCCATAGACTATCACCTTAAACCATAGACTATCATGTTAAACCATAGACTATCACCTTAAACCATAGACTATCACCTTAAACCACAGACTATCACCTTAAACCATAGACTATCATGTTAAACCATAAACTATCACCTTAAACCATAGACTATCACCTTAAAGTTTAAGGTGATAGTCTATGGTTTAAGGTGATAGTCTAAGGTTTAACATGATAGTCTATGGTTTAAGGCTTAAACCATAGACTATCATGTTAAACCTTAGACTATCACCTTAAACCACAGACTATCACCTTGACTGTCACCTTAAACCATAGACTGTCACCTTAAACCACAGACTATAACCTTAAACCACAGACTGTCACCTTAAACCACAGACTATCACCTTAAACCACAGAGTATAACCTTAAACCATAGACCATCACCTTAAACCACAGACTATCACCTTACACCATAGACTATCACCTTAAACCATAGACTCACCTTAAACCATAGACTATCACCTTAAACCATAAACTATCACCTTAAACCACAGACTATAACCTTAAACCATAGACTATCACCTTAAACCATAAACTATCACCTTAAACCACAGACTATAACCTAAAACCATAGACTATCATGTTAAACAATAGACTATCACCTTAAACCATAGACTATCACCTTAAACCATAGACAATCATGTTAAACAATAGACTATCACCTTAAACCATAGACTATCACCTTAAACCATAGACTATCACCTTAAACCATAGGCTATCATGTTAAACCATAGACTATCACCTTAAACCATAGACTATCACCTTAAACCACAGACTATCACCTTAAACCACAGACTGTCACCTTAAACCTTAGACTGTCACCTTAAACCACAGACTATAACCTTAAACCACATACTGTCACCTTAAACCACAGACTATCACCTTAAACCACAGATTATAACCTTAATCCATAGACTATCACCTTAAACCATAGACTATCATGTTAAACCATAGACTATCACCTTAAACCATAGACTATCACCTTAAACCACAGACTATCACCTTAAACCATAGACTATCATGTTAAACCATAAACTATCACCTTAAACCACAGACTATAACCTAAAACCATAGACTATCATGTTAAACCATAGACTATCACCTTAAACCATAGACTATCACCTTAAACCACAGACTATCACCTTAAACCACAGACTGTCACCTTAAACCTTAGACTGTCACCTTAAACCACAGACTATAACCTTAAACCACATACTGTCACCTTAAACCACAGACTATCACCTTAAACCACAGATTATAACCTTAATCCATAGACTATCACCTTAAACCATAGACTATCATGTTAAACCATAGACTATCACCTTAAACCATAGACTATCACCTTAAACCACAGACTATCACCTTAAACCATAGACTATCATGTTAAACCATAAACTATCACCTTAAACCATAGACTATCACCTTAAACCATAGACTATCATGTTAAACCTTAGACTATCACCTTAAACCACAGACTGTCACCTTGACTGTCACCTTAAACCATAGACTGTCACCTTAAACCACAGACTATAACCTTAAACCACAGACTGTCACCTTAAACCACAGACTATCACCTTAAACCACAGAGTATAACCTTAAACCATAGACCATCACCTTAAACCACAGACTATCACCTTAAACCATAGACGATCACCGTAAACCATAGACTCACCATAAACCATAGACTATCACCTTAAACAACAGACTATCACATTAAACCTTAGACTATCACCTTAAACCATAGACTATAAACCATAGACTACCACCTTAAACCATAGAATATCAACTTATACCAGTCAATAACCTCAAACCACAGACTATAACCTTAAACCAGTCTATAACCTAAAACCACAGACTATAACCTTAAACCAGTCTATAACCTCAAACCACAGACTATCACCTTAAACCAGTCTATAACCTCAAACCACAGACTATAACCTCAAACCAGTCTATACCCTCAAACCACAGACTATAACCTTAGACCAGTCTATAACCTTAAACCACATACTATCACCTTAAACCACAGACTATCACCTTACACCATAGACTATCACCTTAAACCATAGACTCACCTTAAACCATAGACTATCACCTTAAACCATAAACTATCACCTTAAACCACAGACTATAACCTTAAACCATAGACTATCACCTTAAACCATAAACTATCACCTTAAACCACAGACTATAACCTAAAACCATAGACTATCATGTTAAACCATAGACTATCACCTTAAACCATAGACTATCACCTTAAACCACAGACTATCACCTTAAACCACAGACTGTCACCTTAAACCTTAGACTGTCACCTTAAACCACAGACTATAACCTTAAACCACATACTGTCACCTTAAACCACAGACTATAACCTTAAACCATAGACTATCACCTTAAACCATAAACTATCACCTTAAACCACAGACTATAACCTAAAACCATAGACTATCATGTTAAACAATAGACTATCAATTTAAACCATAGACTATCACCTTAAACCATAGACTATCATGTTAAACAATAGACTATCACCTTAAACCATAGACTATCACCTTAAACCATAGACTATCACCTTAAACCATAGGCTATCATGTTAAACCATAGACTATCACCTTAAACCATAGACTATCACCTTAAACCACAGACTATCACCTTAAACCACAGACTGTCACCTTAAACCTTAGACTGTCACCTTAAACCACAGACTATAACCTTAAACCACATACTGTCACCTTAAACCACAGACTATCACCTTAAACCACAGATTATAACCTTAATCCATAGACTATCACCTTAAACCATAGACTATCATGTTAAACCATAGACTATCACCTTAAACCATAGACTATCACCTTAAACCACAGACTATCACCTTAAACCATAGACTATCATGTTAAACCATAAACTATCACCTTAAACCATAGACTATCACCTTAAACCATAGACTATCATGTTAAACCTTAGACTATCACCTTAAACCACAGACTATCACCTTGACTGTCACCTTAAACCATAGACTGTCACCTTAAACCACAGACTATAACCTTAAACCACAGACTGTCACCTTAAACCACAGACTATCACCTTAAACCACAGAGTATAACCTTAAACCATAGACCATCACCTTAAACCACAGACTATCACCTTAAACCACAGACTATCACCTTAAACCATAGACGATCACCGTAAACCATAGACTATCACCTTAAACCATAGACTCACCATAAACCATAGACTATCACCTTAAACAACAGACTATCACATTAAACCTTAGACTATCACCTTAAACCATAGACTATAAACCATAGACTATCACCTTAAACCATAGAATATCAACTTATACCAGTCAATAACCTCAAACCACAGACTATAACCTTAAACCAGTCTATAACCTAAAACCACAGACTATAACCTTAAACCAGTCTATAACCTCAAACCACAGACTATCACCTTAAACCAGTCTATAACCTCAAACCACAGACTATAACCTCAAACCAGTCTATACCCTCAAACCACAGACTATAACCTTAGACCAGTCTATAACCTTAAACCACAGACTATAACCTTAGACCATAGACTATCATGTTAAACCATAGACTATCACCTTCAACCATAGACTATCACCTTAAACGATAGACTATCACCTTACACCATAGACTATCACCTTAAACCACAGATTATAACCTTAAACCATAGACTATCACCTTAAACCACAGACTATCACCTTAAACCACAGACTATCACCTTCAACCACAGACTATCACCTTAAACCATAGACTATCATGTTAAACCATAGACTATCACCTTAAACCACAGACTATAACCTTAAACCATAGACTATCATGTTAAACCATAGACTATCACCTTCAACCATAGATATCACCTTAAACCATAGACTATCACCTTACACCATAGACTATCACCTTAAACCATAGACTCACCTTAAACCATAGGCTATCACCTTAAACCATAAACTATCACCTTAAACCACAGACTATAACCTTAAACCATAGACTATCATGTTAAACAATAGACTATCACCTTAAACCATAGACTATCACCTTAAACCATAGACTATCACCTTAAACCATAAACTATCACCTTAAACCATAGACTATCACTTTAAACCATAGACTATCACCTTAAACCATAGAATATCACCTTAAACCATAGGCTGTCATGTTAAACCATAGACTATCACCTTAAACCATAGACTATCACCTTAAACCACAGACTATCACCTTAAACCATAGACTATCACCTTAAACCACAGACTATCACCTTAAACCACAGACTATAACCTTAAACCACAGACTGTCACCTTAAACCACAGACTATCACCTTAAACCACAGATTATAACCTTAAACCACAGACTATCACCTTAAACCACAGATTATAACCTTAAACCATAGACTATCACCTTAAACCATAGACTATCATGTTAAACCATAGACAATCACCTTAAACCATAGACTATCACCTTAAACCACAGACTATCACCTTAGACTATCATGTTAAACCATAAACTATCACCTTAAACCATAGACTATCACCTTAAACCATAGACTATAACCTTAAACCACAGACTGTCACCTTAAACCACAGACTATCACCTTAAACCAAAGATTATAACCTTAAACCATAGACTATCACCTTAAACCACATAGTATCACCTTAAACCACAGACTATCACCTTAAACCATAGACTCACCTTAAACCATAGACTATCACCTTAAACAACAGACTATCACCTTAAACCACAGAGTATCACCTTAAACTTTAGACTATCACCTTAAACCATAGACTATCACCTTAAACCATAGACTATCACCTTAAACCAGTCTATAACCTCAAACCACAGACAATAACCTTAAACCAGTCTATAACCTCAAACCACAGACTATCACCTTTGACCAGTCTATAACCTCAAACCACAGACTATAACCTCAGACCAGTCTATAACCTTAAACCACAGACTATAACCTTAGACCAGTCTATAACCTTAAACCACAGACTATAACCTTAGACCAGTCTATAACCTTAACCACAGACTATAACCTTAGACCAGTCTATAACCTTAAACCACAGACTATAACCTTAAACCAGTCTATAACCTCAAACCACAGACTATCACCTTAGACCAGTCTATAACCTCAAACCACAGACTATAACCTTAGACCAGTCTATAACCTCAAACCACAGACTATAACCTTAGACCAGTCTATAACCTTAAACCACAGACTATAACCTTAGACCAGTCTATAACCTTAAACCACAGACTATAAGCTTAGACCAGTCTATAACCTCAAACCCACCCCCAGAAGGTGAGGTGTTTCTCCTGCTCACTGACCCGGGGCTTGAGGGTAAATAAGCTTTCCCCTCCCGACGCGGAACGGGCCGGCATGTGTTGTTTGCCGAGAGGTAAAGAGGTGGAAACAGTGCGGGTGATCTGAACTGGTTTCCATGTGATCTGAACTGGTTTCCATGTCAAACACTTCAATTCACCATAGAAACTGAGATCTTAACGCGGAAACTTTATTAAACTGCGATGGTGCATCGATAAGGCCGGATTTCTATGGGCCTCTTTTTTTTTTATTGTGCGAGCACCGGGCGGACTGACAGAGGTAAATTGCTCTTTTAATTAAAGCAATGCACCAGGGGAAATTGCTGTCTGAATATTGTCTCAGAGATGGTGGGGGGGGGGCCAGTGACAGTTGCCTAGAAACTTCCATCTATCCCCCCGCGTTTATTCCAGATCTCAGTTATGAGATAAAGTTTAATAAAAATCTCTACCGCCGAAATGAAAGCCAAGCCTTGGTGAGCAGCCCGCCACAATGAGACGGGACAGCCGAGGACACCTCCTGGTCCGCCCCACACAATGAGACGGGACAGCCGAGGACACCTCATGTTCAACATGTATCTCTCAGGTGGGTCCTCTTTGCCCGTTCTTCGCCCATTATATAGCCTAGAATAGACATGTTTTTTTTCTTCTTCTAATATGGAGGAGGAAGACACGGAGTTTATCCTCCGTCCCTGATTCGCTGGTCCCCGCGACACGCGGCCCGTTGAGCCGTTGGGGTCTGAAAGCCGCGTCTCCTCTTTCGGCGGAAATCGGATTTCCTTTTTCCTGGACGCGTTTCCTGCGGGCGGCTCGGCCGGAGGAGCGCCGAGCCGCGCGAGGGGCCGCCTTCTCTCAGAGGACACACACACACACACACACACACACACACACACACACACACACACACACACACACACACACACACACACACACACACACACACACACACACACACACACACACACACACACACACACACACACACACGCACACACACACACACACACACGCACACACACACGGAGGGAAAGAGGACCGCTCACACACTCTGATTAGAACACTTCCATGTTCCATCTTTTATTTTTCTTTCTTATTATAGGCCTTCTCCATCCCTCCATCCCTCCCTCCCTCCATCCATCCAGCAATCATTTGCCTATTCTTCTTCCGCTGTTATCGATAATAAGGCCTTTATATCTTTATTATGGTATTGACTAAATGTTTATTTTATTTAAGACCCGACGGAAAACCTGTTGAAAGAGAGCAAAGGAGCCCCGTGGGCCCCCATTAACACCGGAGTACAGAAAGGTAAGAGCACTACAACTATAATTACTATAATAACAATCAGAACGAAGAAGATCAAGACAGCATTGGAAAATCAAATACATAACACTACATTCATTAGATTATAAATTATTATTATTACTATTATTATTAATTGATTTAAATTCAATGATGACATCATTAAAACACAAGCGATAACGAGAGGGGAAACTAATATATCAAAACACACCAACGTTAAAACAACACATGATGATGTTGATACTTATAGACCCATACAAATACTTCTAAGGCTTAATTATACGCCTAATATTAAAATTAATATCGGTTAGAATCGTTATAATAATAATAATGATAATAATAATAATAATTATTATTATTATTATTATTATTATTATTATTATTATTATTATTATAATAATACAGTAATAGTTATAGTGATAATCAGAGTAACCATAAACATAACCATAACAATCATAACTATCATAATAATAGGCTTATGATAATAATAAAAGCAATAATAATCATATGTGTATAATATCATTGATGTGTTTTATGATAATCACGATACCTTCCGTAATTCAACGATAGGTCTGGGCCTACAGGAACACTACATGTCTCCGTATATATATACACATGTCTCCACCTGTATATATATACACATGTCTCCACCTGTATATATATACACATGTCTCCACCTGTATATATATACACATGTCTCCGTATATATATACACATGTCTCCACCTGTATATATATACACATGTCTCCACATATACACATGTCTCCACCTGTATATATATACACATGTCTCCACATATACACATGTCTCCACCTGTATATATATACACATGTCTCCACATATACACATGTCTCCACCTGTATATATATACACATGTCTCCACCTGTATATATATATATACATGTCTCCACCTGTATATATATATACATGTCTCCACCTGTGTATATATATACATGTCTCCACCTGTATATACATGTCTCCACCTGTATATATATATACATGTCTCCACCTGTATATATATATACATGTCTCCACATGTATATATACATGTCTCCACATGTATATATATATACATGTCTCCACCTGTATATATATACATGTCTCCACCTGTATATATATACACATGTCTCCACCTGTATATATATATACATGTCTCCACCTGTATATATATATACATGTCTCCACCTGTATATATATACACATGTCTCCACCTGTATATATATATACATGTCTCCACCTGTATATATATATACATGTCTCCACCTGTATATATATACACATGTCTCCACCTGTATATATATATACATGTCTCCACCTGTATATATATACACATGTCTCCACCTGTATATATATATATACACATGTCTCCACCTGTATATATATATACATGTCTCCACCTGTCATCGTGCAGGCGGGTAATCGATTTATTTAGAAAGTAGCAATTCATATGACGTCATATAATCATGTTCGGTTGTCTCCCATCTCGCTGTGTTCCTTCGCTAAGTGGACGGAGGGACTTTATCTTTACTTTATCTTTATATATATATACGCAACGAGTGATAATACACCTGCTCTGTAGTATATATAGTATAGTATATAGTATATATATATATATATTATATATATATAGAATATAACACAATACATAATAGTATATATATTATATATTATATATAGAGAATATAACACAATACATAATAATATATATATATGTATATATTATGGGGGTTAAGAAGACCGCTGTTACGAACGGACACGTTCCCATGCGTTTCATGGTTATTAATATTATTATTATTATTATTATTAATAATAATATTATCATTATTATTATTAATAATAATATTATTATTATTATTATTATTATTATTATTATTATTATAATAATAATTGTGATTATTGTGTTGATTGTGTGAACGTGTGAGGGTGAACTGTAACGGACAGCTCCATCGTGTCCACCACCAGGCAGCGGGCAGATCCAGCTGTGGCAGTTCCTCCTGGAGCTTCTGTCGGACGGCGGCAACGCGTCGTGCATCGCCTGGGAGGGAACCAACGGGGAGTTCAAGCTGCAGGACCCGGACGAGGTGGCTCGGCGCTGGGGGGAGCGCAAGAGCAAGCCCAACATGAACTACGACAAGCTGAGCCGCGCCCTGCGCTACTACTACGACAAGAACATCATGACCAAGGTGCACGGCAAGCGCTACGCCTACAAGTTCGACTTCCACGGCCTGGCGCAGGTGTGCCACCAGCCGTCCGCCTGCACGGAGCAGGCCCTCTACAAGCTGCAGGGTAACTTCGCCCCTGCGCTGCCCTTCCCCGGGATCTCCAAGCTCAACCTGCAGGCGGTGGCGCAGGGCTGCATGGCGCCCACCGCGGGCTTCTCGTACTGGGCGGCGGGCACGTCCCCCCCGGTGGCGGCTCTGTACCACCACCACCACGGCCACAACCTCAACCTCAACCTCCAGCCGGGCCCGGGGCCCTTCGCCGCCGTGTCCGCCGCCGCCTCGCACATCAGCTGCGTCAACAACCTCCACAACGGCCTCTCCAACATCGGCGGTCACTACAACTGACTACCCTCTCTCTCTCTCTCTCTCTCTCTCTCTCTCTCTCTCTCTCTCTCTCTCTCTCTCTCTCTCTCTCTCTCTCTCTCTCTCTCTCTCTCTCTCTCTCTCTCTCTCTCTCTCTCTGCTGAGCAGAGAGAGAGAGAGAGAGAGAGAGAGACGGCGCGCTTTAAACAACCATCTTCAATCAAATGTTTCTTTCTTTCTTTCTTTCTTTCTTTCTTTCTTTCTTTCTTTACTCGAATGAAGAAAAATGGCTAATTGGAAACGTGTGTTTCCAAAGCCATCATGTTTGTTTGTATGTATGTGAAGGACAAATCCACAGATGGGATTAGAACGCTCCTCATATGAGACCTTCAGGTCCACGTCGCCTTTACGCCTGTCTCATTTGTCCTTTATCCTCATGTCTGGTTTCGGTTCACCATCTATGTATCATTACCCCCATGGTTTCACTGTCATCGGACATTTATTTAACATTTATTTAATAAATGCATTCGATTATTTATTTGCTACGATTTGTCTCAATTATACAACATGTAGCTGTATAAGTGCATCTTTTGAAAACATCGAATTCACTAAATATTACATTTTAGTCTTATTAATGACCTCAGTTAAGTACCTGAGGTTGTATATCGGCCTACGGGTTACATCTGAAAAATGGAATTTCGAAAAAACGTAGGCCTATTTTAATTTAATACAAATAGTGGGACAGCTTTAAGATGTGTATTATCATATAAAGACCATTTTAAATAAACATGTTATTTACCCAATGATGAACTCAGTGGATTTCTAATTCTGGAAAAGTAAAATCCTCATCTTCATCCTCATCATCATTCTTTTTAAATGTGGTTGCGTTTAATTGATCTCACAGCAACGACCACCTGTATGGACCAATCAGAACGCGACTAGTTGTTGACTGATTTGTTTATTTGTCAACAATAAATGATCATCATGCATTCGTTGTTGTCCCGCCATGTGCGTCATGTTGCTATTTGTGTTGCGGTGAATTAAAAAATATTAAAAAATATATATATATTGCAAGCCGACGGAATGGCGTTAAGACAGTGAAGGTTGTTGATATGAAGTTATGCATTGGGAGGCTCCAAGTGATTAGTGATTAGTGATTTGAGTGAAGAAGATATTGGCGCTATTAGGCCTAATGGCCGCGAGATGAAGACAAAGTAATAATGATGATGATGATGATGATGATGATGATGATGATGATGATGATGATGATGATGATGATAGTGGAACCCGTCAGTGAACCGTGATGATGAACAGTACATGGTAGATCATTCTGATGACGCACACTTTATTATGGGATATGAATGACACGAGCTATGAGTATTATTGGTAAGTGAAGGTCGACCCGGTCTGGCCGACCTGGGGTGCGTTTCCCGAAGCCTTCTTAACGCTACGTCATTCGTAAGTTCCACCTTAAGTTCCACCTTAACTTCTCGCCGTGTTTCCCGAAACGTTCTTAGCTAAGTATACCTTCCGTAAGTAACACTTTCGTAGGGCAGGTCTGGAGCTCTCTTAACTCCACCTTAGCGATGTTGTCAGCTCTCTCCGCTAGTGGCCACCACTGTTCCGACCCGCAAGCCTCTGAAATCAGCTGTTGGCCTAGTTTTATTTCAATCTGTGAATCAATATGTAGTTCATAACGGTAATAATATACAACAAAAATACCACATTAATGGGAATGTTTTCATGCCGAAATTGTACATTACGGTGGATACATTTTGCACTTTATTGAACATGAAATCGCCTCTTAAACTCCTAAAACTCGAAAACAGTGCTCGAAAACAGTCTTCACGATTCAGCGCCACCTCATCCAGCATGACCTCCATCTCCACATTGGTGACGCTGGCGGACCGCTTTTTGCGATGTTTTTGCCCTGACATCAGTGGCGTAGCGGAGGCCCCCGCAGACCCCGCGGTGCGGGGGAGCCCCGGAGTTTAGGAGCCCCCCCCCCCCCTACCTGTTAAGTTGCTAGGCACCACGGTTTGACTGGCCATCTGACATACCTGCCGGCCCGGACCACCACCCTACCGTCGGACTTCACGATCGCGTCAACACCCCCCCCCCCCGTTGGACTTCACGATCGCAACCCCCCCCCCCCCCGTTGGACTTCATGACCTGCGGGGGAGCACCGAAATATTGCGCAACACCACTGCCTGACATATCTCATGTTACATATCTAATGTTCATTTCTTGTTGGTGCGCTTTTATTGAAATTGTCAGCCAATCAGAGAGAATTGTGAACTACACCAGTTATGTGATGGGGCTGCTGGTTAATCAACCCTAATTGCAAAGTTATTTAAGGCACCATGACAATGATATAAAAAATATTTAAATCAACCTTTTCTTGCCAAATAAGGTGTACTGGTAGGTGGCGTAATTTGCTGAGGTGGTGTAGCGGGAAGAGGCTTGATATCACAATCTGAGGTGGCGGGCTCGTGCCACCTGTAGGCAATCATTAGATTTACGGTTTGATAATTGAGTTTGTAAGTTTTAAATTCTATGAATATGTTCTCAGTCATGATAAATGCAATGTTCTTTAGTATTCCTGCAGTGTTTTATTGATAAACTCTCATAACGCGGTGAAACAGTCGCTACTGGAGTGAAAGTCGATTCTCGAGTCATCGATTTCAGCGCAACGTCGGACGTAAGAAGGTATACCTTAAGCAGCCGCCTGAGGGATAGTTCGTGGAACACACGTAGAACAGTAAACAACTTTAGTAAGGTATACCTTTCAAGTCTTCGTAACACGCTAAGAGACAACGTTATCGGGAAACCCACCCTGCTGATTTCTCCGTCTGGAGAAATAATAAAAATCGATTCTGTCACCGGCCACTAGGGGTCAGTACAACTCTTCTCAGACACAAGACGGACTCACGCGTCGTTATGGAAAGTAGGCCACACGTCTCGCTATCTGACGAACACCGTGAAGACCTTTAAGGTCTAAAAATACACATTTTAAGATTATATAAACACAATCATGAGTCTTATTCAAGAAATGCATCGCTGTCCCAGTATACTCCTATATCTCGCTTTCTATATAGCTCTTATTCACACACACACACACATACACACACACACACACACACACACACACACACACACACACACACACACACACACACACACACACACACACACACACACACACACACACACACACGCACGCACGCACGCACGCGCGCATGCACACACGCACGCACACACACGCACGCACGCACACACACACACACACACACACACACACACACACACACACACACACACACACACACACACACACACACGTACACGTACACACCACGCAGCGTCCTGGCGTGTTGATGAGTCACTCTCTCCGCAGTGCCCTTCTTGCCTTTCCTGCAAAAAGTCACTCACACACACGCACACACACACGCACACGCACGCACACACGCACACACACGCACACGCACGCACACAGGCACACGCACGCACACATATATATTTATACATTTACCTACCGTTTTCTTTTTCATTTTCACATTAGAAAACAATCTAAAGCAACTGTCTACTTTCAATAGCAAACAAAGCAAAAGTCTAGCAACCTAGATGTATATAGAGGGATAATAAGGTTGCATTTCTCCAGACCTCTCTTCTAAATGACTTTTAGGTCACTGACCCATAAAGGTAGAATATAAACCCTAGCACTGTGCTAAAAAAACATTTTATTATTTTTATTATCCAGCCGTTGCTATACTGTAAGCAGCATATGGATACGGAGGCTATTATCGCATATATTGGTTCTCCGGTTCCATCATTATGGGTCTCTTTAAGAATCCAGTGAAACATAACGAGGTGACGTGTGATTAGGAGCCTGTGGAGACATTTAGTAGATTGTGTTTACTTCAGCTGGTCGAGACTGGGAAGAGGAAGCAGCTCTAAACCAGACCAGCCCACCCACCTGGACGGAAAGAGAGAGAGAGAGAGAGAGAGAGAGAGAGAGAGAGAGAGAGAGAGAGAGAGAGAGAGAGAGAGAGAGAGAGAGAGAGAGAGAGAGAGAGAGAGAGAGGGCAAAGCGAGAGAGAGAGGGCAAGCGAGCGAACGCGAGCGAGCGAGAGAGAGAGAGAGAGAGAGAGAGAGAGAGAGAGAGAGAGAGAGAGAGAGAGAGAGAGAGAGAGAGAGAGAGAGAGAGAGAGAGCTGGAGATGCACACAGAACAAAAGCAATTTTGAGACGAGGGTAGGGTATGAGGTAGTGAGATCAAGGGAATGAATACGGATACAGGAAAAAGGTTTTAAACGCTAATTTTATGACCCATATTTTGTTCATGTCCTTTAACCTACAGTATATTTAGCCCAAAACCTAGTCAATACCTTCCTTGTGTGTAGTCATTGGACAATATAGAGTAATGATGATAATGACATTATGAGGAATATAGTCATTTTCATGAGGTTGTCATGTATCTAAATGAGGTCATCAACACTGAAAAGCATGAATTAACAACAAGCTGTTAATATCTTAATGTTACAAGAAACATTCTCACAAAACCAACACACACGTCCAAAGCAATTACATCATCAAGAATATTATCCTCCTAATGTTGTAAACCGGCCGACGTTCACATGATGGTGATGGTGCCACTCGTCTGGCGTTCAACTGACCCAAGTTCTCCCACACATTTAGTCATCTACCCTTCTCTCTCTCTCTCCCCTGGCTCCCTGTAGCTGCTCTCATCCAGTTACAGACCCTGGTGCCAGCCTAAGGACCAGCTCCATCCTACCTCCAGGCTACGGTCAAGCCCTCCATCCCTGCCCGTCCACCTCGCTCTGGTCCTTGATGGCCGATCTACGCGGTCACGGGTCTTCAGTCAGGACTGCAGAGTGTCAGGACTCTGCCCATCTTCCACTGCAGGCTGAAAACTCTTCAGGAAACACTCCCTTCCACCTAGCGCGTCCTCTTATAGCTTTTATCTTGCTTTACTACCACTTACTAAGTCGATTGTTTGCTTGTTAGTTAGTTCGATATTGTTATATTGTTTGCCAACGTATTATACTTCTACCTGAGCGCTGGTTCATTTCTTGGAGTTGTTCTCAAGGCATTATGAATTGTGCCGCTAATGTAATGTAATTGAATGGTGAGCCCTGTTACCTGAATGGACCACACCACTACACATCATTCAGTCACTCCAGATTACATCACTACACATCATTCAGTCACTCCAGATTACATCACTACACAGCATTCAGTCACTCCAGACTACATCACTACACAGCATTCAGTCACTCCACACTACATCACCCTAACCCTGACCCTAACCCTAACCCTAACCCTAACCCTGCATTCAGTCACCTCCAGATTATCAATTCATCAATTACTTTATACTTCATCAATTACTTTATACTTCATTAATTACTTTATACTTCATTAATTACTTTACACTTCATCAATTACTTTACACTTCATCAATTACTTTATACTTCATCAATTACTTTATACTTCATCAATTACTTTATACTTCATCATTTACTTTATACTTCATCAATTACTTTATACTACATCAATTACTTTATACTTCACCAATTACTTTATACTTCATCAATTACTTTATACTTCATAAATTACTTTATACTTCATTGTTTTTTCTTTATACTTCACCAATTACTTTATACTACATCAATTACTTTTTAAAATAGTAATTTTACATTCTCATTCCCATAATGTTGACGGCCATCATTTGATAGTAAGCTTTATTGTAACTTCAATTCATGAAATAACGACCAGTAAAAAGTATAAATTAATATAAATATACCAGCCTATATATAAAAAAATTAAATAATAATAATAATAATAATAATAATAGTAATATTAATCTAATATATCTATCTAGATATATATAGATAGATATATATAGATCTATCTATATCTATATAGATAGTTATATATAGATTATTATTATTAGCTAGTCCAGGCCTAATCTGGCCCACCTAATCTGTGTCTGTTGATGCTGACACTGGAGCTCTCAGCTCTCAGCTCTCAGCTCTCAGCTCTCAGCTCTCAGCTCTCCATTGAACGACCATCGACCGGTGGGTGGAGAACGCTGCAGTTTACATTCAACATTCAAACTATGCAATACTATGCTATACTTAACAATACACAATATCAGCAAAGCGATATACTACCTACTTTATACTATGAACAACACTGTTCTATAACAATAATGTACACAGTAAAAATAACAAGGGAGTGACACTTTTATTGACACTATATATATATATATATATATATATATATATATATATTGATCAAATATCCTTTTTCCATTTTTTATATTGTTGTTCTTTATTGCTGTATTATTCTTTCACACTTTTTCTTATCTATCTTCCTCTACTCAGAATGTATTAACCTGTTACTGTACAATAATATAAACGTATTTCCTTGTTATTTTATTCCCAATATAAATAACCTTCCAATCTATTTGCTTTAGCCCCTTGATCCAAGACAGGAGACAAAGTAGTTCCTCTGACCTGATCACTGTCCTGCTGGCCTGACGTCCTGCCGTGACCCGGCCAGAGAACACTGGAGCAGATTAGAAGCTATGGGTATAATATGGGTGAGCTAATCCCCAAGCTGGGCCATGGGCAATGCATGACCATGCATTAAGCGGCGTGTGTGTTGTTGTGAAGCAAAACTACCACACTGAATCACCCTGGGTGTGTGTGTGTGTGTGTGTGCGCACACACGTGTGCCTAAATGTGTGTGTGTGTGTGTGTGTGTGTGTGCGTGCTTGTGTGTGTGTGTGTATGTGCTTACATATTTGTGTGTCCATATCTATCCAAAAGCATTGCAAAACACTTGCGACAGGTTGTGTGTTGGGGAGGGGCTGGCTAGTCTCTGGAACCATGTCTCCATAGAATAGGTAGAAGCCATTGTTCTGTGTAGCTGCTCTGTGTCTTCCACTGCAGCGGAGGGACGTGTCTAGTCTCTGGAACCAGGTCTCCGGGTTGTTCTGTCTTGATAGAGTTCCATCTTGGTGCAGTGAGTCTGGCGTGCTTACGTGATAACTAGGTCACAGTATGTTTGAGCGCACGTATGGGGTTAGTGGTGTGTGTGTGTGTGTGTGTGTGTGTGTGGGCTGATAGTGTGTGTTGAGGTGTGTGTATACATGCATATAGTGAAGTACACACTGCACCATCCTGTAATGTGTATGCACAGGATATATCTGTGTGTGTGTGTGTGTGTGTGTTGTGTTGTGTGCGTGTGGTGTGTGTGTGTGTGTGTGTGTGTGTGTGTGTGTGTGTGTGTGCATTGGTGTGTGTGGTGTGTGTGTGTGTGTGTGTGGTGTGTGTGTGTGTGTGCGTCGATGTGTGTCATCTGTTCTAATAATGACACTTTGGCAGAGAGAAAGAGAGAGACCAAGAGAGGATGAGAGAGTGTGTGTACATTTGTGCATGAGTACATGTGTGTGTGTGTGTGTGTGTGTGTGTGTGTGCATGTGTGTGTGTGTGTGTGTGTGTATGCAGCACTGGTAACTGCAGTGTGTATGTGTACATACGTATGTGTGTTTGTGTATGTGTGTGTGTGTGTGTGTATGTGTGTGTGTGTGTGTGTGTGCATGTGCTGCAGTGGCTGAGCCCACGCTTTGCCTCACACACAGTTCCCCCTGTCCAACTCCATTCACCTACCCCGTTGCCATGGCGACCAGTAGACAGGGATACAGGAAACAGGCTGGCAGACAGCAGGGCAGCAGACCTGGGCTTGCATGTTAATACCACCGGAGGAAGCGTGGACGTCCGCCGTGGTGCCTGTTACATAAGGACGCTGAATGGAAGTCCATAGGTTCTCATATACCAGCAACTTGTTGGAGTAAAGCTAATTGCCGTCACTGCAGATTCTGTGTTCAAGCGGATACGCCCGGTTCCCCAGCTGAATAGCGGTTCCTCTGTCCATACCAAACGGTCTAGTGTAGTTCCCTCCATGTCATCCTCCCCTTATAGGCTTGAGTCCCAGTTCACCGCAATTGGAATCGATTTTTTAATGACATGAACAACACTGCAATTTGTGGTGGCAGTACAGGAGGAACAGAACACACCCTCTATGTACATGCATGTTCACTCACTCACACTGCGCCATGGCAGCTTGTACTGTGGTTCTGTTCTTTAGGTTGGACCATGTGTTCCTCACATTCTGCCTTTCTGTTCACCGTCATTTAGCTTCATCCGGTTTGGTTCTGTGTTGTCTCCGTTGTTCTTCTACAAATAGAAGTCTCCCAATAAGAGAGAAAGAGAGAGGTCAACAGTAAGAGAGATAGAGAGATAGGTAGGGATGGGAGAGGGAGAGGAAGAGAGTGAGACAGAGAGAGAGAGAGAGAGAGAGAGAGAGAGAGAGAGAGAGAGAGAGAGAGAGAGAGAGAGAGAGAGAGAGAGAGAGAGAGAGAGAGAGAGAGAGAGAGAGAGAGAGAGAGAGAGAGAGAGAGAGAGAGAGAGAGAGGGAGGGAGGGAGGGAGGGAGGGAGAATGAGAGAGAGAGGGAGGGAGAAGGATAGATATAGGGGGAGGGAGAGAGAGAGTGAGAAGGAGAGAGAGAGGGAGAAGGAGAGAGAAAAATAAAGGGAGGGGAGAGGGAGAGGAAGAGGGAGAGGGAGGGAGAGAGGGAGGGAGAGAGGGAGAGGGAGTGCTCTTCAACACTTCTATCAGAGACTGCAGCAAATTCTAGCCAATCATGTGAAGGAACTCTTGGAGCCACGTGCTCTATTCACAAAAAGCAACAGGCATTCCTGCTGGAGGCTGAATGCCCCTCAGACCGGGGCTCCCCTGGTGGGAATGGACCTCCTCCTCTCTCCTATCACCAGCCCCTGGTCCATATATATACGATTGTCACAGAATTAATATTATTTTGTTATTGATATTGATATTAATTGAATGGGGAGTAAGCATCCTATTGTACTTGTTGCATATTGAAAAACACAAATCTTGAGTCTTGAATCTTGAATTAAACAATGTTCAGTTGTTGTTCATAGTATATATATGTATATGTATACATCTGTACATAGTCTTTTCATTCTAATGGCTGGAATTTTTTCAGTAGATCAGAATGAAATATCACACAGATACCACACATTACAGTTACTGCACTGTTATTTTATTGTGTACAGTATTGTTTTAGTATATAGTGTTGTATTATATAAGTATTATATATGTAAGTATAATACATAGTATAGTATATTGTGTTGGGAAATGCATACTGTCGGAGGGAATGGGGAGTAAGTTGTCATTATAAGATTAAGATTGTACTTGTTGCAAATGGCAAACATCTTGAATCTTGAAATATCATGTATGTTAAGATGTCTTAAAAGGGGTGTGGTTGGCTTGTTGGTGTGTTCTCAGAGCAGCATAAACATATGTGTACTGTATGTACTGACATTACATCACAGAGAGGACTCCCTGGAACCTGAGGATTAGGGAAAGGTGAATGAGGACAGGATTACACATGCACACACAGACACGCACGCACACACGCACGCACGCACGCACGCACGCACGCACGCACGCACACACACACACACACACACACACACACACACACACACACACACACACACACACACACACACACACACACACACACACACACACACACACACACACACACAGGCATGCACACACACACACACACACACACACACACACACACACACACACACACACACACACACACACACACACACACACACACACACACACACACACACACACACACACACACACACACACACACACACACACACACACAGAAGAAAAGTACACACAAGTCAATAGATTGCACATTTAAGTTTTATTTGTCTTGAGTATAGTAAAGTACTTCTATCAAACATTTATTTACACAGAGTGCATTCACATTCATCAGTACTATGTTCTGGTGCGGTGGTGGTGTGTGAATAATATTCACACTTAAAATGGCCGGTAATCATCACAGATGACCAATCACGACAGAGGTGACCAAATACCCCAAGCGACGGAGAGTCAAATAAATAACCTTAGAATAGATACTGTTCTGTCTAACAACTATAACCCAAGAATATCAATCAACATTTCATACGCTGTTTGTTCCACAGAGGTGTGCAAATATAGCAGTATTTAAACTCCACATTCAAAGTAATAGAATAATAATAATAATAGATCACAACATACAGCATTTGGAAGAACAAAACACCATAGCTAGCCGTGTGCTGTTCAGTTCCTGGTTCCACGGTTCTGGTTCATTTTCAGGGACTATCGACTGGATGTACGACAGGATGTTCCACCTCCACCCGCAGGTCCACTGCTTAGTCAAACAGGAAGTAGAATCCCACTGGGTTGAACTTAATGTAGCTTTTTTTGTTTGTTTCACAGCACACAAATATAACATTCAAATAAAACTTTAACTTGATCTTTTTTCCTTATCTTATTTTTTTGTTGGTTACTAATATTGAAAGCAGCAACAAATACAGTCACCATATGGACAGGCAAAACAATCGTCAAGAGCAGATGTAAAAATATGCTTGGTATTTTTTTTTTGCGCTATGTACATGTAAACGTTCGATTTTTTTCTAGGACGATCAAATGTCATCGTTTGGCACACAAAACACACATCTCAAGATATCATTAACCCCCCGGGGAAAATACATCTACAGTTCCTTCACTCCTCAGAACAGAGTTTGACCTTCATATATATATATATATATATATATATATTTGTTCTATTCTATTTAATGATGCCGTCCGTTTGCAGAGCAACATATCTGCAGGCTAGCAGAACACATCAACGTAAGGCTCCGTCATAGAGACAGAGACGTCTGCAATACCACCAAGTAGTACCAGGGCCTGGGTCCCGGTTCTGGTCCAACAGGGACGGATGAGGGCTTTAGAAACTCATACTGCGGGAGGGAGGGAGGGAACGGGGAGTAAGCGTTCCATTGCTCTTGTTGCATATGGCAAATTAAAACACCTTGAATCTTGAACCTTGAACGTATCCACCTCCCCACCTAACTCCAGTTCAAATGCACTTAAATGCACATGGATGCCTCTATTTACAGCCAGGCCTGAGCGTTCTAAGCCGCGTCTTAAGTCTTAAGATGATGGGGATCCCGGGAAAGCCTTAATTTGCCAACCCTAACATGGAAAGAGGCTTAAAGTGGGCACATGGAGAAGCCTCAGGTGTTATTAACGGCCCAGTCAGAACCGTGGACAGCTCCTCGCGCGGCTAGGCTACATGCTAGCCCTCTACCCTCACACAGGCCCACCTCCATGGAGTCACCGTCTGTCCAACTGGAGGCTCGTCACGGGTTGGAATTGGCGAGCGTTTTTCAGCATACTTCAAGTCAAATAAATCACCACCATGTCTCCTGGACCGAAATGAATACAGCAATGCACTCCGTCGCATGTCTTGTGATTCCCTTCACGGGCTAAACTAATGGGACGATGTCAGAATGCATGCAATAAACGACGCATCTTACTGGTGAATGAACGCTGTTCATGAACCTTTGTTGTCATCAATTGTTTTATGTCACGATGGTGGGGGAGGGGGGGGGGAGCTGCACACCCCCCTTCATCATGAAAGGTTCACCCCCCCCCCCCCCGAAACCATGACTCATGACTCAGGGATCAGCGGTCCAGGTTGGCGTCTCCGTCCGGCCTCTGGTCCTTGAGCTCCTGGAACACCTCGGTGAAAAAGTGCGGGTCTGAGTTGAGCAGCAGCATCTTGTGGCTCATCCTGTTGATGATGCCCAGCGACTTCTCCCAGAACTCGTCCTTGTTGGCGTCGATCATGAAGGGCTTGAGCGGGTAGGAGATCTCGTTGCCCATGTAGGAGTAGGCGAGGTAGAGGCAAGTCAAGAAGGTGCCCTGCAGCTCGTAGGCGCTGTCGATGTCCTCCGTGACGCTGTCCTGACACAACAGGTACACGAACACCAGGTTGGCCGGCGTGATGAAGCCCTGGTCCTGCCAGCCCTGCATGAGAAGAGTGCGGTCGATGTTCCTGAACCAGAGGATGACCTCCCCGCTCGTCAGCTCCTTCAGCTTGGAGCACCGGCGGCACATGAAGACCCCCAGGCAGCGGAGCAGCTCCCCGGTGGACGCCTGGATGACCACGCGTCTCGGGGAGAGGAGGGACCCGCCGCTCGCCGGCTTCTGGACCGATGGGATCTGCACGTCGCCGCCGGTCTGGGACCTGAGATGCTGGGACGTGGGCACCGTGGGCACCGGGACCGGGATGGGGACTTTGGATCTCCTCTCTTCGTGTGATTTCTTGATGTTGTCGTGGTTGAGTTGGGAGACCTCGTTGGCCGCCGGCTCCTCGCCGGGAGGCGCCGGGTTCGGGCTGACTTTCTTGGCACTTTTCTTCTTGGCCGAATTGGGCACCAGCTTTTTCCACGTTAACGTGGAGACGAACATAGACGGTCGCTTGATCCGCTTGTCGGCCTTGTTGTTGTTGACTGCTCCCGTGGTCCCGGAGTCCATTATCGCCCCCTTTTTGGACGTCGGGGATAAAGAAAGTACGGTTCCCATCTTTGCGACGGAGATGAACTACAGAACCGCAAGATGCTCGCTCGACGCGCGTTCCTCTACTGGCGTCGGGGGCGCGCCTCAGCAGGTGGAGAGATGGAGGAGAGGAGAGTCACGGTCGGCCACAGATTCAACTCCATGCCATCATGCAGCCCGACGATGTAGTCCAGTCAAGATGTTTTTTTCTCCCGAAGAGTATAGCGAGGTTAGGCTTGTAGCCTGATGTGTGTTCGATTCCGAGCTCTTTAGCGCATACCATAAAGGTGCACTCACATCCGCAGAGCCCGACCCGTCCCACGTCCACACCAGGCAGGCAGACACAAGCGAAAAGATGGAGATATCTCAGTAAACCAGGATTAGTCGACCCAAATCCAGCACTGGAGCCAACCCAGACCCATAAGCTTTGACGGACAGCCCGCTGGACCAATGAGAAGGAGGATCGATGCAAAGCAACGTATTAAAATGTTGCTGTATTTAGTTTATTATGTTACAGGATGCGTTCACCATTAACCCACTATGGGCATTGTGAAAAATAGCTATATTTTGTCATATTATATATATTAAATCATATTATATATATATATAGATATACATTTTAATCTATTTTTTGCAGGATGTATGAGGCCACCATAGGAATGACGCTGCGACAAGATTATTTTTCTTGTAAAAACATGTAGTTTGCACGATGTGTTCATGTGTGTGTGTGTGTGTGTGTGTGTGTGTGTGTGTGTGTGTGTGTGTGTGTGTGTGTGTGTGTGTGTGTGTGTGTGTGTGTGTGTGTGTGTGTGTGTGTGTGTGTGTGTGTGTGTGTGTGTGTGTGTGTGTGTGTGTGTGTGTGTGTGTGTGTGTGTTTGTATGTATTGTTTGTATGTATTTGACGTGTGGTTGATCCAGTTACCCACGGTGCTCTTCAGGTCACCTATAGCTCAGTTGTAACTGGCTCCTGCATTTATATAGTGCTGTTAACAACACGCGTTACAATGTATGACCCACAGCCATTCAGCCATTCATACACGCATTCATACACCGACCGACGGCGGATCAGCCAGCATATGCAAGACGACAGCTCAGATATCTCTCCTTCCCCATGCATAACCTGACCTGAGACCCAGACCGACATGGAGGACATGCCGCCAGGTCAATGATCGATCCGATTCAATTCGATTCAAATGTATTGTCATTGTTCAGCACAAGTACAGTACATCGAAAGGAATTTGGCTTCTAACCAGAGAGCAAATGTTGCAGTATGGTAATATATAATGTACAGTTGTTGAATAATATGTTAAAGCAGTCTTCTAAAAAAACTACTAAAAACAGGTATAAAATAACTTATAGAGTAGGTATAAGATATGTGATTACGATTTAGATAGCTCCTATTTATTAATTGAGTAATAATAGACTAAGTAAAAAGGGGCAGATCAAATAATTCAGTTAGTCATTGTTATTATTATGTAAGGTTTTTGTGATCTGTTTTGTTCAATAGCTTGCTCACAACACCATCAGCAGCACTAACTGATCCAGTCCTTACATCCAGTCCTCACATCCAGTACATATATATACACCCTACTCACATCCAGTACATATATATACACCCTACTCACATCTAAATCTATATCTGGAGGATTGTATGTATCCTCCTCTTTATTGGTCTCATACATGTAAACACAGTGAAATTAGTTTCTCTGCATTTAACCCATCCTAGTATGAGGAGCAGTGGGCAGCTATTGTCTATACAGGGGAGCAGGGGAGGGGTCTGGTGCCTTGCTCCTGGGCAGTGCAGCCCAGGTGTTTGGGGGACTTGAACCGGTGACCTTCCCGGTTTCCAAGCCCCACGTCCCAACAGACTGAGCTACTGCCGCCCCCTGTATATGGTCAATATTATTATGTGTAAAGTATACTTTAACCATATATAGTTATCAAGGAAAATGCCCGTAAACTGACATTGAAACAGCTAAATAACAAAACGATGATACTATATATGATACAATATGATGGCCATGATCCCCCATGTGGATCAGTTCCCTCCCTGGGAGGCTTGTGATGGGGGAAGCTGACGTCTGGGAGTGATGGTAATGGATGCTTTTATATTACATAAGCGCTTTACAAGTCATGGCTCCCATTCACCCATTCACACACCGAGGGCGGTGTCAGCCATCAAGGAGACAGCCAGCAAGGTGACAGCCAGCAAGGAGACAGCCATCAAGGAGACAGCCAGCAAGGAGACAGCCAGCAAGGAGACAGTTAGACAGTCAGGAGCAGTTAGGGTTAGGGTGTCTTGCTCAGGGACACCTCGACAGGTTTTCGCTTTAGATAAAAGCGTCTGCTAAATGACTGTAATGTAATGTATGTATGTAATGTAATGTAAAACATGTGCTATGTAACTTTTCTACTGCAGTGACATATCTTAACTATAAGTTTGTCAGGAATAAATCGCACCCATCCATGAATCAATCCATCCATGGAATTTTTCCCTACTTTCCCCCAATGGGAGAATCAATAGATTAAAATAAGTGATATAGCTATAACTATAGGACAACTATGGGTACAAATTGAGCCACCAGATGGTGCTAATGAGAACACTTACAGAGTGGAGGTTATACATACATTCTGTGCACATCATTGTCTCCTCCGTACTCGTATGCACCAACTGATTTAGGATATGGCAGTTTTGTTATGGCAAGTTATTCCCTGTGGTAAGACAAGTAGGACCTTGTCATTATGTCTATGTATTCATACATTTAGTATTACTAGATTCCAGTGGCGAACCGTGACCACAACTGGACCTTCTGTAGACCACCACCACCAAAAAAACCAACGTAGCACTAAGCTAGATCCTCTGTCTCGAGCCAGTGAACTAGACCTTCTAGCGCACTATGGAACCGTGGGGAAATCTGAAAGAATACGCCCATTGGCTACAAACCAATATATGATTGGTTGATCAAATTGGTCTAAGGGCCAAAGCATTCGCGAGTACTTTGGTTGAAGGATATTCTTCCCAGCAACCCAGAAAAAGATCTTCTTGGTTGCAACACAAAACCACTCAAATGCGTAGTGCATGGACTGAGAAAGACAAACAAATCAATGTAACACTGTAATATAACAGATAACAACACAGATACCATTCTCATTTATTAATTGTATAAAAAAAAATTCATCTGAGGGTTCCAGGGTCTTCTCTGAATACCTTGAAGGCCCTGATGCTTCTCCACTGCTGGATTCATTGTTCATTGTCCAAGAACCTCGAGAAGCATTCACTTTCTATAATAATGTGTGCAACACTTCAATCTAAATCTCTTTATTCCAAGGAATTCATGCCTACTGTTATATATATTGTAGTGTAAATGGATAGACATACAGTACATTCAGTGGGAACAGGATTGGATATTTCCAATGAAACTATACTTGTTTAACCCAGATTGAAGAAATAGATAGCTAAGTAAATACAATTCTGTTTATCTGAAAATGTAAAGTTTACAGATTGATAATGAGGATGATGATTATTATTATTATTATTATTATTATTATTATTATTATTATTATTATTATTATTATTATTATTATTATTATTATTATTATCATTTTCGATATCAATCAAAAGAGAAGGACACCTGGGGAACAAGTACCACTTATTAAACACACCGTCAACAAACAGTTATTTTGTAATTACCCTTTCATTCGGCAGCTTCCTGCGTTTGATGGCGGCCATGTTTGATGCATGATGAAATAGATGTTAATCCGGGCTGGGATTGGTCTTCTTTCAACACACTGATGGACAGACAGACCGACAAACAGGTTCCAATTAGTATGGAGCAGAACCATTGAATACATTTTCCAACAGGATGTGGTTATATATTATTAGACTCACCGTCTAATGTTTTTTGTAATGTTTTCTGGTTCAGTTCTTGGAGACTTGTTAGGAGTTAAATGCACTTTTGACTTCTGGGGACGAGTTGTTCTCTTCTTTTGTTAAACACACTATTCGCTTTGGCTAAATGACTCTAATGTAATGTAATGTAATGGAAATATATAATTGTAATGTTTTCATATTGATCAAATACAATGCTGTCATTACTTTGGAAAGCACTCTATTTTTACACTTTATATATTTATATATGATTGATTCAAAGTAAGGAAGCGCTTTAGATGACAGCCCACAGCGGTTCTGGTACTGACTAGGTTCAGGCAGGTCCAATGTGTCTGGATCAGAACTGGATCAGAACTGGATCAGAACTGGATCAGATACAGGTTGTGTTCTTCTCATTAGGCGATACTATGAAAGGAACAACGGTATACTTTCTTCGGTAAATACATGGCATGTACAGTATATGCACAGGATAGTGCAGTCGTAGCTGGGTGGTGTTAGCCAAGCCGCTGGAAGGTTCCATGTGCTCAGCCTCACCCGTGATGGGCGTCCTAGAGCAGGGTCCCTAACCCCCATACTCCTAAACAACCATTTATCCAAAAGACACTTTGGATGAATGTCTGC
This sequence comes from Muraenolepis orangiensis, assembly GCA_027704905.1. NCBI lineage: Eukaryota > Metazoa > Chordata > Actinopteri > Gadiformes > Muraenolepididae > Muraenolepis > Muraenolepis orangiensis. The sequence continues at coordinate 23,298,946 of CM051003.1, forward strand.
AAAATGGCTGTAAAGAGAGGAAGAAGACAGCACATACCGTTACCATAGCACCGGCGTCATGTGACTTGTACACACCTAAAATAGGGCTGTTGCATGATCTATACAGTGATTGGATCAGCGGAGATGAGTTGAGTCACGCCGGAGAAGGGAGGAGGATGGGAGGAAGGGATGTGTGGGAGAAAGATATGACACAGAGGAGAGGAGGGGAGCAGGGCTTGACATGGATAGCAACAGGAGAATGAGACTTGGAGAGAGACAGAGAGACAAAGAGACAGAGAGACAAAGAGACAGAGAGACAAAGAGACAGAGAAGAGAAGAGAGAGAGAGAGAGAGAGAGAGAGAGAGAGAGAGAGAGAGGAGAAGGGAAGGGTATATAGGGAAAGAGAGAATAAGAGAGAATAGTGTCCCTACACAGACAGACAGACAGACAGACAGACAGACAGACAGACAGACAGACAGACAGACAAAATGATAGATAGGCCTAGATCATCAATTCAGCATAAATTCATTACACAAATGTCTTTCTTGATATACAATTTGTCGCAGATTATTGTTATCGCTAAATCCTTGGGGGAAGAAAACAATTTAAATTGAAATATTGTTAGATAATCATCTGTTTTGGTTTTGCATGGAGCAATCGGGAAGAAGACAGTACACGTCCGCGTGTCTGTGTCCGACTGCCCCCTGGTGGCCAATTAATGACGTTACAAAGGCAAATACAATTATTGTATTTGTGTCAAAATAAATAAATAAAATGTTCAGGGATTTTCAAGGATGACATTAGTGTATAGGGCAACCTCATTTCCAGAAGGAAATGTAGGTAATTGTACGTTTCTGTATAACATTTCTAGACATATATACACATATACACATATATACGTTATAGTGTTCATACCATGACGTAATCGCTCATTATCAGCCCCCTATCGGTGGAACACTAAATGTCCGCCGTTCCTTTTATGCTCAGCAGTAAGTCAATATGTAAAGCATTTAAATGTGTTTTGATAACATCCCATACAAATATGTGCATTTCATTTTTCATAATCGTTGTTCAGTGAATGAATATGAGGGTTAGTGTGTGAGTCAACATGTGCGATGTGTATTTATCTGAGCTGTAATGTTATGTGTTATTTTGTGTAACTGTTTGATGATGTTCTTTCATAATAAAAACGTCCATTTTAGAGGGCCCACGGGGTGACGTGGGCCCCATGTCTTCTTTAGTACGCGACACAACACTGTGCTAAGCTATACTTTGATACTGCAGGAGCCAAATGCCTCATAATTATGTACGTGTTTATAATAATAAATATTAAGCTATTTTACGTAATTATTTCATTCGGTATTCATGTTTATGTATATATTTCTATTATGGTTCCGTTCGTGTTGTGTGGGACAGATTGGGTGCATGTTCCTTTAAGAACGGAGGACTTCTTCATTGGATGTTTTTGAAACGTATCCTGAATAAATATAACTTCACTAAACAATATGCTTAAAGGGATGCAAGTACTGTGCAAGGTACCATAGTATAGGCTTATTTGTTAGTGTATTTATTATTTTTGCCTCATTCCCTCTTTATAACCAGTGAGTCGCTTGAAGCTTCCCACAAGAGGGTTAGTAAACATGGTCAAATAACGAGCCATGTGTATTAACACTGATTGGCCAGAAGGTGGCACTATAGCAATGGGCTGAAGTAGAAACTACGCCATCTCCTGACCCGTTTGACCTACAGTCATGAAACTTTGCACACGTGCCTGTCTCCTCGTGGTGAATACAGGAAGAACTTATTGCTTATGGCTTATAATGGAAGTTAATCCACTCAATTACACTTAACGCCACTAGGAGTCAAGGGAGTCATTTATTTGTATGGTCATCAAGATGGATTCATATGATTTTGAGTCCAATTAGAAACATTTTTAACATTCAGACATCACATTTTTGTCAAAGTAGGGCATGTCATTACAGTGGGCAGTGGGCTTGTGACTAATGACCAGTTCCTATAGTTTGCAGCGTCTGACTTGAACCTGTGGAACAGCTGGAGGTGTGAAGGCTCCAACAAACACACAACATGGCCGCCAGAGGCCCGAATTGGTCCAATCAGATCATCAAACAAAGTGTTCTTAAAAGAGTACGTTGCTGGTTCGTGGGCGTGCAGATGTGTGTGTGTGTGTGTGTCTTTGTGTGTGTGTGTGTGTGTGTGTGTGTGTGTGTGTATATACATTATATATATATATATATATATACATTATATATGTGTTTGTGTGTGTGTGTATATATTCACTATATGTATATATATACGTATATATATATATATATATATGTTTGGGGTGTGTGTGTATATATATATACAGTATATATATATGTGGTTGTGTGTGTGTGTGTGTGTGTGTGTGTGTGTGTGTGTGGGTGTGGGTCTGTGTGTGTGTGTGTGTGCGAGTGTGTTTGTACGTATGTGTGTGTGTGTGTGTGTGTGTGTTTGTGTGTGTGTGTGTGTGTGTGTGTGTGTGTGTGTGTGTGTGTGTGTGTGTGTGTGTGCAGATGAAACAACAAGGGGCTCAGGTGTCCTGTCTTATGGATGGTCTGTTTGTCAAGGCCGCTGGCTTAGAGAGAGAGAGAGAGAGAGAAGAGAGGAGGAGAGAGAGAGAGAGAGAGAGAGAGAGAGGGAGAGAGAGAGGGAGGGAGAGGGAGAGAGAGATCTACAAATAGATACAAATGCATCCACACAAAGGCAAAATTAGTTCACAAAAACAACCATGTACACACACACACACACACACACACACACACACACACACACACACACATGCACACACACACACATGTATGAATAGTCCCATAACGTTGACCGTGGCGGCCACGTGTGTGTCAACGTGTGTGTCTGACGTGTCTCCGCTGTTATCCACACGCATGTGACATGTGTCACACACAAGGCGTGCACCCAGACGCACACACTTCCTCCCATACCAGATATGCACATAGATTTGTTCCCAGTGCGTATGGAAGGCTTGTGGATACGTCTCCATACAATACATGTCAGAGGTAGCCTGGATTGAAACCACCAACCGCAGAAACCACCGTAGTTTAAATCACACACTAGAGCCCAGGGATCACAAGTAAAAGAAGGTATTTATGTTTAAAAAAGAGGTATTTATGTTTAAAAAATGGGTTTAAAAATATTGTGTGCATTGCATGCAAGTCGTTATGAAAATGCAGATTTCAGGTTTCCGCTGATGCCTTTTAAATGACGGGTCTAGTGTAAATGTAGGCTATGTTTATAATGTGCCTTCCCTCATGAAAATAACATGGGCCTTCAGACGACATCAGCGCACTGTGGACTCAGCAGTGGCTCACGGCGATGCACCGCGGCTAGTGCCGCTAACTCTGCCTAGCAACCAAAATAATCACAATCAGGAGGATTTTGAATCCTCTTTATTGATCACATACATGTTAACACACAAAGTGAAATTAGTTTCTCTGCTTTTGACTGACTTTCTGGACTCATTACAGTGACTGCACTGTACTGGACTGTCTTCATGATGCTGCTTCACTACTGGCACTTTAAATGCTTTTAAATCTTTTTGCACAATTCAAAACATGTAAATATCATCCGTCAGTTACTTAATTGTTGTTTTTATGTTAATGTTTATTGTATATATTATTTTTTATAGGAATGTTTTAAAAACGAATTCTGCGGGAGGGATTGGGGAGTTAGCATTCTAGTATATTTGTTGCAAATGGCCAATAAAACATCTTGTATCTCTTGTATCTTGTATTTAACCCATCCTAGTATTAGGAGCAGTGGGCAACTATTGTATATATACATATCTATATATAGATGCCCGGGGAGCAGTGTAGGGGTCTGGTGCCTTACTCAAGGGCACCAAGTACTCAAGTACCAGTTCTCACCTTGAACATGGTCCGTTTCGCAACCCTCCGGTTCCCAAGCCAAGTTGTGGTATAGTAAGTGAAGGGTTAAGCAGAGGAAAAACCAGCTCAAGGTATTGGCCCTGTGATTCCTCATTGGCTTGTTTGGGTTCACAAACCACCACAGCACTGGGTTAACATGTAGCCTAATTATATACTGACTGTCATGTATTGTTTCTGCCATTCTTCTTGTTGTGACTCCTCTTGTCCTCTTGGCCAGTGGTTCTCAACCTTTTTGAGCCATGACTCACACAGCAGTGACCCCCTCCCTCTGGACTCACCCTTCACTGCAGTGACCCCCTCCCTCTGGACTCACCCTCCAGAGTCTCAGCAGTGACCCCCTCCCTCTGGACTCACCCTTCAGAGACACTGCAGTGACCCCCTCCCTCTGGACTCACCCTTCAGAGACACTGCAGTGACCCCCTCCCTCTGGACTCACCCTTCAGAGACACTGAGGTGTCCCCCTCCCTCTGGACTCACCCTTCACTGCAGTGACCCCCTCCCTCTGGACTCACCCTTCACTGCAGTGACCCCCTCCCTCTGGACTCACCCTTCAGAGACACTGCAGTGACAACCTCCCTCTGGACTCACCCTTCACTGCAGTGACCCCCTCCCTCGCGACTCACCCTTCAGAGATACTGCAGTGACCCCCTCCCTCTGGACTCACCCTCCAGACACTGCAGTGACCCCCTCCCTCTGGACTCACCTTTTAGAGACTCTGCAGTGACCCCCTCCGTCTGGACTCACCCTTCACTGCAGTGACCCCCTCCCTCTGGACTCACCCTTTAGAGACTCTGCAGTGACCCCCTCCCTCTGGACTCACCCTCCAGAGACACTGCAGTGACCCCCTCCCTCTGCACTCACCCTTCACTGCAGTGACCCCCTCCCTCCGGACTCACCCTCCAGAGACCCTGCAGTGACCCCCTCCCTCTGGACTCACCCTTCACTGCCGTGACCCCCTCCCTCTGGACTCACCCTTCACTGCAGTGACCCCCTCCCTCTCCACTCACCCTTCACTGCAGTGACCCCCTCCCTCTGGACTCACCCTTCACTGCATTGACCCTCTCCCTCTGGACTGACCCTTCAGAGACTCTGCAGTGACCCCCTCCCTCTGGACTCACCCTTTAACGACACTGCAGTGACCCCCCCCCCCCCCCCCCCCCCCTCTGGACTCACCTTCAGAGACTCTGCAGTGACCGGCATCATGTGCCCTGTTCGCACTGCTGTTCACACAGACACTTCCCTATCATACATGACTGCTACCAGACTCACAGACACCTTGTAATACTGTTGTTTTATTCAAGATGCGATAGCCCAACTCATTGGGAAGGAGGCGACTGCTCAATAAGCTGAATAACCTAAATATGATTATCAGACACTATAATGTAGCTGGGCTCATAGAACAGCTTGAAGCACTATGCAAATACACTTTTCATTTTCACAATAAATGTGCACATTCACAGATTAATTTGTGAAAATCTGTAAAATGACTACATTAATCATCGGTATGGGAAATGTAATAGAAAAATCATAATATATTGATTGAGTATATATTGATTATTTCATTGTTTTGGGAGATTAAGTAGTTCAACCCGGAACTATGACCCCCCAGGTGGAGAACCACTGCTCTTGGGGATCAATACAGATTCTCTATTTTCCTCCAGGTGAAGATGGAAGAGCCCTGGTGCAGAGGACCAGGTCTAGTAATAGGAATCCAATTAAAATGAGATAAAAGTAAACATTCATCTCATTATAATTGGATTTCTATTACCAGACCTACTCTGTTGTTTGAAAGTGGGTGAAGGTTGATGACGTGGCTCTCATACTCACTCAGTGCTTTGATTGTTCTCACCTGCAAGTCAAAATATATAACATCATTCTTCCAAATGAAAATAACAAGCGTCATGAGGCAAATGATGAATGTGATGACCTGTGTTGAACACTAGATGGTGCTGCCGCAGCATTTTTGTGATATTCGAACGCAATCCACAGGTCGATATTCCTATTACATATTACGTACCATCTCCTTCCAATTGGTGCTTCAACACTTGGCGATTCTCACACCGTCCTGGTCGTCCTCTGGAGCGATGGGAGAACTTTGACACCGACTTAGACTCAGTCCTCACCTTAAAATGAGGGCTGCTGTGAGGATAAACTGCTTTGTATTCTAAAGGTGGGACATGAAATATTTTAACTTGAAATTGTCAGTACTATTTTCAGCCATGTCTCCCAACACATTTTGGGTTCATTTCTTTATGGAAGCCAATGTATCCATGTTGTTTACTGTTATAATAAGAAATGGAAAAAACTAAACACAAACATTTTTATATATATTATAAATCCCTCCCCGGGACATGATTGTGTCATGTTAGTTACGGTACTGCTCGGTACTGTTTTTGATTGGCGATTGAATCAATTCCTAAAACGTTTTTATTAGCATTTCGATATTTCATTCCTTACTATTACAGTAAACACAATGATATATTGGCTTCCAGCTCATGAAAAATAAAAATACTTTAGTGCCTCCTATATGTATATATAATGCACAATATTAATTGAAACACAACTTCAACAAGCGCTGCATCAGCAGTGTGTGTGTGTATGTGTGTGTGTGTGCGTGTGTGTGTGTGTGTGTGTGTGTGTGTGTGTGTGCGTGTGTGTGTGTGTTCATCCCTTGTACATCTGCCTCACTGTTGTAGTCCTGACTTTGTTGTTAGTTGTCTACGCACCAGGCCACTGTTACATCTGGCAACATTTACCACCTGGTATCTGGTATGTCTTTCCAATTGTTGACCCAAATAAAGTATTCCAATGTGTGTGTACGCGGGTGCATGCATGGGTGTGACTGGTAAGGATTTAGCCGAGGTTAAAGGCAGGTTAAAAGGCCTGTCTGTCTGACAGGGAGAGCAGAGATTCCTGCTCCACAGGGACAGAGCACAGAGCCTTTGATCCTGAGAGTGAGTGTGTGTGTGTGTGTGTGTTTGTGTTTGTGTTTGTGTGTGTGAGAGAGAGAGAGAGAGAGAGAGAGAGAGAGAGAGAGAGAGAGAGAGAGAGAGAGAGAGAGAGAGAGAGAGAGAGAGAGAGAGAGAGAGTGTGAGAGAGAGAGAGAGAGAGAGAGAGAGAGAGAGAGGGAGAGAAAGACAGGTTAGAGGATGGGCCCAGAGCTGTTTCCCTGTGATGAACTGATGGGTTCTGATGATGAAAATGAACCGGTTGTATGTGCTTTTATTTGACTGTTTTACTTAGAATCATATGCAACAAATAAAAGTAAATAAAAATAAAAATATTTCAATTACAACAAATTAGTACTTTCTAAAAAGTACAAGCAATCCAATGTTGGGGCTGTATAATAATAATATACAGTATATACATCTGTGTATTGGCCTTCTCCTTGTGTCCACCGGGGGGCAGCATTGGATTCAAAATCTTTCAGGACTTATTTCTGTATCTCCCTCTCTCATCATGATCATCTCTCTCTCTCTCTCTCTCTCTCTCTCTCTCTCTCTCTCTCTCTCTCTCTCTCTCTCTCTCTCTCTCTCTCTCTCTCTCTCTCTCTCTCTCTCTCTCTCTCTCTCTCTCTCTCTCTCTCTCTCTCTCTCTCGCTCGCTCGCCCTCTCCCTCTCCCTCTCTCTCTCTCTTTCTCTCTCCCATGACATCCACCCTCCCATCTCCTCCATGTGAGGGGTTATGGGAGCGTTCCAAACACAACAAGCCAGAGACAGTGAGGTCTCTATGAGTGGAGCCTCATAGGTCTCTATGAGTGGAGCCTCATAGGTCTCTATGAGTGGAGTCTCATAGGTCTCTATGAGGTTCTGACTGCCTACGCCTCAGACACTCAGCCTTCCTCTCTTTTAATTGGATGTTAATTCGTTTTTTGAATGAGTTTGACTGCACTTATTGATTACTTTAATACAGGTTGTGGCGTACACACACACACACACACCACACACACACACACACACACACACATGTACGTGTGTGCACGCACACACATGATAACAAACAAGCACACATGCTGGGGCACAGTGTCGAGTGGTTTTACGACTCACACCTAAAACAAACAAATCATCTCGATCCTCCAGACCAGTTCCCCACAGACCGACCACAGACACCGGCACGCGTGGGTTAGCGTCTGTTAGCGTCTGTTAGCACCTGCTAGCGTCCGTTAGCCTCTGTGTGTAGGCAGCAGAAAGGCCTCAGAGGCCCGAGAGATCACACGGCTACTGCTAACGTGGTTCTTGTTATTGCAAGGGGCACCCGGAGCTCCTCCAGCCCCACAGCGGGCCTCCCGCGCTGGGCCTGCTATCGGCCCACATCACCCCGGGCTCCATTGATGTGGGCGGCGAGGACATGACCGGGCCAAGCGGGGCCCAGAGTGATCAGTCGCGTGGTCACATCTGAAACCCATTTCCCCCACAATTAAAGAGGGAGAGAAACTATCAGGACCAAACATCGGGCCCGTTTCCACGGTATCCACGCAAACACACATGTGCGCACGTGTGTGTGTGTGTGTGTGTGTGTGCGTGCATGTGTGCGTATGTGTGCGTATGTGTGTGTGTGTGTGTGTGTGTGTGTGTGGTGTGTGTGTGTGTGTGTGTGTGTGTGCGTGTGTGTGTGTGTGTGTATCTCTCTTGCCGCACGCACATGTGCTTGTGTGTCACCCAATACACACCTCCTCCCCAGACATACATAGACACACACACATACACACACTCTGGCCCTTTCCCACCATAAACAGTGACAGAACCTTTTCAAACGTGTTAGTTTAAAAGGAAAGCAGCTCGCCACAGGGACAGAGAGATACATGGAGAGCACTAGACATGCTGAGAGATAGATCCAGAAATACACCGTGGAGGGAGAGAGGAAAATGTGAAGGAGCAGAGAGAGAGAGAGAGAGAGAGAGAGAGAGAGAGAGAGAGAGAGAGAGAGAGAGAGAGAGAGAGAGAGAGAGAGAGAGAGAGAGAGAGAGAGAGAGAGAGAGAGAGAGAGAGAGAGAAATAACAGAGTCAAGAAGAAGAACAAGAAGAGACAGAAAGAAAATATTAAGAAACCAATTCAGGAGAATCAGAATCAGAATCAGAAAACCTTCATTTTCAACGTACGACCAAACAACAAACAAAGTACAACACAATTGTCTAGCAACTCAAGACTCTTAAAAACAATACAAATATAAATGATGTAGAAAGAAAGCTAAACTAAACAAAATAAACAGGTTCGAAAATTGCCATAAAATAGATTCAATTTTCAAGATGTTTTTATTTGCCACACACACAATGGAATGCTGTGGAATGCTGACTCCCCATTTAGCTATACTAACAAACTATACTATGTACTATACTTATACTGTGCAACACTATACTATAACAATAATGTACACACAAATAGAAAAAACAACAATAAAAATAACAATAAAGTGACTAATGGATGATATATATATATATATGTGTTGAATTGTGCAAATAGCATTAAAAAGCATTTTAAAGTGCCAGTAGTGCAGCAGCATCATGAATACAGTGCAGTACCGGCACTTTAAATTCTTGGCCCTATAAACAGTACTGCAAATTACAAATGTAGTGCACACGTTCCCAGTGTATATACAGTTCATACAAAAAGGTGCAGTGGGACGAACACACTCGGTAATGCAGTGTTGATACAATACGGTTCTGTAGTGACACAGAACACAACAGTCCAATAACAGTCCGGTTACAGTAGGGTATCGTAGTCACACTGAACCGTCAGTGTCAGGGTGGTTCAGTTGGCGTTTGGCACCCGGATCGAGGATTGTGTCCCCTCTCTCAACATGGCTGGCTGGCTGTATCTGTGAGGGAGGCGGTATGGAGAGAGGGTGGCCGGGCCATGGGCGTTATGCGTCTGGTCTCTCCTCAGACATCAAACACAACCAGGCACAGAGGGAAGGGGAGTTGATTGCTATCTTCAAATGTAATCAAAGCAATTCAGCTCAGAGAAACACATGGGGCCTTCTCTCTCTCTCTCTCTCTCTCTCTCTCTCTGTCTCCTCTCTCTCTCTCTCTCTCTCTCTCTCTCTCTCTCCTCTCTCTCTCTCTCTCCTCTCTCTCTCTCTCTCTCTCTCTCTCTCTCTCTCTCTCTCCCCCCCCCTGCTGTGGTATCAGTGGTTCGGCCATTTTACAAACATGCCTCGGAGAGGACCTGTCAAGTGAATGTTCCTACCTTCTCCACGCCAAGAAGGGCAGCTTCCCATGGGCCTGGGCTTTCATGGTGACCGGTGGGGGTGACCTGTGGTGAACCCAGCAGGGTGACCTCGGGAGAGCACCCCTGTTATGAGTGGTAATATCAGAGCTGCTTGTCGTGTCCTGGCTTTGGTCTTTCAGAGTGAGTTGTGTTGCAAGTCTCTCTCTCTGACCACCGTTTGCTTCTGTGACCTGCCAAAATGATCGTGCCCTCCTTCTTGCGAGGGTTCCAGTGTGTGTGTGTGTGTGTGTGTGTGTGTGTGTGTGTGTGTGTGTGTGTGTGTGTGTGTGTGTGTGTGTGTGGGTGTGTGTGGGTGTGTGTGTGTGTTTCTATTCAATATGGATGATCATCTCACAATAACAGGAACAAATCTGCTCATCTGTTTTCAACTGGGTTTAGTAGACTTTGAAGGGTGTCGAGGCTTAAGAGGCTGTTTGAAAGATCAATACAGTATATTTATGAGGGACGTTAAAACCGAAACACAAACAAAACAACAGAAATCATATAGAAATAGAGAGAGAAATGTAATACACACCAGACACGCATCCAGGATCTTGTCATCTACGGTCTGGACTAGTCCAACTAACCCTAACTCTAACCCTAACTCTAACTCTAACCCTAACCCTAACCCTAACCCTAACCAACCCAACCCCAACCCCAACCCCAACCCTAACCCTAACCCTAACCATAACCCCAACCCCAACCCTAACCTTAACCCTAACCCTAACCCCAACTCCAACCCTAACCCCAACCCTCCTTGCTGGTGCCCCTGCATGGCTCCCTGTAGCTGCTCTCATCCAGTTACAGACCCTGGTGCCAGCCTACAGGCCAGTGGAAGGAACAGCTCCTTCCTACCTCCAGGCTATGGTCAAGCCCTCCATCCCTGCCCGTCCACTTCTCTTCTTCGGGCCGTCTGCTTGCCCCCTCGCTAAGGGGCCCTTGATGGCCGATCTACGCGGTCACGGCTCTTCTCTGTCCTGTTGCACACACAGTGGTGGAAGGAACTCCCTGCTGATGTCAGGACCGCTGAGTCACTGCCCATCTTCAACCGCAGGCCGAGAACCCCTCACCTCTCCATGGAGCACCCTGATCCTTCCTCTTAGCATTAGCTTTATTGGGTGCTCGATTGTTTGCCTGTTAGTTCTATTGTTAGCCAACTTCTTGTACTTTTACCTGAGTACTGGCACTTATGACTTCTGGTGACGACTTGTTCTCTTTCTGTAAGTCACTGTGGACGAAAGCTTCCGCTAAATGACTGTAATGTAATGTAAGGAGACATACAGACAGACGGATAACTAGACAGACTTACGGTGCCAGAAGAGAGAGAGAAATCATCCATCACGGTCGTGCTGGCTGCTGGTGTGAGCCCGGCGGTGGCGCCCAGCAGAGAGAGGGATGGAGTGACCCTTCTGAAAACAGCATCATGGAGGAGAATGCGATCAGCGCCGGAGTCTGGTAACTCAGCTCTATCCGGGGCCCCGTCTCCCAGAGCCTCCAGAGACGGGACGAGGTACCTTGAAACCCCTCAAAAAACGGTTAAATTGTTGTTACTGTTTCAACTGAAAAAAACACAGGGGTTTTGGAATGTGTTTATTCGTCTATATATATATCTATATATCTATAGATATATAGATATATATATATCTATATATATATATATCTTCACACACACATTCACAGATGCTTGCATGGTAATATTTAGAACAAATTATAATAGTTACATCATGATAGTAATTTGTTGCAAGGATATTTACAATTACACATATTCACATATGCACATATTACATATTTACAATTGCTGCACTACTGGCCCTTTAAAATGCTTTGGAATCCTCCACACGTACATATCATCCATCAGTCACTGTATTGTTCTTCTTGACTGGTTGACTGATTGACTGATCCAGAATGGGGAGGAAGCATTCCATTGTTTGTGTTTTATTGTATATAGTATTTTTATAGTATTTGTTTACAAACTCATACTGCGGGAGGGAATGGGGAGAAAGCATTTTATTGTACTGGTTGCAAATGGCAAATAAAAATCTTTATTATTATGTACTAAACTTCATCAGCCAAACTGGGCTAATGTTTGGTGTTTGTCGGTGTGATTGCACATTAGCATGCTATAGCATGACCGCTAGCATGCTAGTATTTTCCCCACAAAAACACCAGTTATTCAAATGCCCCTCAAAGTAGACCAGAATGGTTTCAAGAAACTGTTTCCTCAGCATCTTGGAACGACCCCATCCGTCGTCGAAACCCAAAGCCACAAAAACAAGATGTTTTCCATTTTCACTAAAGTTGTTTTCCGATTGTTTAATCACGTTTGATTAAATGTTTGGTTGTAGCATTTCATGACTGCAACCAAACAACACAAAACCAGCCATAAAGTACCATCATGGGGTAATTGAATTGGACTGCTTTGCGTGAACATGTACACCAATATCTCACAGCTCCTCCATAAAAGTTATACAGATTGATGGTCTTTGACATTTTATGTGCCTTCCCACAAGCAGACTTTAATTAACTTTGAGTCAGCAGCGCCACCGTCTCCAGAGCCAACCGCCCTGCTCAGCAGAGTTCACTCAGACATTGTCCCGTGCCTGAAGGTCTGAGGAGCTCACTGTTTAGATGTTTAGATCATTCGTCCTGAACTTCATTGTGGCGTTATTAGGTTAATATCAAGAGTGTGGTACACTTCAAGGGTGTCTGTCCCCTGTGGACAAACTGTTTGACTTTACCATCTGGATATCCTGAAGTACAGGACGAGCCACAAAGGCCCACTGAGAGGCAGTCAGAGCTGGTCCTGACCAGAGCTGGTCCTGACCAGAGCTGGTCCTGACCAGAGCTGGTCCTGACCAGAGCTGGTCCTGGCCAGAGCTGGTCCTGACCAGAGCTGGTCCTGACCAGAGCTGGTCCTGACCAGAGCTGGTCCTGACCAGAGCAGGTCCTGACCAGAGCTGGTCTAAGAGGCTTCTCACAGGGTTAAGGGTTCACTCTGTAACCAGTTCAGTTGCTAAATGTGTGAAATGTATCTTTGATTGAGGATCAAACTGTGGATATCAAAGCAAAAATAAGTTGTCTGTATAAGTTGTTAAATACAAAATAAAAAAATAAAAAAATAAAAAAATAAAAAAATAAAATAAAATAAAAAATATATATATAAATAAATATGTTAAACACCTTTTTTAAGTTAGTTTCAATTGCCATTGACCAAAAAAAGTCTGGGTCATGTCACTTGTACGTTCATAATGGTGAACTGACTTTTATCCCTGTGACATTCATGTGAATTGCTCAGGCTCCACTGTCTCTACAAATGCACTGGGGGAGGCAATGGTGGTGGTGGTGGGGGTGGTGGTGGTGGGGGTGGTGGTGATGGTGGAGGAGGAGGTGGTGGTGGTGGTGGTGGTGGTGGTGGATGGTGGTGGTGATGGTGATGGTGGTGGTGGTGGTGGTGATGGTGGAGGAGGAGGAGGTGGTGGTGGTGGTGGATGGTGGTGGTGATGGTGGAGGAGGAGGTGGTGGTGGTGGTGGGGGGGGGTGGTGGTGGTGGTGGTGGTGGAGGAGAAGGATGGTGGTGGTGGTGGTGGTGATGGTGGAGGAGGAGGTGGTGGTGGTGGTGGATGGTGGTGGTGGCGGTGGTGGTGGTGGTGGTGGTGATGAGGGTGGTGGTGGTGGTGGTGGTGAGGGTGGTGGTGGTGTTGGTGGTGATGAGGGTGGTGGTGGTGGTGGTGGTGGTGATGGTGGTGGTGGTGGTGGTGGTGGTGTTGGTGGTGGTGGTGGTGGTGGTGGTGGTGATGAGGGTGGTGGTGGTGGTGGTGGTGAGGGTGGTGGTGGTGGTGATGGTGGTGGTGGTGGGTGGTGGTGGTGGGGGTTTTGGAGCACCCAATATAGTTCATTAAATTTCCTGAAGGTGTGAGCTCCACCTCAGGCGTATATAGTAGCTCCGGGCTACTGGTCAGGACCCCATTAAAAACCCTCCATTAGCTTTCACTGAAGGACACGCTCATGTCCTCTCCATTCAGACCCGAGCCCATGACCAGCGAGCCCATACAGTGACCATGTACAATAAATATAGAGCGGCTCACAGAGGGGCATTCAGGTGGATCTGTTATACACAGCCCACATCTGGCTGACGGTTGCCATGGCTCCCGCAAACAACCGCTGTGGTTCGACTGTCCATCTGTGCTGAATACTGAAGTGTCATTCATGAAGGGCAGTTAAGGCTCTAAAACATCAACAATACCCTCAACGGAATAGCCTAACCCTAAGCCTAACCTATCGTTTACTTAGCAAAATAACAGTATAATCATAGAATTAAACTACAAGACATTCAAGATTGCTATTTGCAACGAGTTCAATGGAATGCTTTCTCCCTATTCACCCAATTTCCTACAACAATAATATACTAAACTATGCAATACTACACTATACTAAACAATACTATACTATACTACACAACACTACACACACACAACACACAACACACACACACACTTCTATACTATTCAATACAACACTATCCAATACTATACTATAAACAACACTATATGCGTTATGCTATATACTATACTATACTATACTATATCCTTTAAACAACACTATGCTATAACAATATTATTCACAATATATAAGAACAACGAGAACAATAAAGTGGCTAATGGGTGATATACTGTATAAACATGGTGGATGGTGCAAAAAGCATTTAACTTAATTAACTTGATATTTGCGTCCCTTCGTGGATCCATTTCCCTGTGTTTGGATCAGATGTCGTTGCCCTGACGATCTATAGCGACTGAACGCTGTCCAAGAGTCAGTCTCTGTTACCTAGTGGGCACGTCTCAACCCGGGCCAATCCAAGGCTTTTTCACGACACTGGACAGTTCCTCCGAGTGGCCAGTAGAGGGAGCAGTTTTCCTGTCCTCAACACAGCTGGACCCCAAACACCTGCCCTCCAGATGCTGGCTTCAACTGCATAGGAGGGATTTGTGGCACTTATTTTTTAGTCTCTCTCTCTCTCTCTCTCTCTCTCTCTCTCTCTCTCTCTCTCTCTCTCTCTCTCTCTCTCTCTCTCTCTCTCTCTCTCTCTCTCTCTCTCTCTCTCTCTCTCTCCTCTCTCTCTCTCTCTCTCTCTCTCTATCTTTCTCTCACAAACACACACACAGCCACACTCTCTCTCCCCCCCCCCCCCCTCCTCTCTCTCTCTCTCTCTCTCTCTCTCTCTCTCTCTCTCTCTCTCTCTCTCTCTCTCTCTCTCTCTCTCTCTCTCTCTCTCTCTCTAGCTTGACTCACTCTATCTCTCATTTTATATTACCCTCTCTCACATGCACACACAAATACAGACACACAGACACAGACACACACACACACACACACACACACACACACACACACACACACACACACACACACACACACACACACACACACACACACACACACACACACACACACACATAGACACACACACATACATACAACCTCAGTCTTTAAGCCCTGTCTATGAAGTGAACAATACACCCAGTTTAGTATTTTGAATGACATGATGAAGGCCTGGGTCCTGGAGCTACGGTGTCCTATAGGAACCAACCCACCACCTGACAACAGTCTGGAAGAGACACTGGGACCCCCCCCTCTCCCCCCCTCTCTCCCCTACCAAGACCCCCACACTCCTGACATCACTCCCACACACACCAAGCCCTCCCATCTGTGCTCTTCACACTCAATATACCTCCTCTAGCCGCCAAGCGGTGAATTATTTGCTTTATACAGTCCAGTAGCTACGAGCAATGCAAATACCAAAAGGTACAATTGGTGTCTTTTTTCTTCTGGTGTGAATCTGCACCTGGACTACTGGAGTAGAGATGGGGTTCAGATCAGAATGAGTTCAGAAATCTACTGATTGAGACACTGTGGATGAGTGATGAGTGATTGAGTGATTGAGTGATTGAGTGATTGACAGATTGACAGATTGACAGATTGACTGATTGACTGATTGACTGATTGACAGATTGACTGATCCAGAATGGGGAGGAAGCATTCCATTGTTCTTGTGTCACATAAATTAAAAAAACCCATCTTGAATCTTAAATCTTGAGATCCAGTGAGATGAGTGAACCAAGGCTGGTTGCAGTGAATTGATACCTCCAGGTACAGGCTGGTTGTCGGTTCGACCCCCAAAAGACCCCGAACTCAGTGGTTCCCAAACCTTGGGGTCGGAACCCCAAGGTCATATCATTCTGGGACCCTAGGAGATTGATAACTAAGACAGATATGGGATGATACTTTTTTTTACTGTTAAGTTTAAAGGGCCCTTATATACCAACAGTGGGGTTAGAGCGCTAGGGGAGGGGACCAGATGCACACCTCAATGGAAGAAGTTGGGATCCAATTTTCGGACCGAAACTTTGGGAACCACTGAGCTAACTGATGAGCTGGCTGTTATGAATGTGTGTGAACGTGTGTATGAATGTATGAATGTGTGTATGAATGTATGAATGTGTGTATGAATGTGTGTATGAATGTATGAATGTATGAATGTGTGTATGAATGTGTGTATGAATGTATGAATGTGTGTATGAATGTATGAATGTGTGTATGAATGTGTGTATGAATGTGTGTATGAATGTATGAATGTGTGTATGAATGTGTGTATGAATGTGTGTATGAATGTATGAATGTGTGTATGAATGTGTGTATGAATGTATGAATGTGTGTATGAATGAATGTATGAATGTGTGTATGAATGTATGAATGTGTGTATGAATGTATGAATGTGTGTATGAATGTATGAATGTGTGTGTGAACGTGTGTATGAATGTGTGTATGAATGTGTGTATGAATGTATGAATGTGTGTATGAATGAATGTATGAATGTGTGTATGAATGTATGAATGTGTGTATGAATGTATGAATGTGTGTATGAATGTGTGTATGAATGTGTGTATGAATGTATGAATGTGTGTATGAATGTGTGTATGAATGTGTGTATGAATGTGTGTATGAATGATGTGTGTATGAATGTGTGTATGAATGTATGAATGTGTGTATGAAAGTATTAACGGGTGTATGAATGTGTGTATGAATGTATGAATGTGTGTATGAATGTATGAATGTGTGTGTGTGAACGTGTGTATGAATGTGTGTATGAATGTGTGTGTTGTCAAGAGCTTTGAGTTTAAAAAGGGTGAGAGAGAGAGAGAGAGAGAGAGAGAGAGAGAGAGAGAGAGAGAGAGAGAGAGAGAGAGAGAGAGAGAGAGAGAGAGAGAGAGAGAGAGGAGAGAGAGAGAGAGAGAGAGAGAGAGAGAGAGAGAAGGATATATATTAGTTGGAATTAGTTGACCTGAGAAACGTCTCCAATGGTAGTTAAATATGTCTGGGTTTCCCTTTTATCAACTCGCCCACTGGAATGAATGCCTTTTCCAATGCTGCCATTTAAATGCAACCAAACTATTGAAAATATTTCTGCAGATTTGAGCGCATAAACACGTGCCCGCCGTTTTGGCGGGTCGTGCACACGCCTGCTTTATTTTGGGACCCGGCTCCACTTCTCAGATATTAAACACTCACAAAATGAATGAGTCCGCAGTGATATGCATTTTGCAGTATTTATTTTCCATTTCCGCCGCCGCGACATGGCACGCCAATAAAGAGAAGGCAGGCACACCATGCAGCGGGCGAGAGGAGGAGAAGAAGGTCTTTAATATTTGTCAGGGGAGAGAAAAGCCACATAATGGGTGTTCCCCCCTCTGGCCCCGGGTCAGCTCTGCGGTGGCCGCTGCCTGCTGCTGTGCGCTGTGAGATCGGGGAGCACCCGGGCCGGGCTCCGGGGTTGGCCGGAGAACAGTCGAGCGAGCGGCGCGCTGCAGTGCAGCTGCACGGAGAGTCGGAGCACCGCGAGAACCGCTCGGGGAGAGGCCGCAGAACCGCGCGGAGAACCCCGACATGTGCAACCCCCGGCCGCAGTTTACGGAACCGTGTGTTGTGAAACAGACATACGACACCGCACGGCGCTTCGCAGAGCTATTTTGGAACACGGTATATATATATGTCGTATATACCTAGAGGCGGAGCAGCTGCGGGAGAGATGGATGTGTGTGTGTGTGTGTGTGTGTGTGTGTGTGTGTGTGTGTAGTTCACATCACAATGTATGATGTCTTGACAGGCTTTCATCCGGGCAAGTCACCTTTATCACCGGCGTGTAGGATGTTGCTTTTATTGCTGTTTTTCGAGAGCCAAGAGGCCTCTTCATTACCGGTTGGGGTTTGACAAGGTAGTTTGGATATAAACACAACGAAAAGTCCCCTTCATAACCGCAGCATTTATTTGACAAGTCAAGTTTTAACATCCGATTGACCTCTTACCATCGAGTTACTCCGTGTTGGATGACTGGAAACAATATTGAATGTATCCTGGAACTTGGTTCCAGTATAAATGAAACATTCCATCAATTAATCAAAACAGCAGCAGGGACCTTGAACATTAATGGCTATTAATTATTAATTATTATTGTTACAATGTTTAATGATCAGAACGCGACCCACCCAGGGCTGGTTCCTAATGGACTCAAGCTGTGAATGGAGCCACTCTGTTGCTACTAGCAACCACACCAACACAACCACACCAACAAGATACCAACACAACCACACCAACAAGACACCAACACAACCACACCAACAAGACACCAACACAACCACACCAACAAGACACCAACACAACCACACCAACAAGACACCAACACAACCACACCAACAAGACACCAACACAACCACACCAACAAGACACCAACACAACCACACCAACAAGACACCAACACAACCACACCAACAAGACACCAACACAACCACACCAACAAGACACCAACACAACCACACCAACACAACCACACCAACAAGACACCAACACAACCACACCAACAAGACACCAACACAACCACACCAACAAGACACCAACACAACCACACCAACAAGACACCAACACAACCACACCAACAAGATACCAACACAACCACACCAACAAGACACCAACACAACCACACCAACAAGACACCAACACAACCACACCAACACAACCACACCAACACAAGTTTTAAAAGTTTAAAAATATAAATAAATCGTTTTAAAAGTCTTTTTATTCTATGCTATCAAACTCTCTCCACCTGGGTTTGATTCTCCAGGGAGCTCATTGCAAAAACACATAGAGATACAGTGACACTCACACACACACACACACACACACACACACACACACACACACACACACACACACACACACACACACACACAGACCCAGTGGTCGAGGGTGACATTTGGGGTTGATGCAAACCATTAGATATGTAGGTCCCACACACACACACACACACACACACACACACAAACACGTGTGTGTGAGAGTGAGAGAGAGAGAAAGAGAGAAAGAGTGAGAGAGAGAGAGAGAGAGAGAGAGAGAGAGAGAGAGAGAGAGAGAGAGAGAGAGAGAGAGAGAGAGAGAGAGAGAGAGAGGCAGCATTCCCATGCATGTGAAGCCTTGTCTTCAGCCCTGTGGCCTCATCCTGATGTGCGGAGTGGAGCACAAGCCACCACATCAGGCCTGGTGACACACACACACACACACACACACATACACTCACACACACATACACACACACACACAC
>CM051003.1:23328725-23333725 GCA_027704905.1 Muraenolepis orangiensis
CCCAGGACACAAAGCACTCCTTGGGATGGAGTCATTGAAATCACTCCCTCCTCCCTACATAGTGCACTACATAGTGATATAGTGATAAATCACTCCCTCCTCCCTACATAGTGCACTACATAGTGATAGTGAAATCACTCCCTACTCCCTACATAGTGCACTACATAGTGATATAGTGATAAATCACTCCCTACTCCCTACATAGTGCACTACATAGTGATATAGTGATAAATCACTCCCTCCTCCCTACATAGTGCACTACATAGTGATATAGTGATAAATCACTCCCTCCTCCCTACATAGTGCACTACATAGTGATAGTGATAATCACTCCCTCCTCCCTACATAGTGCACTACATAGTGATATAGTGATAAATCACTCCCTACTCCTACTACATAGTGCACTACATAGTGATATAGTGATAAATCACTCCCTACTCCCTACATAGTGCACTACATAGTGATATAGTGATACATCACTCCTACTCCCTACATAGTGCACTACATAGTGATATAGTGATACATCACTCCCTTCTCCCTATAAAGTGCACTACATAGTGATATAGTGATAAATCACTCCCTCCTCCCTACATAGTGCACTACATAGTGATATAGTAATAAATCACTCCCTACTCCCTACATAGTGCACTACATAGTGATATAGTAATAAATCACTCCCTCCTCCCTACATAGTGCACTACATAGTGATATAGTGATAAATCACTCCCTACTCCCTACTACACAGTGATATAGTGATAAATCACTCCCTACATAGTGCACTACATAGTGCGTTTGTCATTTTGTAGTGCTGTCTGAATGTAAAGTAAGAATTGTTATACCCTATATAGGGCACTCACTGTTTCCCACAATGCATCAGGAAAAGTAGTGTTCACCGATGGTCACTACTCAAACACAAATAGACCATCATGCATTGCGCTAAAATAAAAATAAAAATTCATTTTTTATATTGTATTAATTAATGGGAAATACGGTAATCAGTATATGTATTTATCATGAAATGCATGTCAGTATTT
This sequence comes from Muraenolepis orangiensis, assembly GCA_027704905.1. Lineage (NCBI taxonomy): Eukaryota > Metazoa > Chordata > Actinopteri > Gadiformes > Muraenolepididae > Muraenolepis > Muraenolepis orangiensis. The sequence continues at coordinate 23,329,760 of CM051003.1, forward strand.
ATTGGTAATTATTATTATCTTATCGTCATACCGGTAGTATGTGTTGGTCCACCAGCCCTAGCCAACGTAGATCTGGCCCCTTTTATTATGTGACAGCAATGACGTCATTAACGGAGACTCCAGTCATGTCCACTACAGGGAGTAGGAAGTAGGGAGTAGAGAGTAGGGTGTAGGGAGTAGGGAGGAGGGAGTAGGGAGTAGGGTGTAGGGAGTAGGAAGTAGGGAGTAGGAAGTAGGGAGTAGAGAGTAGGGGGTAGGGAGTAGGGAGTAGGGAGTAGGGAGTAGAGAGTAGGGTGTAGGGAGTAGGGTGTAGGGAGTAGGAAGTAGGGAGTAGAGAGTAGGGTGTAGGGAGTAGGGAGTAGAGAGTAGGGGGTAGGGAGTAGGGAGTAGGGAGTAGGAAGTAGGGAGTAGAGAGTAGGGGGTAGGGAGTAGGAAGTAGGGAGTAGAGAGTAGGGGGTAGGGAGTAGGGAGTAGAGAGTAGGGAGTAGGAGTAGGGAGTAGAGAGTAGGGGTAGGGTGTAGGGTGTAGGGTGTAGGGTGTAGGTTGTAGGGAGTAGGGAGTAGAGAGTAGAGAGTAGGGAGTAGGGAGTAGGTTGTAGGGAGTAGGGAGTAGGGAGTAGGGAGTAGGGAGTAGGGTGTAGGTTGTAGGGAGTAGAGAGTAGGGAGTAGAGAGTAGGGAGTAGGGAGTAGGGAGTAGGGTGTAGGTTGTAGGGAGCAGGGAGTAGGGAATAGGGAGCAGGGAGTAGGGAGTAGGGAGTAGGGAGTAGGGAGTAGGGGGTAGGGGGTAGGGAGTAGGGAGTAGGGAGTAGGGAGCAGGGAGTAGGGAGTAGGGAGTAGGGGGTAGGGAGTAGGGGGTAGGGAGTAGAGGGTAGGGAGTAGGGGTAGGGAGTAGGGAGTAGGGAGCAGGGAATAGGGAGTGATTTCGGACACAGCCACTGTTTATTATCATTATTATTATTATTATATTATTATTATTAACTTTAACCCTAATGTATAGGAGTTTTTCTACCCAAATAATACACACACTGGTAGTGGGAAAGGTTGGACAAACAGGTAGAAGGGTTAAGGATATATTTATCCATCATATTTTATGTATTTATTCTATAAAATATATATATTATATTAGTTTAAAATCCATGAATGAAATGCCCATAAAGGTAGTCTTTCCATTCCCCTCTATGAGTGACATGATATGGACTGACCCAATCAAATCAATCAGCCACACCTGTAGTCTAACCCAGCTGCTGTGTGACCCTAGCAGAGGTCAACTCAAATAAAGAGAAATGTATGAAATGTATGAAACCAAATATTTGTGTTATAGGAACTGGTTTGTGTACGAGCATCTCGTATGTTTGTGTGGAACCCCAGCCCACACGCTGGGCTTTTACTGAAGATGATTAGAAATGAAGAGAGACGGTCATTTAGAAAACGAGAGGCCTCATCGCTGACGAGACTCAGCAGTTATCTAACAATACAACTTTTATTGGACTACAATTAAATTAGAAATGCGAAATAATACAAATATAATTAATTTCAAAATAGAATAAAATAGCCTTTTCATTTTATTACAAATCTAAATCTAAATTTGAATGATTTATTCCTCTTTATTGGTCTTCATTTAACCCCCTAGTATTAGGAGCAGTGGGCAGCTATTGTATATCCAGGGCCCGGGATTAGAATTCATTAGAATTAAATTTGAAGTTGAGAATAGAATATAGAGTTATTAACGTATATAATATAATATGAAAGAATATAACGTTATTTCTCCTGGCAGTAGCTTATGAAGCCACAGACTAGCGGGTATAGCTTTGCTATATTTTAATGGTTGTGTTAACTGGTTCATGCTGTTGTTGTTACCGCTAGCAGCTAAAGAACACATGCCAGAGATTAGCCTGCTTTCCTTATATAGCCCTAACCCCCATCCTAACCCAAAACCTGAGAGAGAGAGAGAGAGAGAGAGAGAGAGAGAGAGAGAGAGAGAGAGAGAGAGAGAGAGAGAGAGAGAGAGAGAGAGAGAGAGAGAGAGAGAGAGAGAGAGAGAGAGAGGGAGGGAGGGAGATAGAAAGAGAAAGAGGGAGGGAGAGAGGGAGAGAGGGAGAGAGACGGAACTGGAGTGAAAGACAGGGAGCTTTGAAAAACAGATTAAAGAAAACATTCATGTAAGAAATGAACTGCGTAAAGCTAAGGGGAGCGTGAAGAGCAGAGAGAGAGAGTGAGAGAAGGATAGAGAGATAGCCAGCAAGAGTGAAAGAGAGAGAGAGAGAGAGAAGAGAGAGAGAGAGAGAGAGAGAGAGAGAGAGAGAGAGAGAGAGAGAGAGAGAGAGAGAGAGAGAGAGAGAGAGAGACTGGTGGATTCGAAGTGGAAACCACAGGAAAAAAAACCTCAGTGGCCAGAGCATCCATCATCCTGGTGTTACCGCGATGGGGAGAGACCAGTGACCTCACTAGCACATGTGCAGCCTCTTGCTGGTCGAGGCTCGGCTGGTCTGGGCCGGGCCTGGCTGCCCAGGGTTGGGCTGAGAAGGGAGCCGTAGAATTTAAATGGGTAGAAATGGCATTCCGAGCGTAATTCCTGTTGGTAATTTGGCGATTTTAGGGAGCTTTGGGTTAGATGTTTGCTTTTACTAGGCAGAGGCATGGGAAACCGAGGCTGGGATTAGAGAGAGAAGAAGAGGCCAGGTCAGAAGATGGGTAAACGGAAATACCGAGTGCAGAGTGTGTGTGGTTGGTGGCTGGTTCTAAGCAGCCTCATCTGGCCTGAGTCAGGCTGATCGCTCTGTGGCTGGTGAGGCTGCACACCTGTGGGTCCTCCTTGTTAATCAAGGCTCACAGGTTAAAACTGCCTCTACCACACACACACACTGGAGGAAGAGCTCTAGCATGTTCCATCTGCTCACCATGATTCAAACTCTTGCAATAAACCGGATTCCTCATTCACCCTGTGTGCTTGTCTTAAGGTGGAGCCCTCAAGCAGCCATTTTTTCAACTTGTGGCTGATTGCCGAGGCAATCCGATTTTCCCGACCTCTGCCCTCAGGTATTTAACTGAACTTGATTAAAGATATAAAGTTATTGTATAGAGGAAAGCCCAAGTCCAAACTGTACACACCTGAACACATCCAAACAATGGACCAGTAGCTAGTCCGAGGTCACACCATCAAGCCATGTTGACGGAGAAATACATCTATCGTCAGTTTAGGTGAGGAATATCAGGATCAAAATCAGTAAATTAGAGAGAAAGGAGAAGAACTGGTGACTTAAGTCCACAGTTTGATATCAAGTCTGGAAGGTGGAGCTTCTTTGTGAAGTGAATATTGTGAAGCAAAATAGTATTTGGTATTTAGAATGTCCTACATTACAGCAGAATGTCTTCGTACTCTTCCTGCCAATAGTGTCTACCTAGCAGGAGGTAAAACACTAAACATATACTTCTCCTGGTTTGGTGGGGTGTCGTCTACAGCTTTAATCGGGCCTGGAAAGTTGAGCCTGACAAGGCCCAAGCTCCACTGAATTCTGTCAGAACCCAACCCAAATCCACACTTCGATACCTTTAGCCTGAACCTGATTGCAGTTCAACATTTTTCTGAACAGGTTTTCATATTGAACATCATCGATGACCATGCCTTTGTTGCACTGAATTTCCGGTCTGTCACATTTCAACAAACTGTAAAACAACTTCTGCATTGGTCATCACACACCGGTTTATAATTGTGATTTTGCACTTTATCAAATCGGGCTTATGGTGTTATGGAGAACATCTAATAGACCAATTCCATCTATTGATATTGCCACAATATTGCAGGTTAACTATTGGTGCTTTCCCAAAATGTTTACACAATGACATGTTGAGAATCCCCAGTTATGCGGATACAAAGACTATGTGGGTGAAGACACATAACAGAACAGCTACAACAGTCTGGACAGTTCTGAACAAAATCAAATCAGAAAGACTAAACTTATCATGCCAT
>CM051003.1:23338725-23351225 GCA_027704905.1 Muraenolepis orangiensis
AACCCCCCCCCCCCCACCTCCTCATCAGGGGAGAGGATCTCTTTGTTAACCCCTATGCTCTTCCCCTATCCCTCCCCTGAATGCATGTATGCATAGACACACCTTTGCTGTACATGGATGGACACATACACACAAACACACACATAAATGAATGGCAATGCAAACACACACACATACACACACAAACACCCAAACCCACACATAAAGACACCTGACCTCAGTGGAATAAGGTCCTCAGATGCAGCGGTCGTCACACACACATCAGAAGGTCTGTGTGACATGTGTCGTGTGTCACATCAGGCGCAGAGGAGGATAAGGTTTCATGACTTTACACGCCAAGCATTTTGTATCACTTAAACATCCTGCAGAAAGACACACAAACACACACACACACACACACACACACACATACAATCTACCTTGAAGCTTTTTCCATGGGGCCGTCCATGTCAAACAAATGGCTAGTCAGATGAGAAGCTGGCTAGGTGGGAGGGGTGCAGAGGCTCAGAACACCTGCAGGTCGGACAGGGAGAGAGTGGAGGGAACATCTTCCCTGTAGTTAGGCACGTGGAATGTCTGCGTCTCCTCTCACACATGTGTCTCTGTGTCTGTCTTCAAATGGACACTTTGAGCTGCCATTGCCAAACATGTGTTCTTATTATTGCTGATTTTCTTAGCTGGCTTCCCTCAGCCAGCTCTGAGCCTTTGCTATAAATCACTGTTGCAAACAAGCTATTACCTCACTGACCGTTTTTTTGGACATTTAACAAAAATGACCTAATTTGACAAAGGAAGAAAAATATGACCAATTCATCAATATGAGATGGAGACTCGAAGACTGTCTGTCAGTCAAACCCTGGCCCCCGTATAGCCAGGCTGACGTGGGTGCCCTCGGGCAGCAGGGGGGAGAGAGGGAGGAAGGAGATATGGAAGAAAGGGAAGGAGAGCGAGGCGGAATGTGAGGAATGAGTGGCAGGTCCCAGCAGGACCACGCAGCCACAGCACCTCCACACAAGGAGGACAGACTAAGCAGAAATAAATGGCCCAGGACCTTGAGTCTATCTCGCTCTCTCGTCTCCTCTCTGTTTCTCTCCCTCGCTCACTCTACCTCCCTCTCTCTCTGTCGGTCTGCATCTCTCTCTCTCTACCTAGTGATCTCTGTCTCTCTGTGTCTCTCTCCCTTATTCTGTGTCACTGATTAGCCTGGGTCGATGGCCATTCAACATTCAACTCACAACATCAACATTCATTTCATCTCTTATCTTTCTTAAAAACTACAGAAATTATCCTGAAGTAATGCTTTACACTTCAAACAGTGCTTACATCGTTCAGGGCAATTAAAAAATAATTACATTCAAATAATTGTATTTAGGAACAAGACTCACATGGTAGGAGGTTCCATACAAGACAACAAACAGTAGATGTTAACAGCAGTGCAAAATGTCCTGTACACGGGTCATGTGATGTTAAGATGAGTGGTGTGAGAGGGCGTGGCTTGGTGTCTCTCTAGACGAGGGAAGCGGGAGTGGAAGTGAACCTAACACGTCGCCCTACCTCCGATGACGGATGGGGATGATATTGCGGCGTTCCTCAAGGCTTTCCTCAAGCTTCCAGGCTTTCGCAGGCAGCGCTCCGGCTGCTACCTCCCCTCGTACCCCGAGCTCTGGCAAGCATCGCTGGACCGCCTCGGAATCACCCCGAAGGGGTACCTGGGTCGGCTACGGGAGCTACAGCTCGAGCCAGAAGACCTATGCCCCTCTCGCCTATGCCCATCGGCTCCTGGAGGTAGCAATCAGATGGCTTATGCCAGATGAGGGGCATAACCCCACATCCCGCTCTCGCACAAACCCCCAGAGTTTTCCAACCCAGGTCTGGTCTTGCCCTCAGCTTCAGGACCTCCACGGGGGAACCTCAAGCACAGGGGTAAGAGTGCTTGCGGTGCGGCAAACCTGTTTTCTAGCATGTTGCGAAATTCAGGGAGTAAACAGACCCTGATACACCAAAGCCTGGTTCGGCCCAGGGCTTTATTGGAGGCATCATGAGTGAATATTGCATGGGGATGTCCACAGCAATCCTCTAGTGACTCTAAATTAGCTTCCATGGAAAAAATAATAGAGTGAAGGCCGTGGTGATTTCCCACTTGTCATGCCCTTTATTACAGGACTAGGCACTGATTGGTCAGGCTTCCGTAGGTTAGTTTCAGAGGAGAGCGGGTGTACATGACCAGTAGGGGTATGTGGAATGTGCACTGTGCTCAGCAGTGATACGAGGTGGCCGGGCGCTGCCAAGGTGGGGAGGAGCTTGAGGTGTTGGTGGGACTAGGCTCCACCTGTCCCTCAATTCCCCCGGTGGGAGATTTTTTTTACCCTTGCAGTTGAGGGACGACGCTGATAGTCAGCTGGTACCTCCTTTGGTACGTCATTACGTTCCCACACTTAATTATAATCAGGGACATATTATATAAGGTTTGTCGTGACACTTAGTAAGGGGAAGAGGTGAGCAAACTGCCCGTACTGAGGAGCCGTCGGGAAATGTTCTTCCAGGTGGCTCACAGCAGGCCGATGGGGGGTCATCAGGGGGTCATCAGGGGGTACTCTAGACACAAAACCGGATACTGGCCCAGTTCTATTGGCCGGGGATTCACGCAGATGTACGTCGGTGGAATGCATCCTGTTGGGAATGTCAGCTGCTAAACCCACCGGGCACCCCAAAAGAGCCGCTGCACTCCTTACATCTAATTGAGGTTCCGTTCCAGCAGATCACTATGGACCTCATCAGGCCACTAGATCGAAACTCATGGGGGCACCGCTTTGCATTGGGCATAGTTGATTGTGCAACCCGGTATCCCGAGGTGGTGCCACTACATTCAATTTTGGCAAAGAGCGAAGTGCAGGCACTGTTTCAACTAGAGTTGAAAGTTGGAAGTCCACAACAGATTCTAACAGATCAAGGCACTTTGTATATGTCACGTACACTACACAATGTTTATGGGTTGCTTGGGGTTAAGTCCATTCAGACCAGCGTGTACCATCCCCAGACTGACATCTGATGGAGCAGTTTAATAAGAGGTTTTAAGAAAGTCCATGGTGTGCAAGTTTGTGTGCAACAGTCAGTTTCCCGTACCGGGCTCGAACTGACGACCTCTGGCATGAGAGGCGATGTTCTAACATTCAAGCTAAAACCAATCGGCCCTAGCTTCATCACTAGAACTTCTATTTAGGCGTCGGGAGTGAGATTTACCGCACAGCGCCACCTACTGGCGTCCGTTACACATGCGCGAGGATCGTCGTAATTGGGATAAAACCCTCAATTTTTTCAGAAGGGGTTCCTCAGGCCTCCACAGGGTTTTCCCCATTTAACTATTGTTTTGTAGACGGCCTCAGGGTGTCTCGTATCTAATTAAAGAAAACTGTGTGGAGGGTCCAAGCGCCTGTAAAAACAAGGTCCAGTACACCATGGACCTGAGAGCAAAGCTCCATGCATTGGGTCAAATATCACCCACTACCAGCTCAAAATGACTCGCCAAGCAGCAAGGACCCTTCGTGGTCACATGGGCGATTGGGGAATGTCGACTATGAGGTGTTCCGACCCAGGGGGCGGCAGCGATTCATCCTCTTCATCCATCAAAGCGCCGGAATGAGGTACGATCAATTGCTCAGTGTGGCGTCACCGTGTGGTACGGTAACACCACTGCACGGGACAAGAAAGCCATCCAGAGGGTCGTGAGGACGGCAGAGAAGATCATCGGTTGTGCACTTCCATGCATTGAGGAACACGCCTGTCAGTCAGCTGAGGTCACCCAGTGACAACAATGTTTTGGAGACTTCCTCTGTCCTCTGTCGGTGCGTACTTGGCTCATTGACCTCCATATGAGAATACCTGAACACAAGCACACAATCGGAGGGAGGAATTAAAGGCCATGCTGGAAATGGGTGGTGGTCTAGCCCCATCATGCTCGCGCCCATGTCTGATGGGTCTATTCACTTCTGTGTTGACTACCACAAGGTGTTCCGGACCGGGTTAACAAACTCCTGGATTGGTTGGACATTGCTCGTTTTATTTTTTCCGACACTGGATCTAACCAACACTGGATCTAACAACTGGATCTAACCAACACTGGATCTAACCAACACTGGATCTAACCAACACTGGATCTAACCAACACTGGATCTAACCAACACTGGATCTAACCAAGGCCTATCGGCAGATTCCCTTGTTTCCAGAGTCCAGGGCTTTTTCCAGCCCATACGGTTTGTACCAATTCCGCACACTTCCATTTGGGTTGTTCAGGGTTCCGGCCACCTTCCAGCGCCTCATGGATGTATTATGGAATATGCTGCTGCCTACTTCAATGATGTCATTATTCAAACGACAGCTAGCAGCAGCATAGTCAGCAGGTGGCTGAATCAGTCTCAGAGGCGTGCGGGGCTGGCGGCCAACCCAAAGAAGTGTGCGATTGGACGGAGAGAGGAACGGCATCTGGGGCACCACTCAGGCGGTGGGAAGGTGCGCCAGCAGGTAGACAAGACAACGGCTATCGCAGCCTGTCCCCTGATTAGTTGATTATTTCCATTTAGAAAATGTGATGCTGCTTGGCGGCCACGGGAGCCAGGTTCGGTTAGTGGTGATCGTGCCACCTTTTATGTTATGCTCCGAGGCTTACGTTCCTGTGAAATATCCCTAAGAGGCAGACGATTATTATTTTGACTGCCCGAGTCCGAGTCCGATTGATGTCCGTTGAATTAAACGATTTGTTGAACCTGCCTGAGCGTCATAGAATATCGTCATAGAATATCCCGAGCCCTGACAGTCACGATAATCGGCAACAAGATGACTAAATGGAAGAATTATCTTCCAGACTTAAGAGAATGTAACATTCAAAGAGATGGCACATCAAAGGAGTCCTCAGCACCGATTACAATTAAACCTTCATGTTCTCCAGACCATAATTGACACTGTGCATCTCCTGCTACAGAGGGTGGCAAATGAGTGTATCGCTGGTAGTGGTTTGTAACTTAATGTAGAAGCAGTCAAATTAGCACCCTAAAAAGCGGCAGATACATGTTGGGGTTTGATAATGACACACACACACACACACACCACACACACACACCACACACACACACACACACACATTATCAAACACACACACATTATCAAACACACACACACAGACACACACATTATCACACACACACACACACACACACACACACACACACACACACACACACACACACACACACACACACACACACACACACACACACACACACACACACACACACACACACACACATTGTCACACACACACACAATATCACACACCAAAAAGCCAAACACACACACACACACTATCACATACACACACACACATTCAAGAAAACCACAGTTAAAGGAAAAAACAAACTGTTCATCCCCGTAATCCTACCTGATGGTCCAGCTGTGCTGGGGGGCGTTGGTACAGATGGAGAAAACCAACAGAATCTTCTGAGTCCGGACAGCTGTGGTGGAATGTACTGAAATGTACTCACTCACATCACTACTGTATTGGTCGGTTGGATAGGAATGCTTGATGCTTGTACTCTATTGCAAAACTTGTAACTGGTGCACAGGATAACACTATGGCGAACCTTAGAGAGAGAGAGAACCTTAGGGCTCCTACAGTCTGTTGTTTGGACCAAGGTCTATCTGAGGGCACATCTCACAGGAAAGAGCCCTTCAACTACACATGCATGCAGACCTGACCGGTCAACCACCACCACCACCACCACACGTGGACTTCAAAGGAGAGCGTGACATGGACCACTGGATACGGGGAGGCACCGACGAACACCGCATCACATACATGCACATGAGGAAGACACGCACACACATACTGACCGTTCACACACACACACACACACACACACACACACACACACACACACACACACACACACGCACACACACGCCTCATCTCAGGCCTTCCTATTTGGTCACAACACAGCTAGGGTTGGGGCTTCCATGGGTCAGCATCACATGAGGAGGAGGGGGGGATGGGGGATGAGGAGGTGGAGGAGGAGGAGGAGGAGGAGGAGGAGGAGGAGGAGGAGGAGGAGGAGGAGGAGGAGGAGGAGGAGGAGGAGGAGGAGGGGAGGAGGAGGAGGAGGAGGAGGAGGAGGAGGAGGAGGAGGAGGAGGAGGAGGAGGAGGAGGAGGAGGAGGAGGAGGAGGAGGACAAAACATAAATAACCCTCTGAGGAGCAGGGAGATTAAAGGGTACCAGTGGTTGTCCCCTTATATGTTACCTTATTAATAAGGCTAATCATATGCTCTGAGAGGCTTTGAAGGTCTTCGGGTTGATGATGCAGCAAGTTAACTCATAGGGTAGATAAGTTTGATCAAAGCCGCAGAGCGATCACAGGTCACCGGTAAGGAGGACGGGTCAGGGCTTATGCAGTGGTAGAGACAAGGACACAAAGAGAGAGAGAGAGAGAGAGAGAGAGAGAGAGAGAGAGAGAGAGAGAGAGAGAGAGAGAGAGAGAGAGAGAGAGAGAGAGAGAGAGAGAGAGAGAGAGAGAGAGAGAAGGGGTGGTGTCCTCCACCGCATGTTTGTGCAGAAAGCATTTGAACTTTTAGACAGAACACTTCTGAGCTAAACAAAAAATCGTTTCGATGTCAATCAAATGTGAGACGCCATGCTGGAGCACGTACAGCAGATTACACACACACACACACACACATACACACACACACACACCACAGAGGATTTATTCATGATGCTGCTGCACTACTGGCACTTTAAAATGCTTTTTAAATGCTTTTTGCACAATTCAACATATGAATATATCACCCATTATTATACATATTATTATTATTTGTATTGTTCTTTTTATTGTGTATATAATTGTTATAGTACAGTGTTGTATAGTATTACTATGGTAGTAGTATAGTATATTGTCCTAAATTGTAAATGGAAATAGGGAGTAAGCATTCCATTGTACTTGTTGCATATGGAAAATACAAATGTTGAATCTCTTGAATCTCTATAATACTACACTGTACAATATTATACGATACCAGAGGTTCTGACACTTTTTTGGGGCCAAGGACATAGTCCTATGACTATGAACTATAACAAGACATAGTCCTATGACTATGAACTATAACAAGACATAGTCCTATGACTTTAAACTGTAACAAGATGAACAGCAACAACATAACAAGACATAGTCCTATGACTTTAAACAGTACAAATATGTGGTATAGTCATAATAAACCTGTATATAAAATAACAAGTCTAAGTCTGACTTTCATTAAGTGCTTCAACTTTCAAATATTGAACGTATTCAGACAGGTTTACAAAAGCTCTTACAAATCATAACATAAGTTATCATAACAGCATTTCAGAACACATCAAAGTAATTAAGCCCATGCCTGTGTTTTGGGGTTTGTCCTTATATTAAATCTAATTATATTCCAGATGATTTGTAATCAGATGTCACTTTAGCTTGGCTCGATAAATGGCTTTGGTTACGATTTGAACTGACCAGACTGACTGAAATATCGATCTTTTTAGCTAATTAGCCGAGCTACGCAGCAGCAGAAACGGTTTGTTGCGAGTGAAGTGAATGAGTCATGATTGAGGTGATGTGTCACAATCACATCAGAGTTTATATTGGACGAAAGCTAACATGGTTGGGAGTAATGAACAGAATATGCTTGTTTGATCAGCGCAAATGGTCCCCGTCTGTAGGTATGCAAACAGAGCAATTACATTTTTTTTTTAATAATAATAATATACTGTATATATATATTTTTTTTTATTATTTCTTTTTTTACAATTGAACTACTTATTTCACGGAGACCCCTGGCTGACCCCCATAGATAGATAGATAGATAGATAGATAGATAGATAGATAGATAGATAGATAGATAGATAGATAGATAGATAGATAGATAGATAGATAGATAGATAGATAGATAGATAGATAGATAGATAGAGATTGATGTTTTCCGTCCATCATCTTCCAGCTCTGCCTCTACTGTAGAGGGTGGGTAAGTTGGGTTAAGGAATTCCTCCCAAGTGCTCCTTCCACCGCCCGATCACCTCCTCAGTTTAGGTCAGCAGGGTCCCACCCTTACTGAAAGCAGCTTGGATGGATCCACGCTTCCCCTTCCTAAGGCGCCGGACAGTTTGCCAGAACCACTTTTGTGCCGACTGAAAGTCCTTCTCCATGGCTTCTCTGAATTTCTCCCACACCCGCTGCTTTTGGCCTGTCGATACCTCGCAACAGTGTTTTTTAATATATATTTTTTTTGTGTCTCATAGCCCAGAAGGCCTCCTTCTTCAGTCGGACGGCTTCCCTGACTACCTGTGTCCACCACAAAGTCTGAGGGTGGCCGCCCCTTGAGGCACCAATGACCTTGAGGCCACAGCTCTTAACCGCAGCTTCAGCAATAGAAGCTTAGAAAAATCGCAACACTGGTTTAATGTCCCCAACCTCCACAGAGATGCCGGAAGTTGAAGGTCTCCCGGACAGGGGCATCCGCCAGACGTTCCCAGTTCACCCGCACTACACGTTTGGGCTTACCGGGTCTGTCCAGAGGCTTCCCCCGCCATCTTACCCAATTCCACCAGATGGTGATCGGTTGACAGCTCTCACCCAAGTGTCCAAAACATGGGGCCTCAGGTCGACACGATAACAAAATTGATCATTGACCTTCGGCCTAAGGTATTCTGTTACCATGTACACATATGAGCATCTTAATGTTTAAACATGGTGTTTGTTACGGCCAATCTATGACTAGCACAGAAATCCAATAACAAAACCCCACTCCGGTTCAGATCAGGTAAGCCATTCATCTCCATCACGCCCCTGCAAGTTTCCCCATCGTTTGTTGAAGTCTCCCAGAAGGACTATGGAGTCCCCTTCAGGAGCCCCATGCAGGACTCCATCCAGGGTGTCCAGGAAAGCCGAATGTTCCGAACTGTTGTTTGGCGCATAGGCACAAACAACAGTTTTCTTCCCCATGACCCTAAGGTAAAGGAGGCGACCCTCACGTCGACCGGGGTAAACTCCAACATAGCGGCACTCAGCCAGGGACTTGTGAGTATCCCCACACCCGCCCGAAACTCCAAAGAAGGACAGAGTCCAAGAGTTCCAGAGCCAGTGCTGTGCGAGGTCAGCCCCACCAGATCAAACTGGTAGCGCTCCACCTCCCGCACAAGCTCAGGCTCCTTCCCCCCCAGAGAGGTGACATTCCACGTCCCCAAAGCCAGTCTCTGTCTCGGGCTCCGGCCACCAGAGGCTCACTGACGGGCACTCCTTCCAGGTCTGGCTCCGGAAAGGGGCCCCGGGCTTCCTCCCAGGGTATCCTCACTTCTTCTTGCTTGTCCATTGAAGTCTTAGAACCATTCTTAGTCTGGCCCCTCCCCTGAGACCAATCTGCCATGGGAGACCCTACCAGGAGAACTAGGTCTGTAGCCACACAAACAACGTCTTTGACGTGAGCTACACAGGCCTTAAACAAAAGTCTCCCAGGTTGAGGAGCCAAACTCCATGGATTAGATCCACCTGTTTGTGAGAGAGAGAGAGAGAGAGAGAGAGATCGATCGATAGATAGATCGATCGATAGATAGATCGATCGATAGATAGATAGATCGATAGATAGATCGATCGATAGATAGATAGATAGATAGATAGATAGATAGATAGATAGATAGATAGATAGATAGATAGATAGATAGATAGATAGATAGATAGATAGATAGATAGATAGATAGATAGATAGATAGATAGATAGATAGATAGATAGATAGATAGATAGATAGATAGATAGATAGATAGATAGATAGATAGATAGATAGAGCGATAGAGAGATAGAGAGATAGAGAGATAGATAGATAGATAGATAGATAGATAGATAGATAGATAGATAGATAGATAGATAGATAGATAGATAGATAGATAGATAGATAGATAGATAGATAGATAGATAGATAGATAGATAGATAGATAGATAGATAGATAGATAGATAGATAGATAGATAGATAGATAGAGAGAGAGAGAGAGAAAGGGAGAGAGAGGGAGAGAGAGGGAGAGAGAGAGAGAGAGAGAAAGGGAGAGAGAGAGAGAGAGGTTTATTTTTAAGCAGAGGAAAATCCTCATCATTTATTCAGGGAAGTCACCCAAAGACATGTGAGGTAGGACCCACTCACAGAGGGAGGGGATGGGCCGGGATGAGATTGGATGACAGCAGCAGTAGCAGATGTGAGAGTAGGCCAAGCGCACACAGCCCAGGGCTTCTGGCCCCGCACACTTGTTCACTGTGCGCCACTTGGCAAACCCTTTAATGGAGGACGATGACTGGCAGTAAAAAGCTGAGCACATCATATCCATAGTTAATCCTCTCTGTCCTCTCCATGAAGACGTGGTTCTGTTCTCCAGTGCCGCCTGGCCTCCCAGGAAGACCTAAGCCCAAGTCACGTGACACGGGGAGTTTTTGACTTAAAGAGCAACCGTCATGTGCAGCTATTCTTCAATACAAGAGAGTCATACGCGTCACACCACGAAACCACAGTCTGCGACGCTCACTCTGTTTCCGGGAAGAAATGATCGCAGAAAAGTTGGACCCCTGACGTCATTGGTCCAGGATTCTCCATTGGAATTGCAATTCACAACACAGATTTGTTTTTTAGTTTGATAAAATACCAAACCCTGATGTGTCAATACTCGGGTTACGATCCCATGGCCTTTGGGCCCCGTTAGTTAGTGGGCATCAGATCGCAAGAAAGAAGTTGAAGTTGAAGTTCCTCGTCTTAATTTTTAACCGGCTTGAAACGACACAATGAGCTATATTAGCTTTGCATGCTAATACAACGCTGTCTATCTTCTCAGTCAGTGACGGTGAACCTCACTTACATATTTATCACCATCATCAGTTTTAACTTTTCATCAATATAACACCCCGCATCCCTGTTTGATTTAAATGTGTGTGTGTGTGTGTGTGTGTGTGTGTGTGTGTGTGTGTGTGTGTGTGGTGTGTGAGAGCGTACGTGTGTGTGTTCGTGTGTGTGCGGGCGTGCGTATGTATGCATTTGCGTATGTGTGTGTGTGTGTGTGTGTGTGTTTGTGTGTGTGCGTGCGTGCATGTGTGTGTGTATGCATATCTCTCTCTCTCTCTCTCTCTCTCTCTCTCTCTCTCTGTCACTCTCTCTCTCTCTCTCTCTCTCTCTCTCTCTCTCTCTCTCTCTCTCTCTCTCTCTCTCTCTCTCTCTCTCTGTCACTCTGTAGCTATTGTGTAGAGCTTTTGGTACCCGATGGTATTTTCTCGACACTGTCTCACTCCCTCTCGGTCATCCAGAGCATGGAAGTCAAACCTTAGCGGTACACATGTCAGCTCAGGTGGAGCAGAACATCCGGGCTGGTGTTAAAAGCTTGTCCTCGCCGGCCCCCGGGCCGTCAATAATACATGAAGGAGGGCCACACACCACAGCGATCCCTCTCTGCTCTCCCGCCGCGTCCCTGGGTGGACACGCCATGAATTAGTAACACGGATCAAACTGTAGCGTTAGCACAGATCAAGTATTTGCAGGGACGCTGAGGGGCTGACGTGCCCGATGCGTCTATGAGATAATGCGAATGTGAGCTCATGTGAGCTGTAATTGTTCTCTGTTCTTGTCACATGGATATTTTATACGGAAAGAGAGTGAAGGACTTTCCGGAGAGAAGCGCGTTGAATTATTAAGCAGCCCAACACGGATGTCTATCTTTAGAGATGAAGTTGTGAGTACAGAATAATCGGACTACATTTTCTAACCCCAATACGCATTAGGAAGTCTTTAGAAACTCATTTTATTATGTGAACTTCCCAGGCCGGTATTGTCTGTGGATTTCTATAAAAAATTATGTATTTCTTACATGGAGGAAAAATATATATAGTGTATTCATCCACTGGACGGGTGTTCTTCCGGAAATAGCTGGTTGGTCTGTGATGGAACTATCAGGACGAGAGGCCTGCTAGTTCTATATCCCTATAAATAAATGAATAGATAAATATGAATATGCCTATATTTGGTGCATGCTTTTATCCAAAGCGTCTTGAGTGCATACATCTCTTAGCATGGCTGACCCCCAGTGGGAATTGAACCCTAGGCCCCTAGGCCCCCACGCTCAGGCAGTTGGTTCTGTCCGGTGGACCTGGTCCCCTCTGTTGGGTCCACCTGACAGAGGCACCCATCCCATACACACGGACCCAATGCCCTTCTCCTCAGTGCTTTGGCTTCTCATCTCCTGTCAGTGAGTCTCAACCTTAATGTTTACCCCACAAACACTTTTGGTGGAGCTCTGTGGACCCTTCAGGTGGCTTGTCCCAAACACTGCCGCTCTGTTCCTCGCACGGCATACCTGTACCTGTTCAGGAATTGAATTGACAGCTAAAATAGTTTTTAATCAAGTGAAAATTGCCCCGGTGAGTCATCATGCCGGGTGTTTAATCACCATATTTGGAACCGT
>CM051003.1:23353725-23356225 GCA_027704905.1 Muraenolepis orangiensis
AGAATATATAGAGATCTAGACGTGCCCCATCCACGTGCAGCGGGATACTGGACCTCCTGTCGGACCGCCGCCAGGTGGTGAGGATGGGCAGCACCACCTCAGAGCCACTGACCCTCAACACGGGAGCCCCCCAGGGATGCGTGCTGAGCCCTCTCCTCTACTCCCTCTACACCCACGACTGCATGGCTATGCACAGCTCCAACGTCATCATCAAGTTTGCTGACGACACGACAGTGATGGGCCTTATCGCCGGCGACGACGAGACAGCCTACAGGGAGGAGGTCGGATCGCTGGAGCAGTGGTGCCAGGAGAACAGCCTCGCCCTCAACGTCAAGAAGACCAAGGAGCTGATGGTGGACTTCAGGAAGCAGAGGGGAGAGCACAGCCCTATCTCCATCGACGGTGTTGCAGTAGAGAGGGTCAGCAGCTTCATGTTCCTCAGCGTGCACATCTCCGAGGACCTCACATGGTCCATGCACACCACACACGTGGTGAAAAGGGCCCAACAACGCATGGGCCCCCGCATCCTGAGAACATTCTATAACGGCACCATCGAGAGTGTTCTTACAGGGTGTATCACCGCCTGGTACGGGAACTTCACCGCACTCGAGTGCAGAGCGCTTCAAAGGGTGGTGCGGACGGCCCAGTATATGGTTGGAGTGAGCTCGCCTCCCTCCTGGATATATACAACCAGCGGTGCGTGGCCAAGGCCAAACGCATCATAAAGACATGCCCACCCCAGCCACGAACTGTATTCACTGTTACCGTCAGGCAGGCGATACCTCAGTATCATGTGCCGTACAAATAGGCTTAGAGATAGCTTCCACAGTCAGGCCATCAGGCTGCTGAACAAGGGCGTATAGCATATAACAATGTATATTGTATTACATTGATTTACATATACATATTGCTCTTTTCTGTGCCGATATTTAGCATTTTATAAATTGCATTTTAATTTTTATTTTTATTTTTTAACTTTATTCTATTTTTATTCTATTTTTATCTTATTTTTATAACTGCTGTCTGTCGTCGGGTTTTGCACATAAGATTTTCACACCACTGCTTTATACTTGTGTAAACTGTGAAGTGACAATAAACTTGACTTGACTTGACTTTAATACGTATGTCCTTTACACCTGACTGTGGGTGACTGTGACTCTTATTTATATATTTAGTAAGTCCTATTTTATATATTTGTATATCCTTGGTTTATAGGCCTACATATTTTATTAAAGTTCTTTCAATTTTTTTTGGAATATTTTGCACACTTTCCGTAAGGCACTGCCCGTTCATTTCACTGCACGTCATTTGGGACACACTTAAAACAAGATGGATAGAATAAAAGATACATCCATAGATAATGACCCACAAACATCTAGGATTCTTTTCAATATTATGTTATTTCTTTATTGCTTTACAAATATTAAGTTATCCACAAAAAAAATAACTTAGATAATAACCATATTAAAACATAAAAAAAGACATACATACATACATACAAAAAAAACACACATTTTGGTGATGACACCAAGAATTCCTGAACATTATGTTGCATTGTGCAAACAACTTATATCTGCATTTACAAAAAGGATCTTTGTCAAAACAATATTAGAAATCGTCTTAGTTTAGATCTTTTTCTTTTCAACACAGAAAATTGTATTTGCCTTAAATAAATTACACACACTGGTAAGACGTACTCATGGTAAGATCTGGAAACACCCGGGGACGGTGGTTTGCTTCTGCTCCTGCTAGACATCTAACACGCCCATCAGGACAAGCCCAACATCAGTACATCGGAGGTGATAGGTAGCAACAGAACAGGTGAGACCGTACAGACATACAACAGACTGGGGCTAAGTGGACACAGTGGGCACACTGCATCACAGAAGCAGGGAATGTGTCGACCAATGTCGGACAATGTATGGTTTTATCAACACCTCGGTTTATCACAATGTGTGTGCTGAGAGAGAGAGAGAGAGAGAGAGAGAGAGAGAGAGAGAGAGAGAGAGAGAGAGAGAGAGAGAGAGAGAGAGAGAGAGAGAGAGAGAGAAGGGGACAGACCAGTGGTGTCCTCCACTGCATGTTTGTGCAGAAAGCATTTGAACTTTTAGACAGAACACTTCTGAGCAAAACAAAAAATCGTTTCGATGTCAATCAAATGTGAGACGCCATGCTGGAGCACGTACAGCAGATTACACACACACACACACCACAGAGTTCTGTCTTTAGGAATGCCTAACCGTTTGTGAGTGAGTTGGGCCCCGGAGGGCCCCAGAGAGCCCCATAGAGGGCCCCAGAGAGGGCCCTGGAGTGGGCCCCGGAGACGGCCCCTCAGAGCCCCATAGAAGGCCCTGGAGAGGGCCCCGTAGACGGCCCTTGAGAGCCCCTTAGAGGGCCCCGGAGACGGCCCTTGAGAGCCCCTTAGATGGCCCCGGAGAGGGCCCCTGAGAGGGCCCCAGAGAGGGCCCGGAGAGGGCCCCAGAGAGGGACCCTGAGAGGG
>CM051003.1:23368725-23376225 GCA_027704905.1 Muraenolepis orangiensis
CTCCTCGCTGACCGCCCTCATTGTCTTGTCTGGTGCGTCAGTTCTTCAACAGCGGACCCAGCCCACCCCACTAATGGCTTTCCTCAAGTGAACATCTCTCACCTCCGGCAAGCAGGTTCTTGGCAAAAACAGCGAATCGTTAATCATTCTCATGGACTTGATATTGAACTCAATCGACCTTATCGTGTCGGAATGGCGGTGGCTTTGAGGGTTTAGCCGGCAGACGGGTCCGTCGACTGAGGCCCTGCCAATACCAAACATTTAACACAAAGGGATCTACCTGGTGACGCCTCATTTACATAATCATGACAGTCCCAATAGCCTGACTTCATAACCCTGATGACTCACCGAGAGGAAAACTACCATTGTATCATTAAGATGGGGACTGTTCTGAAGCAAGGTTCTTCCTTACTGTTCAGGCTTAGGGTTAGGGTTAGGGTTAGGCTTAGGGTAAGGCTTAGGTTTAGGTTTAGGTTTAGGGTTAGGGTTAGGGTTAGGGTTACGGTTAGGGTCAGGGTTAGGGTTAGGGTGAGGGTTAGGGTAAAGGTTAGGGTGAGAGTCCAGGGTTTGATTTAGTCAAAACGGTAATGGACAGGAAAGCTGTGTATATATATATATAAATATACAGTTTATATATATATTTTTTAAGCTTTTCATTGAAATTTTGAGTAGACATGCGACACTGGAACAACCTTTCACAAAATCGCAGAAGCCTGCAGGAGAATAGACAGCAGTGTTTTATACTCAGTGTGTTGTTGCTGTTTTGAAAGTAAGAGTAATTGAGATGGTGCGTGTGTGAATCATTTTCTGATTCTGCTAAATAATAATAAGCAACGGGTAAAAGCTGTACTACTCAAGATTGTAATGGACCTGCTTTTGCTAACTGCTAGTAACGTCTAACCCTCCCTCCACATGCAGTGTTGTGTCTGCATAATCAAGGAAGCCAGCAGTGAACTGATGGGGAGATACAGGCCCAAATTACACAGGAGGAAGCCCCGAACAATGAGCAATTTAGGGCTGCTCCTTGTCTGTGCGGCGCTCCGGTTTGCTGGAAGCTATCAGGGCTTATCTCCGTCATTTACAGCTGTCTCTGTCCTGTCCTGTCCTTCCCCCCCCCCCCCCCAGAGGGGACAGTGAGGGGGGGTTCAGAGGAAACTAGTTAGCTCAAAGAGGTAGCCTTGGAAGTGCTAAGTCATGCTAAGTATACCATTTGGGAAACTGTCATTTAGAAATGGTTAAAAGTGTTATGTGTTTCTCATCGCGTGGATGAATTCAGCAAGCGTATTGATGACAATTTCCCCAGACATAATTATGCAACTCTTCAAGAAAACAGGCCACAAACTTGAGCCTTCACTCCTTAACAAGCAACAAGTTGGTCAGACAATTGACCAATAAAGAACGGTCCCTTTGGAAGTAAGTAATCAGTCATAGAGTCGGTTTTCCCCACGGGAATGTCTTGTTCCATGAGGTTATTCCCATGGTATTAACTAAACAACCACCACAACACGTATCCTAAGCATCCTAAGTCAGTAGAAGTTCACTCACAGAAGCCTCCTATCTCTGTTATCATCAGCACGCCCCATCGCTCATCATTAAGCGCACTTTGATGGCTCATAAACATTTAACAACCAAATGCAAATCACCATGTGGAACAAAACAAGTCACATTCCACAGAACCTTGTGAACTTAAGACCCGGTAAGTCATGGATCCCTTCACTTTATTGATACTAAGGGGGAAACCCAGTCAGGGGGGAAAGGGATATTTTGGAGTTCTGGCAAGGGAACCCCATAGGCCCAAATAGGTTCACTTCCAGGCTCTGGGACTGAGGACTGATAGGCTCCATTGTGGATCTTGCCAACATAATCAAAGTGTGTTCTTCATGGTGGGAGGTGATCAGCGGCCCTCAGGCCCGGGGTACACCCACTCTGCAGATGTTTATCTTCTGTCTTCAGAGCCACACACAGTGGAAGCTATTGTCCGCACTACCATCGATCACGTCTCCATCCGGCCACTCTTATTTGACCCGTGTGTAATATTACAATCAAAGTGGTAAAATACAACTTTCTGCAATCAAGCTGAATATTTTAAATAAATTACTTAAATTAGTTTTGGAACGAGGTGGTAAACCTCCTCTTGTGATTTGGTTCATTTACGTTGTGGGGAATGAGTCAAAGGGAGACTTGTTTAGTTACAGAAAATAATAAAGAGAGAGTGGAACAAATATTTACAAACAGGCACAGGCAGGCATGTAGAGACACACACACACACACACACACACACACACACACACACACACACACACACACACACACACACACACACACACACACACACACACACACACACCCACACACACACACACACCGTCACACACACACCCTCACACACACACACACACCCTCACACACACACACAGAATCAAGTGATTTATGTCTGTGCTCGCTCACAAGAAATGCGGGGGCAACAGAATCCTGAGGACATTTTGGCAGTAAATGCGGCTAATAAAATGTCAGTAATGCATCGTGTGCCTACTGTATAATTACAGCCCTGCCCCAGACAAAGCAACACACCCCTACCCAAAAGACAACAAACTGCCTGTTTCGCCCTCCCACTCCCACTCCCTCTCCCCCCGCCCCTCTCTCCCACCGTCCCTCTCTCCCACCGTCCCTCTCTCCCCCCACCGTCCCTCTCTCCCCCCACCGTCCCTCTCTCCCCCCGTCCCTCTCTCCCCCCCGTCCCTCTCTCCCCCCGTCCCTCTCTCCCCCCGTCCCTCTCTGCCCCCCCTCCCTCTCTCCCCCCAGTCCCTCTCTCCCCCCCCGTCCCTCTCTCCCCCGTCCCTCTCTCCCCCCGTCCCTCTCTCCCCCCGTCCCTCTCTCCCCCCCGTCCCTCTCTCCCCCCGTCCCTCTCTCCCCCCATCCCTCTCTCCCCCCGTCCCTCTCTCCCCCATCCCTCTCTCCCCCCGTCCCTCTCTCCCCCCGTCCCTCTCTCCCCCCGTCCCTCTCTGCCCCCCTCCCTCTCTCCCCCCGTCCCTCTCTCCCCCCGTCCCTCTCTCCCCCATCCCTCTCTACCCCCGTCCCTCTCTCCCCCCATCCCTCTCTCCCCCCGTCCCTCTCTCCCCCCGTCCCTCTCTCCCCCGTCCCTCTCTGCCCCCCATCCCTCTCTCCCCCCGTCCCTCTCTCCCCCCCGTCCCTCTCTGCGCGCAGCTCGGCGTCCCTCTGCGTCGCCCTCCTCACTGTCAGTGCCTACCCTACTCTCCCCGGCCTGAGTGCCCTCTCATCGGCGCCCACCCAGGTCCTCCTCTCTCCCCCTGTCCCTCTCTCCCCCCGTCCCTCTCTCCCCCTGTTCTCCTCACCTGCCTCCCGACTCGGTTGTTGTGCAGCCTCATGCGGGCGTGGATGTCCTTGTAGGTCTCGCGGGCGTCCAGGAAGTCCTGCGAGAACTTCTCCCCGAACTCCACGTCGGGGCTGCAGCCGCCCCACTCCCAGGTGGAGTCCTGGGGCCCGGGCGGCTGGGCGGGGAAGTGCTCCAGGACGCCGTGCACCATGCCCTTGCCCCGGTGGATAGCCTCCAGCTGCAGGTGGTGCAGCTTGATGCGGAAGGCCTCCTCATCGCCGCGGCGCTTGGCATCGCAGCCGCACGCCTTCAGCTTGCCCATGGAGCAGGCGTTGGCCACGGCGTGCACTACGCCCGCCGCCGCGATGGCGTAGGCGAAGGCGCTCTCCCGGAAGCCTTTGGGGGGGAGAGAGAGAGAATGTGAGGGGTGAGGTGGAGGAGGGGGCGGCAATAGCTCAGTCTTTTGGGACTTGGCTTGGGAATTGGAGCGTCGCGGGTTAATGTCCCCAAAACGGACCTTAAGTACGGAGTGAGAACTCGGAAAAAGGTGGCAGTTCGCCTCCTGGGCTGCACTGCCGAGATGCCCTTGAGCAAGGCACCGGACCCCTACACCGCTCGCCGGGCAGCTCTATATACAATAGCTGCCCACTGCTCCAAATACTAGGATGGGTTAAATGCAGAGTAGCACATTTGACTGTGTGTGTACATGGATGTGATCAATTAAGAGGATCCAATCCTCCAGATGTAGATTTAGAGTTAGATTGGGGACGGCCGGCGGCCCGGGAGCAGCTGGTGCGTTGGACTCACTAGAGTTTGGTTCAAACACTTTATCTTGAAAGTTTGACATGAAATCTGCATCCGCAGTCTGAATATTGATTTGATGGTAAGCAATTCCGATCGACGTTACGGATGAGTTCAAATGTGTTGTTTATTCAGCTCAAATATAAGGTGTTTTCATGTACGATGAAATCAACTGCTACACAAAACACTCAACCTGATAGACAAGCAAAGGTGACGCCATTCATCTAAATCTTAATCCATCTGCGTGACGCCGTCTACATCCATTCACTGTGGTGTACAGGGGGCAAACACAACCCCTTCTTCCCTTGTTAAAGTGCCCAAAGTAAGCCAACTGCTAACTTTGTTCCCCGGCCCTAAATCTGGACTCAGTTTAACAACAGCGGCAGAGAAAGTGAAAAGTCCATCCGCTCTCTTATGTCTTATGTCTTATGTCAAGTCTTTTATGCCGACTTTTGTGCTTTTTTTGTTTGTTGCTAATTGGCCTTTAAAAAGCAGGTTCACATATGCAGTGTTTCCTGCATGTAGAATTGTGTGATACAAAAGGTTCTTCTACTTAAGATCACACAGGCACACCATACACTCACACCATACACTCACACACACACGCACGCACGCACGCACGCACGCACGCACGCACGCACGCACGCACGCACGCACGCACGCACGCACGCACGCACGCACGCACGCACGCACGCACGCACGCACGCACGCACGCACGCACGCACGCACACACAGAGCAACATCTAGGATCAAAGTGAAACCCTTGTATGCTGCCTCTCTGAGGACCTCTCTCCCATGGGAGGACTCTGTGACACGGTGTTCACCGTGAGGCCGTGGGCCCGCTCCGCCCTCCCCACCCTGCGTAGAGCACCACCCAACCACCAATAAACTGTATATGTACACACTGTCACTTTAAAATACTTTTTGCATTATATGTCATATGTATAAATGGCATCATCATTGTTCTCTTTATTGTGTAGTACGTAATAGTATAGTGTTGTTTGAAGTATATAATATAGTAAATTGTAGGTTGTATATAGTGTTGTTTATATAGTAGGTAGTATCAAGTGTTATAGTATAGTATTGTATAGTATTGCATAGTATAGTTTAGTATTGTTGTTGAAATTCATACTGTGAGGGAATGGGGAGTGAGCATTCCATTGTACTTAATGCACATGGCAAAAAAAAAAATCTTGAATCTTGAATATGTCTGCAATATGATTTTATCAACATTATCAAAATGTATTTAAATATTTAGGGTTTACGCAAAAGTACAAGCAGTGGTGAAATGCTAGATGATGCACCTCTTTTCTGAAAATCCTTGCTGGACCAAAGCGCTAAGCTAGCTGGCGGGCTAGCTGGCGGCTGGCATGGCTGGCTTGGCTGTGTGTTGTGGTTAGGGAAGATCAAGGCAGGGCTGACTCATCGTGTATTTAGAAACCTATCTGTAATGAAAACCCCACAGAAGCGTGGCTCTTCTACACCGTCTCATCTGCTCTATGAGTAGTCCCTATCCGTGATGACAATTTAATAGCAATCTACATGTAGTCGCAACGTTTGATTTAGTTTGCAGTTTGATTGAGGTGATTGTTATCCTCTTGTTTGGTAAGCGAGATGGGTCAGGTAGGGCGACAGAGAACCTACGGTGACACGGTGACAAGTTAATACAAGCTATGATTATCCTTTCATCTTCAGCGCTTCACCTCCCACTCCTTTTCAATTATTGTAACACCTATTTTAACTTGTGTCAAGACATCAGTTAATTCTGCCGCACAGATGCAAACACACACACACACACACACACACACACACACACACACACACACACACACACACACACACACACACACACACACACAAACACACACACACACACACACACACACACACATCGACACCCACATCACACCACATGCACAAGCACGCGCGCGCACACACACACACACACACGCACACACACACACACCCGGGCACACACCCATGAACACACACACAAACACACACACACACACACACACACGCACACACACCACACCACACACCCGCATGCACACATAAGTGTGTGTGGGACGCTTAGACATTTTCTCTAACTGTATGTTGAAACTCGGTTTGGTGAATTCCATCATGCATCAGGTTCTTTAAAGACAGACAGACTGCCACTGGCCTATTGATGTAGAAAATAGGGAAGATTATGGTGGAAACTTATAAAGAACACATGAGAAGACTCAGTCACTTCAGCTTTATAGCTCACCGCTCGCAGGGGGAAGAGTTTCAGGCGGATAAAACGGTTGATATGCTTGTATTCTCCTTTAGCAGAGCACCGTCCAGCTTCCTTGTAATTCCTATACAATCTCTAGATGTTGTTCTTTATTTAGTTCAGGTATTATGTACACATTTCTGAATAATGCTGTTTTTTTCGATATTGGAAATAGAACAACAACTTGGCTCCAGAAATGTTTCCTTCAACGTCAACAGTGTCGCTGTCCTGTTTCCGCTTGTCCCCTAATCCCCAGTTGAGGTGAACTAAATGCTAGCTTAGGAGAGAGTGTAGTCTGGAGGAGCCATGGAAGGAGACTACAGTTTGTTTTCTTGTCCTTTACTCTGACATCATCAGACTCAACAAGTCGAGTCATCTTAATTTGCACGGCAGGATGGATAAGTGCTGCTTACATTACTTTTGTAACTTAAAGTCAATTTACTTTTAAACTAAAATATTGTGTGTGTGTGTATGTGTGATATATGTGTCTATAGGTCTACATGCTTATGTGTGTGTGTGTGTGTGTGTGTGTGTGTCTGTGTGCGTGATATTGTGTCTATGGGAAACATGTGTGTGTGTGTGTGTGTGTGTGTGTGTGTGTTGTGGGGGGTAGGAATGGCTCTTATGCCCAGCCTTGAGCCTGGTGCGTGGAGAGACTGTTTTAGCTCCAGCGTCACTCAGCAGCAGGGCCGCGGGACGCCGACCAGCCGGAAGGCCCCGGAACAAATCAATCTTACAAATAATTCACCGGTCGCGGCACGCCCGGCTGAGCTGATGGCTGAAGAAGTGGCGAAATGGATGAAAGATTCAAAGGAAACTGTCACTTTGTGTTACGGAAACCCACTAAACTGGTTTCTGCTGCTGCAGCCACCGAGAGTTGGGAAAGTGCTGAGAGCAAATTCACAAGCACTACGGTGCATTAGGAGAAGACCTGGCCAGGGACGGAGAGCTGAGGGAGATCGAGGAGGAGGAGGAGGAGGAGGAAGAGAGGGAAGAAGAGAGGAGAGAGAGAGAGAGAGAGAGAGAGAGAGAGAGAGAGAGAGAGAGAGAGAGAGAGAGAGAGAGAGAGAGAGAGAGAGAGAGAGAGAGAGAGAGAGAGAGAGAGAGA
>CM051003.1:23393725-23403725 GCA_027704905.1 Muraenolepis orangiensis
GGACCAGCCAGCGGGTGGTGGAGCAGGTCACTCTGGACCGGTTCCTCCCGGTCTTGAAAGCCCTTTGGGTCCAGCATACCGGTAAGGATGCAGGGGGGTAACTATCAGGCTTTGTTGTGAAACCCTGATCCACCGAAGCCTGGGTCCACCTGAGGCTTTATTGGAGCTCATGGGGATGTACAGAAACATCTGCAGATACAATTGATGCAGAAGCACAAATTGAAGGTGGAGGTTCACTCCCGCCAATTGCATCCCATACAATAAGCAGAGATTGGCAGGGATTTAGAAGGTTAGGAATCTGAGATGCAGGAGTTCGGTATAGCTGAACCTCTGGGGAGTCACGCAGGGTTTCCTACTTTCTTACCGAGATATTCCTCTGGACTCTGAGAAGTGCATTCAAGAGTGCAATATGGAGGTTTTAGAAGACGATTGGAACCAGCGGCCAGTCTACTACACAGGTTTGATGCTAAACCTTAACAGACACTTTGTATAAGGACGTTGGGGTCTAAACAGGATGTCTCTTCCCACCAGCTGTGGTTAGTGCTGGTTGAGTTGGTGTTCGTTGGGAAGACGATGCTATCGTCTTAGTTATCAGTCCTTTGTTAGCAGTTCTAGAAGGACAGATGTGCTACATTTGCAGAACATGACGAAGAAACTGACTGTGAGATTGCTAACTGAAACATCACATGTAGGAATGTTCCAGTGTGTAGCATCCCCAGACGGATGATCTGGTGGAGACCATCGACTTAAAGACGTAAAAGATAGCCGGAATTTAGATAAATGGCGCGAGCCTCGATTATTCACAGTATGAGACATGCCTCCACTTGCTTTTCCCCATTTCAACTGATAAACTGGGAGGAGGGTCCAAGCACCAGCTAAAAGAGGATATCTCTCTCTCTGGTGATGTCCAGGAGGGCCTCTGATAGACAGCTTCCTCCTCGTCAGAGAGCCATACACACACACACCCTCACACACACTCACACACACATACACACACACACACACCCTCACACACTCTCACACACACACACACAGAGAGAGAGAGAGAGAGAGGAGAGAGAGAGAGAGAGAGAGAGAGAGAGAGAGAGAGAGAGAGAGGAGAGAGAGAGAGAGAGAGAGAGAGAGAGAGAGAGAGAGAGAGAGAGAGAGAGAGAGAGAGAGAGAGAGAGAGAGAGAGACAACATGGTCATTTGAACACAGACTTGAAACAACTTTTGCAAACTCACACACACTCTCACACACACACACACACACACACACACACACACACACACACACACACACACACACACACACACACACACATACACACAAACACACTCCAGATGTAGACACGGACAGGCGGAGATATTCATAGCAGTGATTTTCGTAAATCAATCTGTGCCCTTGTCTATTTTGATTGGCCCTGGCCCTGGATGGACTGGGTGCTCTCGTGGCAGAAGGCTACAGTGAGATGAGGTGAAGTGAGAAGAGAAGAGAGGAGAGGAGGAGAGAGATGAGAGGAGGAGAGAGATGAGAGGAGGAGAGAGAGGAGAGGAGGAGAGAGATGAGAGGAGGAGAGAGATGAGAGGAGGAGAGAGAGGAGAGGAGGAGAGAGATGAGAGGAGGAGAGAGATGAGAGCAGAGGTGGGAAACAGAGAGGAGAGAGGAGAAGAAAGAGCAAGAGGAGACCAGCAGTACGGTGAGAACAGAACGTTTGGGATGAGAGAAGGAAAAGAAGCGATAGGGAGAGCAGATGATGAGCAAAAAGGAGAGGAATGAAGAGAAAGGAGAGCAGAGAAAAGAAAGGAGAAGGGAGGAGAACGGAAGGGAGATAAAAAGCAACTTCACTGACTGTTTCTTCCCACAGGCCATCAGGACAGTGAACACAGATCTGACCAGGGCCCCCACCAAGTCACACACACTGTCCATCTCATGACACACACACACACACACACACACACACACACACACACACACACACACACACCACACACACACACACACACACACACACACACACACACACACACACACACACACACACACACACACACACACACACACACTCACACACACACACAGGCATAGATACATATGTAGTATATGGCAGTGGTGAAGTCAGGGCCTTCAAGGTATTCAGAGAAGACCCTGGAGCCCTCAGATGAAAAAAAATCGGAAAATTGGATTGTCTTTCTCGGTCCATTACGCATTTGAGAGGTTTGTGTTAGAAAAAAAATGCAACCAATCAGATATTTTTCTGGGTTTCAGCCGAGAGTTTTGACTTGATCTTTGCATCGGTAATAGGCCAATATCACGGCACAGTTGAAAGCCGGAAGTACCCGTTAAAAATGGCTGAAGCAGTGTATCCCAAGTTGTGGTTAATGCATTCAGCTTGGCATTCACCATGGTGGATAGTTATTGCTGGACAACATCGCTGCACAACCTTCCAAAAGTCGGTCCAGACGATGTGGTTCAACTAGTGAATGAATGAGTGAATTCCCCCGACATTGTGTCTTGTGTCTCTATCTGGATATATCGCCATAGAACGAAGTGTAGGAGCAGAGGTGTGCCTATGTATTTAATATAGGCTATTTATTTGATGGATTTTTATTATTTCAATGTACCTTTTCATTTACGTGTTAATATGTAGTGTGCAGCTGTATATTTTCTAAAAGGGAATGCCTTTTAGAATTCTTGTGAATATGAGTTGTGAAATAAAAGTGCTTGTGACATACTTGTGGCATTGAGTTAAAACCAAATTTGTATAAAATACCGATATATATCGTATATCCTAAAAATACCGGGTTTTGGTCCGTATCGCCCAGCCCTACTTGAGACCAGTGCTTTTAATCAAACACTTAGCCTATTCCGCCCACTTTTAGAGACATATATGCTCTCCTTGTCAAAGTGCAAACTGCAGACATACGCGCTACCCCTGAGAACATGAAACCAGGGACCTTCATCCTCCTTATCAGCCTTACATAAGACTTGCGGAGGAGTTTGTCTTTGGGGAAATTGTGTAAGCTGAGGTACGGCTGTCTCTGTTTAGACGTTGAGCAGCCGGTACACTACAATAACAGAGAGGAGAGGAGGGGACACAGTTTGTCACGTATCTGGGGTAACTACCGGAAGTAAGAGTACACTGCTCGGCGATTTTTAACGTTCCGGAAGCAGGAAATGTGACATAGGCTATTGTTACGAAGGTGTGGTTGTGTGGCAGCTATTTGTCTATAAAACATAATAGTCCTAGCTGAGTGGAGTAGGCCCTGATGGTGTGTGATGATGTAGCTACAGTACAGGACCAGTTCAGTCATTCATCGAGGGACAGTCTAAAACGCTTAACGTGAAAAGGCTTAACGTAACTAAACATAACTAACGTATCAATAATCACCAAATGTATCTGGCATATGTCTTGTCATTCGCACTTTCACCTGTCAAAATATCTCAACTTAAATCCTATCATTATGGACGTTATGTGACATTAAGTGTTTTCCTCTCTATTGAGCCAGTAAGGAAAAGTCTTAACGCAGCTTTATGAGAGGAAAACACTTAAGGTAACATAACTTCTGTAATAGTAGGATTTAGGTTTTGATATTTTGACAGGTGAAAGTGCTAATGACAAGACATATGCCAGATCATTTGTTTTTTTGGTGATTATTGATTGCTGTTTTGGAACTTTAAGTTACGTTAAGCCTTTTCACGTGAAGCGTGTTAGACCATCCCTTTAACCGATAGCCTGTGTGTGGTGGTCTGTGTTGGGCTGTTACTTCACTACATGGACACTGCTTTACAACTATGGTACACTTGGAAATTGGCTGCGACAATCTTCCTAAATGAGATAAGGCATAAAGTGACTGCCTCCGTTTACCATATCTTTTTTTTGTTTCCGGACTATATACTTATTTATCTCAACTCAATTGTAAATACTGTTGCATTGAATTTTTGGTATTTACTTAAACTTAAAGCTTAGTTTATTGCTTGTTTATTTTATTTTTTTGGATTTTCTATCTTATTTTCTGTAAGGCACTGCCACTTTCATTTCATCTCATCCTGCGAGTGATGCGACAAATAAAGTTCTTGAAACTTGAATCTTGATGGAGAGAACCTGTGGGTAGAAGAGAGGAGAGAGGAGAGAGGAGAGAGGAGAGAGGAGGAGGAGAGGAGAGAGGAGAGAGGAGGAGGAGAGAGGAGAGAGGAGAGAGGAGAGAGGAGAGAGGAGAGAGGAGAGAGGAGAGAGGAGAGAGGAGAGAGGAGAGCGGAGGGAGGAGAGAGGAGAGAGGAGAGAGGAGAGAGGAGAGAGGAGAGAGGAGAGAGGAGAGAGGAGAGAGGAGAGCGGAGGGAGGAGAGAGGAGAGAGGAGAGAGGAGAGCGGAGAGAGGAGAGAGGAGAGAGGAGAGAGAGGAGAGAGGAGAGAGGAGAGAGGAGGGAGGAGAGAGGAGAGAGGAGAGAGGAGAGAGGAGGGAGGAGAGAGGAGAGAGGAGAGCGGAGGGAGGAGAGAGGAGAGAGGAGAGAGGAGAGAGGAGAGAGGAGAGAGGAGAGAGGAGGGAGGAGAGAGGAGGGAGGAGAGTGGAGAGAGGCGAGAGGAGAGAGGAGGGAGGACCAGTATGCGTACGGAAGAGAACAGGATGAACACACAGAGGAGGCTCTAACAGAAACGTGTGTGAGTGAAGGTGAAGGTTACGAGGGATCGGTGATTAAACACTAATAGATGTGTTAGTGTGTGTTGTTAAGAACGGGCAAAGATAGAAAGGAGAGAATAAACTGCATTGGTGGCCCTGTGACAGGTTCCCCTCCCCGTGGCCCGGGACTGCTGGTGCCAGATCAACAAATTCCTGGAAAATATGAACTTGTGTTAACTTGCACGGCGGCTCGAACCAATCCAGGGCTTTTCAACTGTATAATGTGATGAAATAACACCTACGTGGTTCCCATGGCAGAGGGACGGGTTCAGGCTGTTAGTGTTAAAACGGTTCGCTGGTTTGGTGAACAGGGTCAAGGACCTCCCAATGTTTCATGAATATTATATGAAATAACTACAACGTTTCATATCCAATATCTTAAGTTATATTCACATCATCATCATTATGGGGATAGTTTACTGTGGAAGAGATATGAATGGACAGACAGATGGATAGATAGATATATTCTCTCCCCTAGATGTCTCCCTCTGTTCATTTTTCCCTGCCTTGCTTGTATTATGGGTTCAATATGTATTGATTACATCATCATTGGATACACCTGTGGCTTTTCTTTTACCTCCATGCTCCATGTTCATGAGCTCAGACCGACTACCCAGGCGTGCTAACAGATATGTGACCCTGTCAACCCATATTAGATCTCAAGTCACATCCTGACCCATCATCAGGGAGGAATGCAAATGGAGGAGATCAGATATTGAGTAAAACATCCATGTGGGTTGTGGGCATATGTTTAAAGACCTGTTCCAAATGCTGAGAGTTTGGTTCATCATGTGATTCAGTAACTTGGTATATTACATAGTGTTGGGTCATGAATGGGGGTAAGCATATCGCCTATCCTATTAGCATATCTCCTCCTATATTGTCCGGGTTTGTGGGAAAAATCCTTGCAGGTTTACGCTTTAATTGGGACACAGTATTGGTTGGCAAATGGGTTCTAAATCTAAATCTAAATCTGGACGATTTTGGATCCTCTTCATTGGTCACATACACACACAGTGAAAAGTGTTCCTCTGCATTTAGCCCATCCTAGTATTAGGAGCAGTGAGCAGCTATTGTATACACAGGGGAGTAGTGTAGGGGTCTGGTGCCTTAGTGCTCAAGGGCACCTCGGCAGTGGCCAGGAGGGGAACTGGCACCTATTTCCAAGTACCAGTTCTCACTCCGTACTTGAACCGGCGACAGACTCAGATACTGCAGATGTCAGTAAAGACAGGAGGAA
Source organism: Muraenolepis orangiensis (assembly GCA_027704905.1). Taxonomy (NCBI): domain Eukaryota; kingdom Metazoa; phylum Chordata; class Actinopteri; order Gadiformes; family Muraenolepididae; genus Muraenolepis; species Muraenolepis orangiensis. The sequence continues at coordinate 23,399,626 of CM051003.1, forward strand.
CTCATCTTCGCACCTCTGGAACACGTCATGTAAATATCCATTCATACACATCCCTCAACACACACACACAACCATTCCCATTTATCTCAAGCGAAATGCAATGCAATGCAATGGATATATGTCTTCATTGATGTCTTTTTCAGTTGGTTGTCGCAGGTATATCATTCTTATTCCTCTCCAATGGCCACGTTGGGTTCATTTGAATCAATAACATTGCCAATAACGGGCAGTCTCAGGGTGTCAGAGGCCCCTTTGATTGACACCCTTGTGACCCTGAATGCCTCAACAGCTAAATACTGGGGGTCTCTGGAAAAAGAAAAGGACTTCTTCCATGGGTGGCGCTGTAGCAAGTGGTCATCAAATCCAAAGTGTTGTGTTTAGAAAACCTACCGTGTAAAGTGTGTGAGAAGATTCACCCTCTCTTGGACGTGGCCGTCTTCAACCCTTACCCTAACCCTAAGCCTAACCCTAACCCTAACCCTGCCCAGACGGAGCTCCACTCATCCACACACACCTCGCTGCTGGTGTCCCTTCCCTGTTGCGTCACCAAAAGAATGCAACTTGAGTTTGGAACAGCAATAGAACATTCACAAACTTGAAGGCAGTACACCTGTTTTCTCTAAACCACAGTTTTATTAGATTATTTGAGCACGCACCCTGCAGGTGCTCGCACTACTCCGCTCTCTCTTGCGCCACCCAGTGGCCAGCCCAGGAACCACAACTGGTACTGAGTGTGTGAGACTCCAGCACTTGGCAGGGTGCACAATGTTGGAGTGACAGTGTCCCAGCTCTCAACCATAACATTAATATACATCATTTGATACCGATACGTTATACTACATTTATTGGAGTTCCGAGATGACTACTGTGAACTCTTTGGATGAATGTGATATGTTAATGGACTGCTTTTATATAGTGCTTTACAAGTCATGCCTCACATTCACCCAAACATTCAACCACCTGACGGTGGAGTCAGTGGATGCAAGGAGAGAGCCAGGGTTAGGGTGTCTTGCTCAAGGACACCTCGACAGTTTTTGCTTGGAGGAGTCGGGGATCGAACCAGCAACCTTCCAGTTGTGAGGCGACGGCTCTACCTCCTAAGCTGTACTGCCGCCCATGCTCATGGTGCAACATGAAAAGAAGAACACTCACAAATATTGGTGTGTGTGTCATGACTGTATTTCAAGGACGGTGACATAATGAACACACTAAGCAGATGTGTAGTAAAATCGGGGGAATTGTTTATTCTCTCCCCAAAATAAGCAACAGAACTTAAAGATCTTATCTGTCGAACAGAGAACACTGGACAGAGAGTCAAAGGTGAAATGTGCTTTCAATAACCAAAAAGTAATGCAGTTTATCATCTGAAAACAGCTTCAAGACACACACACACACACACGCACACGCACACGCACACGCACGCAAAGAATATGGATATGGTGTCAATTGAACGATACAAAAACGCTGACTGGCCGACGTGCACGCACACACGCACACGCACACGCACGCTGACTGGCCGACGTGCACGCACACACGCACACGCACTGGCCGACGTGCACGCACACACGCACACGCGCGCTGACTGGCCGACGTGCACGCACACACGCACACGCACGCTGACTGGCCGACGTGCACGCACACACGCACACCTTGAACACATCCACACGGACCTGTGGCTGGACTTGAGCAAACACAAGCTATTGCTGAAAGTGCATTGTTACACATGTGTACACATCTGTATGTCAAGAGATAAGCAACATACATTTCTCCCCTTTTGTTAACACAAAACCATTCCATGTAAAACATGTTTATGCTCTCTCTTTTATGGATGTAAACGCCGTTCTGAAAGCATTTTTTGGGGTTTGTTGAAAAAGCGAAGATGTGTTGAAATCCAAGTGACTTTTCCCAAAGTGCTTTCCTAGAGAGATGTGGCAGCTACCCGGTGAGTACTGCTGTTGTCATAGTTTAATATAAATAATAATAGTCTTTAAAAGCACATCATGGTTACACTAACACATATGCTGTTTATTAAAGGTGTCCTCTGCAAAACTGGTAAAACAGTGTAAAAAATACCCTTTTGTCATCAATTCTTGAAACACTTGAAAATAAAGACAAATGTTTTTGTATTAATATTAATATTAGCTATATGTTTTGCCCATGATACAATTAATAATATATTGAAAGCTACTGCATTCTACTGTGGTCTTGTAGTAATTGACGATTTAGTATTATATGGAATTGTAATTCTTACCATAGGAGACATAAAAATAAAAAATAAAGCATTTATATTCATGGAAGCTTTCGTGGGCCGTCCACGAGACGTGAGGCTCCTAGCAGATCACTTCTTATGGAATGTTGGAGAACGTTCTCCTCTAGTTCACAAACCCTTTCAAGAACGCCCCGGGTCCCTGAGCGTCCTGCAGGGCCGGGGTTCCTGAGCGTTCCACACCTCTCTCCATGCGAGTGTGGAATGCCGGCGATCCGAGACACCACAGCTGTTGTGGTTCCTCGGAAGGGGAAAAAGATACCAGCAGAGAACCTCCTGTGGTGATGTCATCCAGACACCTCCAGAGTCCACAGCACTATGAAAACACATGAGAAGGTGTGACTTTCTCCTGCTCATACAGTATACGGGGGATCAGATGCTGAAGGAGGAGCCTTCAGTGTAGCTCTATGTACGTATACTCGGAAAACACCAAAGGGAAGAAGAAGAGTAAAGAGTACTGCAGTACACTTGACTTTTCACTTGACTTATGTGGTTACTATTAAATGCGTGAGTGTTTTATAGCTGCAGTGTTGAGTCTTTTTTCTTAGTCTTTATTTCAGCTAAGGACATGTACACTAAAGACACTTAGGCAAGATGCACACTGACAACTCCAGGGGTTGTTGTGATTAAATGTACTCGTCTAATCCCCGGTGAGTAAATGAGGGACTATGGTCTCTGATGAATCTGATCGTAGATCAGACACTGATAACAAACGGTGACCTTATTTCTATCTTGACTCATCGTAATGCCACTATATATATATATATATATATATATATATATATATATATATATATATCCACACGTGTCTGTGTTTGATCGCTTGTTTGTTTGTTTGTCTGTCTTCCACCAGGACCATGGGCCGTGTCTTGTCCTAACCTCCTACACTCCGGCCGGGGTCCAATAACTTAACATCCCAATCTTCCACAAGCGGATTGATGTCCTCGAACAAACCCCTGCCGTCGTCCTGCGCCCCCGTTCCCGCGGACCCCCTGGCCCCGAGGGACCCCTGGCCCGCGGACCCCTGGCCCGCGGACCCCCTGGCCCCGCGGACCCCCTGGCCCCGCGGACCCCCTGGCCCCGCGGACCCCCTGGCCCCGAGGGACCGGCCCGGTCAGTGACAGAGGCTGAGCTCCCTCCTCACGGAGCACTTCTTGCACTGCACCACGCAGCACCAGTGGAAGCGGCACAGGCAGTTCTCCTGGAACTCCAGCGTCTGGTCCCGGTGGCCGCGCTCACAGCACAGCAAGTCGCAGCCGCTCACGTCCATGGCGGTGCTGTTGCAGGCGCGGCCCCGCGTGCCCAGCGAGCCCGTCTTGCGGTCGGCCAGGCAGAAGTCGGGCGACTCGGCCGAGTAGATGAGGTCCTGGCGGTCGGGGGGCTTGATGCTGAGGCCCACGGGCATCAGGGTCTTGCCGTCGTTGGCGCCCATCACCTTGGAGGCGCCGTTGAAGCGCTGCAGCAGCCGGTCACCCACCTCCCGGAACGGAGCCATCTTCTTCCAGCAGGTGCGCAGCGTGCAGGAGCCCGACAGACCGTGGCACTTGCACTCCACGCGCATGTAGAGCTTCACCGCCTGGGGGGGGGGGGAGAGGGGGGAGAGGGGGGAAGGGTTTGGTGTGTGTGGGTGAGTGGGTTTGAACATTGGTGTGTTTGTGCGTGTGTGTGTGTGTGTGTGTGTGCGAGAGAGCGTCCATGTGTGTGCAAGTGTGCAAATGTGTGTGTATGTGGGTGGGCGGGTGGGTGAGTAGGTGAGTGTATGTATGTGTGTGTGTGTGTGTGTGTGTGTGTGTGTGTGGGTGGGTGAGTAGGTGAGTGTGGTGTGTGTGTGTGT
>CM051003.1:23411225-23423725 GCA_027704905.1 Muraenolepis orangiensis
CATGGAGTAGAGCATAGAGTAGAGCATGGAGTAGATCATGGAGTAGACCATGGAGTAGAGCATGGAGTAGACCATGGAGTAGAGCATGGAGTAGAGCATGGAGTAGACCATGGAGTAGAGCATGGAGTAGACCAGGGAGTAGACCAGGGAGTAGACCATGGAGTAGACCATGGAGTAGACCATGGAGTAGAGCATGGAGTAGAGCATGGAGTAGACCATGGAGTAGACCATGGAGTAGACCATGGAGTAGACCAGGGAGTAGAGCATGGAGTAGACCAGGGAGTAGACCAGGGAGTAGAGCATGGAGTAGACCATGGAGTAGACCAGGGGAGTAGACCATGGAGTAGACCATGGAGTAGACCAGGGGAGTAGAGCATGGAGTAGAGCATGGAGTAGAGCATGGAGTAGACCAGGGGAGTAGAGCATGGAGTAGACCATGGCGTAGACCATGGAGTAGAGCATGGAGTAGACCATGGAGTACAGCATGGAGTAGAGCATGGAGTAGACCATGGAGTAGAGCATGGAGTAGACCATGGAGTAGAGCATGGAGTAGACCATGCAGCCTCTGCCAGGATACAGGAGAACCGTACCAAAGCAATTTCAGCAGCGTCTTATCAGCCTGACGTTCGGTGTTGACCACTGACCACTGTCCCATCTCTCAGTCCCATCTCTTCAGCATGAGCAATGCCCCCACATGTGTGTGAATGTGTTAATAGTGTTTGTGTTTTCTGTGTTTTTTTCTGTTTTCTTTTAAATGTATGTTCATGTATCCATGATTACAACGAATAATGGCTAAAAAATGGCTTTGGGTTTCTTGTTAAGCACTATATAAAATATAGGTACTATTATTATTACATCTCCTAGGAGACAAGAGGACATAACACCACGTGTCCTAGGAGACAAGAGGACACAACACAACATGTCCAAGGAGACAAGAGGACATAACACAACATGTCCTAGGAGACAAGAGGACATAACACAACATGTCCTAGGAGACAAGAGGACATAACACCACATGTCCTAGGAGGCAAGAGGACATAACACAGCGTGTCCTAGAAGACAAGAGGACATAACACAACATGTCCTAGGAAACAAGAGGACATAACACAACGTGTCCTAGGAGACAAGAGGACATAACACAACGTGTCCTAGGAGACAAGAGAACATAACACAACATGTCCTAGGAGACAAGAGGACATAACACCACGTGTCCTAGGAGACAAGAAGACATAACACAACATGTCCTAGGAGACAAAAGGACATAACACCACGTGTCCTAGGAGACAAGAGGACACAACGGCACCTCTCCTAGGAGACAAGAGGACATAACACAACGTGTCCTAGGAGACAAGAGGACATAACAGAACATGTCCTAGGAGACAAGAGGACATAACACAACATGTCCTAGGAGACAAGAGGACATAACACCACGTGTCCTAGGAGACAAGAGGACATAACACATGGTTTCTAGGAGACAAGAGGACATAACACAACGTCTCCAAGGAGACAAGAGGACATACCACAACATGTCCTAGGAGACAAGAGGACATAACACAACGTGTCCAAGGAGACAAGAGGACATAATGACACCTCTCCTAGGAGACAAGAGGACATAACACAAGGTTTCTAGGAGACAAGAGGACATAACACAAGGTTTCTAGGAGACAAAAGGACATAACACAAGGTTTCTAGTAGACAAGAGGACATAACACAACGTGTCCTAGGAGACAAGAGGACATAACACAAGGTTTCTAGGAGACAAAAGGACATAACACAAGGTTTCTAGGAGACAAGAGGACATAACACAAGGTTTCTAGGAGACAAAAGGACATAACACAAGGTTTCTAGGAGACAAGAGGACATAAAACAACGTGTCCTAGGAGACATGAGGACATAATAATAATAATAATAATACATTTATTTTATATAGCGCTTTTCTGAGTACCCAAAGCCGCTTTACAAACTTTGCACACATTTACAAACATTGACATACATGGTGGGGACAGTGGGATGTGGAGGTGAGGAGTGGAGGTTACTGGGTGAAGGCGAGGTTGAAGAGGTGGCTCTTGAGGGCCTGTTTAAAGGATGATAAGGTGGGTGCTTGGCGGATGTTGATGGGGAGAGCGTTCCAGAGGGTGGGTGCGGCCACGGAGAAGGCCCGGTCGCCCCAGGTCCGGAGATTGGTCCTGGGGATCGTCAAGCGGTTAGTGTCTCCGGACCTGAGGCTGCGGGTGGGGACGTGGCGGGGGAGGAGGTGGGAGAGGTAGGGGGGGGCCTGGTTATTGAGGGCTTTGTAGGTGAGGAGTAGAATCTTGAAATGTATCCGGTGTTTGACTGGGAGCCAGTGGAGGTTGTGTAGGACAGGGGTGATGTGGTCTCGGCGGCGGGTGGAGGTGAGGAGGCGGGCGGCAGAGTTCTGGACATATTGGAGTTTATGTATGATTTTGTGAGTTGAGCCATACAGAATGCTGTTGCAATAATCGAGTCTGGAAGTGATGAATGCGTGGATGAGGGTTTCAGCAGCAGGGAAGGATAGGGAGGGGCGGAGGCGGGCAATGTTCCGGAGGTGGAAGAAAGCGGTTTTGGTGATGTGATTTGCATGGGGAAGGAAAGAGAGGGTGGGGTCGAGGATGAGGCCGAGGTTGCGGATCTGGGTGGAGGGGGTGATGATGGAGCCGTCTATGTTAAGGGTGAAATTTTGTGCAGAGCGGGTGAGGGAGGTAGGGCCAATAATAAGGATTTCTGTTTTATTGCTGTTGAGTTTGAGAAAGTTTGTTTGCATCCAGGTTTTAATGTCACTGAGGCAGGCGGAGAGGGTGGCGTGGGTGGCTGGGGTGATAGCTTTGGCGGAGAGATATAGCTGAGTGTCGTCGGCATAACAGTGAAAGCGGAGCCCGTGGTGGCGAAGGATCTGACCGAGGGGAAGGATGTATATGATAAAGAGTAGGGGACCAAGTACAGAACCCTGGGGGACACCGTGAGTGACTGGGGCAGTGGAGGATTGACAGTTATTGATGGAGATGTATTGGTGGCGGTCGGAGAGGTAGGAGGTGAGCCAGGAGAGGGCGGTGCCGGTGATACCAATGAAGTGCTGGAGGCGGGAGAGGAGGATGGAGTGGTCTATAGTGTCAAAGGCAGCGGTGAGGTCGAGGAGGATGAGGATGGTGAGGGAGCCGGAGTCGGCAGAGAGAAGTATGTCATTGGTAACCTTGAGGAGGGCGGTTTCCGTGCTGTGTCTAGTGCGGAAGCCGGACTGGAAGGGTTCGTGAAGGTTATTTGTGTCAAGGTGGGCTTTAATTTGTGAAGCGGTGACACGTTCGAGCATTTTGGACGTGTAGGGGAGGTTGGAAATAGGACGGAAGTTGATGGGGTTACCGGGGTCAAGGCCGGGGTTTTTCAGTATGGGGGTGATGGTAGCAAGCTTGAGTGAGGGGGGGACGGAGCCGATGGCCAGGGAGGAGTTGATGATGGTAGTGATGAGTGGGGAGAGTGAGGGGAGGCAGTCCTTAACGAGGGAAGAGGGGATGGGGTCAAGGGCACAGGTAGTGGGTTTCATACTAGTGACTAAGGAGAGTAGGTAGACATAACACAAGGTTTCTAGGAGACAAGAGGACATAACACAATGTGTCCTAGGAGACAAGAGGACATAACACAAGGTTTCTAGGAGACAAGAGGACATAACACAAGGTTTCTAGGAGACAAAAGGACATAACACAAGGTTTCTAGGAGACAAGAGGACATAACACAACGTGTCCTAGGAGACAAGAGGACATAACACAACGTGTCCTAGGAGACAAGAGGACATAACACAAGGTTTCTAGGAGACAAGAGGACATAACACAACGTGTCCTAGGAGACAAGAGGACATAACACAAAGTGTCCTAGGAGACAAGAGGACATAACATAACATGTCCTAGGAGACAAGAGGACATAACATCAGATGTCCTAGGAGACAAGAGGACATAACACCACGTGTCCTAGGAGACAATAGGACATAACACAACATGTCCTAGGAGACAAGAGGACATAACACCACATGTCCTAGGAGGCAAGAGGACATAACACAGCGTGTCCTAGAAGACAAGAGGACATAACACAACATGTCCTAGGAGACAAGAGGACATAACACCACATGTCCTAGGAGGCAAGAGGACATAACACAGCGTGTCCTAGAAGACAAGAGGACATAACACAACATGTCCTAGGAGACAAGAGGACATAACACCACGTGTCCTAGGAGACAATAGGACATAACACAACATGTCCTAGGAGACAAGAGGACATAACACCACATGTCCTAGGAGGCAAGAGGACATAACACAGCGTGTCCTAGAAGACAAGAGGACATAACACAACATGTCTTAGGAAACAAGAGGACATAACACAATGTGTCCTAGGAGACAAGAGGACATAACACAACGTGTCCTAGGAGACAAGAGAACATAACACAACATGTCCTAGGAGACAAGAGGACATAACACCACGTGTCCTAGGAGACAAGAGGACACAACGGCACCTCTCCTAGGAGACAAGAGGACATAACACAACGTGTCCTAGGAGACAAGAGGACATAACAGAACATGTCCTAGGAGACAAGAGGACATAACACATGGTTTCTAGGAGACAAGAGGACATAACACATGGTTTCTAGGAGACAAGAGGACATAACACAACGTCTCCAAGGAGACAAGAGGATTTAACACAACATGTCCTAGGAGACAAGAGGACATAACACAACGTGTCCAAGGAGACAAGAGGACATAATGACACCTCTCCTAGGAGACAAGAGGACATAACACAAGGTTTCTAGGAGACAAGAGGACATAACACAAGGTTTCTAGGAGACAAAAGGACATAACACAAGGTTTCTAGGAGACAAGAGGACATAACACAAGGTTTCTAGGAGACAAAAGGACATACCACAAGGTTTCTAGGAGACAAGAGGACATAAAACAACGTGTCCTAGGAGACATGAGGACATAACACAAGGTTTCTAGGAGACAAGAGGACATAACACAAGGTTTCTAGGAGACAAGAGGACATAACACAAGGTTTCTAGGAGACAAAAGGACATAACACAAGGTTTCTAGGAGACAAGAGGACATAACACAACGTGTCCTAGGAGACAAGAGGACATAACACAACGTGTCCTAGGAGACAAGAGGACATAACACAAGGTTTCTAGGAGACAAGAGGACATAACACAACGTGTCCTAGGAGACAAGAGGACATAACACAAAGTGTCCTAGGAGACAAGAGGACATAACATAACATGTCCTAGGAGACAAGAGGACATAACATCAGATGTCCTAGGAGACAAGAGGACATAACACCACGTGTCCTAGGAGACAATAGGACATAACACAACATGTCCTAGGAGACAAGAGGACATAACACCACGTGTCCTAGGAGACAAGAGGACATAACGGCACCTCTCCTAAGAGACAAGAGGACATAACACAACGTGTCCTAGGAGACAAGAGGACATAACAGAACATGTCCTAGGAGACAAGAGGACATAACACAACATGTCCTAGGAGACAAGAGGACATAACACAACGTGTCTCCTAGGAGACAAGAGGACATAACACCACGTGTTCTAGGAGACAAGACATAACACAACGTCTCCAAGGAGACAAAAGGACATAATACAAGGTTCCTAGGAGACAAGAGGACATAACACAACGTGTCCTAGGAGACAAGAGGACATAACACAACGTCTCCAAGGAGACAAGAGGACATAACACAATGTGTCCTAGGAGACAAGAGGACATAACACAATGTGTCCTAGGAGACAAGAGGACATAACACAACGTGTCCAAGGAGACAAGAGGACATAACGACACCTCTCCTAGGAGACAAGAGGACAAAACACAAGGTTTCTAGGAGACAAGATGACATAACACAACGTCTCCAAGGAGACAAGAGGACATAACACAATGTGTCCTAGGAGACAAGAGGACATAACACAACGTCTCCAAGGAGACAAGACGACATAACACAACGTCTCCAAGGAGACACGAGGACATAACACAACGTCTCCAAGGAGACAAGAGGACATAACACAATGTGTCCTAGGAGACAAGAGGACATAACACAACGTCTCCAAGGAGACAAGACGACATAACACAATGTCTCCAAGGAGACACGAGGACATAACACAATGTGTCCTAAGAGACAAGACAACATAACACCACCTCTCCTAGGAGACAAGAGGACATACCGCCACAACAAATAATCTATAATATAATTGATCATATAATTGATCATATAATTGATCATATAATTGATCATATAATTGATCATATAATTGATCATATAATCTATCATATAATTGATCATATAATTTATCATATAATTTATCATATAATTTATCATATAATTTATCATATAATTTATCATAAACGGTATGATTTGATGCGCCACATTTCCCATTTTACTTTTGGAGACGTGAATTCCAAACCCATGTTCTAGCTCCTGGGTGTCTGGGCCTGTCCTGCTGAGGCCCCAGGGCCAGAAGGCCCTTCTGTGGTAATATTAACACATTTAATACTTAAAAGAGTGTTAAATGTTTCCATCACACCGTATATATCGGGGTGATCAGGGCGGTTGGGTTTCTTCTCTCCATACCTGCTGCTGAAGAACTCAACCTAACATTCAGAAGAGGCCTTTATCCTGAAGTAGGACCCCTTTATATAAGTCCTTGAGAGGTTTGATATCGTGGAACAATCGGGTTGAATCTAATCAGATCAAATTATATAAACTCACTTAGTTGGTAGACTAAGTGAGTGAATACTTAGTCTACCGTATGAAAAAATTACAATGTTTTCATATTTATGGACTGAGTCGTGTCTGTCAGTGGAAGGCTGGAAATAATGCTGATGGATGAAGCACACACACACACATGCATACACACACACACACACATGCATGCACACACAAACACACACACACACACACACACACACACACACAGATAGCCTCACCCATGCAGTTTACAAGATATGAAAAGGTTGTGCAACGTCTGATGAACTTCAGCTTGATGTGGTAGAGATTTAAAATAGAGTATTTACAATATGATTCCCCTATGAGGTATGAATGACAAAACCATGTATGTCATTTTCCACTGATCATAAAACATATAGCAACTGTCAAGTCAAACGCTCTCCCCCGACATTTACAACAACATCATTATCAACACAGTGTGATTTAGTCTCACAAATCAGACTTTAGATTCATATCTACAATCTGATTTGTGAGACTAAATCACATGATGGCAGACGAGCTCAGATCTGGGTGCACGGGGCTTCCTTTGCTTCATATGATTATCGGCCAATCACGTTGCCGGAGGTGGGGCTCTGTAAGCCTGGAATTGGCTTAGAACATCAACTCTAAAGAAGTGTCTGTAAAGATTTCAACAGTGTGGAGAGTAGACTCTAGTCTCTACGTGTGCAAATCATTCTATGTCCATATCTGACTTTCACACTCATTAGAATATCATATAATAACAAGGATAACTTTAGGATAACACATCGCCAACTTTGTCGTGTTACACAAAACAAAACATGTTTTCAGTCTCACAGCGTTGTGATGTTGGCAGGTTTCTAGAAGCGGCTCAACACTGGTTGTGACTTCTTTTCCAGAACCGCTTCGTTGGCCCCAAACAAGACAGAGGCTTCTGAAGAGAACAGCCGAGGGACCTTCTGTGGTGATCTTTGAATTGTGATTGCCTCCAGAGCGGGCAGATCTTCAGATGTTACATCTTATCTCATCATCTACCCACACACATCTGAAGAGGCTTTTTAGTTCCTTCAGTTGTCCGGAACTCACAGCTAAATCTACAACAAAAAAGAAAAAAACATCCCAGATCTTAATGCTTCGCAAAGGTTTGCCATTAAAAGCTTGGAGATATTTCTAAATGGATGTTGTGGATGATGTTAGTTTCTGCTTTAAGCCGACTAATTATTTATTTTAGAGTACAATAAAAAGCTATTTTGAGCGAAAGGTTCGCCTACACTTAAAGTATTCTGATTAGGTAGAGGTTAAGCTGTTAAAATCTTCGAAAAGGCTCAACATTAAAGGAATGTTCCACCGATGTTGAATATTTAAATGGTCTCAAAGAACTACAAGTTAAAAAACTATGGATCCAACTATGTGGATCAAAATACATTTATTTGAAATCCCCGGAATGTCCCCTGAAACGGCTTTTTTGGTGGAGGTTTCAAAAAACGATTAGATCTTTCTCAGTGCCCTCTCCTCCTGGCCCAATGCCCCCGGACAATCAGCTTGGAGCTCCATGAGAATCAGGTGACTTGTTGCCTGAAGAGCTATATGTGATTTTACAATGACTGAATCCCTAGATCGTAGACCAATCTACGGATCAAATGAGCACGATAACTTCCGTCAAGTCGTACTCAGTGTAAGGAATGACAGGTATTTATTTGAGCCAGAATAAACCAAAGAGGAAAACTTACAGCGGAGACGGCAGCAAGGCACAACAGCTGTTATCACAGTCCTTGTGATAAATACTATTATGGCTATGTTTATAGAAACAGTATTACCATGACTAAACCACTATTTTCAGAGTTTACTCATGCACTTCATCAGCATCTCATCAACTGTTACAGACCATGGATATATTATAATAACGTGGACAGGATTGAAGAAGATCTGCTTATGTGTTTTAAAGACTTATTTCAATGCAAATGGACATGCCTCAAACCAGCTCGAGACTTGACGAGCATTGGCCACTGATAGCAGTGGAGAGCGCGCTTGAGATGAAGCTAGAGCCCGTGGGTTTGAGTCCCCTTCATAGAGCGTGTACCTCTCATGCCCTGCCTCTCTTGAGTTTGAACCCAGTGTGACACTCACTGTTACACTTGCTTGCATGGGTATAGCATGCTGTGTTTGTGTGCCAATTTGTTTCATATCTGGCAACCCAGGTACTCGGAGAACAGTCAACACTCAGACCAAAGCAAAGGCCGATGGTCCAGCCCAGCATGGACATGTCAGAGGAGAACATGGAGCATTGTTGTCAGTGAAGACACTATCTCCACTGAGCATGATTCCTTCATCGTCATCCTTTCATGGGCATTTTATGATTTAGTGCAGAACTATTTTTTTTAACATGTAGCACCTTTAAATTATGCTGTTTCCTATCCAAGACACATAAGGCCAATTTAACCTCTAAGTTAGTTAATGGCAACAACTAGAAACATAATACCTGTGATGAGATATTTTTTTAATTTTATTTTATAAATTTTTTCTTCAAGGTTTGTTTGTGTTTTGGCCCAATCCTTAAAAGGATCCCATCCTTATGTCAATGACATAGGACATGCAGGATCCAGGTAATTTACGAGTCTTCAAAAACATAGAAGCACTTTGGGTTCAGGTACAGACAGGGAGGAATGCATGGTGAATTATAGCTAGCTAGCAGATCTCAGTCTCAGTGTCTCTCTCTGTGTGTTCATTATTCTCCCTCTTCTTCCTGTCTATTTATTCCATTTCCTTTAAAGCTCAAAAGACGGTAGGATTTGGAGAACCATCCCAGTTTTGCTGGGACGTGCTCCTCTTAAAACTTTACTGTGCAATGTGTGCATACTGTTCCCAATTGAGTTTAGACGTGTCAGGTGCTGCTGGTGTGTTCTGGGCCACGTCGGTTTAATACGGAATACCCCTCATGAAAGCTTAGCATGGGGGTTTAGACCTAGCCACCCGGGTACAGGCTGAACTCAGTTCCATCCCGTGTGGACTGAGTGACCTCACTCTATCTCAGCATTTAGAGCATAACTTTCAGACACCATGGATTGGAAGAAAATTGACGTCTTTTCTTCAATTGAATGAAGCGCTTGCTGGGTTGGAACACACGGGGAACAACATCGCAATGAACATCGGGAGAAAGATTTTTGCGTTGAGTCTTAAATAAAAGCCACGACACAAAAAAGAGAAATTCCCAACCGACGTAGTGGGGAATAAAAGGCTATTGTCTCCGACCCAATCTTTAAAAAAATAACGGCGTACACCAGCTACATATTTTTAATGAGATATCATCTTAACACTTAAACATCTCTGGCCTGTCGGCCAGACCTAGGACGCCACGTGACCAACAAGTACTTAACTTCACCGCAAAGAATTACAGAGCTTGTCTGGTATGAGTTATGGAGATTGACTGCCAGGACCAAACCTACGCCACTGTTCCTCGCTGGAAAGAAGTGTCTTGACTTGTCTTGGTTGAACAGCAGACACCAGGTTTACACAACGTCTGTGCTATTGCACTTATGACTGCGGCGTTGTCTGGATAAGCAACATTTGGAACATAAAAAAAATAAAAAATAAAGTATATATATAAATAATATATTTATTGTTTTTTAATCTCATAACCGGTCGCCGCCATGAAAGATACATGTTTTGATATAATAAAATGTTATTTTACTGTTTCATTTGTGGTTGTTGAATTGGTTTTGAAACTGGTTTTAACTGAATGAATGAATTAAAGCGAATAACATGAAGATCAACTCCAAATTCCCTGAGAACAGCGCTGCTGTACTCTCCTGATGTGACCTCACAACCATGAGATCTGGTCTGTGTTGTTTGTTGACCAAACAGACCCCTGTCGGGGCAGCACTAAAGGGGGGCCCCTCTGTGGCCCCCCCGCCGGGCAGACAAACAGCGCTCTGTGAACTCCCATCACGCTACAGAACAGAACCAACAGCTAATTGCTGGGGCCACAGTGAGTCTGCCTTTGCTTTATTACAAACTTCAAAGTGCTGGATGAAGATGTTAAGGAGATCCAAGCAGAGATGCAGGGAGAGAGGAAGAACCAAAAATAAATTAGAGGCAATTTTAGAAGATCATGTCGAGCACACACACACACACACACACTCATGCACACCACACACACACACACACTCACACACACAAACCAACTGATGCCGAGGAGAGAGAGAGAGAGAGAGAGAGAGAGAGAGAGAGAGAGAGAGAGAGAGAGAGAGAGAGAGAGAGAGAGAGTCAGTCAAGTGTGAAGACGTCTGATGTGGAAGTACAACAGCTGCCCTTGTGTGTCGGAGCCCATGTGGACGCTGGGCCGCCGAGTGTGGTCCCAAGGTCACCGGTTCAGACGTCCTTAAGTCAAGACGGCGGTGGAGGAAAGGGAGGCGGGAACCACCGCTCACAGTGGAGACAGCCTTGAACAGGTTGTCCATGATTGTCCCTCCACCCGTCGTCTGGCTCTGGTCGGGGCTCAGAGACGCAGAGCACTAGAGCTGGGGTTCAGTGTTTCTCCTCTGCTCCATCAGAAGGAGCCCGTGAAACGAACATGATGTCACGTTTCTACCGCAGATGTTTGCGCCATTCAAAATGATCGGAACTACTACTACGTTTTTTCTCGAGAATTAAACGTGCAAACCCACGAGTCCATCCATCCAGGGAATTTGTGTCTATGAATCGTTTTATTCTGGTCCACCTTTGCACAGTTCCCCCCCCACTGAAACAGTAGCTTTCGTCTGAAAAATAAATCGCAATAACCGCAGCTACCACTGAAGCCACTAGAGGCTGCTGATGGGAAAACGTACAAAGCGCAGGATTACAATTTGTAATCAAAGTTTTTTATGTTGGAATCAATTAGTACATGTTAAACAGTTTTGTCTAAGAGAATGCTTTAAACTAACCGGTCACAACTAATACTTGTGGAGTATTCCAGTATTTGTAACGGACAAGCCTAGACAAGTTCTAATGAATGGAAACTGGATCCCCAGATTCCCGAGACTTGGCTATAACTTCAGAATCTCAAGGTTGTTGTTTTTTTCTACTGCAATAAACCCCAAATTAATTCTAGACAAAAAAGCTGAGGTTCAGGAGAAAGGTTTGTTTACAACGTAAGACGTGGTTGGCATGAAAGAGCTAATGGGGTTAATATTAGTAGATTCAGATTAGTTAGGAATTCGATTCTGTATTTTGCATTTCTTCTGAATGTGAGGTGCAAATAGTGATACATTATGCAGGACACAACTCCTATAGTGATATATATGATGTACTCTATAACTTATAGTGTAGGGAATGACTTAAAGTATGTTTTGGCTTTGCTAGTGATAGTAAACTTGTTATGATCTTTTGATCATATAACCAAAGAGAGGGCCGGAGGAAACAGAGATGAGATCACTTAGACACGGATTGATTTGGATGATTTTGATTGAACTGTAATGAGAGAGTGTGTGAGAGAGAGAGAGAGAGAGAGAGAGAGAGAGAGAGAGAGAGAGAGAGAGAGAGAGAGAGAGAGAGAGAGAGAGAGAGAGAGAGAGAGAGAGAGAGAGCCAGTCACTCATACCATGGTCATGGTTGATAACCCCCCTCACCTTGCTGCAGTACTTTCCCAAAGTACTTATTGTGGCTGGTGCAGTTCCACCGGCGGTAGCGGAACTGGAACTGACACTCGCGGACCCCCAGCCTCGCGCCCTTGGCCACCTCGCTCACGATCTCCGGCTGCGTCTGGCACAGCTCCGCCT
>CM051003.1:23440484-23475468 GCA_027704905.1 Muraenolepis orangiensis
CATTTTGGCTAATCCGCCCTCCTATGGGTGGATAGTGAGTTACGGAATGAGGCGTGGTCAACCCAGACCACAGCCTGCCTTTCGTGGTACGCAGGTGGACGGGGATAGACAATGAACATCCCTATCACCATTCATTTGGGCGTTGGTTTCCAACAACTAACCCTGCTAATGAAATTGAAGGGGGTTGGAAACACAACTTTTATAATAGGATTTCCTTTGGTTTGGTGTGTGTGGGTCCCGCCGCAGTATGTCTATCAATAAAAACAGCAACAACAATATACCGCTGATGGTACAGTATCAGAATGTCTTTATTGTACAAGTACAACGAAATTGTCTCGCAACCCTCACGACACTCACAAACAACATTTGAAAAATACAATCATTTAAAACCAAACTAAGCAAAATAAACAGGTGTGAAATGTCAAATACAATTGTATATACATATATTGCGGTGGCCCTAGTGTAATTACAATAAACAGGTTTCTAGTACTCTTGGTTGCTAGGTTGATATAACATAATGCAACACCGGTCTGTACACAATGAAGACCGGTAAACATCCCTCCAACAACTGCCAATGAAGTTAGTGGCGTTCTTTCTCGGACGGGTTTCATAAGAAACACAATCCGGGCTTGTCCCCGCGTCGGAAAGCGCATCCGATCGCACGACTGTCCTGCATTTTGGCCAAACCTGGTTATAATACCTAAATGAAAAAAGCTAGTGAATAGCTGGCGGACAGCAGAAGCCTGCAGGCTGCGTGACACCTGGTGGCTGGTAAACACGGTACCGTGTACCGGAGCCGCAAGATGGCCGATCCCTTATAAACAACGCGTCTACGCGAACCGGTGGCACAAAATGTCCGCTCCCATACAACAGAGCGCCTTCTGCGTGCCGCGACACAGAGCTACCAGAGAAGAGAAAATGTCCCGGCGTCGGTTAGTGCATCCGATCGCACAACTGTACTGCATTTAGGCATAAACTGCTTATAATACCTAAATGAAAAAGCTATTGAATAGCTGGCGGACAGCAGACGCAAGCCGTATTTTGCCCTCGAGGTGGGCGTTCCTATGAGGATGTGACGTCAGGTGAAAGCTAGGAACACTGGAGTCGACAGCAGACAGACCTCGTTTGAGGCTGCGCGCATGACACGCCAGTGCAACCGGAGTTTTCAGGAACAGATACCCACAAAAAACCTAACCCTAACCCCAATTATAACCCCTAACCCGAAAGGCCAGTGCACCCGTGAACAAACCATCCGCCATCAACATATCCTACCTCACCTATAACCCCTAACATGTACCCCTAACTCGAGCTCTTAACCCTACCTCTAACCCCTTGGCCTAACACTATAAATACAGCCACTCTTCATTACCTTCTCGTTCAACATTAGACCAGCAAAAAGAGAACACCTCTGCTTAAACAAACACAAACTTATATATAAAAGGTTAAAAACACATCCATTTTGGCTAATCCGCCCTCCTATGGGTGGATAGTGAGTTACGGAATGAGGCGTGGTCAACCCAGACCACAGCCCGCCTTTCGTGGTACGCAGGTGGACGGGGATAGACAGTGAACATCCCTATCACCATTCATTTGGGCGTTGGTTTCCAACAACTAACCCTGCTAATGAAATTGAAGGGGGTTGGAAACACAACTTTTATAATAGGATTTCCTTTGGTTTGGTGTGTCGTGTGTGGGTCCCGCCGCAGTATGTCTATCAATAAAAACAGCAACAACAATATACCCCTGATGGTACAGTATCAGAATGTCTTTATTGTACAAGTACAACGAAATTGTCTCGCAACCCTCACGACACTCACAAACAACATTTGAAAAATACAATCATTTAAAACCAAACTAAGCAAAATAAACAGGTGTGAAATGTCAAATACAATTGTATATACATATATTGCGGTGGCCCTAGTGTAATTACAATAAACAGGTTTCTAGTACTCTTGGTTGCTAGGTTGATATAACATAATGCAACACCGGTCTGTACACAATGAAGACCGGTAAACATCCCTCCAACAACTGCCAATGAAGTTAGTGGCGTTCTTTCTCGGACGGGTTTCATAAGAAACACAATCCGGGCTTGTCCCCGCGTCGGAAAGCGCATCCGATCGCACGACTGTCCTGCATTTTGGCCAAACCTGGTTATAATACCTAAATGAAAAAAGCTAGTGAATAGCTGGCGGACAGCAGAAGCCTGCAGGCTGCGTGACACCTGGTGGCTGGTAAACACGGTACCGTGTACCGGAGCCGCAAGATGGCCGATCCCTTATAAACAACGCGTCTACGCGAACCGGTGGCACAAAATGTCCGCTCCCATACAACAGAGCGCCTTCTGCGTGCCGCGACACAGAGCTACCAGAGAAGAGAAAATGTCCCGGCGTCGGTTAGTGCATCCGATCGCACAACTGTACTGCATTTAGGCATAAACTGCTTATAATACCTAAATGAAAAAGCTATTGAATAGCTGGCGGACAGCAGACGCAAGCCGTGTTTTGCCCTCGAGGTGGGCGTTCCTATGAGGATGTGACGTCAGGTGAAAGCTAGGAACACTGGAGTCGACAGCAGACAGACCTCGTTTGAGGCTGCGCGCATGACACGCCAGTGCAACCGGAGTTTTCAGGAACAGATACCCACAAAAAACCTAACCCTAACCCAGTGGCGGCTCGTCCATAGGGGCGCAGGGGCGCCGCCCCACCTGGTTGAGAGAGGAAAAAAAAATAAAAAATAAAAATTATAATAATTGTGTTTTTTTATTTTTTATTTTTTTGATCCCTAAAAATAAACTAAACATGTTTAAAATGAATAATAATTACTCATTTTATGTATGTTTGTGTTTAAAATGCACAATAACGTTAATATAGCAAATATAAATCATTGTTGTGCGTGCTATTCTCCCCCCTCGTTTGTCATTGACGTCACTCTCATAGAAATTTGGTACCTACCTCCAAACCTGGGCGCACGGTAGTGCGCCCAGGTTTGGAGGTAGGTACCAAATTTGATAGGCAATGTAGCCTATCAAGGGTCAAGGTTTTGAGGTAGGTACCAAATTTGATAGGCAAATGTAGCCTATCAAGGGTCCTGAATACGATCTCTGGGAGCGCATTTCATTGCGCCCGAACAAGGAAACCAGTCACGCATGCGCGACTCAAATTGAGTGCGCCCCTCCTACTTCGGATGTCACCGGCCGCCACTGCCCTAACCCCAATTATAACCCCTAACCCGAAAGGCCAGTGCACCCGTGAACAAACCATCCGCCATCAACATATCCTACCTCACCTATAACCCCTAACATGTACCCCTAACTCGAGCTCTTAACCCTACCTCTAACCCCTTGGCCTAACACTATAAATACAGCCACTCTTCATTACCTTCTCGTTCAACATTAGACCAGCAAAAAGAGAACACCTCTGCTTAAACAAACACAAACTTATATATAAAAGGTTAAAAACACATCCATTTTGGCTAATCCGCCCTCCTATGGGTGGATAGTGAGTTACGGAATGAGGCGTGGTCAACCCAGACCACAGCCCGCCTTTCGTGGTACGCAGGTGGACGGGGATAGACAGTGAACATCCCTATCACCATTCATTTGGGCGTTGGTTTCCAACAACTAACCCTGCTAATGAAATTGAAGGGGGTTGGAAACACAACTTTTATAATAGGATTTCCTTTGGTTTGGTGTGTCGTGTGTGGGTCCCGCCGCAGTATGTCTATCAATAAAAACAGCAACAACAATATACCCCTGATGGTACAGTATCAGAATGTCTTTATTGTACAAGTACAACGGGTTTCTAGTACTCTTGGTTGCTAGGTTGATATAACATAATGCAACACCGGTCTGCACACAATGAAGACCGGTAAACATCCCTCCAACAACTGCCAATGAAGTTATGTGCCTCCCCTCAGGGGGGGGATACTGTTGTGCCTCCCCCCACGCTCTAATCGATCCCAGGTGTTGCCCATCATAATCAGGCCTACTGAGACTAATTAACACCTGGGAACTACCCTTCTTTAGGCTGCCGAGGACCGACGTTGGGCGCTTGGTTATTGTGAACCACTGTCACGAGAGACTGCGTGTTCCAGCTCCTACCTCGCCAAGTATCCTGTCCAACCCTGCCTAGTTTATGTTTTTGATGTTGGAGATTACAGTAAAGACATTTTTCCTTTGCTTTGAGTGTCCGTGTCTCGCTACTTCTGGGTTCTTTGGCACATTTGGTTCCTCGGTCTCGTTGGGGTCTAACACAAACTAAGCAAAAGAAACAGGTATAAAATGTCAAATCAAATTGTATATACATATATTGCGGTGGCCCTAGTGTAATTAGAATAAACAGGTTTCTAGTAATCTTGGTTGCTAGGTTGATATAACATAATGCAACACCGGTCTGCACACAATGAAGACCGGTAAACATCCCTCCAACAACTGCCAATGAAGTTAGTGAACAGCTGGCGGACAGGCTGCGTGACACCTGGTGGCTGGTAAACACGCTACCGTGTACCGGAGCCGCAAGATGGCCGATCCCTTATAAACAACACGTCTACACGAACCGGTGGCACAAAATGTCCGCTCCTATAAAACAGAGCGCGTTCTGCGTGCCGCAACACAGAGCTACCAGAGAAGAGAAAATGTCCCGGCGTCGAGTGCATCCGATCGCACAACTGTCCTGCATTTAGACATAAACTGGTTATAATACCTAAATGAAAAAGCTATTGAATAGATGGCGGACAGCAGACGCAAGCCGTGTTTTGCCCTCGAGGTGGGCGTTCCTATGAGGATGTGACGTCAGGTGAAAGCTAGGAACACTGGAGTCGACAGCAGACGGACCTCTTTTGAGGCTGCGCGCATGACACGCCAGTGCAACCGGAGTTTTCAGGAACAGATACCCACAAAAACCTAACCTAACCCATTAAACCCTAACCGAAAGGCCAGTGCACCCGTGAACAAACCATCCGCCATCAACATATCCTACCTCACCTATAACCCCTAACATGTACCCCTAACTCGAACTCTTAACCCTACCTCTAACCCCTTGCCCTAACACTATAAACACAGTACACTTCATTACCTTCTCGTTCACCATTAGACCAGCAAAAAGACAACACCTCTGCTTAAACAAACACAAACTTCTATATAAAAGGGAAAAAACACATCCATTTTGGCTAATCCGCCCTCCTATGGGTGGATAGTGAGTTACGGAATGAGGCGTGGTCAACCCAGACCACAGCCTGCCTTTCGTGGTACGCAGGTGGACGGGGATAGACAATGAACATCCCTATCACCATTCATTTGGGCGTTGGTTTCCAACAACTAACCCTGCTAATGAAATTGAAGGGGGTTGGAAACACAACTTTTATAATAGGATTTCCTTTGGTTTGGTGTGTGTGGGTCCCGCCGCAGTATGTCTATCAATAAAAACAGCAACAACAATATACCGCTGATGGTACAGTATCAGAATGTCTTTATTGTACAAGTACAACGAAATTGTCTCGCAACCCTCACGACACTCACAAACAACATTTGAAAAATACAATCATTTAAAACCAAACTAAGCCAAATAAACAGGTGTGAAATGTCAAATACAATTGTATATACATATATTGCGGTGGCCCTAGTGTAATTACAATAAACAGGTTTCTAGTACTCTTGGTTGCTAGGTTGATATAACATAATGCAACACCGGTCTGTACACAATGAAGACCGGTAAACATCCCTCCAACAACTGCCAATGAAGTTAGTGGCGTTCTTTCTCGGACGGGTTTCATAAGAAACACAATCCGGGCTTGTCCCCGCGTCGGAAAGCGCATCCGATCGCACAACTGTCCTGCATTTTGGCCAAACCTGGTTATAATACCTAAATGAAAAAAGCTAGTGAATAGCTGGCGGACAGTAGAAGCCTGCAGGCTGCGTGACACCTGGTGGCTGGTAAACACGGTACCGTGTACCGGAGCCGCAAGATGGCCGATCCCTTATAAACAACGCGTCTACGCGAACCGGTGGCACAAAATGTCCGCTCCCATACAACAGAGCGCCTTCTGCGTGCCGCGACACAGAGCTACCAGAGAAGAGAAAATGTCCCGGCGTCGGTTAGTGCATCCGATCGCACAACTGTACTGCATTTAGGCATAAACTGGTTATAGTACCTAAATGAAAAAGCTATTGAATAGCTGGCGGACAGTAGACGCAAGTCACGTTTTGCCCTCGAGGTGGGCGTTCCTTTGAGGATGTGACGTCAGGTGAAAGCTAGGAACACTGGAGTCGACAGCAGACAGACCTCGTTTGAGGCTGCGCGCATGACACGCCAGTGCAACCGGAGTTTTCAGGAACAGATACCCACAAAAAACCTAACCCTAACCCCAATTATAACCCCTAACCCGAAAGGCCAGTGCACCCGTGAACAAACCATCCGCCATCAACATATCCTACCTCACCTATAACCCCTAACATGTACCCCTAACTCGAGCTCTTAACCCTACCTCTAACCCCTTGGCCTAACACTATAAATACAGCCACTCTTCATTACCTTCTCGTTCAACATTAGACCAGCAAAAAGAGAACACCTCTGCTTAAACAAACACAAACTTATATATAAAAGGTTAAAAACACATCCATTTTGGCTAATCCGCCCTCCTATGGGTGGATAGTGAGTTACGGAATGAGGCGTGGTCAACCCAGACCACAGCCCGCCTTTCGTGGTACGCAGGTGGACGGGGATAGACAGTGAACATCCCTATCACCATTCATTTGGGCGTTGGTTTCCAACAACTAACCCTGCTAATGAAATTGAAGGGGGTTGGAAACACAACTTTTATAATAGGATTTCCTTTGGTTTGGTGTGTCGTGTGTGGGTCCCGCCGCAGTATGTCTATCAATAAAAACAGCAACAACAATATACCCCTGATGGTACAGTATCAGAATGTCTTTATTGTACAAGTACAACGAAATTGTCTCGCAACCCTCACGACACTCACAAACAACATTTGAAAAATACAATCATTTAAAACCAAACTAAGCAAAATAAACAGGTGTGAAATGTCAAATACAATTGTATATACATATATTGCGGTGGCCCTAGTGTAATTACAATAAACAGGTTTCTAGTACTCTTGGTTGCTAGGTTGATATAACATAATGCAACACCGGTCTGTACACAATGAAGACCGGTAAACATCCCTCCAACAACTGCCAATGAAGTTAGTGGCGTTCTTTCTCGGACGGGTTTCATAAGAAACACAATCCGGGCTTGTCCCCGCGTCGGAAAGCGCATCCGATCGCACGACTGTCCTGCATTTTGGCCAAACCTGGTTATAATACCTAAATGAAAAAAGCTAGTGAATAGCTGGCGGACAGCAGAAGCCTGCAGGCTGCGTGACACCTGGTGGCTGGTAAACACGGTACCGTGTACCGGAGCCGCAAGATGGCCGATCCCTTATAAACAACGCGTCTACGCGAACCGGTGGCACAAAATGTCCGCTCCCATACAACAGAGCGCCTTCTGCGTGCCGCGACACAGAGCTACCAGAGAAGAGAAAATGTCCCGGCGTCGGTTAGTGCATCCGATCGCACAACTGTACTGCATTTAGGCATAAACTGCTTATAATACCTAAATGAAAAAGCTATTGAATAGCTGGCGGACAGCAGACGCAAGCCGTGTTTTGCCCTCGAGGTGGGCGTTCCTATGAGGATGTGACGTCAGGTGAAAGCTAGGAACACTGGAGTCGACAGCAGACAGACCTCGTTTGAGGCTGCGCGCATGACACGCCAGTGCAACCGGAGTTTTCAGGAACAGATACCCACAAAAAACCTAACCCTAACCCCAATTATAACCCCTAACCCGAAAGGCCAGTGCACCCGTGAACAAACCATCCGCCATCAACATATCCTACCTCACCTATAACCCCTAACATGTACCCCTAACTCGAGCTCTTAACCCTACCTCTAACCCCTTGGCCTAACACTATAAATACAGCCACTCTTCATTACCTTCTCGTTCAACATTAGACCAGCAAAAAGAGAACACCTCTGCTTAAACAAACACAAACTTATATATAAAAGGTTAAAAACACATCCATTTTGGCTAATCCGCCCTCCTATGGGTGGATAGTGAGTTACGGAATGAGGCGTGGTCAACCCAGACCACAGCCCGCCTTTCGTGGTACGCAGGTGGACGGGGATAGACAGTGAACATCCCTATCACCATTCATTTGGGCGTTGGTTTCCAACAACTAACCCTGCTAATGAAATTGAAGGGGGTTGGAAACACAACTTTTATAATAGGATTTCCTTTGGTTTGGTGTGTCGTGTGTGGGTCCCGCCGCAGTATGTCTATCAATAAAAACAGCAACAACAATATACCCCTGATGGTACAGTATCAGAATGTCTTTATTGTACAAGTACAACGGGTTTCTAGTACTCTTGGTTGCTAGGTTGATATAACATAATGCAACACCGGTCTGCACACAATGAAGACCGGTAAACATCCCTCCAACAACTGCCAATGAAGTTATGTGCCTCCCCTCAGGGGGGGGATACTGTTGTGCCTCCCCCCACGCTCTAATCGATCCCAGGTGTTGCCCATCATAATCAGGCCTACTGAGACTAATTAACACCTGGGAACTACCCTTCTTTAGGCTGCCGAGGACCGACGTTGGGCGCTTGGTTATTGTGAACCACTGTCACGAGAGACTGCGTGTTCCAGCTCCTACCTCGCCAAGTATCCTGTCCAACCCTGCCTAGTTTATGTTTTTGATGTTGGAGATTACAGTAAAGACATTTTTCCTTTGCTTTGAGTGTCCGTGTCTCGCTACTTCTGGGTTCTTTGGCACATTTGGTTCCTCGGTCTCGTTGGGGTCTAACACAAACTAAGCAAAAGAAACAGGTATAAAATGTCAAATCAAATTGTATATACATATATTGCGGTGGCCCTAGTGTAATTAGAATAAACAGGTTTCTAGTAATCTTGGTTGCTAGGTTGATATAACATAATGCAACACCGGTCTGCACACAATGAAGACCGGTAAACATCCCTCCAACAACTGCCAATGAAGTTAGTGAACAGCTGGCGGACAGGCTGCGTGACACCTGGTGGCTGGTAAACACGCTACCGTGTACCGGAGCCGCAAGATGGCCGATCCCTTATAAACAACACGTCTACACGAACCGGTGGCACAAAATGTCCGCTCCTATAAAACAGAGCGCGTTCTGCGTGCCGCAACACAGAGCTACCAGAGAAGAGAAAATGTCCCGGCGTCGAGTGCATCCGATCGCACAACTGTCCTGCATTTAGACATAAACTGGTTATAATACCTAAATGAAAAAGCTATTGAATAGATGGCGGACAGCAGACGCAAGCCGTGTTTTGCCCTCGAGGTGGGCGTTCCTATGAGGATGTGACGTCAGGTGAAAGCTAGGAACACTGGAGTCGACAGCAGACGGACCTCTTTTGAGGCTGCGCGCATGACACGCCAGTGCAACCGGAGTTTTCAGGAACAGATACCCACAAAAACCTACCCTAACCCATAAACCCTAACCGAAAGGCCAGTGCACCCGTGAACAAACCATCCGCCATCAACATATCCTACCTCACCTATAACCCCTAACATGTACCCCTAACTCGAACTCTTAACCCTACCTCTAACCCCTTGCCCTAACACTATAAACACAGTACACTTCATTACCTTCTCGTTCACCATTAGACCAGCAAAAAGACAACACCTCTGCTTAAACAAACACAAACTTCTATATAAAAGGGAAAAAACACATCCATTTTGGCTAATCCGCCCTCCTATGGGTGGATAGTGAGTTACGGAATGAGGCGTGGTCAACCCAGACCACAGCCTGCCTTTCGTGGTACGCAGGTGGACGGGGATAGACAATGAACATCCCTATCACCATTCATTTGGGCGTTGGTTTCCAACAACTAACCCTGCTAATGAAATTGAAGGGGGTTGGAAACACAACTTTTATAATAGGATTTCCTTTGGTTTGGTGTGTGTGGGTCCCGCCGCAGTATGTCTATCAATAAAAACAGCAACAACAATATACCGCTGATGGTACAGTATCAGAATGTCTTTATTGTACAAGTACAACGAAATTGTCTCGCAACCCTCACGACACTCACAAACAACATTTGAAAAATACAATCATTTAAAACCAAACTAAGCCAAATAAACAGGTGTGAAATGTCAAATACAATTGTATATACATATATTGCGGTGGCCCTAGTGTAATTACAATAAACAGGTTTCTAGTACTCTTGGTTGCTAGGTTGATATAACATAATGCAACACCGGTCTGTACACAATGAAGACCGGTAAACATCCCTCCAACAACTGCCAATGAAGTTAGTGGCGTTCTTTCTCGGACGGGTTTCATAAGAAACACAATCCGGGCTTGTCCCCGCGTCGGAAAGCGCATCCGATCGCACGACTGTCCTGCATTTTGGCCAAACCTGGTTATAATACCTAAATGAAAAAAGCTAGTGAATAGCTGGCGGACAGTAGAAGCCTGCAGGCTGCGTGACACCTGGTGGCTGGTAAACACGGTACCGTGTACCGGAGCCGCAAGATGGCCGATCCCTTATAAACAACGCGTCTACGCGAACCGGTGGCACAAAATGTCCGCTCCCATACAACAGAGCGCCTTCTGCGTGCCGCGACACAGAGCTACCAGAGAAGAGAAAATGTCCCGGCGTCGGTTAGTGCATCCGATCGCACAACTGTACTGCATTTAGGCATAAACTGGTTATAGTACCTAAATGAAAAAGCTATTGAATAGCTGGCGGACAGTAGACGCAAGTCCGTTTTGCCCTCGAGGTGGGCGTTCCTATGAGGATGTGACGTCAGGTGAAAGCTAGGAACACTGGAGTCGACAGCAGACAGACCTCGTTTGAGGCTGCGCGCATGACACGCCAGTGCAACCGGAGTTTTCAGGAACAGATACAGCAGACATTCTAGTCGACAGCAGACATTAGGCATGACAGACAGGCCGCAGCGCGCATGACACCTCTTTATTTGCCATTTGTAACAAGTACATAGTAATGCTTATTCACCGTTCCCGCCCGCAGTATAAATCTCCAAAACAACACCATAAAAATAAAAATCATATATACAAAAAAGAGCAGCAAAGTGACTTTAAAAATATTTACGTTTTTTTTACAAGAATCTTTAAAAGCAAACATCTTTAAAAGCATTTAAAGTGCCAGTAGTGCAGCAGCATCATGAATATAGTGCAGTACAGTGCAGTAACTGTGATGAGTCCAGAAAGTCCAGCAAAGTGTGTAAGTTTAATGTTAATGACAATGTTATAAAAAGTGAAAGTACCGGTACCTTGTACCGTTTCCACAAGATAGCCGATCTTATAAACATTGCGTTTACACGTACCGGTGCCACAACATTTCCGCTCCCAAACAACAACGCGCCTACCACCACACAGAGCTACCAGAGAAGAGAAAACAATCATGGCACCGACCAGACGAATGTTTGAGGTGAATTGTATAGTGATGTTTCTCATGACGTCAGAGCCAAGTTGACGTGTGTTTGTTATGTGTTATACACATATACACATAACAAATCGCAGACATATATCTGCGGTATACACTCAAGATTCATGGTCGTTATTGTCCATATGCAACCATTGGAATGGAATGCTTACTCCCCATTCCCTTCCGCAGTATGAATTGTCTAACATACTTTAGGCCTACTTTAAAGATACTGTACACAATAAAAAAAATAACAATACAGTGACTGGTGGATGATGTACATATTCCTGTTATGTCAGTATTGGGTAACGATGATAATCTTTGGATGACAGTTGGCTTTATTCAATATTTTGTTACGAATTATCGCACTTATTGGAAATTAAACCGTTAAAAACTCCTAACAAAATGCATTTTGCGTGAAATAAAGGGTTTAATAGTGGTTAAACGTGACCAGGAACACCTGATAAGCTTCAAGTGATATGAAAGCCTTGAGATACTCCTTCTTGTCTATCCCTGGCGTGTCAATCAGGTACAAATATCAGCGAAGCTCAAATCTGGCCATAGATTAGGGTTATTTTGTATTTATTACACCCACCAGAGAGCAGCATCCACTACTAAATATATTACGGCCACCAGGCGGCAGCACCACCCGCAATATATATTACAGCCACCAGATGGCAGCACCACCTCGTCAATATATTACAGACACCAGATGGCCTCATCCACAACCAAATATATTACGGGTTAAGGGTTAGGCTTAGGGTTTTTTGTGGGTATCGGTTCGTGAAAGCTGGCTGCACTGGCACACTTTCATATCGTTTTTTGTCCATCCCCGTCTACCTGCGTACCCCCGTCTACGAGGGACTTGATTTGGTTTCCACAGAAGGCATGCTGTGGTCTGGTCTGACCAAGCCTCCTTCCGTACGTTATTATAATTGTTTTAATAATTATTATTTTTGGGATAAATTAAAGGCAAAAATCTAAATGATTATTTCCAAGAAAATAAAATAGCGCCAAGTGGCGACGTTTGACCCGATTGGGTTTTCTTCAGGCGAAGGCACAATCAAAGACAAAAGAAAAAAGCTTGTGTTTGCAGCAGAGGTGTTCTCTCTTCGCTGGTCTGATGGTGAATGAGAAAGAAATTAAGGGTGGCTGTGTTTATAGTGTTAGGGTACGGGGTTAGGGTAAGATATAGGGTTAAGGGTTAGGTGTAAATGTTAGGGGTTAGAGGTAAGGGTTATGTGAGGTGGGATATGTTGGTGGTGGATGGTTTGTTCACAGGTGCACTGTCATTTAGGGTAAGAGGTAGGGTTAGATTGGTGTTAGTGTCTGGGTTTGGGTTGAGGGTTAGGGGTTAAGGGATAGGGTTAGGTTTTTTTGTGGGTATCGGTTCATGAAAACTCTGGTTCCACTGGCACACGTTCTCGCCTTCTTTCATATCGTTTATTGGGTTCTTTTGTGGGGGTTTTCATGATTTTCTTTGTTTTTCAGTTATTCCTTCATATGTTGTTTTCTATCTCCACAGGTGTGGGACAGGACAGGGGCAGGAAGGAGTGGAGCACAGGTAAAAGGATTGTAGGTTTATATGTTTGTTTATTTTTTTGTTTTGTTTTATGTCCACAGGGGGAGATACCAAGGGGCAGGACGACCACAGGCTTGGTGAGGGCCCAAGGGATCGGGGCCCACAGAGGCCGCTTCCTGGATTCCCGCTGTATTCATGATGCTGCTGCACTACTGGCACTTTAAAATGCTTTTTGCACAATTCACCAAATGTATATATCATCCATCAGTCACTTTGTTGTTATTTTTTATTGTGTACAGTTGTTATAGTGCTTTAGAAAATTCATAGTGCTGGAGGGAACAGGGAGTAAGCTTTCCATTGTACTTGTTGCATATGGCCAATACAAATCTTCAATCTCAGGGTTAGGTGAGGGACAGGTTCTTAGCACCATATTGGTGTCAAATGTGCACAGGCACTACATATATCCTACTCTTTGGTACAAATGAAATCAGGAAAATAAAAGAAAAATGACAAGACTAGACAAGACAATGTTAAACATAACGATTGACGTGCTAAAGGGTAGGGGGGAGGTTTCTCTAAGAGCTTCATAGTAGAGAATAGGGCCAAATGTCAAGGCAAGAGTGTTGAATTGTGCAACACTTTTCTTTGTTCTTTCAAGCAGAAATGCAACTCAAATATCTAAAAGAAAAACGGTATTGGCTGTTATGCCATGGCACATAGCACCTGAATATATCATAACATTGTCATCCATATAACATTACATACACCTATTCATTTGGGTGTGGGTTTCCAAACCCAAAACACCTAGCCCTGTTAATGAATTTTAAGCGAGTTGGAAACACAACTTTTATAATAGGATTGTCTTTGGTTTGGTGTGTCGTGTGTGGGTCCGGCCGCAGTATGTCTATCAATAAAAACAGCAACAACAATATACCGCTGATGGTACAGTATCAGAATGCCTTTATTGTACAAGTACAACGAAATGGTCTCGCAATCCTCACGACACCTACAAACAACAATTGAAAAATACAATCATTTAAAACCAAACTAAGCAAAAGAAACAGGTATAAAATGTCAAATCAAATTGTATATACATATATTGCGGTGGCCCTAGTGTAATTAGAATAAACAGGTTTCTAGTAATCTTGGTTGCTAGGTTGATATAACATAATGCAACACCGGTCTGCACACAATGAAGACCGGTAAACATCCCTCCAACAACTGCCAATGAAGTTAGTGAACAGCTGGCGGACAGGCTGCGTGACACCTGGTGGCTGGTAAACACGCTACCGTGTACCGGAGCCGCAAGATGGCCGATCCCTTATAAACAACACGTCTACACGAACCGGTGGCACAAAATGTCCGCTCCTATAAAACAGAGCGCGTTCTGCGTGCCGCAACACAGAGCTACCAGAGAAGAGAAAATGTCCCGGCGTCGAGTGCATCCGATCGCACAACTGTCCTGCATTTAGACATAAACTGGTTATAATACCTAAATGAAAAAGCTATTGAATAGATGGCGGACAGCAGACGCAAGCCGTGTTTTGCCCTCGAGGTGGGCGTTCCTATGAGGATGTGACGTCAGGTGAAAGCTAGGAACACTGGAGTCGACAGCAGACGGACCTCTTTTGAGGCTGCGCGCATGACACGCCAGTGCAACCGGAGTTTTCAGGAACAGATACCCACAAAAAACCTAACCCTAACCCCAATTATAACCCCTAACCCGAAAGGCCAGTGCACCCGTGAACAAACCATCCGCCATCAACATATCCTACCTCACCTATAACCCCTAACATGTACCCCTAACTCGAACTCTTAACCCTACCTCTAACCCCTTGCCCTAACACTATAAACACAGTACACTTCATTACCTTCTCGTTCACCATTAGACCAGCAAAAAGACAACACCTCTGCTTAAACAAACACAAACTTCTATATAAAAGGGAAAAAACACATCCATTTTGGCTAATCCGCCCTCCTATGGGTGGATAGTGAGTTACGGAATGAGGCGTGGTCAACCCAGACCACAGCCTGCCTTTCGTGGTACGCAGGTGGACGGGGATAGACAATGAACATCCCTATCACCATTCATTTGGGCGTTGGTTTCCAACAACTAACCCTGCTAATGAAATTGAAGGGGGTTGGAAACACAACTTTTATAATAGGATTTCCTTTGGTTTGGTGTGTGTGGGTCCCGCCGCAGTATGTCTATCAATAAAAACAGCAACAACAATATACCGCTGATGGTACAGTATCAGAATGTCTTTATTGTACAAGTACAACGAAATTGTCTCGCAACCCTCACGACACTCACAAACAACATTTGAAAAATACAATCATTTAAAACCAAACTAAGCAAAATAAACAGGTGTGAAATGTCAAATACAATTGTATATACATATATTGCGGTGGCCCTAGTGTAATTAGAATAAACAGGTTTCTAGTACTCTTGGTTGCTAGGTTGATATAACATAATGCAACACCGGTCTGTACACAATGAAGACCGGTAAACATCCCTCCAACAACTGCCAATGAAGTTAGTGGCGTTCTTTCTCGGACGGGTTTCATAAGAAACACAATCCGGGCTTGTCCCCGCGTCGGAAAGCGCATCCGATCGCACGACTGTCCTGCATTTTGGCCAAACCTGGTTATAATACCTAAATGAAAAAAGCTAGTGAATAGCTGGCGGACAGTAGAAGCCTGCAGGCTGCGTGACACCTGGTGGCTGGTAAACACGGTACCGTGTACCGGAGCCGCAAGATGGCCGATCCCTTATAAACAACGCGTCTACGCGAACCGGTGGCACAAAATGTCCGCTCCCATACAACAGAGCGCCTTCTGCGTGCCGCGACACAGAGCTACCAGAGAAGAGAAAATGTCCCGGCGTCGGTTAGTGCATCCGATCGCACAACTGTACTGCATTTAGGCATAAACTGGTTATAGTACCTAAATGAAAAAGCTATTGAATAGCTGGCGGACAGTAGACGCAAGTCCGTTTTGCCCTCGAGGTGGGCGTTCCTTGAGGATGTGACGTCAGGTGAAAGCTAGGAACACTGGAGTCGACAGCAGACAGACCTCGTTTGAGGCTGCGCGCATGACACGCCAGTGCAACCGGAGTTTTCAGGAACAGATACCCACAAAAAACCTAACCCTAACCCCAATTATAACCCCTTACCCGAAAGGCCAGTGCACCCGTGAACAAACCATCCGCCATCAACATATCCTACCTCACCTATAACCCCTAACATGTACCCCTAACTCGAGCTCTTAACCCTACCTCTAACCCCTTGGCCTAACACTATAAATACAGCCACTCTTCATTACCTTCTCGTTCAACATTAGACCAGCAAAAAGAGAACACCTCTGCTTAAACAAACACAAACTTATATATAAAAGGTTAAAAACACATCCATTTTGGCTAATCCGCCCTCCTATGGGTGGATAGTGAGTTACGGAATGAGGCGTGGTCAACCCAGACCACAGCCCGCCTTTCGTGGTACGCAGGTGGACGGGGATAGACAGTGAACATCCCTATCACCATTCATTTGGGCGTTGGTTTCCAACAACTAACCCTGCTAATGAAATTGAAGGGGGTTGGAAACACAACTTTTATAATAGGATTTCCTTTGGTTTGGTGTGTCGTGTGTGGGTCCCGCCGCAGTATGTCTATCAATAAAAACAGCAACAACAATATACCCCTGATGGTACAGTATCAGAATGTCTTTATTGTACAAGTACAACGAAATTGTCTCGCAACCCTCACGACACTCACAAACAACATTAGAAAAATACAATAATTTAAAACCAAACTAAGCTAAATAAACAGGTATGAAATGTCTAATACAATTGTATATACATATATTGCGGTGGCTAGTGTAATTAGAATAAACAGGTTTCTAGTACTCTTGGTTGCTAGGTTGATATAACATAATGCAACACCGGTCTGCACACAATGAAGACCGGTAAACATCCCTCCAACAACTGCCAATGAAGTTAGTGGCGTTCTTTCTCGGACGGGTTTCATAAGAAACGCAATCCGGGCTTGTCCTCGCGTCGGTTAGCGCATCCGATCGCACGACAACTGTCCTGCGTTTTGGCCAAACCTGGTTATAATACCTAAATGAAAAAAGCTAGTGAATAGCTGGCGGACAGCAGAAGCCTGCAGGCTGCGTGACACCTGGTGGCTGGTAAACACGGTACCGTGTACCGGAGCCGCAAGATGGCCGATCCCTTATAAACAACGCGTCTACGCGAACCGGTGGCACAACATGTCCGCTCCCATACAACAGAGCGCCTTCTGCGTGCCGCGACACAGAGCTACCAGAGAAGAGAAAATGTCCCGGCGTCGGTTAGTGCATCCGATCGCACAACTGTCCTGCATTTAAGCATAAACTGGTTATAGTACCTAAATGAAAACGCTATTGAATAGCTGGCGGACAGCAGACGCAAGCCGTGTTTTGCCCTCGAGGTGAGCGGTACTATGAGGATGTGACGTCAGGTGAAAGCTAGAAACACTGGAGTCGACAGCAGACATTAGGCATGACAGACAGGCCGCAGCGCACATGACACCTCCCATCTCGTTTGAGCAGTAGTGCCAGTAGTGTAGCAGCATCATGAATATAGTGCAGTACAGTGCAGTAACTGTGACAAGTCCAGCAAAGTATGTAAGTTTAATGTTAATGACAATGTTATAAAAAGTGAAAGTACCGGTACCTTGTACGTTTCCACAAGATAACCGATCCTATAAACATTGCGTTTACACGTACCGGTGCCACAACATTTCCGCTCCCAAACAACAACGCGCCTACCGCCACACAGAGCTACCAGAGAAGAGAAAGCAACGACCAGACGAAAGTTTGAGGTGAATTGTATAGTAGGCGGCAGCATAGCTCAGGAGGTAGCGCGGTCGCCTCCCAACCGAGCAAAAACTGTCGAGGTGTCCTTGAGCAAGATACCCTAACCCTAACTGCTCCTGACGTGCTGCCTTGCATGGCTGACTCCGCCGTCGGTGTATGAATGGGTGAATGTGAGGCATGACTTGTAAGCGCTTTGGATAAAAAGCGCTATATAAAACCATTGATGTTTCTCATGACGTCAAAGCCCTCTAACCAGTGGCGTAGCGGAGGCCCCCGCAGCCCCGGAGCTTAGGAGGCCCCCACCCCCACTGTAGGCTATTAGATTTCGTAACGGAGTTCGTTGGAGTTCACGATCTCGACAACCCCCCCCCGCCCCGTTGGACTTCACGACCGCGACAACACCGTACAGTGAACAGTGTACACATGAGTTCCTACTGACCTATACTGTTTACAAAAGATACCTGAAAAAATAAACATTTAAAAAAGTGGCCGCGATGTCTATCCCATGTCACTCTATTATTGTTTTAGGGGAGGGGGCGGGGCCCCATGGTCCGACCTGCGGGGGAGCCCCGAAATATTGCGCAACGCCACTGCCTCTAACGTGTTTATACACATACACACAAACCGCAGACATATATATATGCGGTATACACTTAAGATTCAAGATCGTTATTGTCCATATGCAAGCATTACAGTGGAATGCTTACTCCCCATTCCCTTCCGCATTATGAATTGTCTAAAACACTATACTATACTATACTTTAAAGATACTGTACACAATAAAAAATAACAATACAGTGACTGACGGATGATGTACATATTCCTGTCAGATCAGTATTGGGTAACGATGATAATCTTTGGATGACAGTTGGCTTTATTCAATGTTTTGTTTTGAATTATCTCGCTTATTGGAAATTAAACCGTTAAAAACTCATAATACAATGCATTTTGCGTGAAATAAAGGGTTTAATAGCGGTTAAACGTGACAAGGAACAGCTGATAAGCTTCAAGTGATATGAAAGCCTTGAGATAATCCTTCTTGTCTATCCCTGGCGTGTCAATCAGGTATAAATATCAGCGAAGCTCAAATCTGGCCAAAGATTAGGGTTATTTTGTATTTATTACAGCCACCAGAGAGCAGCATCCACTACTAAATATATTACGGCCACCAGACGGCAGCACCAACTCTTAGCCCGCAATATATATTACGGCCACCAGACGGCAGCACCACCTCTTAGCCCGCAATATATATTACCGCCACCAGACGGCAGCACCACCTCTTAGCCCGCAATATATATTACGGCCACCAGACGGCAGCACCACCTCTTAGCCCGCAATATATATTTCCGCCACCAGACGGCAGCACCACCTCTGAGCCCGCAATATATATTACATCCACCAGAGAGCAGCACCACTTCTGATTCCGCAATAAATATTACGGCCACCAGACGGCAGCACCACCTCTGAGCCCGCAATATATATTGCAGCCACCAGAGAGCAGCACCACCTCTGAGCCCGCAATATATATTACAGCCACCAGAGAGCAGCACCACCTCTTAGCCCGCAATATATATTTCCGCCACCAGACGGCAGCACCACCTCTGAGCCCGCAATATATATTACATCCACCAGAGAGCAGCACCACTTCTGATTCCGCAATAAATATTACGGCCACCAGATGGCAGCACCACCTCTGAGCCCGCAATATATATTGCAGCCACCAGAGAGCAGCACCACCTCTGAGCCCGCAATATATATTACAGCCACCAGAGAGCAGCACCACCTCTAAGCCCGCAATATATATTGCGGCCACCAGAGAGCAGCATCACCTCTGATTCCGCAATATATACTACGGCCACCAGAGTGCATCACCACCTCTGAAGTCGCAATATGTATTACAGCCACCAGAGTGCAGCACCACCTCTTAGCCCGCAATATATATTACGGCCACCAGCCGGCAGCACCACCTCTGAGCCCGCAATATATATTGCAGCCAGCAGAGAGCAGCACCACCTCTGAGCCCGCAATATATATTACAGCCACCAGAGAGCAGCACCACCTCAGATTCCACAGTATATATTACGGCCACCAGACGGCAGCACCACCTCTTTGCCCGCAATATATATTACCGCCACCAGATGGCAACACCTCTGAGCCCGCAATATATATTACAGCCACCAGAGAGCAGCACCACTTCTGATTCCGCAATATATATTACGGCCACCAGACGGCAGCACCACCTCTGAGCACGCAATATATATTGCAGCCACCAGAGAGCAGCACCACCTCTTAGCCCGCAATATATATTACAGCCACCAGAGAGCAGCACCACATCTGAGCCCGCAATATATATTGCAGCCAACAGAGAGCAGCACCACCTCTGAGCCCGCAATATATATTACGGCAACCAGACGGCAGCACCACCTCTTAGCCCGCAATATATATTACGGCCACCAGACGGCAGCACCACCTCTTAGCCCGCAATATATATTACGGCCACCAGACGGCAGCACCACCTCTTAGCCCGCAATATATATTACGGCCACCAGACGGCAGCACCACCTCTTAGTCCGCAATATATATTACGGCCACCAGACGGCAGCACCACCTCTTAGCCCGCAATATATATTACGACCACCAGACGGCAGCATCACCTCTTAGCAATCCTCTTAACCCGCAATATATATTACGGCCACCAGAGAGCAGCACAACCTCAGATTCCGGAATATATATTACGGCCACCAGACGGCAGCACCACCTCTTAGCCCGCAATATATATTACGGCCACCAGACGGCAGCACCACCTCTTAGCCCGCAATATATATTACGACCACCAGACGGCAGCATCACCTCTTAGCAAACCTCTTAGCCCGCAATATATATTACGGCCACCAGAGAGCAGCACAACCTCAGATTCCGGAATATATATTACGGCCACCAGAGGGCAGCACCACCTATTAGCCCGCAATATATATTACGGCCACCAGACGGCAGCACCACCTCTTAGCCCGCAATATATATTACGGCCACCAAACGGCAGCACCACCTCTTAGCCCGCAATATATATTACGGCCACCAGACGACAGCACTCTGAGCCCGCAATATATATTACGGCCACCAGACTGCAGCACCACCTCTTAGCCCGCAATATATATTACGGCCACCAGAGAGCAGCACCACCTCAGATTCCGCAATATATATTACGGCCACCAGAGGGCAGCACCACCTCTTAGCCCGCAATATATATTACGGCCACCAAACGGCAGCACCACCTCTTAGCCCGCCATATATATTACGGCCACCAGACGGCAGCACCACCTCTTAGCCCGCAATATATATTACGGCCACCAGACGGCAGCACCACCTCTTAGACCGCAATATATATTACGGCCACCAGACGGCAGCACCACCTCTTAGCCCGCAATATATATTACGGCCACCAGAGGCCGCACCACCTTTTAGCCCCCAATATATATTACGGCCACCAGACGGCAGCACCACCTCTGAGCCCGCAATATATATTACAGCCACCAGAGTGCAGCACCACCTCTGAGCCCGCAATATATATTACAGCCACCAGAGAGCATTAGCACCTCTTAGCCCGCAATATATATTACGGCCACCAGAGGCCGCACCACCTTTTAGCCCGCAATATATATTACGGCCACCAGACGGCAGCACCACCTCTTAGCCCGCAATATATAATACGGCCACCAGAAGGCAGCACCACCTCTTAGCCCGCAATATATATTACGGCCACCAGACGGCAGCACCACCTCTTAGCCCGCAATATATATTACGGCCACCAGACGGCAGCACCACCTCTGAGCCCGCAATATATATTACAGCCACCAGAGTGCAGCACCACCTCTGAGCCCGCAATATATATTACAGCCACCAGAGAGCATTAGCACCTCTTTGCCCGCAAAATATATTACAGCCACCAGAGAGCAGCATCCACACTTTCATATCGTTTTTTGGGTTATTTTATTTTTCATGATTTTCTTTGTTTTTCAGTTGTTCCTTCATATGTTGTTTTCTATCTCCACAGGTGTGGGACAGGACAGGGTGGGGTGGAAGCAGGAAGGAGTGGAGCACAGGTAAAGGGATTGTATGTTTATATGTTTGTTTCTTTTTATGTTTTGTTTTTTATGTCCACAGGGGGAGATA
Source organism: Muraenolepis orangiensis (assembly GCA_027704905.1). Lineage (NCBI taxonomy): Eukaryota > Metazoa > Chordata > Actinopteri > Gadiformes > Muraenolepididae > Muraenolepis > Muraenolepis orangiensis. The sequence goes on from CM051003.1 coordinate 23,462,516, forward strand.
CCAAGGGGCAGGACGACCACAGGCTTGGTGAGGGCCCAAGGGATCGGGGCCCAGAGGCCGCTTCCTGGATTCCCGCTGTATTCATGATGCTGCTGCACTACTGGCACTTTAAAATGCTTTTTGCACAATTCACCATTTGTATATATCATCCATCAGTCACTTTATTGTTATTTTTGATTGTGTACAGTATTGTTATCGTGTTTTAGAAAATGCATAGTGCTGGAGGGAACGGGGAGTAAGCATTGTACCATTACGTTGCATATGGCCAATACAATTCTTCAATCTTCAGTCAAGTGTGCACAGGAATACATATAGGCTACATATAGGCTACATATATCCTCCTCTATGGTATGAATTCAATCAGGAAAATAAAAAAATAAAAGACAAGACTAGACAAGACAATGTCAAACATTATGGCGGGGGTGTTCTATAAGAGCTTCATAGTACAGAATAGGAACAAGTGTAAATTAAGTTCAAGGCAAGAGGTCAATTGATGGTGAGGTTAGCATAACGGGCTATATGAAAATTGTCTATCTTAGACTAGGACTGGGGAACATCCCTACTAAGGATGGGATAACCCACCGATGGCAGAGGACCACATTCATCCAGCTGTGGTGGGGGGACACATCTCTAATGTGGAACAAATAAATAAATAGGTAAATTAATTAATTAATAAATGTCCAAAATACAAATAGAAGTGTTATACTGTGTTAAACAGGGGCATGCAATAAGAAAGGACCATATTACACATACACTTTAAAATAATGCCTCACATACCAAACCAAAGAAATTCCTATTATAAAAGTTGTGTTTCCAACCCACTTAAAATACATTAACAGGGTTAGGGTTTGGGTTATGGTTAGAGGTTGGGGTTGGAAACCCACATCCAAATCAGTGCAATACACTGTCCATCCCCGTCTACCTGTGTATCCCTGTCTACGAGGGACTTGATTTGGTTTCCACGGAAGGCATGCTGTGGTCTGGTCTTACCAAGCCTCCTTCCGTAGGTTATTATAATTGTTTATTTGGAATTATTATTATTTTTGGGATAAATTAAAGACAACAATATAAATGATTATTTACAAGAGAATTTTTTTTGCCAAGTGGCGACGTTTGACCCGATTGGGTCTTCTTCAGGCGAAGGCACAATCAAGGAGAAAATAAAAAAGTTTGTATAGTGATGTTTCTCATGACGTCAGAACCAAGTTAACGTGTGTTTGTTATGTGTTATACACATATACACATAACAAATCGCAGACATATATCTGCGGTATACACTCAAGATTCAAGGTCGTTATTGTCCATATGCAACCATTACAATGGAATGCTTACTCCCCATTCCCTTCCGCAGTATGAATTGTCTAAAACACTTTAGGCCTACTTTAAAGATACTGTACACAATACAAAATAACAATACAGTGACTGGTGGATGATGTACATATTCCTGTTAGGTCAGTATTGGGTAACGATGATAATCTTTGGATGACAGTTGGCTTTATTCAAGATTTTGTTACAAATTATCGCACTTATTGGAAATTAAACCGTTAAAAACTCCTAACAAAATGCATTTTGCGTGAAATAAAGGGTTTAATAGCGGTTAAACGTGACCAGGAACAGATGATAAGCTTCAAGTGATATGAAAGCCTTGAGATACTCCTTCGTGTCTATCCCTGGCGTGTCAATCAGGTATAAATATCAGCGAAGCTCAAATCTGGCCAAAGATTAGGGTTATTTTGTATTTATTACATCCACCAGAGAGCAGCATCCACTACTAAATATATTACGGCCACCAGGCGGCAGCACCACCCGCAATATATATTACAGCCACCAGATGGCAGCACCACCTCGTCAATATATTACAGACACCAGATGGCCTCATCCACAACCAAATATATTACGGGTTAAGGGTTAGTGTAATTCCCTCGAAGCACAGGCAGACACAAGTGGCTTTCTCATAACGGGTTTATTCCTCTCCGAATCCACCGTGAAAACTACACATAAACAAACAGTAGAAATGACAAACACAGTACCATGTTAGACACACAATAACATTCACAGCATGTGAGATGACTTTAGAAAAGTAATAAACGTAAAATAAATACAAACACAACAACATACCTCGTTGGCTGCATGCTCTGAAAACCGAGGAAAGTATTCTTCAGTCCTTACAACTTTATAAGAAAATACTTAAACTAACAGAGCTGTAACAGTATCCGTGCATCTTACTCTCAATTTATTGTTTCTCTCTCTCTAACTCTCTAACTGCACTTACACTCCCACCAAATCACACATTTCTCGTGAGATTTCACACAAAATGTTTGTACAAAGTCAACGCTTTATCCTTTGAAATAGACATTAACTGTAGATAGCAACTTAACATGGAATCACAGGCAACACATTAAACACCTTATTCTGCCTCAAGCAGAGTAACAATCGTGTTTACAGGTCTTTCAAGGAACACAGTTCTAATTGTGGGTTTCATCTTTTTGTCAAATGTGGTTTGGCTAACCAGTAATCTAATTTTCTGACCCTATTATCTGACCCTGGAAAGACTTCTGTGATTTTTCTTTGGCACTATAGCCGGATGCTTAACATGTGGGTGTAATGAAGCTTGACTTAAGCATCCTCCCACCCTCAGGATACCTTCTTTATCCAGGAATGGATTTAGCTTGCACAGGTTACTGTCTTTGGCCTTGTTAACTGCTTTCATGTGTTTCACGCTCTTTAGCTCATCTGAGAAGGACTCCTTTTGAACTAGCTGTATGATGAAAAGTTCTGCTTCTTTCCTTTCTTCGATGGTTGTACATTCATTGGTTCTTTGTTTCACACCTTGGTGTTCTTTGGCATGTCGTTTCAGTCTTGCAACTGCTCTTACTACCCTTGACCAATCAGAGAATTGATGTAAGTGATCCAATAATGACCTGTCTTCTTTTGCCTTTGTGTTGCACACAATAGCCTTGCGAATTTCAGGATCATCCTCATTGATTTCGCCCACCTTGCATTCTCTTACAGGTAGGTCCTTTTTTAGTCTTCTTTCAAGACAATTTAGGCGGTGTACTGCGCACATCTTGTTGTCAGGTAACTTTGGTCTTTCGCCTTTGAATGGTAATGGAATTTCGTAGTGACCATTCTCTTTGTGTGTGATGCTTTCTCTCAACTTCGACAGGAACTTGAGATCTTCTTGGGACATAGAATCTGCTTCTCCAGCTCTTTCTGAGAAGTCTGATTTGAGGATTTTTATGATGTCTGAGGGAGTAATGTCTTGTTTTGGCTCACATAGTGTACTTCAGTTTTGAGATTGAGAGAAGGTTCTACACCTGGTGTCACTTGTCTAACTACTATGCGATGGCTAACGCCAATGGCGTCTCCGTAATCTAGACAGGGATTCAAGTTTCCAACAATACTCCATCCAAGGTCTGTACGCTGTGCGTAAGGTTGATTCTCTTTGCCAGACACTACTTCTCTTGGAAGTAAAGCTTGTGAGCAGTTGTACCCTATGAGCAGACCCACTTCACAGTCCTGCAGAGGTGCAACCTCTCCTTGGAGGTGCTCTAGATGAGACCAAGCTTTTGCAGTTTCATCTGTTGGTATGTGAGTTCTGTTGGCTGGAATGAAGTCACGTGTATAGACTGGTGGTAAGGGAATCTTTTTACCGGAGTAAAAGCATCTGACTTGTAGGTTGTTCTCTCTTTGAGTGCTTACAACTGTGGTTCTTGAGGTCATAGTAGATAGCTTGAGCTTGACTTGTTCTTACTTGCTTCCAAAGCCTCAGCTACTTCACTTAGCACAAACGTTGCGTCACTTTGAGAATCCAACAGAGCGTATACAAGGAATTCTTCTGCTGGTTGACATGTGGATGAAAGCCAGACTGGAATTATAGCAGCTGTTTTGTGTGTTACCTTCACCAAGTATTACTCTGTTGGAGGTAGCCGCTGTGGTTCTTTCTTCTTGTTGTGTTGGTTGAGGTCTTTCTTTGTATCTTTCTTGATTTGTATTTAACCTTTGTGAACTGAAGTGTTGATTGGCTTGTGGTGGTCTTTGTTCTTCCTTTGCACGCTCTTCATGCAGACAGGTAGGATGTTGCTTCTTGCACACTTCACATACACCCTACTGTGGCAGCTCCTTGACTGATGGCCAGTCTCGAGACATCCAAAGCATAGCTTCTGAGCTTGAATGTACTTGATTCTGTCTGGAACAGCTTGCTCCATGAACTTCCTGCAATTGTGCAAAGAATGCCAATTCTTCTTACAGAGAATACATGTTAAGATGTTTTTTTCGTCTGAACTTGTGGTCAGTGTCTTTGCTGCAAAGCTGTTGTCTTTGAGATTTAGTGTTTTCAGCTTCACCTTGCTTCAGTGATTGCAATGATGTGACAGGGTTACAGGCAATCTTTGCTTCTCTTGTCAGAAACTTTACAAATTGGCTGAAGGAGGGAAATTGGTTACTGTCATCTTGGACTTCAATAACCTTCAGATTCCAGCTTGCAGTTAGCCAATCTGGTAACTTTAAAAGTATTTGCCTGTTTTCATTACAGTCATTCAAGATTCCTAATGCCTTGATGTGGACCATGGCAGCCTCGCAACTACGGAGAAAGTCTGCAAAATCTCTGAGCTCAAAGCTGTCCTTAGATCCCATCTTGGGCCACGATTGAAGCTTATCTCTCTAGGCTTTTGCAATTGTAAATGGATTCCCATATCTCTCCTCCAAAATCTCCCATGCTGCAACATAGGCAGATTTGGTTCCGAGCAGGAAATAACCATCAAGTGCTTTCTTAGCTTGTCCACTAACATATCTCCTTAAGTAGTATATTTTTTCTTTGTCTTGGATGTTCTTCTGATCAATCAGTGTTTCAAAGGAGAGTTTCCAGTGTGAATACTGAAGGTTCAGGAACTGGAATTCTGTTGGCAGTTAAGGCACCAGCTAGCATCTTAACAAGCTCTGCTGTACTTTCACTTGAGGAAGTGGTGACAACCTGTCGTTGAGGACTTGTGGGAGCAGGCACTGGGTTGCTTACCAGATCCCTCTCTAGCAAGTCTTTCCATTCTTCTTTAATGGACTCTTCTTGGTCATACACTTGCATTCTTGCTCGTGCTGCATTGAAACCTTTTACTGCTTCCAAATGCTGTATTTTTCTCTGTTTGTCATCCAGAGTCTGTTGTAGAGCAAAATTTTTTACAGGCGCTGAATTTCCAAATGTTCTCTTTCTTGTTCTTGTAACACTTTCAAAACAGCTTGGCTTGCAGCAGCCTCAGCAGCAGCTTCTTGTCGTTTCACAGAAGACCGGTTTGATTGCTTGGAGTTGCTTTTCGAAGAAGAACCAGAAGTGTAGGTGCTTGAGTCAAAGAGAGAACCTGCTTCAGGCCAATCTTTTTTTTCTCCTTCTGGAACCTTTCCATCCAGGAGACTTGAGGCTCTGATGATGACAAACTTAGAAATCTCTACACACAGATCCACTCTTCGACGCGTGTCCTGGTCTGGAGTTGAGATTGAGATCATCATAAACATGTTGGACATCTTCCGAAAAACTTGTGACATCACGAATTATGTCATTCAACAAATCTTCAGATAAAGACTGTTGTTTGAGATAATGGCCGCTTAGCTGTTTTCACTTGTGTTCTCCATTTCTCATAATTGTAGTTGAACTTTTGTTGGAGCGTTTTAATTTGTTCTTCTTGCACTTCAGTTTTAGTTCTTTGACTTCTTCTTAGCTGCTGTGCTTCAGTGTTATCCACAGCTTCGTCTTGGGACTCTGCACTTTCCCTACATTCCCTAACCTAAATTGTAGGCTCACTAGACTTTGACATTAGTAATCACTACTTTAAAGTGACTCACTTTTATAAACAGCAAAAGGCAGTTAAACTTTTTAATGAACTTTTAACACTTACTCAAATGTAAGTGTGACTTAAATGTACCCCATACGACTTAAACCTGTTTCAATAGAGGTAGAAATGCACTTAAAATAGAAAATGTGCAAACAGCTTAATTTAACTTTAAACCTTTCAAAAATATACTCAATATATATTAAGACTTCAGAACTTCAATGACATACCTTTCACTTATTATTCCCAAAAAGCACACTTTGAATTAGAAATTGGAAATAAAAACACTTATTTTCCCTTTATATTGAACATAGTGTATTGTGTGTAATGCAAAGATTTAACCGGCTGTTGTTCGACGGTGATGAATGAAACTACGAACTGTGGGAAACGCGATTCCTCGCGCATCTGGAACTTCGCAGACTTGTGGCGCCTCCTGGAGCCCAACCGGCTTGAAGGGGTGTTCCCGGTGGCAGTCGTGGAAAAGGAACGGGTCCAGACTGTAACCGCCCGCCCAACGAATCTCCTCCACCCCCCCGGATCATCGACTGGGAGGCATACAGGCCGTATGCCTCCCAGTCGATGATCCGGGGGGCTGGAGGAGATTCATTGGGCGGGTGGGGCCCTTCTGCCCAGGTCGGTAGGAGTCGTCTCTGGAACATCCTTTGGAGGTCTCCTCTGGGGCCTCCTCTGAGGCCTCCTCTGGGGGTCTCCTCTGGGGCCTCCTCCGGGGGTCTCCTCTGGGGAAATCCTCTGGGGAACTCCTCCGGGGGTCTCTTCTGGGGGCCTCCTCTGGGGGTCTCCTCCGGGACCTTCCACCGCCTGACGTCGGCAGGCGGGTGAAGCGCAACGTTGGGCAGCGCAGCGTCGGGCAGCGCGGCACTGTCAGGGGGAATAGCGACGTCGTCAGGCGGGTACGGCGCGACGTCGGCAGCGTCGGCAGACAGGGGAAGCGCTACGTCGGGCAGCGCAACGTCGGGCAGCGCAGCGTCGGGCAGCGCAGCGTCGGGCAGCGCAGCGCTGTCAGACGGGGGAGGAGCGACGTCGGTAGCAAGGGACACAAGGTGACAGCGCTACTGAAGAACGCCCTGTATATACCTACCTTTCCACAAGATATTTTCTCAGTAAAAGCAGCTACAGACAAAGGGGCAGAATTGCATTTCAAAGAAGGTAATAACTGGATGAGTGTTAATGATGGTACCAGGTTTAACATTGACGTCTATGGTAAACTGCATAAACTGGCTATAGTACCTAAATTAAAAAGCTATTGAATAGCTGGCGGACAGCAGACGCAAGCCGTGTTTTGCCCTCGAGGTGGGCGTTCCTATGAGGATGTGACGTCAGGTGAAAGCTAGGAACACTGGAGTCGATAGCAGACAGACCTCTTTTGAGGCTGCGCGCATGACACGCCAGTGCAACCAGAGTTTTCAGGAACCGATACCCACAAAAAAACCTAACCCCGAACCAGACCCTAACCCGAATTATAACCCCCTAACCCTAAAGACCAGTGCACCTGGGAACAAACCATCCGCCACCAACATATCCTACCTCACCTTACCCTTACCTATAACCCCTAACATGCAGTAGCGTGGCGTGGGGAAAAATTTAGGGGAAGCCAGTTTTTTTGGGTCGGGGGGGTGGTCAATAACGTAACCAGTTTGTGTTCGCGTACCTCAGTGTTATGCTATTGTCTGCTTCAACTAATGTACACCTTGTAAGTCGCTTTGGATAAAAGCGTCTGCCAAATGCCCTAAATGTAAATGTATCATACAGATGCAGGACTTGTTATCTAACCGACAGGTCCGCACGCACTCTCCAGCCAAAACTCTCTCGTCTTATTAATTTAAGCATTCCCCCCCCCCCCCCAAATGCATAACCAGCCGCTCAATGCGCAGTGCAGAATCGGTAATGAATAAAAAAGAAGCATTCACGGGCAGTTCAGGCAACAGGTATGCCACAGAGAGAAAGGGGTGGACATTTTACTCACCCTATTTGAAGAGGAAGGCCATTCTCCTGTCTTTCATGGTGGCGAAGTGGTCAATAACAATGTCATAGAACTTCCCAGCGGCCTTTAGGTCCTCCACAACAACAGAGTCAATGGATATTGTGGCTAGGTTGACAAGTCTGTCCTGTCCACAAGTGTTCCTCTGATACGTTTGCTGCTGTAGCGGAAGTTTAGTAAAGTTATATTTTATTAAGTACGCCAAATCTCCACCCTCCATAATGCTTAATTTGCTTGATACTATCAAACGGCGAGGATGACAGTTACAGTTCTACGTACTGATGTTGATGTGATTTGATTGGATTGTGAGGCAAGGGATTCCCTTCAAATCGATCCAATGGGATCAAGGGATCCCATTCCCTTGAAGGGAAGCCAGAGACGGCTGGCATCCCTTGGCATGGCCCTGACCAATCACAGGTTGGCTGGGGGGCATGACGTGGGCCTCATCTGATTGGTCAATCCGGGACAATCCCTCCATTTTTTTTTCACCAAGGGAAGCTCATTCGGCTGGCCTCCTCTGGCAACAGTGAATGCAATTTACTGTTTCACCATAACATCTAGAGGGGCGCTGTTGTTTCACTATTTGTAAAATAATCAATGAGAATGGGGGAGAGACGGTCCGGCAGCAACACACAGCAAAGGAGAATTACCGAAAAAAACAGTGTTTTTATTTATTTATTAAAATTATAACTACAATCCGAAAAAACAGGGGAAGCCTGGCTTCCCTTGGCCTCCGGGAGAAAACGCCACTGCTAACATGTACCCCTAACTGGAACTCTTACCCCTACCTCTAACCCCTTTCCCTAACACTATATATACATCCACTCTTAATTACCTTCTCGTTCACCATCAGACCAGCAAAGAGAGAACACCTCTGCTTAAACAAACACAAACGTGTATATAAAAGGGAAAAAACACATCCATTTTGGCTAATCCGCCCTCCTATGGGTGGATAGTGAGTTACGGAATGAGGCGTGGTCAACCCAGACCACAGCCTGCCTTTCGTGGTACGCAGGTGGACGGGAATACAGTGAACATCCCTATCACCATTCATTTGGGCGTGGGTTTCCAACACCTAACTCTGTTAATGAATTTGAAGCGGGGAAAAAAACAACTTTTATAATAGGATTGTCTTTGGTTTGGTGTGTCGTGTGTGGGTCCCGCCGCAGTATGTCTATCAATAAAAACAGCAACAACAATATACCGCTGATGGTACAGTATCAGAATGTCTTTATTGTACAAGTACAACGAAATTGTCTCACAACCCTCACGACACTCAGAAACAACATTTGAAAAATACAATAATTTAAAACCAAACAAAGCAAAAGAAACAGGTAATGAAATGTCAAATACAATTGTATATACATATATTGCGGTGGCTAGTGTAATTAGAATAAACAGGTTTCTTCTCTTGGTTGCTAGGTTGATATAACATAATGCAACACCGGTCTGCGCACAACGAAAACCGGTAAACATCCTTCCAACAACTGCCAATGAAGTTAGTGGCGTTCTTTCTCGGACGGGTTTCATAAGAAACACAATCCGGGCTTGTCCCCGCGTCGGTTTGTGCATCCGATCGCACGACAACTGTCCTGTATTTCGGCTAAACCTGCTTATAATACCTAAATGAAAAAAGCTATTGAATAGCTGGCGGACAGCAGAAGCCTGCAGGCTGCGTGACACCTGGTGGCTGGTAAACACGTTACCGTGTACCGGAGCCGCAAGATGGCCGATCCCTTATAAACAACTCGTCTACACGAACCGGTGGCACACAATGTCCGCTCCCATAAAATAAAGCGCCTTCTGCGTGCCGCAACACAGAGCTACCAGAGAAGAGAAAATTACATTAAAAATTAAAAGTACATAGGAATGCTTATTCACTGTTTCCTCCCGCAGTATACATCTCCAAAACACCATAAAAATAAAAATCATATATACAAAAAAGAGCAGCAAAGTGACTTTAAAAATATTTACGTTTTTTTTTTTACAAGAATCTTTAAAAGCAAACATCTTTAAAAGCATTTAAAGTGCCAGTGGTGTCGCAGCATCATGAATATAGTGCAGTACAGTGCAGTAACTGATGAGTCCAGAAAGTCCAGCAAAGTATGTAAGTTTAATGTTAATGACAATGTTATAAAAAGTGAAAGTACCGGTACCTTGTACCGTTTCCACAAGATTGCCGATCTTATAAACATTGCGTTTACACGTACCGGTGCCACAACATTTCCGCTCCCAAACAACAACGCGCCTACCGCCACACAGAGCTATCAGAGAAGAGAAAACAATCATGGCACCGACCAGACGAAAGTTTGAGGTGAATTATATAGTGATGTTTCTCATGACGTCAGAGCCAAATTAACGTGTGTTTGTTATGTGTTATACACATATACACATAACAAATCGCAGACATATATCTGCGGTATACACTCAAGATTCAAGGTCGTCATTGTCCATATGCAACCATTACAATGGAATGCTTACTCCCATTCCCTTCCGCAGTATGAATTGTCTAAAACACTTTAGGCCTACTTTAAAGATACTGTACACAATACAAAATAACAATACAGTGACTGGTGGATGATGTACATATTCCTGTTAGGTCAGTATTGGGTAACGATGATCATCTTTGGATGACAGTTGGCTTTATTCAATATTTTGTTACGAATTATCGCACTTATTGGAAATTAAACCTAACAAAATGCATTTTGCGTGAAATAAAGGGTTTAATAGCGGTTAAACGTGACCAGGAACAGCTGATAAGCTTCAAGTGATATGAAAGCCTTGAGATACTCCTTCGTGTCTATCCCTGGCGTGTCAATCAGGTATAAATATCAGCGACGCTCAAATCTGACCAAACATTAGGGTTATTTTGTATTTATTACAGCCACCAGAGAGCAGCATCCACTACTAAATATATTACGGCCACCAGGCGGCAGCACCACCCGCAATATATATTACAGCCACCAGATGACAGCACCACCTCGTCAATATATTACAGACACCAGATTGCCTCATCCACAACCAAATATATTACGGGTTAAGGGTTAGGGTTAGGGTTTTTTGTGGGTATCGGTTCCTGAAAGCTGGTTGCACTGGCACACTTTCATATCGTTTGTTGTCCATCCCCGTTTACCTGCGTACCCCCATCTACGAGGGACTTGATTTGGTTTCCACAGAAGGCATGCTGGCGACGTTTGACCCGATTGGGTTTTCTTCAGGCGAAGGCACAATCAAGGAGAAAAGAAAACAGCTTGTGTTTGCAGCAGAGGTGTTCTCTCTTCGCTGGTCTGATGGTGGATGAGAAAGAAATGAAGGGTGGCTGTGTTTATAGTGTTAGGGGTTAGGGTAAGAGATAGGGATAAGGTTTCGATTTTTTGTGGGTATAGGTTCCTGAAAACTCTGGTTCCACTGGCACACGTTCTCGCCTTCTTTCATATCGTTTTTGGGGTTATTTTATGGGGGTTTTCATGATTTTCTTTGTTTTTCAGTTGTTCCTTCATATGTTGTTTTCTATCTCCACAGGTGTGGGACGGGACAGGGTGGGGTGGAAGCAGGAAGGAGTGGAGCACAGGTAAAGGGATTGTATGTTTATATGTTTGTTTCTTTTTATGTTTTGTTTTTTATGTCCACAGGGGGAGATACCAAGGGGCAGGACCACCACAGGCTTGGTGAGGGCCCAAGGGATCGGGGCCCACAGAGGCCGCTTCCTGGATTCCCGCTGTATTCATGATGCTGCTGCACTACTGGCACTTTAAAATGCTTTTTGCACAATTCACCATATGTATATATCACCCATCTGTCACTTTATTGTTATTTTTTGTTGTGTACAGTTGTTATTGTGCTTTAGAAAATTCATAGTGCTGGAGGGAACAGGGAGTAAGCTTTCCATTGTACTTGTTGCATATGGCCAATACAAATCTTCAATCTCTGGATTAGGGTTAGGGACAGGTTCTTAACACCATATTGTTGTCAAATGTAAACAGGCACTACATATATCCTCCTCTTTGGTATAAATGAAATCAGGAAAATAAAATAAAAATGACAAGACTAGACAAGACAATGTTAAACATTACGATTGACGTGCTAAAGGGAAGGGGGGAGGTTTCTCTAAGAGCTTCATAGTAGAGAATAGGGCCAAACGTGTAGACTGGGTCATGGCAAGAGGGCCATTGACGGTGAGGTTAGCATGTGTTGAATTGTGCAACACTTTTCTTTGTTCTTTCAAGCAGAAATGCAATTCAAATATCTAAAAGAAAGACTGTATTGGCTGTTATGCCATGGCACATAGCACCTGAATATATCATAACATTGTCATCCATATAACATTGCATACACCTATTCATTTGGGTGTGGGTTTCCAAACCCAAAACACCTAACCCTGTTAATGAATTTGAAGCGGGTTGGAAACAACTTTTATAATAGGATTGTCTTTGGTTTGGTGTGTCGTGTGTGGGTCCCGCCGCAGTATGTCTATCAATAAAAACAGCAACAACAATATACCGCTGATGGTACAGTATCAGAATGTCTTTATTGTACAAGTACAACGAAATGGTCTCGCAACCCTCACGACACTAACAAACAACATTTGAAAAATACAATAATTTAAAACCAAACTAAGCAAAAGAAACAGGTATGAAATGTCAAATACAATTGTATATACATATATTGCGGTGGCTAGTGTAATTCGAATACACAGGTTTCTTCTCTTGGTTGCTAGGTTGATATAACATAATGCAACACCGGTCTGCGCACAACGAAGACCGGTAAACATCCCTCCAACAACTGCCAATGAAGTTAGTGGCGTTCTTTCTCGGACGGGTTTCATAAGAAACACAATCCGGGCTTGTCCCCGCGTCGGTTTGTGCATCCGATCGCATGACAACTGTCCTGCATTTTGGTTAAACCTGGTTATAAAACCTAAATGAAAAAAGCTAGTGAATAGCTGGCGGACAGCAGAAGCCTGCAGGCTGCGTGACACCTGGTGGCTGGTAAACACGGTACCGTGTACCGGAGCCGCAAGATGGCCGATCCCTTATAAACAACGCGTCTACACGAACCGGTGGCACAAAATGTCCGCTCCCATACAACAGAGCGCCTTCTGCGTGCCGCAACACAGAGCTACCAGAGAAGAGAAA
>CM051003.1:23476468-23493968 GCA_027704905.1 Muraenolepis orangiensis
GAATACGCCCATTGGTTACAAATCACGATATGATTGGTTGATCAAATTGTCAATCCAAACGTACGCTCTCATTCAGTCTGAGGGCCAAAGTCATCGGGAATACTTTGGTTGAAAGATATTCTTCCCAGCTACCCAGAAAAATATCTGATTGGTTGAATTGTTTTTCCAACACAAAACCATTCAAATGCGTAGTGCATGGACCGAGAAAGACAAACAAATCAACGTAACTGTAATATAACAGATAACAACACAGATACCATTCTCATTTAGTCATTTTATTAAATTGTATTACATTTTATTAAATTGTATTACTTTATTAATACAATTAATTTGATTTTTTTGGTTTCATCTGAGAGTTCCAGGGTCTTCTCTGAATACCTTGAAGGCCCTGACGCTTAACCACTGACATACCCCTAGGTGAGGTGATTAACCTAATCACTATCGGCAATTGCCAGAAGGTGTGTGTGTGCGCCGCCAAAGCCCGCGCCTTGGCCACGCCCCCCTGTCAACCACCGTAACCGTGACAGGGTGTACATCATTTTGATAGGAAATTACCTGTAGGGTTGTAGGACTGATAAGAAAACAAAATGAGAAGGGGAGTGACCATTGCATAGGCTGGCTTGAGCTAATAGCCAGAGAGTAGTATTTGCAATAGACCGTATATTAGAAAAGGGAGAGGCGTTCAAGATTGAAGTTGTTTAATTGCCATTTGCAACAAGTACAATGGAATGCTTACTCCCAATTCCCCATTCCCTTAAGTCATGTTCATGTTTGGAGAAAACTGTGGGATTTCACACAGCGAAGAAGCTTGACCAAGATTGACCATGGAATGGTTATAATATCTGAATTCAAAATCATAAGTTCTTGGTCACAGTGGCAATACAAACAGCACATTATACAACTCAAATATATGAATAAAGGATGTAAGAGCCATTTTATGAAGCTGTATGCATACACTTGGGTTACCAGTAGGTGTCACCATTGGGGTGTACACTTTCTTTCAGGTGAAAGGTGTTGCTTGAAGGAGAGAGAATGAAATTAAGAGAACACAACCTCAATTAATTATGTTAATATTCAATATTCAATTAGAAGATATTTATTGATTATATTGGGCTGTGAGCACAGGTCCCACTAGAGGACGTCAGGCCCTCAATCCACCCTCATGGAGTCTGTTTCTGACAGTTTGGGTCAGAAACATGCACATCAGTAGCCCAGTGGAAGTAGCCCCTTTTGTAGGGCTCTGACAGTGCTCCTCCTGTTCCTCAAGCAGATACTGGTCTGCTGCTGAGTGGGTGCCTTCTAGGGCCCTGTCCAGCTCTCCTTGTGTAATGGCCTGTCCCCCGGTATCTCCTCCGTGCTCTTGAAAATGTGCTGGGAGACACAGCAAACCTTCTTGTGAAGGAATGTATGGATGTGCCATCCTGGAGGAGCAGGACTACATGTGAAACCTGAATTGGCTGCAGGTACTGCCTCATGCTACCAGCAGTGACGAGGGCAGTAGAAAAATGCAAAACCAAAGAAAAAAAACAAAAAAATGAAACCAGCCAGATGTATTCATGATTGTTTAAGCTTCCTTACTGGACAGATCAATATCACACAAGTGGAATTGACTTGGATGATTACGTGTTCCCTACATTTTTTGGAGCAGTGTTGTTTTTTGACCGCTTGGCAATGCCATGCTGTGCGAGCATTACTGTGTTGTGATGAAATGTTTGGACATGTCTTTATGGAGATGTATGGAATGTATTCTTTCACTCAAGGAAGAAATGGAAGAAAAGGAAGAAAAGGTGACTGGAGCAACCTTCAATCAAAGGCAAAAAACATCTTTATTGACTTTATTATTTCACTAGACAATAGCAGTGACAGCGAGCGCGTGATGATCTCCGTCATGGTGTCCTAATCATTGTACACTTTTCTCACAGATCCAGCGTTGTTTGGACTCACAGGTGAAAGACTTCCATTGAGTCGGGTGTTCAGTGTTGTTCACCAAAGCACAGTCTCCATTTGGCAGTATGTCATCGCTGTGCTGCAGGACGTTGAACCACAAACTGTGAAAGAGACAACCGTTCAAATGTCTCAAAGTGCTAAATACCATCATTAATTTAATACTTTGTTTAGATCACAAATGTGGGTAAATATTATATATTTGAATAAACAGTCAAATAGACAGCAAGACTGAATCCATTCACAAATGAATTAAACAAATTCATATCTCGGCTTCGCTTGAAACTCTCTGGCACCCACCTAGATGATCACTTTGATCAACAACAAACGTGTCCTAGGGGTGGGGGTCCCGTGGCATAACGCCTCACAGCGGGACATCAGGGAGTGTTGCGGCATGATTCTAACGTAGATGTGGCTGACATCCATGATACTTGACCAAGTAGTGCAACCACCGTGATTCTCTTTGTTTCGGACCGACAGGACAGCTGAAGAACAGTGGTTAGGGGTATGCTGCTTGGTGAACAACAGCTGGTGTACGGACATTCAGTTTATTTCACAAAACTGAACACCTAGTGTGGAATTATATATACTTGTATATATATATATATATACCTACAATTCTGCACATATCTCATACCTACTCTATAAGTGATCTCATACCTGTTTTAGTAGACTGTTTTACATATTATTCAATAACTGTACATTATGTTACCATGCACTTTACTGCAACATTTGCACTTTGGTTAGATGCCAAATTATTTTCGCTTACTGTACTTGTGCTGTGACAATAAATGTACCGTACTACATATGCAGGGTGGGCTGGAAATCACGGACAGTAGTATTATATACTGCAGTGTATTCAAGACCACTGACCTGGATGTGTATGCAGATCATGTCACAGCATACATTAACAGGCTAGTGGAGGAATGCATTTCCCACCAGGTCTGTTAAGTTAATTTCTGAACTGCAAAACATGAATGAATGCTGAAATACGGAACAAGTACAAACTCAGAAAAGCCATCAAGAAGACACAATTAACAGGCCATAATGATTATCGTCCAGTGGCTTTAACACCCATAGCTATGAAGTGCCTGGAATAATGTGTCATGACACACATAAACTGTATCATGCCCGACTCCCTGGTCCCACTCCCAGCTTGGCGTTCAACACCATCGTTCCCTCCAAGCTGGCCGTGAAACAGAGGGAATTAGGTCTGGGAAGCCTCATCTGTAACTGGATTGGACAGGCAGGCCTCAAGTGCAGATTGTAAACAACACCTCATCCACTCTGGTCCTCAACACCAGAGCACCCCAAGGCTGCTGTCTCTCTGTACTCTCTGTACACAGGACAATTGGATATGAACTTTGCAGACGACACCACATTCAACGGCCTGATAAGCAATGACGACAAGACGGAGTACAGAGATGATGAAGTCATGCTGATGCGATGGTGCAAGGACACCAGGACACCTGGTGCAAGGACATTCAGTGATGCAGGAGGACATCATCACTGAATGTCACTGTGTGGTACAGCAACACCACTGCACAGGACAAGAAAGCCATCCAGAGGGTTGTGAGGACAGCGGGAAAGATCGGGTGTGCTCTTCCATGCATCGATGAGAGTTTAGGACCAGATGTAATAAGATCATTAAGGACCACAAACCCTAGGCACCATATTTTTTCCCCTCTGCAGTCCGGTAACCGGTACTGTAGCATCTGAACCAGGACTAGCAGGTTCAAGGACAGTTTCATTTTAAATGTTGAGTGGAAGGACAGCTCACCTGTTCCTCACTGGTTGACACTGTGACCAGGTGTGCATTTCTACCCTCACAATATTTTTGGCTTTCATTCCAGTTTTTATACTTTTTTCTGTTTTCCTTTACTTGGATGAAGTAACAACTACAGCGATGTTTTTGCCAAGACGGAGTGCAACACATTTGCCCTGACAGCACAAAAACATGCATTCAATTAGTTGACAATAAAGGCATTCTGATTCTGATTAAGATAGATAGACAGTAATAATGAATGTAATTTCCTGGATACAAAGCAATGTATATGTATGCACATACACACACACACACACACACACACACACACACACACACAACACACACACACACACACACACACACACACACACACACACACACACACACACACACACACACACACACACACACACACACACACACACACACACACACACACACACACACACACAAACAAACAAACACAGATATGTGTTATGTATGTTGCAATATGCTAAGCTATATCACTCACCACATTTCTGTGTGTTGTTTGGGTAGACATTGTCGGCCATGAGCTGCTCTCTTTCAATATTCCACTTCATTGTTTCTTCCTTGACTGGACATAGTGGGTGAGAGTCAATCAACCTCAAGACACAAACTATCGGTCTGCTATGTTTATGTAGCAAGACATGGGTAGTAGATTAAAATTAACTGCACTGTATTCATGATGCTGCTGCACTACTGGCAATTGTTTTTTGCACAATTCAACATATGTATATATCATCCATCAGTGACTTTAATGTTCTATTCATTGTGCACAGTATTGTTAACGTATAGTGTTGTATAGTATAGGTACAGTACATAGTATAGTATAGTATAGTATAGTATATAGTGTTGTTTATAGTGTATAGCATATCATAGGTAGTATATAGTGTTGTTTACAGTATGGTATTGTTTAGTATAGTATAGTCTGCATATAGTCTGTGGGCAGCTATTATATACATACAGCGCCTGGGGAGCAGTGTAGGAGTCTGGTGCCTTGCTCAAGGGCACCTCCGCAGTGCCCGGGTGTTTTGGGGACTTGAACCAGTGACCTTCGGTTCCTAACAGACTGAGCTACTGCCGCCCCACTCGTATAGTATTGTATAGTTAAGTATTGTTGTAGAAAATTCATACTGTGGGAGGTAATGGAGAGTCTACTACCCGTGACCCGGTTCATAGAAGGAACCGACCCATAATTAGTGTTAAGAGTGACAGAGTGACAGACGACTGTATGATGAAACCTCTGTGAAAATGGTCTACGGTGGTCCCTTATATATAAGATTCAAGATGTTTTATTTGCCAAATGCAACACAGCGCAGTGGATTTGTTTCCACTGCACTGATGGGAGGGAGGTACTTTTTGTGTTTGTCTGTTATAACTCAGAACTCAAAAATGTATGTACGGAATTAGACACAACTTGGTGGTTTGATTGCTTACCAATGAACAGTTGATTTGATTTGGGCATGGAACAGAAGCCAGCCAGTAGTGCTATGCAGTGAGAAAACCTCACTCCCGACACCTAAAAGATGTTCTAGGGATAAAGCTTGAGCCTGTGCGTTTTAGTTTCTCACGTTAGAGTATCGCCTCTCATGCCGGGGCTCGTGAGTTCAATCCCAGTGTGGGACACTCACTGGTACATTTGTGCCGTGACTCGGATGAGAGTGAGGTTCAGGTGGGTGAGTGTAACGGAAGCTGTGCAGAGAAGTAAACCTCACTCCCCAACATCTAAAAGATGTTCTAGCGATGAAGCTAGAGTCTGTGTGTTTTAGAGTCTTGTTCCCTCTGCCTCTTATGCTGGGGGTTGTGAGTTCGAACCCAGTGAGGGACACTCACTGTTACACGCAGATCCAGATCCATATATAACCGTCATCTCGCATTCAAAGTGTGAATATACTCACACGTGATTCCGACGCCTGTGATGCCAACGAGGAGAAAAAACACCAGGAGCACCAGGAGCACCAGAAGCACGGCTCGGGCCCCGCAAGCCTTCTTCTCCTTCGGAGCGCCAGCTACCTCTTAAAGAGAAGAATATGAGAGAAAGAACAGCATCACTACACAAACACTCACTTGTCCTAGTGCATGGGTCGGCAACATGTGGCCCGTGGGCCATTGGTGGCCCGCCAGCGATAATATTTGGCCCGGAAGATTATTTTGAGAATAAAAATAAAGTAAAAATAAAGTACTGGCCATCTGGCATACCGTGGGCCGACGTGCCCCTTGGGCCAACACAACCCAATAATCAAACGATTATTATAATTCCTTTTTTTTATTATAATTATAGTTTTTTTGTCATTATTATAATAATAACAATGACAAAAAAACAAATATATATAATAATAATAATAATAATACTAATACTAATAATAATAATAATAATAATAATAATAATAATAATAATTAGAAAATATATATTATAAAAATGACATAACATGAAATAAAAACAAAAAACAATTGGGCAGAAGCCTCATTATCCTAAAAAGTGTACATAGTCACAACAGTTTGAGAAGTACTTTACATTTCCCTTTAACCAGATCCCTCTCATGGATTCCCATTGTTCTTATTTCTTAGCATGTTTGACACATTAATATTCCCCAACAGTTGAGTAAACGGGCCCCAGACCCTATCAAAGGTTTCATTTTTCCTTTTCAAAATATATGTTATCTTCTCCATAGCACAGCAATTACTCATTTCCCTCAGCCATTGGCCCACCTGACAGGAGATCCTAGGCTTGAAATAATACTAATAATGTGGACACCTTTTTTCATATTTTCTGTGAAAGCAATAATTAAGACATTACATTACATTATAATAATTTAGCAGACGATATTGTCGCAAACAATTTACAATAGTGCATTCAACATAGGTAGAGACTCTCACACAGATGCCTTAGCATCAATATGGCTGTACAAATATGCAATGTCACCATGTAATAAGAAATGGGATTAGCGTATTTTATACTATCGAATGTATTTGAATGTTGTTGCCATACCGAGTATACATTATCCACAGCAGCGTCTGTGCTATCGCCTTCCATCCATGGTTTGCCGTAAACAAACTGACTTTCTGCGCTGACATAAATATCCACAATCCTCTCCTTACTTTCCTCAAAATGCACATTGTTGGTTGTTTCAGCGGCCACATTCTCAGACACAGACATAATGCCACTTCACCTTTCTTTTTAAATTCACTCACAGATAGGGTAGACCAACTTTTTTTTCACTTTGTTCCTTACAGTAGTTGTCTCTCCTGCATTTGAAAATATGCAATGTATGCAATGCAATACAATGTCAATATATTGTATTGTGTTTTGCGTATGGTAGAGGAAGTGAACAGGGAACTCGTTTTATGCAAATGCCCTACAGTGTCTAGTTCCTCCTAGTATATATATTTATCTTTACCTGGACTCATGTGTTGAATGCCTGATCTGTTTAAATTCTATATTATGTATTTGAGTCCTTATTCACGACTCCAGTTGGGGGCCTTCATTGGCCCTGTTGGTTTCAGAGAGCACGAGGGATTATTGAAATGGGGGGGGGGGGTTATGGGGTTTCTGTCAGCATTTAGCCTCTTCATTTCGATTGGCCAATCCCCAAAGAAGACACGGCCAAGACATTAAGTAGGGTCCAGAACATCAGAGCCTAAGAGAATGGTCACGGAATTGAGGTTTGGGACCAACTATGTTGGAGCACGTCTACCATCTCTACTCGCTGCACAGTGTAGCTTCCTCCCTGCCGGCACACTCGCTGTTCTGGTGCTCGGTGATGCAGCCATGGCCACTTTCTGGGAAGCCATGGGGGCTACGCAGCATGCCTCTCCTTCCCATGGGACAGTGCCAAACAGGTACACCAACCAACCAGTCAGTTAAAGCCTTGGTCCTCCTCCACTCCTTTAATTTCATTTAAGACTTAAAAACAATTATTTGTTGAACTGGGAGCTAGCGGTGTTGAGTTTTGAATGAGCCAGATATGTTTCATGGAAGTCATCTGGAAGTCAGATGAAGACTGCTATACAATCGTCTAATCTGCTCCTGATAAAACCATGTAGGTCTACCCGTTTTTCCGGATCTGCCTAAGAGACTAATTTGATTACTCAAAATCTTGAGTAATCCATGATTACACCAAGATTTATGACTAGATTTTTGCTCACCGGTCATGGAGTCAAGCTCTAATCAGTTTGTCAATCTTTAGCGGTAGGAAGTTTGGACACATCCATGTGGCTGTGTCTTTGATACAGCTAGTTATATTCAAGATTCAAGATGTTTAATTGCCATATGCAACACGTTTAATGGAATGCTAACTCCCCATTCCCTCCTGCAGTATGAATTTATTATATACTATAAACTATACTATGTACTATACATATACAATAGAACATTATAACAATTCTGTACATAATACAAATAACAATAAAGTGTTTAATTGTGCAAAAAACATTTTAAAAACATTTTAAAGTGCCAGTAGTGTAGCAGCATCATAAACATTACATTACAGTCATTTAGCAGAAGCATTTATCCAAAGCAACTTACAATAGTGTGTTTCAACAAAGGAAGGTAAGAGAACAACTCGTCTCCAGAAGTCAAAAGTGCATTTAATTTCTAACAAGTCTCCAATATCTGAACCAGTGCTCAGGTACTGTACAATACTTCAGGCAAATGTGTAAGGGAAAAGTACAATAAGTTGGCAACATATACAGCAATATCTAGAACAATATCTACCTATCTATAATATGTAATCTACTTAGATAATTGACTAAGCTACGAGCGAAACGAGGAAGGATCAGGGAAGTGTGTCCTGAAGATATGGGTTTTCAGCCTGCGGCGGAAGATCGGCAGTGACTCTGCAGTCGTGACACCCGTGGGGAGTTTGTTTCACCAAATTGGGGCCAGGACGGAGAAGAGTCGTGACAGCGTACATCGGCCACACGGGCCCCTAAGTGAGGGGGCAAGCAAACGGCCCGAAGAAGCCAAGCAAAGTGGACGGGTCGGGATGTAGGCCTTGACCATTGCCTGGAGGTAGGATGGAGCAGTACCTTTTACTGCCTTGTAGGCTAGCACCAAGGTCTTGAACTGGATGCGAGTAGCTACAGGTAGCCAGTGTAGTGTCCGAAGGAGGGTAGATGTGTGGGAGTACTTGGGGCGGTTGAACACCAGGCGGGCTGCAGCTTTCTGAATGAGCTCCAGGGGCCTGATGGCAAATGCCGGGGCGCCAGCAAGAAGGGAGTTGCAGTAGTCCAGCCGGGAGAGGACAAGAGCCTGGATGAGCACCTGCGCAGCCTTTTCAGTGAGAAAAAGGCAGAATCCTCCTGATGTTGTAGAGGAGGAATCAGCAGGAGCGTGTCACCGTTTGCC
This sequence comes from Muraenolepis orangiensis, assembly GCA_027704905.1. NCBI lineage: Eukaryota > Metazoa > Chordata > Actinopteri > Gadiformes > Muraenolepididae > Muraenolepis > Muraenolepis orangiensis. The sequence goes on from CM051003.1 coordinate 23,485,549, forward strand.
GATTCCTTGCGGTCCGAGTAGGTGTCACCACAGCATCATCAATAGTGACAGCCAGGTCTCGGTGCTGACAGCCCTTTGCCGGGAAGAACACTAGCTCAGTCTTGTCCAGGTTGAGTTTTAGGTGGTGCATTGACATCCACTTTGAGATGTCTGCTAAGCAATGCGTGTTTCCACTTGCGTGTCCGAGGGGGGAAACGACAAGACCAGTTGGGTGTCGTCAGCATAGCAGTGGTAGGATAAGTCATGGGTGTGGATAACAGGACTAAGGGACGTTGTATAGAGGGAGAAGAGAAGAGGACCTAGGACCGATCCTTGTGGAACCTCAGTAGTCAGTCGGCGTGGTTCTGACACAGACCCTCCCAGTGCCACCTGGTAGGAGCGACCCGTCAGGTAGGAGACGAGCAAAGCCCGAGACACCCATCCTCTCAAGGGTGGAGAGGAGAATCTGGTGGTTCACAGTGTCAAATGCTGCAGACAGGTCCATGACTCAGTCACTGCCAGGAGGGAAGTTTCTGTCGAGTGACCTGCCTTAAAACCAGATTGGTGGGGATCCAAGAGGCAGTTCTGGTGGAGATACAAGGACAATTGGTTAAAGACAGCACGTTCAAGAGTTTTGGTGGAAACGCAAAGAACTGGTTCGAGATTAGGCCCAAGCTCCAAACCAGCCCTCAAAAAAGCTTGGTGGAGCTTTTTTGGTGGACCAATTGGCGCGGGAGCTGATGGATCACCGGTTGGTCGACCTGGATCCCGGTGGGCTCGAGCGGCTGGGGCGTCTGGTCGATGCCCTGAGGAGCCGTGGCCCATCACGGGTTCGAGCGCTGCGGAGGCTGGAGAATGAGTGGGGGGTCGCGTTGGCTCGGTTGACCCTCGACGAATATTACAAGTGCAAGCCCGAGTATGATGCCCGGTACGGACTGTGGGTTCGGGGACTGCGGTACATGATGGTTCAGCTCTGGGACCTGTCTACCGCCATTACTTCCCTCCTCAGCGGAAGGACCCCTGACGTCCCGCTTCTCCCCCGTCTGACAGCTCCGCACCCGGCTGACTACGTCGCTCCGCACCCGGCTGACGACGTCGCTCCGCACCCGGCTGACGACGTCGCTCCGCACCCGGCTGACGACGTCGCTCCGCACCCGGCTGACGACGTCGCTCCGCACCCGGCTGACGACGTCGCTCCGCACCCGGCTGACGACGCCGCTCCGCACCCGGCTGACGACGCCGCTCCGCACCCGGCTGACGACGCCGCTCCGCACCCGGCTGACGACGCCGCTCCGCACTCGCCTGAGGACGTCGCTCCGCATTCGCCTGAGGACGCCACTCCGCACCCGCCTGAGGACGTCGCTCCGCACCCGCATGAGGACGTCGCTCCACATTCGCCTGAGGATGTCGCTCCGCATTCGCCTGAGGACGTCGCTCCGCACCCGCCTGAGGACGTCGCTTCGCACTCGCCTGAGGACGTTGCTCCGCACCCGTCTGAGGACGTCGCTCCGCACCCGTCTGAGGACGTCGCTCCGCACCCGTCTTCTGCGCCGTACCCGACTGACGACGTCAAGTGGCCCCCGTCTGCTGACGCCGCGCCGTACCCGACTGAAGACGTCAAGTGGCCCCCGTCTGCTGACGCCGCGCCGTACCCGCCTGATGACGTCAAGCGGCCCCCGTCTGCTGACGCCGCGCCGTAGAAGACCTTGAATGAAGTTCGAATTAAATGCCATGTTCCTGGAGCAAATCGAAAAATACTTGGAGTGATCAGTGGAGTTCCGATAGAAATCAGCATGGAAGAACTCAAGAAAGAAATTAAAGGGGGAAAGTGTCTGTAGTTAAGCGTCTTCCTACTAGGTATCAGGGTAAGCTAGTGGATAGTTTGTCTGTTCTTCTTCAGTTTGAAGAAACAATTCAGCAGAAGATAATGATTGGTTGCATGAGCTATCTAGTAAGGGAATTCATCCCTAAACCTCTGCGGTGCTTTAAATGCCAAAGGTTTGGGCATGTGGCAGACAAGTGCAAAGCAACTAAGCCTAGGTGTCCAAAATGTGCGGGGGAACATGAATATGGTGGTTGTACTGCAGGTGCTAAGGTGAAATGTTGCAACTGTGGGGGGGAACATAGTGCTGCGTATCAGGGCTGTGAAGTGCAGAAAAAGGCCAAGGAGGTGCAGAGATACAAAGTGCAAAACAAAGTCTCATATGCTGAAGCAACAGAAAAGGTTTCATTAAACATAGCTAGGAAATCCCAAGTAGCGGCAAGTATTTTCTCCTCAGAAGATTTCCCCAAACTCCCACAGGCAAAGGTAAGCTCCACAAAGTGTTCACATAAGTGTGTGATAGAAGAGGATGCACTGATTGTTAATAAGTACAAATTTGTGGCCTTTATTGGAAAAGTGGTGAATGTTGCTTTGCAACAAGCAAAAAAGAGGTCAAGACTGAAAACAATAGTGGAAGCAGCAGGTGAATTTTTGGGGATAAAGGATATAACCGTTGAAATGATACATGATATGCTAGCCCCCAATAATGAAGATTCCCAGATTAGTGAATAGATTAATGGTTTTTCTCATGCTGCAGTGGAATGCTAGAAGCCTTATTGCAAATGGACAAGAATTCAAGACCTATATATATCAGTTAAAAGAAAAACCAGACGTTATCTGTATTCAAGAAACATGGCTGAAGACTCATTTGGACTTCATAATTGGGGGATATAGTGCTATTAGACAAGATAGAAATGATGGTCAGGGAGGGGGATGTGCAATCTTTATCAGAGAAGTAATGTCTTTTAGTAGGCTAACATTTAAGAGCAGTCATGATTTAGAAATAGTGGGGGTAGAAGTTTGGATTAATAAAAGGAAAATGAGTGTCCTGAATTTTTATAATCCAGGTAATAAACTCAAAGTAGAGGAATTAGATAGTCTTTGCCAAGGAAATGAAATAATATGGTGTGGTGATTTTAATGCACATAGTACAATGTGGGGAGGGAGATCAACAAATTACAATGGACAGGTGGTGGAGGACTTAATGGAGGCAAAGGAATTAGTTTGTTTAAATAATGGGCAAGGTACAAGACTCAATTTTAGAGATGGAACAGAGTCTGCGATCGATCTAACTCTGGTAACAAGTGAATTAGCTACTGGTAGCAGTTGGGAAGTATTGGCAAATAACAGTATTGGGAGTGATCATCTTCCGATTATAATCAAGTTTGATTTAAGTAATGTGGTTGAGCTAGATGGTATAATGAGATGGAATTTTGCTAAAACAAATTGGGAGATGTTTGCTAAACTGTGTGATAATGAATTTGATAAGATTGATATGGCAGGAAGTATTGATGAAATAAATGAGCAATTTACTTCAAATATAATTAAAAGCGCTAATCAAACTATTGAGAATAAAATTGGTAAACTTAATAAATGTGTTAGGATGGTACCGTGGTGGAACAAAGAATGTAAAGAGGCAATCCGAAACAAAATCAGGCTGTTGAAAGTTAAGGAAGACTCACTCATTACACAATTTAATAGAATATAAAAAGGCACAGTCTCAGGTAAGGAAAATTGTTAAAAGAGCAAAAAGGGAGTGTTGGAGAGGATTCTGTTCAAGTATTGGGAGAACTACGCCATTAGATAAAATATGGGGAATGATTAAGAAGATGAGGGGAATTAGACAGCAGAGTAACCTACCAGTGTTAGAGAACGGAGGGGAAGTTGCCACTAGTGCTATGGAGAAGGCAGAAATTCTAGCTAAGCTAGCTATTCTTCTGAAAATTTGACAGAAGAAGGTAAGATTAGGAGACAAGAAGTGTTAGATGAACATCCTAATGTATACGAAGAAAGACATTCGTCGCAGAGTGTTGTAAATGTACCTTTCTCTATTCAAGAGTTGAGAAGAGCACTAAGTAAGTGTAAAATGACTGCTCCTGGGAAAGATAATGTATGTTACATAATGTTGACCAAATTAAGTGATGGTGCATTAGGAAAGCTGCTGGAGATGTACAATAAGATTTGGGAGAAAGGGAAGCTGCCAATAATATGGAAAGAGTCTGTCATTATTCCTATCAGTAAACCTGGGAAAGATCCAACCAGTCCAGGCAGTTATAGACCTATAGCTCTGACATCGCACTTGTGTAAAGTTATGGAAAGAATGATAACAGAAAGGCTGACGTACTACGTTGAAAAAAATGAATTAATGACTCCTTATCAGAGTGGGTTTAGAAGAGGGCGGAGTACTTTAGATTCACTGCTGTGCCTGGAATCTGAAGTCAGGAAAGCCCAAGCAAACAAGGAGTGTGTTGTAGCTGTATTTTTTGATGTGGAAAAAGCTTACGATATGATGTGGAAGGAAGGATTATTAATTAAACTGGACATTATGGGGCTGGGAGGTAGTGTATATAATTGGATTATGGATTTTTTGTTTGGCCGTGCCATCAGAGTCCGAGTTGGCAATTCATATTCTCGAAGGCATGAAGTTGAAAATGGAACCCCGCAGGGGAGTGTAATTAGTCCTCTTTGTTAAGTGTAAGTGTTAATATGTCTGTATGTAACTGCACTATAACTGTTCCGCAGTAAGAGGGCGCTATAGGCGTAAGGAGGCGCAGCTATTGTAGCTGACGTCAGTTGTCATATATAAGGGATTGTTCCCTCCCCTTCTATCTCTCTCTCTCTAGCTCTCACGGAGAGCGGGTCAAGTGGTGCAATGCACATATGAAAATAAACCACGCCAGTTAAGGCTAAATAAGACCTCGTCGTCATGACTGGTTTCTTGCTACACATGTGACTCTGTCAACAGGTTATGGGCCCAGATCACGTAAGAGCAAAATAACGATAGGTAGTTAGCTGAAAAGTGTAGGCCAGTTTAGCGGCGGGAGAACCGCGTGACGCTAAAGCTAAGCTACAACCAAAAGATGGCGACCAGAGGCAGAAGCAAGTGGCCCACGTTTGACGGAAGGGCAGAAGAATACGAGCTCTGGGAAGAGCGGATGTTGTGCTGTATGCACGGATTGGGGCTGAAAAAGACAATTTTGACGGGCCTCACGGGAGAAATAACGGAGGCCGCGCAAGCCCTGGATACTAAGCTGAACGCCGACGCATACTGCGAGCTAGCACCACTCCTAGACAACACAAGCTTGGGGCTGATATTCCGGGACACAAAGGACAAAGGCAGAGAGAGTCTAAAAGTGTTAAGAGAACACTACATCGGCAGAGGTAGGCCCCGGATTATATCCCTGTATATAACATTGACAGCGCTGAAGAAAGCTAGCACAGAGACCGTGACTGAATACGTCATCAGGGCGGAGCAGATCATCACGGCGCTCAAAAGTGCAGGAGAAGCACCGAGCGATGGACTGATGATGGCGATGGTTATGAGGGGACTACCGGAGATGTATAAACCGTTCACACTGTTGGTGACGCACGGTTCAGCGGACATGTCGCTGGGGGAGTTCAAGGCCAAGTTGCGGAACTTCGAGGCCTCAGAAGACTCAGACCCGGTCGCCGAGGAGGCGGAAGAAAGGGTAATGAAGGCCCGGGCAGCGCCAAAGAAAAAGACCGGACCCCCGATGGAGATGGCGTGTTGGCGTTGTGGAGAAAAGGGTCACCGAAAGGATAATTGCACAAAAACAGTTTGGTGTAGTTTCTGCAAAACGTCGGGACACGCAGACAGTGTGTAGAAAGAAGCGCGAACAGAGCGCTCGGTACGCGCACGTGCAAGATGGCGGCTGTGGACAAGATGGCGGCAGCGGTGGACGTGAGGCGAGTCGAGACGTCGCCCGGAGAGGAGCGGGAAAAGAGGACTTCACCTTCGGGGCGCAGACAGCATACGCCAGCCGGTCAGCGCAGCAGCAGCAGGCCCAAAGGAAGGGACTGATCGTGGACACAGGTGCGTCGTCCCACATTATCAACGACAGGAACCGATTCAAGAACTTTGACAGCACCTTCGAGCCGGAGAGACACAGCATGGAGCTGGCAGACGGGAAGCGCACTTTCGGGTTGGCGCACGGGAGAGGAGACGCACAGGTATGCCTCATAGACAGTGAGGGGCGCCGGTGTACAGTGACGTTGAAGAACGCCCTCTACATACCCTCGTTCCCCCAAGAACTATTCTCTGTAAAATCTGCTACTGCAAATGGTGCCAAGGTGTTCTTCAATGAAGGTAACGATGTTCTTGTGGAGCCTGACGGTACGAGATTTAACATTGAGGTGTACAAGAGAATGTATTATCTACAAACAGAATGTAATGAAAATGATGTGTGTAATGTCAGTCATGATATTCAGACATGGCATGAGATCATGGGTCATTGTAATTACGAGGACATACTGAAGCTGCAGGAGGTAACAGTAGGCATGCACATTAACGGTGAAAAGCATAGACCTAACAAAGAATGTGATGTGTGTATAAAGGGAAAGTTCACTCAAACAAGGAACAGAGGTCCCACAGAAAAAGTAAAGACCACTTGAGCTAGTTAACACAGATCTAGCCGGCCCAGTGAATAATGAGTCCATAGGCGGCTTTAAATATATGCAGTCTTTCACAGATGTGTGTACAGGGGCAGTGTTTGTCTACTTTCTCAAAGCAAAGAGTGACGCACTTCAGGCCACAGAGAAATTCCTTGCAGATGTAGCTCCGTATGGCAGCGTAAAGTGCCTGAGGTCTGACAACGGAACAGAGTTCACAAATAGAGAGTTTCAGTCACTGCTGAAACTGCTGTGAGAAAAGAGAGACGCCACAGCCTAGTGTACTGAGCACAGACATGGAGACAGACGGTCAACAGCCACCGGAGGATGATGGCGAGAAGCACCCTAGGGTGACGCCACGTGCCTCATGCAGTGGGAGATATCCCCCCCGGGAACATAAACCCCCAAAGTATCTGAAAGACTATGCCCAGAGAGAAAGTGACGAGGATGACAGTACACTTACCAGTATAGATTACTGCTACAGGGTAGTGAGTGGTGTACCTCAGACCTTTAAAGAGGCCATGATATCCCCTGAGTCAGGAAAATGGGAGAGCGCGATGGATGAGGAGATGAGGTCCCTGGAGGACAATCATACTTTTACTCTAACAAAGTTACCCGAGGGTAGACAGGCAGTGGGAGGCAAGTGGGTGTACTCAATCAAGGAGGGTATTGAAGGGCACGACAGGTACAAGGCCAGGTTTGTAGCTAAAGGCTACAGTCAGAGGGAAGGAATAGACTACAGTGAGACATTCTCCCCTACAGCTAATCTGACCAGTGTACGGGTAGTTATGCAGAAGGCAGCCGAAGACGACTTGATTTTACACCAGATGGATGTGAAGACAGCCTACCTGCACGCACCCATTGACAGGGACATATATATGGAACAACCTGAAGGTTACGAGAAGAAAGGAGAGAAGCTAGTATGCAAGCTAGAAAAATCCATTTACGGCCTGAAACAGTCTGGGCGAAATTGGAACGAGATGCTTCATACATGTCTAATCGAAGACCACTTCATACAGAACCCAGTAGACGCCTGTGTTTACACAAAGGAGTCAAAAGAGGCAGGGAAAGTGATAATTGTGATTTGGGTGGAGGATTTGATCATCGCAGCAGACAACACTAGAAACCTAGAGCAGGTGAAAGGTATGCTCTCCACCAGATTCAAGATGAAGGACCTGGGCAGGTTAAAACATTTTCTAGGCATGGACTTCGAACAGTCTGCCAGTTGTGTAAAAATATCCCAGAAGAGATATGTGGAAAAGATCCTGAATCGTTTTGACATGCAGGAGTGTAGAACTAGGGAAACACCATGTGATCAAAAGCTAGACTACAATGAGGATGCACAAACATTTATGGATGTAAAAATGTATAGAGAAGCTGTAGGCAGCCTCATTTATTTGACAACGTGTACTCGCCCTGACCTATGTTTTGTAGTGAGTAAGCTATCACAGCATTTTGCTGATCCCACAGAAGAGCTCTGGATTACAGCTAAACATGTTTTCCGTTATCTCAAAGGTACAGCAGATAAAGAGCTTTGTTTCAGAAAAAGCAGCGAGGGCTTAGGGCTTCAAGCCTAGTGACGCAGATTGGGCGGCAGACGCCACAGACAGGAGAAGTACCACAGGGTTTTGTGTGAGTATGGCTACAGACAGCTCACTGGTTTCATGGAAAACAAAGAAACAGCCCACAGTGGCACTATCAACCTGTGAAGCTGAATATAATGGCTCTAGCTTTGACAATACAGGAATGTATTTATCTGGAACAACTGCTCAGAGGAATGGATACCTATGAATATAAGAAAACTGTTGTTTATGAAGACAACCAGGGAACCATTGCACTTGCCAGAAACCCTGTGTGCCGACAGAGGTGTAAACATGTGGATATAAAATATCACTTCATCAGATCTGTCATCAGAGAAGAAAAGATGACACTGGTTTACTGTCCTACAGATGACATGGTTGCAGACGCTATGACCAAGCCTGTCTCCAAA
>CM051003.1:23498968-23788968 GCA_027704905.1 Muraenolepis orangiensis
TTATGACATTTTACACATCATGTTTAGGTTAGTCCATTTGGGAATTGTTCAATTTGTGCGGGTTCCAGCGCATGTGGGTATTAGAGGGAATGAGGTAGTGGATCAACTGGCAAAATGTGGTTTGAAAGCAAATCAGATTGATATTATGGTACCCATCAGTAGAGCAGAAATCAAATCTGTTACAAAAGTTGTCATCAAGCAACAATGGCAAAAGTTATGGGACAGTAGCACCAAAGGACGACATTTATACCAGATACAAAGGGAAGTAGGAACGGAAAGCACTTGGGGGAGTAGAAGAGAACAGAGCATTATCAGCAGGATAAAAATGGGTCACTCTGGACTAAACTCATCACTGCATCTGATTGGAAAACATCCAAATGGCAATTGTGACGGTTGCCAACAATCAGAGACAATAAATCATGTATTTTTTAGCTGCCCGGAATATTCAAGGCAAAGGCTCATTCTGAAAACTGCACTGGAACAACATAACATCAAGGACATGGATTTCAAGGCAATATTCGCAAGTAACTCAAGAAATGAAATAAACAAGCTGATCCTCAAGTTTCTCAAAAACACTGGTCTGAGGATTTAACATGAACATTAAATAAATCAACAGCAGGTGGCGATATATGCTCCAAGTGGAAGCGATTCGCCATTAAATCAAAGAAGAAGAAGCCTTGAGATACTCCTTCGTGTCTATCCCTGGAAGTCGCTCCTTTGCTGCCACAGTTTATTAGGCCGTGGTGTACGTCTCTGCGTAACATTCGGGACAACGAGGAGAAGGACTCTGCGTTCCGTGGGATCTGCATGATGATCGGCGTGAACCCAGGAGGGGTGGTGCAGGATCTTCTTCTGTGATGCGGTGGCGTCCTGGGTCAACCCCAAGGATGACCTGAGGGACATGTTCTACAAGATCCTGCATGGCTTTAAGGAGCAGGTCGGGGACGACAACTGGCAGCAGTTTTCGGAGCAGTTCCCCCCATTGCTGAAGGAGCGACTGGCGGCCTGCTACGGTGTTTAGAGCCTCCACAACCACCTGGAGGTGAGCCACAACGAGGAGGGTGAATGGGAAACTCATCCATCCGTGTATTGCACTGCCCCGATCTGGGGGGGGGAGAGGTTATATTGTCCGCACGCCCTATGCGTTTGTCCATGGAGGGAGGGAGGGACCGAGGGACACCTCTAGATTCACTAGGCAGGGACCCGACACAGAGAAACCAACAACAACCAAACTAACCGGTTAGGGACAGCTAGAGAGAGACAGAGGGAATAGTAGACGGGCTGCAGGGAAAGAAGACGGGTTTAGTAAAGTCGAGGGAAAGAAATTAATATCGGGATACAAAGAGGTCACCTTGTGAAAGGGACTGGGACAAGACTCGATCAACTGACGCATGCAGTCCACTGAGGTGTCATTTAGCGACTCTTATAGACCTAAAACCAGTAGTTTAGGGACAGACCGACAGAGCCTCAGCTGTGTTAACCTCTGGGTGTCATTTAGGGGGGGGGGGGGGAAATAGGCTACACCATGAAATACCTTTAATCTGTCCTCTAGTTCACTGTAAGGTACTCTCCTCGCTATCTGCATCCATGTCTCCTATACAGTCATGCTAGCGCTCCGCTCCCCCCTGTCAGACCGGTCAGCTTGGAGCTTTGGATGACTCCTCCCTTCCTCCTGGAGGATTAGGGCTATCCATTGACCCCACTGGAGCATAGGAATCTCTTTATACAACTTCAGAATACACCACCCTTTGGTTTTGTGTGTGTGTATGTATGTGCATTTGCTGTTCTTTTATATATTCTTACTTTACATTCTGTGTTAACGGTGTGTGATTTTTTGTTTATTATGGTACAGCGCTAAAACTTGACTCAAGACATCCTTTTGCACCTGTTAACCGTTACCGTGTGTTTGTGTACACGATATCCATTGGATGCCATATTGATATCGAAAGTGAACAGTGATTGGCGATTTTCATTGCAATCTTTCTAATGTTTTCAAATGGTCCATAACTTTTTTTTAATTTACTTTGCTGCTGCTGCTGATTTTTTGCTTCCGTAGTGAACGTAAAATCGCACAATTAACACAAAAGAATACGAAAAGAGATTGAGGCCTTGCAGCTTCAGTTGGCTGAAACACAGAAACAGAATGAGGAAGATAAGCCAGTAAACAGGGAAATCAAAACCCCGGCCCCTAGTAGAATGTTACCACAGAACCCACCCCACAGTTATCCCCCTACCCCATGGCACAAGGATTTGAAAATATCTGGCCAAATTGGAGAGCCTGGGCAGAAAGACCGCCTGACCTTTTCAAGTCTGGCCCGCCAAATTGAACATGGCCTAAGCAAAGGGGTTCCAGAACTCGAAATTGTAGATGCAGTAATAAGGGCAATTATTCCTGGCGTGGGACTTCGTAGCTATTTAGAAGGGAAAGCTAATTTAACCCTCCCCACTCTAAGAAGAATACTCCGTTCCCATTATCAAGAGAAAAGTGCCACTGAGCTCTACAAGCAGCTGACATCCGAAGTGCAGGGCATCAAAGAAACGCCCCAGAACTTCCTCATTCGTACTTTTGACCTTAGACAGAAGATCTTGTTTGCCTCACAGGAAGCTGAGTCGGGCCTCAAATATGACCCAGGTTTAGTGCAGAACATGTTCCTCCACACTGTTAACTGGTCTGCAGAATGACAGCATAAAACGTGATCTCCAGCCCTATCTCGAACAGACGGACATCTCTGATGAACTGTTAATAGAGAGGATGAACACAGCATGTGCCTATGAGACAGAGAGGCAGAATAAGAAGAAATGATTAGGACAGCCACGGCCCGCCACTATCCATTCAGTTCAGTCGAGCGCCGCTCCTGTTGAAAAGAATGACAAGCCACCTACTCAACAAAACCCAGTTAAATTAACCCCTACAGTAGACTCCCAGCTCAAAGAGATGAGGTCTGAAATGGCCCTACTGAGAGATCTCAGAGCTGAAGTGTCCCAAATAAGAGTCTATGCAGCAGCCCCAGTACACCCCCCCCACAGCACCAGGCACAGCCCCAGTACACCCCCCAACGGCACCAGGCACAGCCCCAGTACACCCCCCCCCCCCACAGCCCCAGTACACCTCCCACAGCACCAGCCACAGCCCCAGTACACCACCCAACGGCACCAGTCACAGGCCCAGTTAGGGGGGGGGAGATAATTGAGTCAAAAATAATAATTTTGGAAACTGATTACGCCCATTTCAGTGGTGATGCATTGGGTCATTGAAAGATATTTTGTATAAGAAGTGGGTACCTAGCATGAAATAAACCCCCCACCATGCCCAAAAAACGAAGAGAATGAAAATACAGATTAATGGACTATTCCTTCTCTGGGGAGCTGCTGTGCACTGCATTGCTGAAGCCAGGCTAATGAGTGGACATAGACACACACTCATGTTGATGGGGAAGCAGGAAGTTTAATTCCTAAAGGTATGTGGCAGATATGAAGATGGAGCAAGTGCTGAAATGTTTCATGGTGGATCTGGAGGTAGACAGCAAGAATGTCAGTGTGGCTGGACAAGCACTAGACATGTGCCTCAAGTTGGTGGCTCCTGAATTCGCTCACATGCCCTGGAACCGCTACAAGCAATTCCTCCTCTTCCTTGAGCAAAGGCAGGTATCAAGTGTGCTGTTTGCCTACAAAGATAGTAGGTTTGGGTGCCTCTCCAGGGCAGCAGCAGTCCTAATATACCACTATGACCATCTGGCAGAGTTCCTGAGCCAGAATCCTCACATCAACAACCGCCTAGCCTGCCTGGTCAGAGAAGTGATGGACCTTCCCTACCTCAAAGTGGCCCTCGTGGTGTTTGCCTGCCTGGGTGTGCACTTGGTGGAGCCCTTCTATGCCAGGACCATAGAGAAAGATGCTACCCATACTCAGCTCAGGGAGTTCTACAAGGGACTGCATACAGGCTTGGGCCAGCCAATCAGTGACGACTTCACAAGGTTCACAAAGTCTGAATATGCTGGGGTATCTAATGATCTATTCAGTGGCGTAAAGAAGACTTACAAGGAGGAGGTTCTGAACTCTGTGTCTGACCTAGCTGCAGAGCACTTGGAGGAAGTGAAGAAGCTGACAACCTAATGCTGCCCCACCTACAGACTGTCCTGGTCAGACAGAGGAGGGACTATGGAATTGATGAGGAGGCCTTCAAAATGGACTACTCCGTGAGCGATCAGGCGAGTAACATCGATGGAACCCCTGTGCACAACATTGGCATTGAAAGACAATGTGGCAAGGTGGACTACAGACTGAGGAAGCTAGGCACACTGAATGCAGTCAGCAGGTCAATCATCTTGCAGAAGAGCCAGGAGCTGAGGGCTGGACAGCCTCACTCTTTCAGGGGCTTCAAGGCAGCAGCCAAAGCTAAAAGGGAGGTTGAACTCAAATGGAGTAAACACATGAAGGAGAAGTTTGAGAACGGGGCAGAACAGAAACAGGAGATGGCTCAGAGAAAAGAAAGGAAAAGACTGGACATGCTGGACACACTGAAATCTAGTGGTGGCCCCTTCACAGACAGTGGAGAAGTTGAGAAGTTCCTCATGGATGAAACTCTGGACGACAATGCTAAGCAGCAGAGGATGAAGATGGAGGTCCAGTTTGCCAGAGAGAGCACCATGCTTCTGCCTAGAGTTGACCCCATCTTCCGAATCCAGGTGACACTGCCCAGTGGGAAGAGGAGGATGAAAACTGCACAGGAGTTTGGAGATGCCCTCATGTCCTACCTGGGCAGGAGGAGTGACCGAACCGCTCTGGAATATGAGAAATTCCAGCAAAGTCTTGAGAGGCTGGCTCTGAGAGATCTTTCTAAGTAATTTCCATGCCACTGTGACTGAATAATAATTACAAATGTATGTTTTCTGAATGTTTTAAGTTGAAATTAAAATGTTATTGTTAACAAAGTATTCTGAATGAAGTGAATTTAATTTATTTATACACACTAGTATTAGCAGAAAAAAACACTAGTCAGTGCCTACACATGGCGGAAAAGCCAGAAAACGCCATATTTGTTATTTTTTTCATTTTCAAGCGGTGGGGGTTTATTTCAAGATACGGAGTTGGTTTTTGTGTCAAACTTCTTGTATTAATAGTGTTAATCATTTCCCAAATGGGCGTCGTCAAATTCTAACTTTCACGATTATCTCCCCCCCTACCCAGTACACCTTTCAACATCACCCGACAGCGAGGGGCCCAAATGGTCCACCAGTTCAACAGTTCCCAGGTCAGCAGACACAGGAATACTGGCCCCCTCCTGGTCCAGGACCGAGAGGAGGAACCGCCCAATCTCAGCAGTGCCTCCAAATGTAGTGTCCCTGTAAACAGGGGCAAGGGTGAATGAATAAATCCACACGGCGACGTTCTCTTTTCAACACTACAGCGCATCTTTATATACAACTTCAGCATTGCAACATCACATTAAGGCACATACATCACAATAAAGCACGACGCGCAGCAATGCAAATGGCGTCTCCGTGTGGCGCTGAAACCACAATCCACCCGCAATCACCATTTGGTCCGAATTAATCTCTTAGTCATACAAAACGGCGTCACAGTTCACATCATTATGTACAGCACCCACACACAGTTGTTCAACTTTTTAGCCGTCTGACGACAGTTGTTACTGTAAACAGGGGCAAGGGTGAATGAATAAATCCACACGGCGATATTCTTTTTTCAACACTACAGCGCATCTGAGGAGAAAAGAGCGCCGTCCCCCCCTACAGGAACCACTGGGGCAGACCAACCCAACCGATCACAGAACGACAGATCAACACCATGCTGCAAAGTAACACAACAATGACATACAAAACAACGTGAATCACCCAAAACGGCTGGACCAAAACAAAGACACCAAACAAAACACATTTGACCCAGAAAAACAATATATAATACAATAACAATACCTCAATCTGCTACATCTACACGAACCGGTGGCACAAAATGTCCGCTCCCATACAACAGAGCGCCTTCTGCGTGCCGCGACACAGAGCTACCAGAGAATAGAAAATGTCCCGGCGTCGGTTAGTGCATCCGATCGCACAACCGTCCTGCATTTAGACATAAACTGGCTATAGTACCTCAATTAAAAAGCTATTGAATAGCTGGCGGACAGCAGACGCAAGACGTGTTTTGCCCTCGAGGTGGGCGGTACTATGAGGATGTGACGTCAGGTGAAAGCTAGGAACACTGGAGTTGACAGCAGACAGACCTCTTTTGAGGCTGAACCAGACCCTAACCCGAATTATAACCCCCTAACCCTAAAAACCCTGTGAACAAACCATCCGCCACCAACATATCCATCCTCACCTTACCCTTACCTATAACCCCTCGAACTCTTACCCCTAACACTATATATACATCCACTCTTAATTTAGGGTGACCAGACGTCCCCGTTTTCCGGGGACAGTCCCCGTTTTTATTGGCCTGTCCCCGGTTGAAACTGTCCCCGGAAATGTCCCCGTTTTTTAATATACGTTAAAAACACATAGCAAGGTGAAATAAAACGTTTCATGTAAGGAAACACTGGGTAAACAGTATACGGCTCAATCGTGTTTATGCAATCGTGTTTATGCAATTATGCAAGCTCCTCCCATTTCTCTTTGGCTGTGACAGAGAGATGCTCATTGTGGTTTGGTAAGTAAACATTTTTACAAAAAAACGTTTTTTGCTTGTCAAAGTACATTTTCTAGATGTCAGCTATATCGGCTGTCATGTCAAACAAAATGTATCCAGGTTTAAAAACATATATTATTGTATATGTTGATGTGTTGGCAGCGTATTAAACCATGTGAATCATTAAGATAAAGATGACTGAATTTTTAAGCTAGGCTATTTTTTCTAAAATGGTGGCTATGGGGAAAAGTGAACCATGGGCCTTGGGGTAAGTTGAATCAGTGGTTCAATGGAGTAGCAGAATGAAATTTATAAATTGACAAAAACAATGTGACTGTTAACCCAAGTGTATCTAATAATGTACTATCTCTTTTTAAATATCAGAGAGGAAGAACAGAATGAGAAGGGAAAAACCGGAATAAAGATAAAGAAGCAAAGACATTGTACAATAGTGAGGAAGAGAAGGAAAGGAAGAAAGAAGAAAAGGGAGAAAGTTTGGAGGGGAAGAAAAAGTTAACAGAGTACGAAGAGTATACAAGGATAGTGACAAAGAGCAGAAAAAAATGTGCAATGGCTCTTTCCAAGAAACGAAAATGTCACTTAAATGACAATATGAGGAAAGAATTTTCATTCATACGCCCAGGTGGTCAAGATGATACAATGGTTTACTGTACCATTTGTAATTCAACATTTTCAGTTGCCAGTGGAGGAAGAACAGCAGTAATAGAACATCAACAGACAAAAAAGCATAAAGCCTCTCTCATTGCCCGTGCTGGTGTGCCCTCTGTCACCACATTCTTCAAGAAGGTAGACCCTTCCCAGGAAGAATACGATCTAGCTGTGCAGGAAGCTGTCTTTGCATACCACACTTTGCGACACAATCATAGTTTCAGATCTATGGATTGCACAGCACAACTGACAAGGAAGCTTTATGAATCAAAATTTACATGTGCTAGGACAAAATGCGATGCCATAGTGAGTAACGTGTTAGCACCATGGGCAACTACCTTGGTAACACAGGACCTAGACCAGGTGGAATTTGTGTCTCTGTCCATTGATGCATCCAATCATGGACATGTAAAGCTGCTGCCAATATTAGTAAGATATTGTAAGATACATGATAGCCCCAATGTCAAGATCAATGAGGATGAATTGTTTGATGAGGTCACTGGCCTGCATGAGTTCCTGAAGGGAGGAACACTTGAAGAGTGGAAAGAATCTGAGACACCGCTTAATCACAGATGGAGCAAGGTGGTTACCCACTTCCAAGACAACGAAATCCCATTCAATAACCTGGCAAGGTTAGCGTCGGTGGTTATGTGCCTACCTGGGAGTAATGCACCAGTTGAAAGAGTGTTCTCCCAAATGAATGATGTATGGACAGCAGCAAGAAATAGGTTCACTATTCCTACCATCAAGGCCATGCTTGTTGTGAAAACAAACTTCAACTTCCCCTGCCAGGAGTTCATGGAGAAGCTGGCCAAAGACAAAGCAATCTTAAAGAAAATTCACTCTTCTGAAAAGTACAGAGATTAGGTTAGTAGAAGTTTTTATGTACTTAGAAATCTCATCTTATTTATTATATTGTTAAGTATTTTACATGTATTATCTCAGTATTTTCCTTTTCTCATGTTCTCTTTTGATCTTATTCCATCCAGAATACCAGGACAGATACAGATGGGACAGTTCTGGCTTTGTTTTATCTGTTTGTCCCAGTGTGTCTGTCATATTGTGTTTGACAGTTGTGTCTCTCTGTTGAAGTGTCTTTGATAGTGTGTCATTCTGCTAGTGTTACTTGTCTGTTGTCTCTATATATCTTGTACATATGTTAATTATCAAATAAACTTGAGGCTATAACCTATGTAGTTTGAAAATGTTTTGTTATTAACTATGGAAAACTCAATAAGTGAGTTAATACTTTACTCCGCACTTACCATGGTATTGAAATCAGATTTTCGGAAAGATTTCATTAATTAGTTAGTGCATTTATGGTAATTAGTTAGTACACAGTTGTATCAGTATGTCTACACATCAGTTTATTACAGCACAACAGTTAACATTTTCGAATTACATTGAACCAGAATTGTCCCCCTTTTTTCTTTAAAAGTGAAGAAAATTGGATATGTTAATGATATATTGACCGCAAAACTCAAAATGTCCCCGGTTTTAATTTAGAAAATCTGGCCACCTTATCTTAATTACCTTCTCGTTCACCATCAGACCAGCAAAGAGAGAACACCTCTGCTTAAACAAACACAAACGTGTATATAAAAGGGAAAAAACACATCCATTTTGGCTAATCCGCCCTCCTATGGGTGGATAGTGAGTTACGGAATGAGGCGTGGTCAACCCAGACCACAGCCTGCCTTTCGTGGTACGCAGGTGGACGGGAATAGACAGTGAACATCCCTATCACCATTCATTTGGGCGTGGGTTTCCAACACCTAACTCTGTTAATGAATTTGAAGCGGGGAAAAAAACAACTTTTATAATAGGATTGTCTTTGGTTTGGTGTGTGTGGTCCGGCCGCAGTATGTCTATCAATAAAAACAGCAACAACAATATACCGCTGATGGTACAGTATCAGAATGTCTTTATTGTACAAGTACAACGAAATTGTCTCGCAACCCTCACGACACTAACAAACAACATTTGAAAAATACAATAATTTAAAACCAAACTAAGCAAAAGAAACAGGTATGATATGTCAAATACAATTGTATATACATATATTGCGGTGGCTAGTGTAATTAGAATACACAGGTTTCTTCTCTTGGTTGCTAGGTTGATATAACATAATGCAACACCGGTCTGCGCACAACGAAGACCGGTAAACATCCCTCCAACAACTGCCAATGAAGTTAGTGGCGTTCTTTCTCGGACGGGTTTCATAAGAAACACAATCCGGGCTTGTCCCCGCGTCGGTTTGTGCATCCGATCGCATGACAACTGTCCTGCATTTTGGTTAAACCTGGTTATAAAACCTAAATGAAAAAAGCTAGTGAATAGCTGGCGGACAGCAGAAGCCTGCAGGCTGCGTGACACCTGGTGGCTGGTAAACACGGTACCGTGTACCGGAGCCGCAAGATGGCCGATCCCTTATAAACAACGCGTCTACACGAACCGGTGGCACAAAATGTCCGCTCCCATACAACAGAGCGCCTTCTGCGTGCCGCAACACAGAGCTACCAGAGAAGAGAAAATGTCCCGGCGTCGGTTAGTGCATCCGATCGCACAACTGTCCTGCATTTAGGCATAAACTGGCTATAGTACCTAAATTAAAAAGCTATTGAATAGCTGGCGGACAGCAGACGCAAGCCGTGTTTTGCCCTCGAGGTGGGCGTTCCTATGAGGATGTGACGTCAGGTGAAAGCTAGGAACACTGGAGTCGACAGCAGACAGACCTCTTTTGAGGCTGCGCGCATGACACGCCAGTGCAACCAGAGTTTTCAGGAACCGATACCCACAAAAAAACCTAACCCCGAACCAGACCCTAACCCGAATTATAACCCCCTAACCCTAAAGACCAGTGCACCTGTGAACAAACCATCCGCCACCAACATATCCTACCTCACCTTACCCTTACCTATAACCCCTAACATGTACCCCTAACTCGAACTCTTACCCCTACCTCTAACCCCTTTCCCTAACACTATATATACATCCACTCTTAATTACCTTCTCGTTCACCATCAGACCAGCAAAGAGAGAACACCTCTGCTTAAACAAACACAAACGTGTATATAAAAGGGAAAAAACACATCCATTTTGGCTAATCCGCCCTCCTATGGGTGGATAGTGAGTTACGGAATGAGGCGTGGTCAACCCAGACCACAGCCTGCCTTTCGTGGTACGCAGGTGGACGGGAATAGACAGTGAACATCCCTATCACCATTCATTTGGGCGTGGGTTTCCAACACCTAACTCTGTTAATGAATTTGAAGCGGGGAAAAAAACAACTTTTATAATAGGATTGTCTTTGGTTTGGTGTGTCGTGTGTGGGTCCGGCCGCAGTATGTCTATCAATAAAAACAGCAACAACAATATACCGCTGATGGTACAGTATCAGAATGTCTTTATTGTACAAGTACAACGAAATTGTCTCGCAACCCTCACGACACTCACAAACAACATTTGAAAAATACAATAATTTAAAACCAAACTAAGCAAAAGAAACAGGTATGATATGTCAAATACAATTGTATATACATATATTGCGGTGGCTAGTGTAATTAGAATACACAGGTTTCTTCTCTTGGTTGCTAGGTTGATATAACATAATGCAACACCGGTCTGCGCACAACGAAGACCGGTAAACATCCCTCCAACAACTGCCAATGAAGTTAGTGGCGTTCTTTCTCGGACGGGTTTCATAAGAAACACAATCCGGGCTTGTCCCCGCGTCGGTTTGTGCATCCGATCGCATGACAACTGTCCTGCATTTTGGTTAAACCTGGTTATAAAACCTAAATGAAAAAAGCTAGTGAATAGCTGGCGGACAGCAGAAGCCTGCAGGCTGCGTGACACCTGGTGGCTGGTAAACACGGTACCGTGTACCGGAGCCGCAAGATGGCCGATCCCTTATAAACAACGCGTCTACACGAACCGGTGGCACAAAATGTCCGCTCCCATACAACAGAGCGCCTTCTGCGTGCCGCAACACAGAGCTACCAGAGAAGAGAAAATGTCCCGGCGTCGGTTAGTGCATCCGATCGCACAACTGTCCTGCATTTAGGCATAAACTGGCTATAGTACCTAAATTAAAAAGCTATTGAATAGCTGGCGGACAGCAGACGCAAGTCGCGTTTTGCCCTCGAGGTGGGCGTTCCTATGAGGATGTGACGTCAGGTGAAAGCTAGGAACACTGGAGTCGACAGCAGACATTAGGCATGACAGACAGGCCGCAGCGCGCACGACACCTCTTTATTTGCCATTTGTAACAAGTACATAGGAATGCTTATTCACCGTTCCCTCCCGCAGTATAAATCTCCAAAACAACACCATAAAAATCAAAATCATATATACAAAAAAGAGCAGCAAAGTGACTTTAAAAATATTTACGTTTTTTTTTACAAGAATCTTTAAAAGCAAACATCTTTAAAAGCATTTAAAGTGCCAGTAGTGTAGCAGCATCATGAATATAGTGCAGTACAGTGCAGTAACTGATGAGTCCAGAAAGTCCAGCAAAGTATGTAAGTTTAATGTTAATGACAATGTTATAAAAAGTGAAAGTACCGGTACCTTGTACCGTTTCCACAAGATAGCCGATCCTATAAACATTGCGTTTACACGTACCGGTGCCACAACATTTCCGCTCCCAAACAACAACGCGCCTACCGCCACACAGAGCTATCAGAGAACAGAAAACAATCATGGCACCGACCAGACGAAAGTTTGAGGTGAATTATATAGTGATGTTTCTCATGACGTCAGAGCCAAATTAACGTGTGTTTGTTATGTGTTATACACATATACACATAACAAATCGCAGACATATATCTGCGGTATACACTCAAGATTCAAGGTCGTTATTGTCCATGTGCAACCATTACAATGGAATGCTTACTCCCCATTCCCTTCCGCAGTATGAATTGTCTAAAACACTTTAGGCCTACTTTAAAGATACTGTACACAATACAAAATAACAATACAGTGACTGGTGGATGATGTACATATTCCTGTTAGGTCAGTATTGGGTAACGATGATAATCTTTGGATGACAGTTGGCTTTATTCAATATTTTGTTACGAATTATCGCACTTATTGGAAATTAAACCTAACAAAATGCATTTTGCGTGAAATAAAGGGTTTAATAGCGGTTAAACGTGACCAGGAACAGCTGATAAGCTTCAAGTGATATGCAAGCCTTGAGATACTCCTTCGTGTCTATCCCTGGCGTGTCAATCAGGTATAAATATCAGCGAAGCTCAAATCTGGCCAAAGATTAGGGTTATTTTGTATTTATTACAGCCACCAGAGAGCAGCATCCATTACTAAATATATTACGGCCACCAGGCGGCAGCACCACCCGCAATATATATTACAGCCACCTGATGGCAGCACCACCTTGTCAATATATTACAGACACCAGATGGCCTCATCCACAACCAAATATATTACGGGTTAAGGGGTAGGGTTAGGGTTTTTTGTGGGTATCGGTTCGTGAAAGCTGGTTGCACTGGCACACTTTCATATCGTTTTTTGTCCATCCCCGTCTATCTGCGTACCCCCGTCTACGAGGGACTTGAATTGGTTTCCACAGAAGGCATGCTGGTGACATTTGACCCGATTGGGTTTTCTTCAGGCGAAGGCACAATCAAGGAGAAAAGAAAACAGCTTGTGTTTGCATCAGAGGTGTTCTCTCTTCGCTGGTCTGATGGTGAATGAGAAAGAAATGAAGGGTGGCTGTGTTTATAGTGTTAGGGTAAGAGATAGGGATAAGGGTTAGGTGTAAATGTTAGGGGTTAGAGGTAAGGGTTAGGTGAGGTGGGATATGTTGGTGGTGGATGGTTTGTTCACAGGTGCACTGTCATTTAGGTTTAGAGGTAGGGTTAGAATTGGTGATAGTATCTGGCTTTGGGTTGAGGGTTAGGGGTTAAGGGATAGGGTTAGGTTTTTTTGTGGGTATCGGTTCCTGAAAACTCACTGGCACACGTTCTCGCCTTCTTTCATATCATTTTTGGGGTTCTTTTATGGGGGTTTTCATGATTTTCTTTGTTTTTCAGTTGTTCCTTCATATGTTGTTTTCTATCTCCACAGGTGTGGGACGGGACAGGGGGGGGGGGGGGTGGGAGCAGGAAGGAGTGGAGCACAGGTAAAAGGATTGTAGGTTCATATGTTTGTTTCTTTTTATGTTTTGTGTTATGTTATGTCCACAGGGGGAGATACCAAGGGGCAGGACGACCACAGGCTTGGTGAGGGCCCAAGGGATCGGGGCCCACAGAGGCCGCTTCCTGAGTTCCCACTGTATTCATGATGCTGCTGCACTACTGGCACTTTAAAATGCTTTTTGCACAATTCACCATATGTATATATCACCCATCTGTCACTTTATTGTTATTTTTTGTTGTGTACAGTTGTTATTGTGCTTTAGAAAATTCATAGTGCTGGAGGGAACAGGGAGCAAGCTTTCCAAATCTTCAATCTCTGGATTAGGGTTAGGGACAGGTTCTTAACACCATATTGTTGTCAAATGTAAACAGGCACTACATATATCCTCCTCTTTGGTATAAATGAAATCAATAGGGCCAATAGGGCCAAACGTGTAGACTGGGTCATGGCAAGAGGGCCATTGACGGTGAGGTTAGCATGTGTTGAATTGTGCAACACTTTTCTTTGTTCTTTCAAGCAGAAATGCAACTCAAATATCTAAAAGAAAAACTGTATTGGCTGTTATGCCATGGCACATAGCACCTGAGTATATCCAGAGCTGCCTAGTCTCACCCTTTGAGAGTGAGAGTCACGCAATTTAACCTCTTCACACGCCTCACGCCACACTTGCCATTTCACACGCTTTTTCCCCCTTTCACTACTTTATAATATTTTTTTCTTTTAATTATATATTTCCATTACTTGTTGCTTGAGGCTTGCCGTAGTTCGAGTCAGGGACAGGGTAAGCCCACCCTATTCTGCCCCCGATTGGCTGACCGAGATATGTGATATCAGCCCTCGAGGCTAAATCTAACCAACCCAACGAAAGGCACCATGTATACAAACCAATCAGAGGCAGCTTAGGGCGGGTCATTATGTCTCTATCCTATGAAGAACAACCTGAACCTATGAGAACTAGTGATGGGAATTCCGGCTCTTTTGAGTGAGCCGGCTCATTTGGCTCGGCTCACCAAGAAGAGCCGGCTCTTTCGGCTCCCAAACGGCTCTTCTATTTTACCACATATACCTTTTATTTACATGAAAGTGGTGGTTCTTGATGTCCAGCAATCAGTGGTAAACTGCAGTAGCTTCCTTAACCCTGGCCTGCAGTGAAGCACGTTCTCTATCATACAGTCTCGGAATGATTTTTTGAGAGTGTTTTCCTGCTTGGATTGAGAGCCTGTGTGAAGCTTCGGAATCCCTTGTCCTCCACAATGGAAAATGGTTGGAAATCACTTGCAATCATTTTGGCCAATTCTTCATCCACTATGTTCTGTCTAGCTGGGGTCATTCATTGCCTTTGCCATTGCCATTCATTGTATATAAATTGGCTTATTGAGGTCTGTGTAGCTGTTGGGTTTTGGGTACCTGATGCATGGGGGGTAGATCTTCTATTTTTCTCATGTTTACACACTATGCCAAATAACCTGACTACTATAATTTGTGGATTTCTGTTTGGTGGTCTAAGGTACTGTAGGTTACATCTGACGCACAATGATTCATGCTCGAGAGTCACCACTGGGAACTCTCATTGTGGCCCTGTGTGGATAGAACTTTTTGACTTGTCGAAACGTGCTTCTTAATAAGCGGCAACCAGCTCAATCCTGATCTATCCTGACTGCCGCGTCTTCTGTTTTGTTCTTCCGACCCCAAGCGGGAGGAAGCCGACTTTGACATCAGTCAAGCATGACATACAGTCATGACAGTGACATTCAGTCACTGCATGTACGCGGAGCACCCGTAAAAAAATAAATAACGGCTCGTTCGTGGGTGCGAGCCGGCTCCCGTCGTTCACTAAAAAGAGCCGGCTCTTTGAGCCGTCTCGTTCGCGACCGACACATCACTATCTTGAAGTATTTCAAGGAAGACGAGGGCAAGATGATCCTGACGGTTGTTGAAACGTGTCTGCCATCTGAAGTCTATCAACTTCCAAGCACACCATGCATTGTTGCGTGTGGTATGATTTCTATTTATTTATTTTTTGCATAATTGGCCATAGCATTTCATAATTTCAACAGTATTAAAAGGGACCAGTGTGTAGGATGTAGTGACGTTTAGCAATTGCAACCAACCCTATGATAACCCTGATAATGCTCTGTAGATATAAAGCTAACAAAAACACAACCATTCTTACTTTCAGGTCATTATACGCTAATGAAAACATACTAATGAATATTATATTCCATTTTTGCTAATGGATCCCCCCCTAAATAATGTACACTGGTCCTTAAAATACAATTTAGAAAACTTCATGAAGTATATTTTCAAAAATAAGTTAAGGTAAAACCAAGGATATAAATGTTTTCTTGTTACTGTACGAACATCTAAGCCAATTAATGGCAACAATTAATACAAACAGTTGGTGGGGTTTTGAAAGTCATGATGTTAGACTATCTCTTACTGTTCACTTGTTCAACTTTTTCCTATGTTGTTCATCGTAGGGAGTTCTCCCCTGACAGCCGGACACTTCATGTTGGCAGTGGACCAGACCATTGTAAATGGCAGTGTTGCAAATTTTGGCGATGCCCTCGTACTGATGTTTGCAACGTACTACTGCCTCAACATCACCTATCCAGCAGAACTGGGGGCAACTCTGGAATTCTTAGAGGTAAGACTTGAAGTATAATTCTTCTAAGTCCATGTAGTAACAATGTAGCTTTCCCTGCATCTACTTTTACCACTAAGTAGCGGTGTAGCACTAGCAAACGCGTGTCATGTGTCAGAACCTGAGGACAATGGAATTGGACAAGGAAGACACAACTGCTCTTGTGCACCAATATTTGTGTGAAGCCAGCGCTTCGATGCTTTCTGTAGCCTTTCAAATCAATGCTTTCCAACCGTGGGGGGGGGTAGTAGACAAAGTTAAGATTTTCTTCATGCATAAACAAGATGTCTTCGTGGCTGCTTTGTTCATTGCAGTTAACTGTGCTTTTACACCGCTCACTGTTGACACACCTCATCTGCCTGGTTTGCACACAAACCTCTCAAGATGGCACTTGTAGCTACCCACACTCCAATGCTCTTAAAGTGATGGCTTACTCTTGTTAATGGACCTGCTGCATTGCTGCCCAGTGTGACAGTGATGCCTAGTGACCACTTTATATTTGACAAAACCTCATCCAGTAAATATTTCTCAAACCGATGCTTGTAATGTACAGATATGATCATAACATTCAGTTCTACTTCTGTCTTTAACAGGTGCCTTTTCAAGATAAATCCTGACAAGGGGACCAAAGTGGGCAAGAGTGTAGCAAAGAAAGTGCAGACCATCAACCCTAAGGTTCTTTCCTTGATTAAAAACATAGCAGACTTTGAGTGGAGAGAGTAGGAGGACACACACACACACACACACACACACACACACACACACACACACACACACACACACACACACACACACACACACACACACACACACACACACACACACACACACACACACACACACACACACACACACTATGTTAGTATTACCAAATGTGTTCCACAACTTTTAGTACCGTTATGTACCAATATGTACCGTTAAAATGCTGAAATGTCATTCTGCTTCATTGTTGTTGTTTTTTATTGATTTTTATATATTTTTTTACTTAAACCGGTCATGTATGTATGTAAAAATGTATGTATTTTTTATTGGCATAATACAATAATTTGTATATTGTGGTATGACTCATAATACATTTTCATAAAGAATCAATAAGTGTCATTTTTAATAATTCATAATGTGAAATATTTAAAAAAGTTTGTATATTTTAAATTAAGAGGGACACAATGTAAAAGTACAGTTAACCTACATTTAGAAAAAGAAAATGCACGTATTTTGACAGTTTCTAAGTGTATTTGAAGAAACAAAACTTGGGCTTTGCCACGTAAAATGACAGGTTTTTTTGTGTTTTTATATGTAAATGAGCTTAGATTTACGGTACGTTTTGTAATAACAGAAATGATCTGTACTTAAGCTTTTCGTTTTTCTTCGAAATATAGGGAGATTTCTTGTAAAATTACAGAATTTTTTATTATTTTTCAAAAACAAAAAAATTACAAATTTGCTACTTACAACGTATTAAACAAAGATAGCTTTCATTAAAAAAACAACAACAACCACATCCTTTGGTCTATGTGGGGAGCACAGCGTGTGGGGCGCGTGTGGATGATGTCATCGTGGTTGGGGGCGGTCCAGCGCGTGTTGGTGTTAAGGAAGTGTATGGAGGCGGGGCTTCAGAGGAGAATTGGGAGTCTTGCTGCAAAGAATAAACAGAAGTTGTGTAGCACCTATTTGGAAACCAAATAGGTGTATTCTCGGGTCATATGACATCAAAAAAAGGTTCACGTCTCCCTTAAACGCAATATAATCTCCCCCCCCCCTTGTTAATTTACGTAGTATATAGCATATATGTAAAGGACGCCAGCAGGTGGCGCTGTGCAGTGGTAAACCTCACTCCCTACACCTAAATAGACGTTCTAGCGATGAAGCTAGGGGCCTATGGGTTTTAGCTTCTCACGTTAGAATGTGGCCTCTCATGCCGGAGGTCGTCAGTTTGAGCCCAGAGCGGGACTCTGACTGTTACATATAGTGTGTCGTGTATTACCGTTTTCACACTATATCGTATAGGGTATGGACACCCGTATTAGTTAATACGGGTGTCCATACTGTATTGGTTAGTGCACATTTAATACACTTATGTTCACACACTCTTCTAATTCACTGCACACTCGATACCAGGTTTTCGTTCACACACAATAGAGAAGCAAATGCCCATTCAATTAGGAGACTAAGTTTTGTGTGAAGTGAAAGTAATGGGCATTAAAGATTCTGTTCACACACACATGGGAAGCGAAACCCGTAGTTTTATTGCTTTGCACCCAAACTAGTGACTTCGGGATCGAAACCACCTACCCCAAGGTGGAATAGTTAATGCGCACTAGTTGGGTAGCGAATGCAAGGGTTACTTGCCAGTGTGAAAGCGAAAGCGAAACAAAACTAGTTTTGCAGCGCCGCGAATACCGTATTAAAGCTCAGTGTGACAACTGTATATGTGTGATGAACAGGTTGATGTACCCAGTAGGACGGCGGTGGATAGCCGCCTGGCTCCGAGCGGGGCTTTCGTTTCAAACAGCGTATCATGCATAGAAGAAATCCCAGTTATGGTGGTGGTGTGGTGGTGTAGTGGTGGTCGTGGTGGTGGTGGTGGTGGTCGTGGTGGTGGTGGTGGTGGTCGTGGTCGTGGTGGACGTGATGGTGGTCGTCGTGGTGGTGGTGGTGGTGTTGGTGGTGGTGGCGGACGTGATGGTGGTGGTGGTGGTGGAGGTGGGGGTGGTGGTCGTCGTGGTGGTGGTGGTGGCGGACGTGATGGTGGTGGTGGTGGTGGAGGTGGGGGTGGTGGTGGACAGAGACCCACTCCAAAGCCGTTACAAGTATCTACGAGACACTTTATCCAAAATTCAGTAACATGCCATTAAAGATCAGGCGGTAAGGAATTAGGTCATCTACGGCAGTAATCTGTTAAGATTTGGGCTTGGAAACCCGAAGGTCGCCGGATCAAGTCCACCGAAACACCTGGGCACTGCCAAGGTGCCCTTTAGCAAGGCACCAGACCCCCCAACACTGCTCCCCGGGCAGCTGTATATATAATAGCTGCCCATCTGCTCCTTATACTAGGATGGGTGAGCAGGGGGGGGGGGTGCAGCAAAGGGGGGGGCAGCAGAGGTGTGGCAGCAGGGGGGGGGACAGCAGAGGGGGTGCAGCAGGGAGGGGGGGGGGTGGGGGCTGTCTTCGTGGTGCAGAGTTTAGGGAGATGACAGCTGAGGGGAAGAAGCTGTTCCTGCTTGACTTGGAACAGAGGATTCTATAGCGCCTCCCGGAGGGGAGGAGGGCAAACAGGGGGTGAGAGGGGTCATCTACAATTGATTGTGCCTTCCTCAGACACCTTTTGTGGTGGGAAGTGTTTATTGCAGGGAGGGGTAGTCCAACGATGCGTTGGGTGGTTTTCACCACCCTCTGCAGCGCTTTCCGGTCGGAAACAGCGCAGTTGCCGTAACACATTGTGATGCAGTTGGTGAGGATGCTTTCAATAGCACACCGGTAAAAGTTCACCAGAATCTGAGGTGACAGGTGGGCTTTCTTCAGTCTCCTCAGGAAGAAGAGACGCTGGTGAGCCTTCTTTACCAGTGAGGCAGTATTGAGGGACCAGGATAGGTCCTCGGAGATGTGGACCCCCAGGAATTTGAAGCTGGAGACACGCTCGACCTCCGCTCCGTTGATGAGCTCCCCCCAGCTCTGGTCTTCCTGAAGTCGACGATGAGCTCCTTGGTCTTCTTGGTGTTGAGGGCCAGGTTGTTGTCAGCGAACCACGCCACCAGGTGCTAGACCTCCTCCCTGTAGGCTGCCTCGTCGTTGTTTTTGATGAGGCCCACCACCAAACTTGATGATGGTGTTTTGTACCATGTACAGGAGTGCAGTCGTGGGTGAAGAGGGAGTAGAGGAGAGGGCTCAGCACACAGCCTTCTGGAACGCCGGTGTTTAGGGTGAGGGTGGAGGAGGTGAGATGGTCTAACCTGACTGACTGGGGTCTGTTGGTTAGGAAGTCTAGTAACCAGTTACAAACTTAGGGGTTGATGTCAAGGTTCTTGATTTTCATGAGGTCACCAAGTTTGAAGATGAGTTTGGAGGGGATGATGGTGTTAAATACTGAGCTGAAGTCTATGAACAGCATTCTCACGTGGGTGTTGCTCTCATCCAGGTGGGAGAGAGCGGAGTGAAGAGCTGAGGAAATGGCGTCCTCCGTGCTCCTATTCTCACGGTAGGCAAATTGGTATTTATCCAGTGAGGGTGACAGGCCAGATTTGAGGTGAGCCAGGACCAGCCTCTCGAAGCACTTCATGATGATGGGGGTGAGGGCAACTTTATTAGGTAATCATAGAGTATCTCTGGATAACCTATTGTTTTTCATATGGTTTATTATTTTTAGGATCAGTTTGTTGACAGTTTTTGTTGCAAACTTTCAGAATTCTTATTTCAGTGTCTGTAGGCCTGTTTGGTTAATTTTGGACAAAACCACTGCACCATATATGTCGGGTTTTTAATCAGGTTTTCAGGTACACACTTTTTTCACTCAAAACATGTACTAATCCGCTATTTACATATTAAACAAACATAGCTTTCATTAAAAAAAAGCACATCCTGTGCGCTAAGTGGGGATCACAGGGTGTGGATGATGTCATGGTGGTTGGGGGCGGTCCAGCAAGTGGGGCGCGTGTGGATGATGTCATGGTGGTTGGGGGCGGTCCAGCATGTGGGGCGCGTGTGGATGATGTCATGGTGGTTGGGGGCGGTCCAGCATGTGGGGCGCGTGTGGATGATGTCATGGTGGTTGGGGGCGGTCCAGCGTGTGTTGGTGTTAAGGAAGTGTATGGAGGCGGGTCTTCAGAGGAGAATTGGGAGTCGTGCTGCAAAGAATAAACAGAAGTTGCAGATTACTTCTTTATGTAGAACCTATTTGGAAACTAAACATGTTCAGATATTCTTGGGTCATAAAAAAAAGGTTCACATTTCCCTTAAACACAATAGATTCTTCCCCCCCCCCCTCGGTAATGTACATAGTATACAGTATATACTAGCAGATACTATATACTACTATATATGTAATATATATGTATATATGACCCCAGCAGGTGGTGCTGTGCAGTGGTAAACCTCACTCACTGACGCCTAAATCGACGTTCTAGCGTTGAAGCTAGGGGCCTACGGGTTTTAGCTTCTCACGTTAGAATGTGGCCTCTCATGCCGGAGGTCGTCAGTTCCAGCCCAGTGCGGAACACTGTGGATTGTTGTCTTCCAACGTATCGCCGCCTGGGTCCGGGCGGGGCTTTTGTTTCAAACAGCAGATCATGCATAGAATAATTTCCAGGAATATTACGGGGACCCTGAAATGAAAAACGAGAAAACATAGAAAACACATTCTTCACATACTGTGTGGTGGTGGTGGTGGTTTAGTGGTTATGGTGGTGGTGATGATTAGAGTCTGGTTAAAGCAGCCTCACATGGCCCCAGGCAGACTGATTAGAGTCTGGTTAAAGCAGCCTCACCTGGCCCCCAGTCAGACTGATTAGAGTCTGGTTAAAGCAGCCTCACATGGCCCCAGGCAGACTGATTAGAGTCTGGTTAAAGCAGCCTCACCTGGCCCCAGTCAGACTGATTAGAGTCTGGTTAAAGCAGCCCCATGGCCCCAGTCAGATCATTCACCCTGTGTCCTTGTCTTCGGGAGGAAGCCTCAAGCAGCCTTTAGAATGGCTTGTGGCTGCTACACATACTACATGTGAGTGGTGGTTTGTGATCATATTCCTTACAGATACTTACAAGAATCCAAAAATAGTCAGCACAAGGTCGGACATAGTTGGACTTCTGTTGTCCTACACAATACTATGAGGAAAACAAACAATTCATATATTATATTATATTCTATAAGGTTGGGAATATCATGTTTTAATTGTATATGAGTTTATACAAAAAAATGTAATCCTGCTTACCGGTAAATAGTAATTAATATATATTAAATATACTTTTAAGTATGTTATATAAGTCGTGCAAAATACATCACATCTGATTTATATTGGAGAGTGTTACAGATCTGTTAGATTGACATGAACTTAACTTAACTTACATTAACTAACAGTACAAAGCGGAACTATGATTTAATTGTCAGAGATGTTACTCAAAATAAAAACACTGAGATAGAAAATAACGTAACATGTCATACATTTAGAATAAGTGTCCAGTTTGTGATTTAAGTGAGACGTTGAATTGATAAACCTGAAGTTAACACGATCATTATAGAAACATGCAGAACTTTAACTTAAACTGGTAATAACGGATATAATCTTACCTTAAAACATGTATCTTGTCAGCATATACTGTATATCTCTTACAGAAAGCTTCCTGTAATGGAATAACATCCATTGGATCACATGTCACATGATCACATGTTGTTGAATGTTGATAACACGCTCTTATCACAGCTACTTAAGCAGGTGACCTGGCAGTACGAAATTGTGTTATTCATCTTGTTAATATGAATACTTGTGAACTGCTCTATTTTTATGTTTGCGTACCTCAGCGTTATGCTATTGTCTACTTCAACAAATGTACTCCTTGTAAGTCGCTTTGGATAAAAGCGTCTGCCAAATGCCCTAAATGTAAATGTAATGTCCCTGTATAAAAAGGTGCATATGAGTGTGTTTTTAATAGATGATGTCCTTTTACCACCCGGCTGTGCTCCTTAAAGAGACAGTGTTTGGACAGGTAGTCTGTCATGGGAGTAGAGTGGAGTAGGAGAGACTTGGAGTAGAGTTGCCTCACAAGAACAAACCTTTATTAGGTATTCATAGTGTAGATGAATACAGAGTATCTCTGGATAACCTATTGTTTTTTCGGCTTATTTTCCTGAGCCTAATAATACCCAGTAAACCCTCGACATCATAAGGATCCGTTTGTTGACGTTTGTTTTTGTTGCACTTTCAGTGTCTGTGTGTACACTGTAAAAAAAAACATTTTTTTAACAATATCAATATTAAGTTGTTTTCCCATTATTTAAAAATGACCGGAAAATCATATTAAATTACAAGAATAAACTGTTTATTGAAATGTGTCATGTGATTTAACAGAAAAAATCAGTAAAAATGGAATACGTTAAATATCTGTTTTTTAACACCTTTTTAAATGGCAATTTTAAAAACATTAACCGTAAAAACAAAGAATTCTTCATTGAAAAACTTGCCACCTTTTTCTGTAATTTTACAAAAAATGACATTTCTTATGCAGATATATCACTGTAAAATACATGGAAATCAGGGGTGGACAGTAACGAAGTAAATGCAATTCGATGTACTTAAGTACATTTTTGTATCTGTACTTTACTTAAGTATTTCCATTTTGAGCGACTTTTAACTTTTACTCCGCTACATTTCAAAGTAAAATATCTTAACTTCTCTTTCACTACATATGTGACTTCTGTCGTTCCTTCTTATGAGTGAGACTTTTATATAGAAATAAGCACCCGAACCCACCAATCAGGGTACAGCGCGCGCTTTATGGGTTGGACCTATTAGATGTAGGCTAGCTACCGACGTGACCCATTAGTACCTGTCCATTACAGCGCAATAGTGATGGGAATTCGGCTCTTTTGAGTGAGCCGGCTCATTTGGCTCGGCTCACCAAGAAGAGCCGGCTCTTTCGGCTCCCAAACGGCTCTTCTATTTTACCACATATACCTTTTATTTACATGAAAGTGGTGGTTCTTGATGTCCAGCAATCAGTGGTAAACTGCAGTAGCTTCCTTAACCCTGGCCTGCAGTGAAGCACGTTCTCTATCATACAGTCTCGGAATGATTTTTTGAGAGTGTTTTCCTGCTTGGATTGAGAGCCTGTGTGAAGCTTCGGAATCCCTTGTCCTCCACAATGGAAAATGGTTGGAAATCACTTGCAATCATTTTGGCCAATTCTTCATCCACTATGTTCTGTCTAGCTGGGGTCATTCATTGCCTTTGCCATTGCCATTCATTGTATATAAATTGGCTTATTGAGGTCTGTGTAGCTGTTGGGTTTTGGGTACCTGATGCATGGGGGGTAGATCTTCTATTTTTCTCAAGTTTACACACTATGCCAAATAACCTGACTACTATAATTTGTGGATTTCTGTTTGGTGGTCTAAGGTACTGCAGGTTACATCTGACGCACAATGATTCATGCTCGAGTCACCACTGGGAACTCTCATTGTGGCCCTGTGTGGATAGAACTTTTTGACTTGTCGAAACGTGCTTCTTAATAAGCGGCAACTAGCTCAATCCTGATCTATCCTGACTGCCGCGTCTTCGGTTTTGTTCTTCCGACCCCAAGCGGGAGGAAGCCGACTTTGACATCAGTCAAGCATGACATACAGTCATGACAGTGACATTCAGTCACTGCATGTACGCGGAGCACCCGTAAAAAAACGTACAACGAACCCGTACAACGAAATTGTCTCGCAACCCTCACGACACTCACAAACAACATTTGAAAAATACAATAATTTAAAACCAAACGAAGCAAAAGAAACGGGTATGACATGTCAAATACAATTGTATATACATATATTGCGGTGGCTAGTGTAATTAGAATAAACAGGTTTCTTCTCTTGGTTGCTAGGTTGATATAACATAATGCAACACCGGTCTGCGCACAACGAAGACCGGTAAACATCCCTCCAACAACTGCCAATGAAGTTAGTGGCGTTCTTTCTCGGACGGGTTTCATAAGAAACACAATCCGGGCTTGTCCCCGCGTCGGTTTGTGCATCCGATCGCACGACAACTGTCCTGTATTTCGGCTAAACCTGGTTATAATACCTAAATGAAAAAAGCTAGTGAATAGCTGGCGGACAGTAGAAGCCTGCAGGCTGCGTGACACCTGGTGGCTGGTAAACACGGTACCGTGTACCGGAGCCGCAAGATGGCCGATCCCTTATAAACAACGCGTCTACACGAACCGGTGGCACAAAATGTCCGCTCCCATACAACAGAGCGCCTTCTGCGTGCCGCGACACAGAGCTACCAGAGAAGAGAAAATGTCCAGGCGTCGGTTAGTGCATCCGATCGCACAACTGTCCTGCATTTAGGCATAAACTGGCTATAGTACCTAAATGAAAAAGCTATTGAATAGCTGGCGGACAGCAGACGCAAGTCGCGTTTTGCCCTCGAGGTGGGCGTTCCTATAAGGATGTGACGTCAAGTGAAAGCCAGGAACACTGGAGTCGACAGCAGACATTAGGCATGACAGACAGGCCGCAGCGCGCATGACACCTCTTTATTTGCCATTTGTAACAAGTACATAGGAATGCTTATTCACCGTTCCCGCCCGCAGTATAAATCTCCAAAACAACACCATAAAAATACATCAAAGTGACTTTAAAAATATTGACGTTTTTTTTTTACAAGAATCTTTAAAAGCAAACATCTTTAAAAGCATTTAAAGTGCCAATAGTGCAGCAGCATCATGAATATAGTGCAGTACAGTGCAGTAACTGATGAGTTAAAAACTCCTAACAAAATGCATTTTGCGTGAAATAAAGGTGTCTATCCCTGGCGTGTCAATCAGGTATAACTATCAGCGAACCACAAATCTGGCCAAAGATTAGGGTTATTTTGTATTTATTACAGCCACCAGAGAGCAGCATCCACTACTAAATATATTACGGCCACCAGGCGGCAGCACCTCCCGCAATATATATTACAGCCAACAGGTGGCAGCACCACCTCGTCAATATATTAAAGACACCAGATGGCCTCATCCACAACCAAATATATTACGGGTTAAGGGTTAGGCTTAGTGTTTTTTGTGGGTATCGGTTCGTGAAAGCTGGCTGCACTGGCACACTTTCATATCGTTTTTTGTCCATCCCCGTCTACCTACGTACCCCCGTCTCCGAGGGACTTGATTTGGTTTACACAGAAGGCATGCTGTGGTCTGGTCTGACCAAGCCTCCTTTCGTACGTTATTATAATTGTTTTAATAATTATTATTTTTGGGATAAATTAAAGGCAAAAATATAAATTATTATTTCCAAGAAAATAAAATAGTGCCAAGTGGCGACGTTTGACCCGATTGGGTTTTCTTCAGGCGAAGGCACAATCAAGGAGAGAAGAAAACAGCTTGTGTTTGCAGCAGAGGTGTTCTCTCTTCGCTGGTCTGATGGTGAATGAGAAAGAAATGAAGGGTGGCTGTGTTTATAGTGTTAGGGTATGGGGTTAGGGTAAGATATAGGGTTAAGGGTTAGGTGTAAATGTTAGGGGTTAGAGGTAAGGGTTAGGTGAGGTGGGATATGTTGGTGGTGGATGATTTGTTCACAGGTGCACTGTCATTTAGGTTTAGAGGTAGGGTTAGAATTTGTGTTAGTGTCTGGGTTTGGGTTGAGGGTTAGGGGTTAAGGGATAGGGTTAGGTTTTTTTATGGGTATCGGTTCCTGAAAACTCTGGTTCCACTGGCACACGTTCTCGCCTTCTTTCATATCGTTTTTTGGGTTATTTTATGGGGGTTTTCATGATTTTTGTTTTTCAGTTGTTCCTTCATATGTTGTTTTCTATCTCCACAGGTGTGGGACGGGACAGGGTGGGGTGGAAGCAGGAAGGAGTGGAGCACAGGTAAAGGGATTGTAGGTTTATATGTTTGTTTCTTTTTATGTTTAGTTTTTTATGTCCACAGGGGGAGATACCAAGGGGCAGGACGACCACAGGCTTGGTGAGGGCCCAAGTGATCGGGGCCCATAGAGGCCGCTTCCTGGATTCCCGCTGTATTCATGATGCTGCTGCACTACTGGCACTTTAAAAAGCTTTTTGCACAATTCATCATATGTATATATCACCCATCTGTCACTTTATTGTTTTAGGGTGTAAGCTTTCCATTGTTGCATATGGCCAATAAAAATCTTCAATCTCTGGCTTAGGTGAGGTACAGGTTCTTAACACCACATTGGTGTCAAATGTGCACAGGCTCTACATATATCCTCCTCTTTGGTATAAATGAAATCAGGAAAATAAAATAAAAATGACAAGACTAGACAAGACAATGTTAAACATTACGATTGACGTGCTAAAGGGAAGGGGGGAGGTTTCTCTAAGAGCTTCATAGTAGAGAATAGGGCCAAACGTGTAGACTGGGTCAAGGCAAGAGCGCCATTGACGGTGAGGTTAGCATGTGTTGAATTGTGCAACACTTTTCTTTGTTCTTTCAAGCAGAAATGCAACTCAAATATCTAAAAGAAAAACTGTATTGGCTGTTATGCCATGGTACATAGCACCTGAATATATCATAACATTGTCATCCATATAACATTACATACACCTATTCATTTGGGTAACTAACCCTGTTAATGAATTTTAAGCAAGTTGGAAACACAACTTTTATAATAGGATTGTCTTTGGTTTGGTGTGTCGTGTGTGGGTCCGCCCGCAGTATGTCTATCAATAAAAACAGCAACAACAATATACCGCTGATGGTACAGTATCAGAATGCCTTTATTGTACAAGTACAACGAAATCGTCTCGCAATCCTCACGACACCTACAAACAACAATTGAAAAATACAATCATTTAAAACCAAACTAAGCAAAAGAAACAGGTATGAAATGTAAAATAAAATTGTATATACATATATTGCGGTGGCCCTAGTGTAATTAGAATAAACAAGTTTCAAGTACTCTTGGTTGCTAGGTTGATATAACATAATGCAACACCGGTCTGCGCACAATGAAGACCGGTAAACAATCCCTCCAACAACTGCCAATGAAGTTAGTGGCGTTCTTTCTCGGACGGGTTTCATAAGAAACACAATCCGGGCTTGTCCCCGCGTCGGTTAGTGCATCCTTGCACTCGGTTAGTGCAATGCAACTGTCCTGCATTTAGGCTAAACCTGGTTATAATACCTAAA
The DNA here is from genome assembly GCA_027704905.1 of Muraenolepis orangiensis. Classification (NCBI taxonomy): domain Eukaryota; kingdom Metazoa; phylum Chordata; class Actinopteri; order Gadiformes; family Muraenolepididae; genus Muraenolepis; species Muraenolepis orangiensis. The sequence goes on from CM051003.1 coordinate 23,526,936, forward strand.
TGAAAAAAGCTAGTGAATAGCTGGCGGACAGCAGAAGCCTGCAGGCTGCGTGACACCTGGTGGCTGGTAAACACGGTACCGTGTACCGGAGCCGCAAGATGGCCGATCCCTTATAAAAAAGCGCCTTCTGCGTGCCGCAACACAGAGCTACAAGAGAAGAGAAAATGTCCCGGCGTCGGTTAGTGCATCCGATCGCACAACTGTACTGCATTTAGGCATAAACTGGTTATAGTACCTAAATGAAAAAGCTATTGAATAGCTGGCGGACAGCAGACGCAAGCCGCGTTTTGCCCTCGAGGTGGGCGTTCCTATGAGGATGTGACGTCAGGTGAAAGCTAGGAACACTGGAGTTGACAGTAGACATTAGGCATGACAGACAGGCCGCAGCGCGGATGACACCTCCCATCTCGTTCCCTGGTGGTTGGAACCTACAAGATACAAGATTTTTATCTGCCATTTGTAACATAGGAATGTTTACTCCCCATTCCCTCCCGCAGTATAAATCTCCAAAACACCATAAAAATAAAAATCATATATACAAAAAAGAGCAGCAAAGTGACTTTAAAAATATGTTGTGGTGGAACGTTATGGGAACATAATTCACTGTTTGTATTTAGTGTGTGTTGCACCACGGACCTGTTAGAGTGCGTACCGTGTTGTTGTTGTTGTTGTTGTGGTGTGCTAGCTGGACAGTAGCAAGTAGCAGATGTGTTTCCCCCTTGAAACCTAATGGAAAATAAAGTGTGGAGTTCCATACTAAACACGCTGCCTCCGACTCCCATTCATCGGCTCTACACTGGTGACCCCGACATTTTCGACATAGTTTCCGAAGATATAGTGAACATGGCTGATCAGACTTTGCCTGCCGCCAGGTCCGTGACAAGGACCTGAAGTATTTTCACGTCGTCCAGGTTGGTCGGATTTATCGCGGATCCCGCACGCCACGGCAAATATGAGGCGATTAAAGCCCTTCTCCTTAAGACATTTAGCCTATCTGCTAAGGAGAGGGCATGCCCGATTCTGGATATTCAGAGTTTGGGGGACAGCAAGCCGTCCCAGCTCATGGAGAAGATGCTGAATCTGCTGGGGGGGAGGTTCCCCAGATTTTGTTTGTGGAGATGTTCCTGCGCCACTTGCCTCCCTGGGTTCAGACGGCGCTGGCCAACAAGGCCATTACTGAACCTCACGCCCTGGCTGAGGAGGCTGACCGTTTCTTCCTGGCAACCCAGCAGCCCGGTGCAGATGTGCTAGCTGCAACGCTCAGTGCTCTCTCGCCGGTTAGGAGGGCTTGGGGGGAGCAGACTACAGCGGTTCCAGGCCGGCGTGGGGACGCGGGAGAATGTTTTTATCACGCGCGGTTCGGGGCCAAGGCGAAGAAGTGCATTGCTCCCTGCAGCTACAAGCCTCCGGGAAACGAGAGGGCTGGCACTCGGTAGTGGCCCTGAGCGTTGGCGGCACGAGCAGGCTGCTCTTCGTTAGCGACAGTGTCTCGGGAAGCCGGTTTCTCTGTGACACGGGCGCTGAGCGGAGCGTGTTTCCTGCGTCGAGGGAGGACGTCGCTTGAGGGGGGCACGGACCGCAGTTGACGACAGCTAATGGCAGCCCCATCCGCACTTATGGCGTGAGGCCGATGTGTTTATTTTCCCCTCCTCGTGGCAGATTTTTTATGTGCTCAAGGGCTCCTGTGGACGTTGGAAACAAACGCTTGGTTGATGCCTTGACGTTTTCCTCCCTTGTGTGTACGCTTGGCAAAGAGGTGGTGGGTCAGTGGCGCCGCTATCCGAGCAAAACCCGGGATAAAGCGGCGGTAGTACCCCACGAACCCCAGGAATGACTTCACCTGCCGCGCCGTGGTCGGGACAGGCCAGCTGCTGACAGCCCGGGTCTTCTCTGGGTCGGTCGAGACACCCTTACCGCTGACCACGTGCCCCAGGTAGATGACCTCCCGATGGAACAGCCTGCACTTCCCGGCTGGAGCTTAAGGCCATGCTCCTGTAGTCGGTGGAACACTCGCTCCAGGTGGCCCAGGTGGCTCTGGAAGTCCGGCGAGTACACGATGATGTCATCGAGGTAGATGAGCAGGTGGTCATAAACCTGCCCGCCCAGGCAGCGCTGCATCAGCCTCTGAAATGTGGCCGGGGCATTACAGAGGCCAAAGGGCATCCTTTCAAACTGGTACAAGCCCATGGGTGTGGCGAAGGCAGTTTTCTCCTGGTCCTCAGGCGCCATTTCCACCTGCCAATATCCACTGGCCAGGTCGAGGGTGCTGTACCAGTTGGCCTGGGTTAAGCTGGTCAGTGACTCCTCGATCCGGGGTAGTGGGTATGCGTCCTTGTGGGTCACAGCATTCAATTTGCGGTAATCCACACAGAAGCGCCAGGAGCCGTCCTTCTTGCGCACCAACACCACCGGGGCCGCCCATGGGCTGGAACTCTCGCGTACCACCTTACTGTCTACCATCCCCTGTAACAGAGTTCTCAACTCGGTGTAGAGGTTTGGAGGAATCGGGCGGTACCTCTCCCGGATAGGGGGTGCCGTTCCAGTGGGTATGTGATGTTGGATCACCCTGGTGCGCCCGAAATCCTCCTCATGTGCAGCGAAGACGTGGGTCCACCGGCGCAGCATGGCGGAGAGTTCAGCTTGCTGTTCCTCCGTCAGCCCGTCTCCTTTCAGCTCGAGGGCCGGGTGGTTTACCACGGGAGATTACGTCACTGGACGCACATCCACCTCCAGCACCCCTGGGGCCATGTCTCTCAGGATCAGCCGGTCAGCCCCGTGGACATCCCGCGGGGCCACGGGTGTCACACTTGCCAGGGCACACCTTTGAGGGATCTGTACAGAGGAGAGGTGGGGATTACAAATGCGGAGGGGCACCTTACCTCCCCGTACCCAGCCAATACACCGGGCCACCCGCCAGCCACGCTCTTCAGCCCAGTCAGCGAGGTCTTCGATTAGCACCGGGCAACCAAGACGGCCCAGTGCAGGAGGTACGTCGGCCCAGACCACCATTTCGGACTCCGGGGGCACCAGGACCGGGGCTTGTCGTGGTAGCCTCGCTGTGCCACCAGACTCCCCCAGCGGTGTAGGACTCTGTACCTGCTGGCAAAGGGTGAATGCTTTCTCCCACGCCTTCCGGGCAGTGGAGGGGACGGTAGACTTAAAGGCCTCTTGGCCTGGGTGGCCTTTTGAGAAGAGCCCCTCCCAACACTCCGATATGACATTCATGCCTAGTAAGCCATACTCAGCACTAATACAGTCATCTTTTACAATCACCACTCCGCGGCCCGGTATCTCAATGCCCCCGATGGTGAAATCCAGTACTGCATAGCCCACAAAGGGGACTTGTAGGCCGTTAGGGTCAGCCACTGGAGTTCTTCGGCGCCGTGTAGCCCTTCACTGCCGATGTGCCGCAGGAAGAATGATTGTCCGAACAGAGTCACCTGCGAGCCCCTGTCCAGCACGCAAGGCACCTTCTTACCCCGTATCAGAACCTCTACCTCCGGACAGCGGCCCACTACTGCTGGTCTCTCCAGGGCTTCAACCGTGGCTCCGGGACCGGTCACTTGCCCTGCAGTGACCGGGAGGAGTGAAAATCCGGAGGTGGCCCTGCTCTACGGGGGCAATACCGCTGAACGTGGCCCACGTCACCGCAGCTCCGACAAATGGGCCGACCCTGGTCGTCCCACTGGTAGTTATGGGCCTCCTGGAGGTCAGGACGTCGGTGTGTGGGAAATCCAGATTGGTGGCCGGTTGGTGGACGAGTCCAGTGTTGTGCCGGCTCGGGGTTGCGTTCTGGGGCTTGGAACTGGCTCCGTAGATCCTCAGCAATGGGTTTTCCCCAGCAGCACCACCTGGTCGCGTAGCTCTTCCCGTAGCTCCGCCCGCAGGGAGTCCTTCAGCTGCTGCAGACTGCTCTGGGACAGTGGTTCAATTTTGGGGGCTGGTGTGACCGTGGCGGCTTGGGCTTGACAGGCCGCCACCTCCGCCATGGTGGTTCGCTCTTCCCTCTCTATGGAGCTTGCCTCCTGGCAGACGTCATTGAACGGCTCTCGGGGGTTTCGACGCAGGTGGCGTAGGAGCTCACGCTTTATTGGGCCCTCCTGTAGGCCCTTGGCGAACTGTGTCCGCAGTCTCTTGTCCTCGTCGCCTGGCTCGTCTGGATCGCTGGTTCGCCATCGGTGGAGACACTCTCTCAGGCGTAGAGTGAATTCCTCGATCCCTTCCTTCTCCGTCTGTCGACAACCAAAAAACTCGACCTGGAGGGTGTCGGGGGACTGATTGTCACCATATTTCCTGGTTAGAACATCTAGTATCCCTTGGGCGGATCCCCAAGTGGTTGATGGGAGTAGCATAGCTTCTCTGTGAGCTGCGCCATCAAGGGAGCTAAGGATGAAATCCACTCTCAGTTGGGGCTGTAAGGTCTGCGCTCGCAAGAATGCTTCTACCTGTCCTAACCACTGGCTGAATCTGACTGTCCCCTTCTCTCCACTGAACCTAGAAACCATGGCATCATAACTGCACTCATAACTGGGGGATTTGGGGTTATTGAAGTCCCTGGCTCACCGCCCTGAGTAATCTCGTCGTCCGACATGCTTGTTGTGGGTGATAAGGAGATCCTGCCGACAACGCCAAAAGATGTCACTAGTGCACCACGGAGAATGTCCTAATCCATGCAACCACACAGTGCAAGCGGGTAGCTACATAGGATACACTCTCCAGTGGGCTAGCTACCATACCGATCTCCAATATCACTCCAACAAGCAAGCACGGAGGCGGTGAATAAGAGTATAAAAATCTTTATTAAACACATAGGGGGTTCCCAATATAATTCATAAAATACAGTACTATTAAACCTATAAAACTACACTGTGCGTGGGGCTGCATCTGGGACTACAGGCTAGGCTATAAGGGGCCCTGCTCCCGGTGGTCTCCCCACCCTGCTAGTTCCTCCCCCGCTATCCGGTTCCCCCCCCTCGTCAGGTGGTCCACTGCACACGTAGGGGTGACACTACAGACTGGCACACTACACACGTAGAGGTGACACTGCAACCAAGGAAAAAATAAGGGCTCTTAGCCAACTACACACGTGCCCTATTAATTCAGGGTGACCCTACAATCAGGCACACTACACACGTAGGGGTGACACTGCAACCAAGGAAAAATAAGCACGCGTGTTCTTAAAATGGGGGGGGGGGGGGGTACTGCTGATACTGGGGACGTGGCCCTATCTGGGCGGTAGGCCTATGGATCAAGCCCCTCTTCCCCTAACCCTGTCCCTAACACAGCTATACTAAGCTAACTACACTATGCGGCCTGTACCCCATAAACAGGGAACGAAGTGCCTAGGGCGCAACAGTGTTAGTCGTGGCCGATCGAGGGACTCCCACTGTCCGTCTCCTCGGATCGGCCAAAAAAAGGAAATGTCTCTGCTCCCCAGCTGCGTAAAAACAAACCCCCAGTGGGGATACCTAGGGTCAGGCTAACCTGGCGCACTCTCAAGCGTCCTCTCCACTGGTACGGTAAGCCCGCAACGACAGCTCACCCGTACTGCAACGTTTACGGTCGGCAGTGTGGCAACTGGTCGGTCCCCACAGGCTGCTATTCCCCCTGCGAGGCGTTGGCGATCCGCGGTCGGTCCAACAAGTCTGCTGTTCCCGTGCAGGCGTTCGGCGTCGGCGATCCGCGGTCGGTCCAACCAGAATGCTATTCCCCGTGCGGGCGTTCGGCGTCGGCGATCCGCGGTCGGTCAAACCAGGCTGCTGTTCCCCGTGCGAGGCGTCGGCGATCCGTGGTCCGTTCGACGTGTTGTCGTGGTTCGTTTCTGGCTCGTTCTGCCGCGTACAACCATCCCCAAGCTCTCTTTTAGTCCCGGCTCCAGACGTCATAATTGCCACCTGGCTTGGAGCTCATCAGCTGATCAGGGGCACCTGGCGTTTCGTACGCTGCCCCGCCCTCAGAGCTGCCACTCAGCGCAGCCGCCGTCATCAGCCCCAGGTCGCCATCTCCTGGTCGGTTTGCTCCATCACCTCCTCTGAAACGCAAAAGGCACACACACCAAACACGCGACATTAACACGCCGCCTCCGACTCCCATTCATCGGCTCTACAATGTATGTTTTTTTTTACAAGAATCTTTAAAAGCAAACATCTTTAAAAGCATTTAAAGTGCCAGTAGTGCAGCAGAATCATGAATATAGTGCAGTACAGTGCAGTAACTGTGATGAGCCCAGAAAGTCCAGCAAAGTATGTAAGTTTAATGTTAATGACAATGTTATAAAAAGTGAAAGTACCGGTACCTTGTACCGTTTCCACAAGATAGCCGATCCTATAAACATTGCGTTTACACGCGCCTACCGCCACACAGAGCTACCAGAGAAGAGAAAACAATGAAGGCACCGACCAGACGAAAGTTTGATGTGAATTGTATAGTGATGTTTCTCATGACGTCAGAGCCAAGTTGACGTGTGTTTGTTATGTGTTATATACATATACACATAACAAATCGCAGACATATATCTGCGGTATACACTCAAGATTCAAGATTGTTATTGTCCATATGCAACCATTACAATGGAATGCTTACTCCCCATTCCCTTCCGCAGTATGAATAGTCTAAAACACTATAGGCCTACTTTAAAGATACCGTACACAATAAAAATAACAATACTGTTACGTTATCCATTCATCAGCAGATTTGTCTTAGCACAAGAAACACACATCCACTCAGGGTCGCGTCGGAGGGGGTGTTTATTACAGACATGCGCAGTACACGGTCACTTCAGGGGTCCGCACAGGGACTAACAACCGTCCAATTAAATAAACTGTAAACGAGGCTGCATAACACACAATACACTGTGTTCAATACCCCCACTCAGGCTCATCTTTACAGCAGACAAAACAACAAACTTATGTCACACATGTAAAACTTATATTTCTATAACTCTGTAACATCTTATGGTTACCTAGGTTTCTCCAAACAAGTAACATTTTAACCTTTCAAACTTGACCTTTGTTAGTGGCTTGGTCAGAACATATGCCACCATGTTTTATGTGGGACAGTACTCAATTTAAATTTACTGCCTAGCCTGTAGCATCAACAATTTCTCCATCCTCATCAAAATTGAACTTTTGCTCACAAATGTTTGGAGCACTTTTTCAATGTGTCTTCTCTGACTCATTTTAACCTCACCTTTACGCTGTGTAAAGTCAATGCCCAGAAAATGTTTCCCTAGATCCTTCATCTTACATTTATTTTTCAGCATTTCTTTCACCTCACTGACCAGGTCGTTGTTATTCTTTTCCCTTTCACCCTCAGATTGTTTTTCATAAACGCGATGATCTGCTACGTTTTGTTCAAAATCATTCTCTACTAGGTGATCATGTAATAGTTTGTTCCAATTACGTCCAGATTGTTTCAGGCCATACAACGACTTGTTCAGTTTACAAACTAAATGTTCATCTGTTATTGACTCTGTTTCCCTCTGGTTGCTCCATGTACACCTCACAGTCCATCGGGGCATGTAGGTACACTGTTTTTACATCCATTTGATGAAGCGAGGTCCTCTTGTGCTGCTTTCTGCATCATGATTCTCACAGATGTCAAACTAGCAGTTGGGGAAAAAGTCTCTTTATAGTCAATTCCCTCTACTTGACTGTAGCCTTTTGCAACGTATCTGGCTTTAAAATTCTCAGACTGATCAGGGCTCTCTTCAATTGCAAAAACCCAGCGCCCTCCCACTGCCCATTTTCCTTTAGGCAACGGAAGAGTTAATTTCTTCCTCCATTGCTTTAGCCCACTTTTGAGATCTGTCAGAGCTCATAGCCTCTGTATATGTTTTTGGTACACCAAATACAGCTTTATAGACATCCTGTTCATCTTCAGTATGTTCTGTGTTACACTGGTACTCTTTAAGATATGGTGGAGCATTTATATCTCTGGTTGGGTAACGATGTGTGCCCCCACTATCCCCTTGGATACTAGGTTGTTTATCTCTTTCACCTCCTGCACCTTTAGTCGCTGTCAGACTAGTCTGGGGTTGTTCACCAATTCTAGTTGGCGCTACATTCAGCTCAATATCATCATCATAACAGTGTCCATCGTTATGTGGACTTGTTTGAGTCTGGCTATCCTTGCTGTCCTTCAATAGGGACTTCACTAGCCTATGGTTTGAGACTCTTCCTGAATTTGGAAAATAGACATTGTATGCAGGGCTATATTTGTCATATCCAATGAAAATTCCCTTTCCGGATCTTGGATCCAGTTTCTTTTTGTCTTGTTTAAAAGCATAGCACTCAGTACCTAACACCATCATGTGGTAAATGTTTGGAGTTTTCCCTGTGAAAACACTATATGGAGTTTGCCCTAGTCTTTATAATAGCACCTATTGGGTATCTGTGCAGCTGTTTGCACCGCAAATCTCCATAGTTTCTTTGGCAATTTACTCTGGAGTAGCATGCAGGCTCATGTCAAACAATGTTCTCCAATTTCTTTCTGCTGTGCCGTTCTGGTGCGGCGAATAGGGAGCACTAGTCTGATGGCTAATCCTATTCTTTCTAAGTAGATCTTGGAACTCTTTCCCGGTAAATTCCGTCCCATTGTCTGATCTTATAGTCTTTACCTTCCCGTAGGGTGCAGTGTCAGCTAAGATTTTTTCTGTAGCTCTGGCTGTGTCACTTTTTGTCTTTAGAAAGTCGGTCCAAGTCATACTACTATAGTCGTCTGTGAAATCTATAGTGTATCTATACCCATCTCTATCAGTTGGCTCCATAGGACCACATAGGTCTGTATGAACTAACTCTAGTATTTCTTTGGCTTTGCTATCAGCCTGCCTATTCCTCGTAGTCTGTACACATTTCACAGTTGAGAGTAGACATATCACATTTTCCCTTAATTTTCATCCCTTCAACTACATTCTCCAATCGGGAGACATCTTCAAAGTTACAATGGCCAAGTATTCTATGCCACATTTGAATATCATGACACCCCTTTAACTTCACTCATCCAGTTATTACCTTCTTTGAAATGCAATTCTGCCCCTTTGTCTGTAGCTGCTTTTACTGAGAAAATATCTTGTGGAAATATCTTGTGGAAACCAGCATGGGCGCTGGGTCAGCGGCTCCTGGTTGCTGCTCCTCCCCCGTCACTGCCGCCATGGAGTCCCGCTTTTTTCCTCGGTGCGGCTCGTCACTCCTGCGGTCTCGTCTCCTTTTGTCAGGCATGTTCGGACACGTCCTTGCAACGTGTCTCATCTTTCGGCATCTGTAGCATTCAATGCTGGCGGCATCTGCATTCCGCCCTCTGCCTCGCCCTTGTGGTGTGTAGCTGGCTGTCCCCGCGGCTCTCATCACGTTGTCTTCGGTCAAATCACTCGGCTTATATCTTTCAGTGTCCTCAAAACTCCTTAGCTTTGCTTTAAAGTCACTGAACGTTAGGACCTCGTTCGTCTGAGTAATATTGACCACAAACGGTTTAAATGAGTCCGGCAAGCCTTTCACTACCATTCCAACTTGCAAACCTTCACTAATGTTCTCGTCTGCCCTCTACAATGAAGTGAATATTGTCTCAGCACGAACAATATATTCTGTAACAGTCTTGTTGCTCTGCATGTGGAGGGCTGAGAGCTTGCAGTATAAGCTAACCACACGTGGCTTTCCCTTGCCTGCATAATGCTCCCGTAATATTTTAAATGCCTTACGTCCATCCGTGGCTGCTTCTCTCATAATTAGTGACAAACTTTTATCGTCTAAAACTTGCACTAATTCCGCAAATGTCTATTCTTCCCGGTGTTGGTTTCTCTCAATGCGTCGGCGCCATCGGCATTCGGGTCGATCACTGGCTCGGCCCTGATTGTTCCAGAAGCACGAGGAATCGCATTTCCCACAGTTTGTAGTTTCTTTCATCACTGTCGAACAACAGCTGGTTAAATCTTTGGCTAGACATAGTGCTGGGCCCATAACCTGTTACGTTATCCATTCATCAGCGGATTTGTCTTAGCACATCCACTCGCGTCAGAGGGGAAGTGTTTATTACAGACATGCGCTGTACACGGTCACTTCAGGGGTCCACACAGGGACTAACAACCATCCAATTAAATGTCTGTAAACAAGGCTGCATTACACACAATACACTATGTTCAATAAATACAGTGACTGATGGATGATGTACATATTCCTGTCAGGTCAGTATTGGGTAACGATAATAATCTTTGGATGACAGTTGGCTTTATTCAATGTTTTGTTACGAATTATCTCACTTATTGGAAATTAAACCATTAAAAATTCATAATAAAATGCATTTTGCATGAAATAAAGGGTTTAATAGTGGTTAAACGTGACCACTAAGGAACACCTGATAAGCTTTAAGTGATATGAAAGCCTTGAGATACTCCTTTGTGTCTATCCCCTGCGTGTCGATCAGGTATAAATATCACCATAGCTCAAATCTGGCCAAAGATTAGGGTTACTTTGCCATCCTTTCAATGCGTACGGTTCTAGAGGTGATGCTGAACCTTTATCATACGTAAGTTAAGAATAATATCTGTCACCTCACCCCTCAATATATATTACAGCCAACAAATTGCAGCATCACCTCAGCGGTAAATATATATTACAGCTAGCAGATACAGATAGCAGCATCACACCTCTATATATATTATGGCCACCAGACGGCAGCACCACCTCTCAGCCCGCAATATATATTACAGCCACCAGATGGCAATATCACCTCCTCAATATATTAAAGCCACCAAATGGCAGCACCACCATTTAGCACGCAATATATATTACAGCCACCTGGTGGCCTCATCCACTACTAAATATATTACGGCCACCAAATGGTAGCGTCACCAAACCCCTAAAAATATAGTACAGCAACCACCTTTATCCAGTGTAAATTTTGACCGCAAATGTGGATTTACATTTCAGTCTTTTGATGAAAATGCCTTTTAATTTGTCATATTTTACTCGTCTGTGGCAAATAAAAAGCTAACTACCTTGAAAATGCCTAACCTGTAATTTCCTAATGTATTGATCCGAAGAGCCTTACAAATAAAACAAAATTTAACTAAATAAATAAAACAAACTTAACCCAAAACAAAAAAAAATGTTAAGTGAAATGTTTTACTTATTCCATCCAATCTATACCTCTCCAGTCGTTTTTATAAAACCTTTTTTTTATTGTGCAACATTTTTATTTTCTTTGATCTCATCTGTTCATCTATTCCACAGCTTCACCCCATAAACAGATATGCACAAGCTTTCAAATTCCATGTTGTCAATTCCATGTTGTCATATCATATAAGAATAGTACATAATATAGTATATAGTGTTGTTTATAGTATATAGTAAAGCATATCATAGGTAGTATATAGTGTTATTTATACTAAAGTATGGTTTCTTATAGTATAGTAGTTTTATAGTTTAGTATAGTATTGTTGTAGGAAATCATACTGCGGGAGGGAATGGGGAGTAAACAATACAATGTCCATCCATCTATCCATCCATCCATCATCTACCATCTGTGGCACACATCTTGAATCATTGCACGCCTGAAACATCCCTAGAAGGATTTTTGTCTTACCCTTAGGGGGTCTAGGGTTTGGGGGAGTCGTAAATATGTGGCATGTGTAGCCCTTTGAGACGGTAACTGTGATTAAGGGCTATACAAATTAAATAAAAGTGACTTGACTTGACTTGGCTTCGCGACCCCCGTGGAGCATTGGCGACCCCCGGTGGGAGTCAGTAAAATGGCAGCGTGCACTTGCCACTTTGTTTAGTATTTTTTATTATTTTTAATGTTTGCTCCTCAATAATCTTCACTAACAATACCTAATACATATGACGAACAATTCGCCATATGTATATATCATCCATCAGTCACTTTTATTTAAATTGTATTGTGTATAGTATTGTTATAGTATAGTGTTGTATCTTATAAGTAAAGTACATAATATAGTATATAGTGTTGTTTATAGTATAAAGTAAAGCATATAATAGGTAGTATATAGTGTTGTTTACACTATAGTATTATTTTGTATAGTATAGTATAGTATAGTATAGTATAGTATAGTATAGTATAGTATAGTATAGTATAGTATAGTATAGTATAGTATAGTATTGTTGTAGGAATTCATACTGCGGGGAGGAATGGGGAGTAAGCATTACGTTGTACTTGATGCAAATGGAAATTAAACATCTTGACTCTTGAATCATTGCACTCCTGAAACATCCCTGGAAGGAGGGATCTCCCACTCTGCGTTCCTTCTCAATAGTTCTTCCTCCATAATTAAGGGAGATTTGTCTTGCCCTTATGGGATCTAGGGTTTGGGTGTATTGTAAATATGTGGCCTGTGAAGCCATTTGAGACGGTAACTGTGTTTATGGGCTATATAAATAAAGTAAAAGTGAATTGACTTGACTTTGCTTCGCGACCCCCGTGGAGCATTGGCGACCACTAGTGGGGGCCAGTAAAATGGCAGCGTGCACTTGCCACATTGTTTAGTATTTTTTATTATTTTTAATGTTTGCTCTCTCAATAATCTTCAGCAAAAATACCAAATACATAAGACGAACAATTCACCATATGTATATATCATCCATCAGTCACTTTATTGTTATTTTAATTGTGTATAGTATTGTTATAGTATAGTGTTGTATCTAATAAGTAAAGTACATAGTATAGTATATAGTCTTGTTTATAGTATATAGAAAAGCATATCATAGGTAGTATATAGTGTTGTTTACACTATATAATTGTTTGTTTAGTATAGTATTGTATAGTGTAGTATATCATTGTTTTATGAAATCATACTGCGGGGAGGAATATGGAGTAAGCATTACATTGTACTTGATGCAAATGACAATTAAACATCTTAGATATTGAATCATTGCACTCCTGAAACATCCTTGGTCTCCCACTCTGCGTTCCTTCTAAAGATTTCTTCCTCCACAATTAATGCAGTTTTTTCTTGCCCTTAGCGGGGCAAAGGTTTAGGTGTCGTTAATATGTAGCCTGTGAAGCACTATGAGACGGTAACTGTGATTAAGGGCTATACAAATAAAATAAAATTTACTTGGCTTCGCGACCCCGTGGAGCATTGGCGACCCCCAGTGGGGGCCAGTAAAATGGCAGGGTGCCCTTGTCACTTTGTTTTGTATTTTTTATTATTAATGGTTGCACTCTCAAATTGACATCGTAAAAATACTTTTCTTTGCTTTAAAACAGTATTGTTTTACTAAATAATGGAAATCTGATCAGATGTAGCCTATTTTTGATGTAAAATCTGCCCGATATCTCCCCTTATACATTTACATTTATATATATTTATCCTGCTTTCAATAACTGCATACCCCTGATCACTACATGTTAAATACTCACTTACCTGTATACATATACCTATTATTACTATGCTAATATCCCATTTTAATACCTAGTAGTCTTTTAACCTGTACATTTAAACTGTCAATTATATTACCATTCACTTTACTGCAACATTTACACTCTGGTTAGATGCTAAATTATTTTCACTGTACTGTACTTGTGCTGTACAATGACAATACATTTTAATCGAATCAAATCGAATCTATATGAAAGTACATAAGACGAACCCCGTGGAGCATTGGCGACCCCATGTGGTGGCCAGTAAAAAGGCAGCGTGCACTTGCCACTTTGTTTAGTATTGTTATTATTGTAAAGGTTGCCCTCTCAAATATTATTCAGTAAAAATACTTGTATTTGCCTTTAAAAACGATCTTCTTTAATCATAACAATTTATTGAACCTATTTATGATGGATTCCGCTCAAAAAGATCCCCTATATGTAAATAAGTACATAAGCCGCTTTTAACTTTAACTAAGTATCGGTATTTCCGCCAGAAATTCAATAGCTTTTTCATTTAGGTATTCTAACCAGGTTTAGCAAAAATGCCGGACATTTATTGTGCGATCGGATGCACTAACCAACTAGGAGACAAGCCCAGGTTATGTTTCTTTGTTAAACCCGTCTGAGAATGTATCCCCAGAGAGGAGAAGATCTGTGCTGTTAAACGCGCCTCCGTCCCAGGGAGGGAAAATAATGGAGACCTTCAAAGTACACATGTATTTGCAGTGAACATTAAATTAAAGGTTAACTCACTCAGTATTTGAACTGTGTGTTTTGAGTCAAATCTTTACGTAATCGTATGGTTCGTTTTCGTGGACCGACGCAACCAACTTCAGTGGTCTTAAGTTAGTTAACCCATTAAATCCCTTTGGTCGTTAGTGTGACTTTTATTTTTATTTTTCAGTTATAAGGTTCTACAAATGTTACTGAATGTTGTTGTAATGTTTGGTACTGTTTCTATTACCACTGCTAGAAGCAGGATGTTTTATTGTGACAAGCACTGGACCGGAAGTAGTAGGAAACCCCGTACTGAGACAGAGACGGTGAATAAACAGAAGGCTCCCGTGCTAAGCTAAGAACTTGAAGTGTACCTGTGTCCATTATTATATAGATTAGGCTATAATACATATTTGTAATAACTTATTTCCAGCAAATTTTGAAAATTGCTGGTATCGCCCACCCCTAGTTACGGAAGACGCGTTGTTGTATGGGATCGGCCATCTTGTGGCAACGGTATGTGCAGACTGTAGGGATCCGCCATCTTGTGGCACAAGCTCCCGTAGTCACCAATCAGAGAACGAAATGGGAGGTGTCATGCGCGCAGGCTGCACCGTTGACTCCAGTATTCAAAGCTTTCACGTGACGTCACATCCTTACAGGAACGCCCACCTTGAGGGCAACACGCGGCTTTCTCTGCTGTCCGCCAGCTATTCAATGGGCGGTTTTCAGATGACGTCAGAGGGCTGTCTATATTTTGGTGTCGGCCATGTTGGAGCCCCTCGCAGTGTTAAAATCGATGTAAACATAAGCCATTTGTATCTAGCTCTCACGTTCTTTTCTACTTGTTTTATGGATCTTTCACAGAAAGAAACCACTTGGCATATCTAGCTAAAGATATCCCCGTGCTTTCCGAGTACGCAAAATGCCTCGAAATACATATAAAGAGGAGATATTTACAAAAAATATGGCTGGTTGGTGTGGACCCCCCTAGTATCCAGAGCGATAAGTTTGACGTTTGAGTGTTTGACCCTGAGTGTTTGCCACCAAGTGAGGCTACAGATTTGCTGAGCTACCTCGTTTTGGAGACCAGCTATTACACCAAACCGCAATTTAAGGCCTATAAAAGCTTGGAGGCATTTAACCAAATGGTGTCCGGGAAATGCAACATGTTACTATATAATACATTATAGTTATGTATATATATATGAACATGATACTATATAATAAATAATAGTTCAATATATTAATATGAACATACTACTACATACTACATACATTGAGACGATACTGTGTGATACTTATTTTCGCTGTACTGTACTTGTGCTGTGCAATGACAATAAATTTGAATCTAATCTAATACGATGTCCAACTATACTATGTATATGATTTACTATATATAGTAACATGCTCCTTTATTACTGTTATGTGTCATATAGTAACGTGTTGCTATATATCTATAACTATTATTATATAGACGCATGTTGATATATCTATAACTATAATGTATTATATAGTAGCATGTTGTTATATATATTATTATGTTTGTCTTTTCCTAAAGTTAAGCGTAGTTTTTGTATCATAACATTACAGTCATTTAGCAGACGCTTTTATCCAAAGCGACTAACAATAGTGTGTTTCAACAAAGGAAGGTAAGAGAACTCGCACCAGAAGTCAAAAGTGCATTTCTATCACTATATATTCTCTATCTAATCATTTAGATCTCGACTTATTGCTGAAATCCAAGCTTCTCTTCTCTCTTCAGTACGTTTTTTGAACTCTTCCCCTTGATCATGTATAACAGAAGGTATACGGAATAGTCCTACGTCGTCCTTTTACTTCCACAGCCAACTATAATCCAATGAACCATGTCGTTTTCTTCACTCGAGCGTCTATATTGTGACTCTGTGTTTACGTTTGAAGGGCTCCAACATGGCGGATAGCAACCGTTGTCAAGGTTTTAGTCACGTGGGTGAAAACCAAGAATAGTGTTTTCATTAGGTATTAAACCAGGTTTAGCGAAAATGCCGGACATTTATTGTGCGATCGGATGCACTAACCGATGAGGAGACATGCCCGGGTTATGTTTCTTTGCGAAACCCGTCTGAGAATGCATCGCCAGAGAGAAGATTGTGTATCTGTGCTGTTAAACACGCCTCCGTCCCAGGGAGGGCAAAGAATGGAGACCGTCAAAGTACACATGTATTTGCAGTGAACATTTAATTAAAGGTTAACTCGCTCAGTATTTAAATTGTGTTTTGACTCAAATCTTTACGTAATCGTTCTCACATGGTTCGTTTTCGTGGACCGACGCAACCAACTTCCGTGGTCTTAACAAGTTAGTTTACCCATTAAATCACTTTGGTCACAAGCTTGACCTTTAATTATTTTTCAGTTAAAAGGTTCTACAAATGTTACTGAATGATGTCATAACTTATTTCCAGCAATTTTCGCGAATTTTGAAGACTGCTCCGTCGACTCCAGTATTCATAGCTTTCACGTGACGTCACATCCTTACAGGAACGCCCACCTCGAGGGCAACACGCGGCTTTCTCTACTGTCCGCCAGCTATTCAGTTGCATGTTCATTTGGTTAATATAACCGGAGCGAAAATGCCGGACATTTATTGTGCGATCGGATGCAGAGTTTAGGTTTAAATTGTTATATTTTCCTTTGTTGTAAGAGGGCCGTGATGAATGACAATAAAGCCATTCTGATACTTCACCATCAGCGATATATTGTTGTTTCCTTATGTTGACACATGTACTGGTTATATAAGGGGAGGGCTTCTCCACAAGATACATGTACAAATAGCCAAAGTGGAGCTCTGGCAGGGACGTCACAGTGTTTAACTGTATATGGATCGCAAGTGCCCAAAACGTAGTTTGTTTGTTTGTTTTCTTCATTAAGAGTGGTCATCTAAAAGCTGTACGGATGGGGAATTAAAACGCCTGTGCGGCCGTTCTGTACAAAACATTATGAACTATGTGTAACCAGGGTTCCTCGCTATAGTCAAGTGTCTCTATACCACAAGTATATCAAATAAATATAAAGCAATTGTGCCCCATCTTCTCCATTATCTGATTCTCGTCGGGTCGACGCTCTCCAGAATGTTCCGCCACATACTGTAAAGCTCTCTGTTTCAAATTCACGTCAAATTTTCGTTGGGTTGGCGCCATGTTTGTTTTCTCTTCTCCGGTAGCTCTGTGTTGCGCACGCGGAAGGCGCGTTGTTGTATGGGATCGGCCATTTTGTGCCACCGGTACGTGTAGACGCTTTGTTTATGGGATCGGCCATCTTGTCGAATCGCTACAAGGTACCGTAGTTACCAACCACCAGGGGGAGAACGAGGTGGGAGGTGTCATGCGCGCAGGCTGCACCGTCGACTCCAGTGTTCACAGCTTTCACGTGACGTCACATCATCCTAGTACCGCCCACCTCGAGGGCAAAACACGGCTTTCTTCTGCTGTCCGCCAGATATTCAGTAACGTTTTCATTTAGTTATTCTAACCAGGTTTGGCCAAAATGCCGGACATTTATTGTGCGATCGGATGCACTAACCGACGAGGAGACAAGCCCAGGTCATGTTTCTTTGTTAAACCCGTCTGAGAATGTATACCAAGAGAGGAGAAGATTGTGTATCTGTGCTGTTAAACGCGCCTCCGTCAAAGGGAGGGCAAAGAATGGAGACCGTCAAAGTTCACATGTATTTGCAGTGAACATTTAATGAAGGTTAATTAAACACTCAGTATTTTAATTGTGTGTTTTGAGTCAAGTCTTTACGTAATCCTTCTGACATGGTTAGTTTTCGTGGACCGACGCAACCAACTTCAGTGGCCTTAACAAGTTAGTTAACCCATTAAATTCCTTTGGTCGTAAGAGTGACCTTCATTTATTTTTCAGTATAAGGTTCGAAAAATACTGAATGATGTAGTAACTGTTAAACGCGCCTCCGTCCCAGAGAGGGCAAAGAATGGAGACCGTCAAAGTACATATTGCATGTATTTGCAGTGAACATTTAATTAAAGGTTAACTAAGTACTGTAGAGCCGATGAATGGGAGTCGGAGGCGGCGTGTTTAGTATGAAACTCCACACTTTGTTTCCCATTTAAGTTTCACAACAGGGGAAACATCTGCTACTTGCTACTACAGCTAGCACACAACAACACGGTACGCACTCTAACCGGTCCGTGCTGCAACACACTAAATACAAACAGTGAATTATGTTCCCATAACGTTCCACCACAGTACTCAGTATTTTAATTGTGGGTTTTGACTCAAATCTTTATGTAATCGTTCTGACATGGTTCGTTTTGGTGGACCGACGCAACCAACTTCAGTGGTCTTAACAAGTTAGTTCACCCATTAAATCACTTTGGTCACAAGCTTGACCTTTTATTTATTTTTCAGTTAAAATGTTCTACAAATGTTACTGAATGATGTTATAACTTATTTCCCGAAAATTCCCGAACATTGCTGGTATCGCCCAACCTTACGGCACACGGATTTACGCGTAGTTGTATGGGATCGGCCATCTTAAGGCAACGGTACGTGTAGCCTGTAGGGATCCGCCATCTTAAGGCACAAGCTCCAGTAGTCACCAATCAGAGAACGAGATGGGAGGTGTCATGCGCGCAGGCTGCACCGTCGACTCCAGTATTCACAGCTTTCACGTGACGTCACATCCTTACAGGAACGCCCACCTCGAGGGCAACACGCGGCTTTCTCTACTGTCCGCCAGCTATTCAGTTGCATGTTCATTTGGTTAATATAACCGGAGCGAAAATGCCGGACATTTATTGTGCGATCGGATGCAGAGTATAGGTTTAAATTGTTATATTTTTATTTTGTTCTTCATAAGAGGGCAGTGATTATTGACAATAAAGCCATTCTGATACTTTACCATCAGCGATATATTGTTGTTTCCTTATTTTGACACCTGTACTGATTATATAAGGGGAGGGCTTCTCCACAAGATACATGTACACATCGCCAAAGTGGAGCTCTGGCAGGGACGTCCGCAGTGTTTAGCTGTATATGGATCGCAAGTGCCCAAAACGTAGTTTGTTCACATATATTGTTTTTTCTTCGTTCTGCCGGTCATCTAAAAGCCGTGGATTAAAACGGATGGGGAATTAAAACGCCTGCGCGGCCGTTCTGTACAAAACATTACGAGCTATGTGTAACCAGGGCTCCCCGCTATAGTCAAGTGTCTGAAAACTATGAATATAGTTCTTGACCTGATGGCCCGCAGCCTCCTGCCGGGGGGGGGGGGGGGGGGGAGCAGTACAAAAAGACAGATTCAGTGTGAGGTGAGGTGTGTTCAATCAGTGTGAGGTGTGAATCAGAGTTTGTGCTAGACTTTGTCAATGACATTGTCATAAAAATTTGGTCATCATCAATTATTTCCCGTCATTTAAAAAACAATCTACCACAATACATGTAATATCCATAATAACGCTAATACAGAATAAAGTTTGATTATGCATTTATAAGAGAGAAAAAAGGAACAAATGAGACACCGACACACTTTCCATGTCAACATATATATATATATATTTTTTTACAGAAAAACATGTACCTGAACCTCAGATAAAAAAAAAGAAAAATAGGCAAAAGGGTAATTTAAAACGGCTTTAGTTCACACCCCCCCCCCCCCCCCCCCCCCCCTCAGTGACAGCCTCCATGCCTCCCCAGCCATTGACCTCACCAAACGTCACTGCAGTATACACTTATAGCACAAGTATATCAAATATATATGTAACAATTGTGCCCAAACTTCTCCAGAATCTGATTCTCGTCGGGTCGACGCTCTCCAGAATGTTCCGCCACATACTGTAAAGCTCTCTGTTTAAAATTCACGTCAAATTTTCGTTGGGTTGGCGCCATGTTTGTTTTCTCTTCTCCGGTAGCTCTGTGTTGCGCACGCGGAAGGCGCGTTGTTGTATGGGATCGACCATTTTGTGCCACCGGTACGTGTAGACGCTTTGTTTATGGGATCGGCCATCTTGTCGAACCGCTACAAGGTACCGTAGTTACCAACCACCAGGGGGAGAACGAGGTGGGAGGTGTCATGCGCGCAGGCTGCACCGTCGACTCCAGTGTTCCTAGCTTTCACGTGACGTCACCTCCTCATGAACGCTCACCTTGAGGGCAAAACACGGCTTTCTTCTGCTGTCCGCCAGCTATTCAATGACTTTTTTCATTTAGGTATTCTAACCAGGTTTGGCCAAAATGCAGGACATTTATTGTGCGATCGGATGCACTAACCGACGGTCATGTTTCTTTGTTAAACCCGTCTGAGAATGTATCCCAGAGAGGAGAATATTGTGTATCTGTGCTATTAAACGCGCCCCCGTGACGGTTAATTAAACACCCAGTATTTTAATTGCGTGTTTTGAGTCAAATCGTTACGTAATCATTCTGACATGGTTCGTTTTCGTGGACCGACGCAACCAACTTCAGTGGCCTTAACAAGTTAGTTAACCCATTAAATCCCTTTGGTCGTAAGTGTGACCTTCATACATTTTTCAGTTATAAGGTTCGAAAAATTCTGAATGATGTAATAACTTATTTCCAGCAAATTTTGAAAAGTGCTGGTATCGCCCACCCCTAGTTACGGAAGACGCGTTGTTGTATGGGATCGGCCATCTTAAGGCAACGGTACGTGCAGACTGTAGGGATCCGCCATCTTAAGGCACAAGCTCCCGTAGTCACCAATCAGAACGAGGTGGGAGGTGTCATGCGCGCAGGCTGCACCGTCGACTCCAGTATTCACAGCTTTCACGTGACGTCACATCATCCTAGTACCGCCCACCTCGAGGGCAAAACACGGCTTTCTTCTGCTGTCCGCCAGATATTCAGTAACTTTTTCATTTAGTTATTCTAACCAGGTTTGGCCAAAATGCCGGACATTTATTGTGTGATCGGATGCACTAACCGACGAGGAGACAAGCCCAGGTCATGTTTCTTTGTTAAACCCGTCTGAGAATGTATCCCCAGAGAGGGGAATATTGTGTATCTGTGCTGTTAAACGCGCCCCCGTGAAGGTTAATTAAACACCCAGTATTTTAATTGCGTGTTTTGAGTCAAATCGTTACGTAATCATTCTGACATGGTTCGTTTTCGTGGACCTACGCAACCAACTTCAGTGGCCTTAACAAGTTAGTTAACCCATTAAATCCCTTTGGTCGTAAGAGTGACCTTCATATATTTTTCAGTTATAAGGTTCGAAAAATTCTGAATGATGTAATAACTTATTTCCAGCAAATTTTGAAAAGTGCTGGTATCGCCCACCCCTAGTTACGGAAGACGCGTTGTTGTATGGGATCGGCCATCTTAAGGCAACGGTACGTGCAGACTGTAGGGATCCGCCATCTTAAGGCACAAGCTCCCGTAGTCACCAATCAGAGAACGAGATGGGAGGTGTCATGCGCGCAGGCTGCACCGTCGACTCCAGTGTTCGCAGCTTTCACGTGACGTCACATCATCCTAGTACCGCCCACCTCGAGGGCAAAACACGGCTTTCTTCTGCTGTCCGCCAGATATTCAGTAACTTTTTCATTTAGTTATTCTAACCAGGTTTGGCCAAAATGCCGGACATTTATTGTGCGATCGGATGCACTAACCGACGAGGAGACAAGCCCAGGTTATGTTTCTTTGTTAAACCCGTCTGAGAATGTATCCCCAGAGAGGAGAAGATTGTGTATCTGTGCTGTTAAACGCGCCTCCGTCCCAGGGAGGGCAAAGAATGGACACCGTCAAAGTACATATGTATTTGCAGTGAACATTTAATTAAAGGTTAACTAAACACTCAGTATTTGAATTGTGGGTTTTGACTCAAATCTTTACGTAATCGTTCTCACATGTTTCGTTTTCGTGGACCGACGCAACCAACTTCAGTGGTCTTAACAAGTTAGTTCACCCATTAAATCCCTTTGGTCACACGCTTGACCTTTTATTTATTTTTCTGTTAAAATGTTCTACAAATGTTACTGAATGATGTTATAACTTATTTCCCGAAAATTTCGAACATTGCTGGTATCGCCCAACCTTACGGCACACGGAATTACGCGTAGTTAAATGGGATCGGCCATTTTAAGGCAACGGTACGTGTAGACTGTAGGGATCCGCCATCTCGTGGCAAACTCCCGTAGTCACCAATCAGAGAACTAGATGGGAGGTGTCATGCGCGCAGGCTGCACCGTCGACTCCAGTATTCGCAGCTTTCACGTGACGTCACATCATTATAGGAACGCCCACCTTTAGGGCAAAACACGGCTTTCTTCTGCTGTCCGCCAGCTATTCAGTTGCATGTTCATTTGGTTAATATAACCAGGGAAAGGTTGAGCGAAAATGCCGGACATTTATTGTGCGATCGGATGCAGTTAAGGTTTAAATTGTTATATTTTTCCTTTGTTCTTCATAAGAGGGCAGTGATTATTGACAATAAAGCCATTCTGATACTTTACCATCAGCGATATATTGTTCTTTCCTTATTTTGACACCTGTAGTGATTATATAAAGGGAGGGCTTGTCCACAAGATACATGTACAAATCGCCAAAGTGGAGCTCTGGCAGGGACGTCGTAGTGTTTAGCTGTATATGGAAGTGCCCAAAATGTAGTTTGTTCACATATATTGTTTTTTCTTCGTTCTGCCGGTCATCTAAAAGCCGTGGATTAAAACGGATGGGGAATTAAAACGCCTGCGCGGCCGTTCTTTACAAAACAGTATGAGCTATGTGTAACCAGGGCTCCCCGCTATAGTCAAGTGTCTGAAAACTATGAATATAAAGACGTTGATCCTAAATGTAATGAATAATCGGGATCTCAATGATAACAAATAATCGGGATTATCATTTTCTGAATCTTGCAGCCCTAGTCTGGTTAAAACCAAATATTGCTCTGTGTGTGGGTGGGTGGTATAATTTCTACTCGGGTGGAAATAAGAATCTTTAAGAGAGGTCCGGATACTAAATTCAATATCTTTATTGAACAAAAGTGTTGACAGAGTCACATGTGCAGCAAGAAACCAGTCATGACGACGAGGTCTTATTTAGCCTTAACTGGCGTGGTTTATTTTCATATGTGCATTGCACCACTTGACACGCTCTCCGTGAGAGCTAGAGAGAGAGAGATAGAAGGGGAGGGAACAATCCGTTATATATGACACCTGACGTTGTCGTGTTATTCCACAAGCATACACGTGAGTCCTCTGTGTTCGGTTGTAAGTGTATTTTATTGCTAGATCCACACACAGCCGTCTCGCTCCTCGCCTAGCCTGCCCTAGCGTACCCGGCCGTGACGTCACTACGGTGGCCTGCACACCAATTAACAATAACACCACATCTCCCTTTCTAGAATCAATGAGTAGACTGTCATTGATTCACCAGACATTAGAGGATTATTCTGCCTCTATATCTCAAAGGTCTGTTCCTATCTGAACTGATCAAATAACCCCTTTTACCTAAAGCCCTATATAAACATAGGCTATATTAAACACTGCGTTCCTCTTTACAAGCCCTCATAACTAAACGAACATATCAGAACATGAACACATTTCTTAACTTCAAATAAACTTCTATTATGGGAATGTCTTTTTCTTTTTAGTCTCTTACAGGTCCAACCTAGTTGGTTTCACCACGACTCTCCCAGACCTGGTTCTGGGAGTAGCTGGCGGTTGCGGGACATTCTGCTTTGGAGGTTCTGTCGAACTCCCTCCCAGAAGTTGCTCAGTAGCACCACCTCCACTCCGCGCCGGTGACGACTCCATGGGGATGAGATGGCAGCGGTTTCGCCTTACTGTCCCATGAGGTCCATCCACAATGTATGAACGCGGTGTAGAGTGGCTGCTGACCACAACTCCAGTTGCACTTTGATCTGTGACCCACACTTCCTTTCCGGGAATGAGCCCGTCGAGGCTTCGTGCACGATGACGCCGGTTGTAGCTTTGCGCATCTCTCATCCTCTTTTCCTCTTCTTTCAGGACAACCACCTCACTGTTAGGAAGAGCAGGGACCAGTAGAGCAGGAAGCGTTGGCACTGTCGTGCGGAGTCTCCTGCCCATCAGAAGTTGAGCTGGGCTGTATCCGTTATGCAACGGGGTGGCCCTGTATGCTAGCAGAGTGCGGTATGGGTCAGCTGCTTTCTTCAGAAAACTTTTTACTGTCTTGACCGCACGTTCTGCTTCCCCATTACTTTGCGGATATCTCGGGCTGCTTGTGACATGGCGAAACCCGTAGGACGCTGCAAACGCTGCAAAGGCCATTCCGGAGAACTGCGGCCCGTTGTCCGTCACCAGTTCCTCTGGGATACCGTGTCGTGCGAAGATCGATTTGAGGTGATGGATGACGTCTGTTGATTTTGTGGGAGTCAGCAGAGCGATCTCCACGTATCTCGATGCATAGTCCACCACCAGCAGGTATGTCTTGCTCTCCAGCATGAACAGGTCTGCTCCCAACTTCTGCCATGGTCTCCCCGGGTATTGAGATGGCATCAGTGGCTCCATTTGGTTTTGTCTCTCTTTGCTGCATGTTCGGCAGTTGAGAACTAACTCACTCAGCTGCTGGCTCAGCCCGGGCCACCATACAGACTGTCGTGCGCGCTCCCTGCACTTTACCACCCCCTGGTGGCCTTCATGCAGCCTGGCAAGCACATCGTTCCTCATTGTTGAAGGGATGACAAGCCTACTTCCCCTCAGCAAGAGTCCCTCCTCTACTGTGAATAACGCCTGTTCCGCCCAGTACAGCCTGAGAGCCGGTTCACTGTTGTGTGCTGGCCATCCCTCTGCACTCAGCTGCATTACCCGTGCGCACACACTGTCCCTCCCCAGCTGCTCTCTCAGCTCGTCCAGGTAGGCGGTGCTCGCTGGCAGGTTCTCCATTATCATGTCCACGTAGATGTTTGTACTCTCAAACAACTCCTTCTCATCCGGTGTTTCCCTCCTCTTCACAGGAGCACGTGAGAGCGTATCGGCAGTCCACAGGCACTTCCCTGGCACATGAGCAATGGAGTAGGAATAGCGCATCAGGCGCATCCGGAATCGCAGAATCCGCGGAGGGAGAGCATCCAACGCCTGAGACCCCAGGAGACTCAGGAGAGGCTTGTGATCCGTCTCTAGCTGGAAGTGTCTGCCGATGAGAAAGTTGCGAAACCTCTCACAAGCCCAGGTCAGGCCTAAGGCCTCCTTCTCGACCTGCGCGTATCTCTGCTCAGTTTGTGTGAGAGACCGCGACACGTAGGCTACTGGTCTCCACACTCCATCCCATTTTTGGAGGAGCACACTCCCTAAGCCATAAGACGACGCATCTGCTGAGACTTTGCACTCCCTGTTGGGATCATACATGGCCAATACTGGTGGGGATATTAGTGCATCCTTCAAATCTTGGAAGGCTCTGGCCTGCTCGATGCACCACAGCCAGCAGTTCTTCTTTGACAGAAGGTCTCGCAGAGGCTTGTCTCTCTCCGCCAGCTGCGGGATAAACTTCCCCAGCTGGTTTACCATGCCGAGAAAGCTTCTCAGCTCACTCACGTTCGTCGGCTCCTTCATCCTCCTTACGGCCTCCGTCTTACTCGGGTCGGGGCTAATGCCGCTGGTGGAGATGATATGGCCTAGAAAGGTCACCTCTTCCTTTGACAGGTCGCACTTATCTATGTTCAGGGTGATTCCGGCCTTCTCGATCCTCCCCAACACGACATGCAGACGAGCATCATGTTCCTCTTGTGTTCGGCCCCACACTAGCACATCGTCCATGTGGCAGACGACACCCTCCAGCCCTTCCATGACCTCAGTCACCATTCTGTTTTGGAAGTGTTCGGGGGCGGAAGCGATGCCGAAAGGTAGACGATTGAAGAAATATCGGCCAAAGGGCGTAATGAAGGTTGTGTACTTTGACGAATCTTCAGTCAGGGGGATTTGCCAAAATCCCATATTTGCGTCCAAGTTGCTGAATATTCGGGCTCCAGCCAGCATTCCCAGTGTTTCCTCCACTGTCGGCAGGGTGTACTTTTCCCGGCACACTGACTCATTGAGGTTCGTGAGATCAACACATATGCGTACAGCACCTGTCTTCTTGGGAACCACCACAATGCCGGCACACCAGTCAGTTGGCTCTTCGATCCGGCTGATCACCCCGAGGCTTTCCATGCGGGACAGTTCATTCTTGACTTTGTCCATCAGTGGCAATGGAATCCTTCTGGGCGTCTTCAGCGAGAATGGTTGGGCCCCAGGTTTCAGCCTGATTGCATACGGCTGTCTCATCTCACCTAGACCGCTGCATATCTTCGGGTAGGTTTTCTTGAGCGTCTCCATTGTGATACTGTCTAGACGTGCCACAAGCTCCATTTTACCGATAGCAGGCCTCCCCAGCAACGCTGTGTGCAGGTGTCGAGTGACATACACATCCTCCAACACCTCTTTCTCTCCCCTCCTCAGCAACAGCGTGGCGACGCCCACAACATCTAGTGGACTCCTCCCAGGTCCCATCAGTGGCTTAGTTGACTTCCGGAGGGTAGGTGGATGTTTGTCTCTGTAAATCTCTTGGAATACAGTGTGAGGCATCACTGTAACATCAGCACCGGTGTCTATTTTGAATGGCACATGACTGTCACCGATGTCTATGCTGACCATCCATGGCTCACCATCAGCTGTGATGCTGCCTAAGAACATACAGTCCTCGTCTTCTTCACAGGAGCAGGAATAGTCCTCTTCAACCTCATGTACAGCTTTGGATGACTTACACACACGCTTGTAATGTCCCATCTTCCCACATGAATGACATTTCACTTCATTAGCAGGGCAATCGCGTTGTGAATGTGACATAGAACTGCCACATTTATGACACTGGACACTTTTCCCCTTTAAGTATTGGGCACTGTGTGGCTTGGCTTGGTAGCCGTTAGCCTGTTGAGGTTTATTTCTAGCATATGTCCTGCTACTGCTCTTAAACACTCTGTCCACAGATGTAGCATCACTTGCCTCTGTCCTGGTGTCCCCTCGCAGAGAAGATTGCTGTCTTTTCACCTCTTCACTCTGCCTCGCCATGTTTATTGCCTTTTCCAGGGTCAAGTCCGGGTCCAGTTGCATGCGTTCGGACAGCCGCTTATCCATCAGTCCGACGACAAGCCTGTCGCGAATAAGCTCATCATGTAGCACTCCGTACGTACAATGCTCCGCCAGCGCATACAGTGCCGTCACAAATGAGTCCACTGTTTCACATTCTCCCTGCTTGCGCATGTTAAATTTGGCACGCTCGTAGATGACATTTTTCTTGACTACGAAGAAACCCTGTAATCCATTGCGCACTCCTTGGTAAGTACCTCTTAGATCGTCTGTCAGATTTAGTCCACGTAAAATATCATCCGCCTCATCTCCCATGCAATATATTAGCGTGTTGACTTGATTCTCTTCAGAGCTAGCATTCAGGTTACTTGCCAGACGGAATCGTTCGAACCTGCGTATCCATTTGGCCCACTCTTGCGGCTTTGAAAAGTCAAAGGACTCGGGAGGCTGGATGCTGAACGTAGCACTTGAGCCTGGCGCCGCCCTCTGGGCTGCAGCTGCTCCCGCATTAGCATTATCAACCATGCTGTTCGTCCTCCCTTCTCGCCGTCAACCAGCTCCAAATGACACTTATTGTCCGACTAACTTTTACACTTCACTCACAGGACTTCTGACACCATGTCGTGTTATTCCACAAGCATACACGTGAGTCCTCTGTGTTCGGTTGTAAGTGTATTTTATTGCTAGATCCACACACAGCCGTCTCGCTCCGCTCCTAGCCTAGCCTGCTCTAGCGTACCCGGCCGTGACGTCACTACGGTGGCCTGCACACCAATTAACAATAACACCACAGACGTCAGCTACAATAGCAGCGCCTCCTTACGCCTATAGCGCCCTCTTACTGCGGAACAGTTATAGTGCAGTTACATACAGACATATTAACACTTACACTTAACACTCCCACTTATGAATGACGTGTATACTGTACAACCTTTCCAAGAAAAAATAACAATTCAAAACATCAAAAGAACATGGCGGTCAATATTACATAACAGGCAATATTTTACACACCGAACATGACCCCTGCACATTTTTTTAATTTCAGTTTGGAGACAGGCTTGGTCATAGCGTCTGCAACCATGTCATCTGTAGGACAGTAAACCAGTGTCATCTTTTCTTCTCTGATGACAGATCTGATGTGGATATTTTATATCCACATGTTTACACCTCTGTCGGCACACAGGGTTTCTGGCAAGTGCAATGGTTCCCTGTCAATGGGTGCGTGCAGGTAGGCTGTCTTCACATCCATCTGGTGTAAAATCAAGTCGTCTTCGGCTGCCTGCATAACTACCCGTACACTGGTCAGATTAGCTGTAGGGGAGAATGTCTCACCGTAGTCTATTCCTTCCCTCTGACTGTAGCCTTTTGCTACAAACCTGGCCTTGTACCTGTCGTGCCCTTCAATACCCTCCTTGATTGAGTACACCCACTTGCCTCCCACTGCCTGTCTACCCTCGGGTAACTTTGTTAGAGTAAAAGTATGATTGTCCTCCAGGGACCTCATCTCCTCATCCATCGCTCTCTCCCATTTTCCTGACTCAGGGGATATCATGGCCTCTTTAACGGTCTGAGGTACACCACTCACTACCCTGTAGCAGTAATCTATACTGGTAAGTGTACTGTCATCCTCGTCACTTTCTCTCTGGGCATAGTCTTTCAGATACTTTGGGGGTTTATGTTCCCGGGGGGGATATCTCCCACTGCATGAGGCACGTGGCGTCACCCTAGGGTGCTTCTCGCCATGATCCTCCGGTGGCTGTTGACCGTCTGTCTCCATGTCTGTGCTCAGTACACTAGGCTGTGGCGTCTTTCTTTTCTCACACCCTACTCTGGAGTCCAGCTCTGGCTCCTGTGTCTGTGTCTCGTTCTCACATGTTGTCTTTGTGACAAACTTTACTAATCTGTGCTTTTGAACTTTCCCCTTACCAGGATAATAGACTAGAAAAGCGGGGCTGCCCTTGTCATGCCCTACAAAAAGTCCTTTCTCACACCTGGACTCGAGTTTTCCTCTGTCCTGTTGGTAAGCATAACATACTGACCCAAACTTGTGCATCCTGGCTAGATCACACCTTTTTCCTGTCAGTGCTGTATATGGGGTGGTGCCCGTGTGCTTGTTAAAACACAGATTTCTGGTGTAAGCTGCTTCTTGGACCGCATAATGCCATAGACTCTTAGGTAAGTTACCGTCTATTAGCTTACACCTAGCCATTTCGAAGAGAGTGCGCCCTTCCCTCTCAGCTATCCCGTTTTGGTGCGGGGAGTAAGGACAGGACGTCTCGTGTCTGATCTTGTTCCTTCTCAGCAGTGACTGAAACTCTCTATTTGTGAACTCTGTTCTGTTGTCGGACCTCAGGCATTTTACGCTGCCATACGGAGCTACATCTGCAAGGAATTTCTCTGTGGCCTGAAGTGCGTCACTCTTTGCTTTGAGAAAGTAGACAAACACTGCCCCTGTACACACATCTGTGAAAGACTGCATATATTTAAAGCCGCCTATGGACTCATTATTCACTGGGCCGGCTAGATCTGTGTTAACTAGCTCAAGTGGTGTGTTTACTTTTTCTGTGGGACCTCTGTTCCTTGTTTGAGTGAACTTTCCCTTTATACACACATCACATTCTTTGTTAGGTCTATGCTTTTCACCGTTAATGTGCATGCCTACTGTTACCGCCTGCAGCTTCAGTATGTCCTCGTAATTACAATGACCCATGATCTCATCGCCATGTCTGAATATCATGACTGACATTACACACATCATTTTCATTACATTCTGTTTGTAGATAATACATTCTCTTGTACACCTCAATGTTAAATCTCGTACCGTCAGGCTCCACAAGAACATCGTTACCTTCATTGAAGAACATGTTGGCACCATTTGCAGTAGCAGATTTTACAGAGAATAGTTCTTGGGGGAACGAGGGTATGTAGAGGGCGTTCTTCAACGTCACTGTACACCGGCGCCCCTCACTGTCTATGAGGCATACCTGTGCGTCTCCTCTCCCGTGCGCCAACCCGAAAGTGCGCTTCCCGTCTGCCAGCTCCATGCTGTGTCTCTCCGGCTCAAAGGTGCTGTCAAAGTTCTTGAATCGGTTCCTGTCGTTGATAATGTGGGACGACGCACCTGTGTCCACGATCAGTCCCTTCCTTTGGGCCTGCTGCTGCTGCGCTGACCGGCTGGCGTATGCTGTCTGCGCCCCGAAGGTGAAGTCCTCTTTTCCCGCTCCTCTCCGGGCGACGTCTCGACTCGCCTCACGTCCACCGCTGCCGCCATCTTGTCCACAGCCGCCATCTTGCACGTGCGCGTACCGAGCGCTCTGTTCGCGCTTCTTTCTACACACTCTGTCTGCGTGTCCCGAAGTTTTGCAGAAACTACACCAAACAGTTTTTGTGCAATTATCCTTTCGGTGACCCTTTTCTCCACAACGCCAACACGCCATCTCCGTCGGGGGTCCGGTGTTTTTCTTTGGCGCTGCCCGGGCCTTCATTACCCTTTCTCCCGCCTCCTCGGCGACCGGGTCTGAGTCTTCTGAGGCCTCGAAGTTCCGCAACTTGGCCTTGAACTCCCCCAGCGACATGTCCGCTGAACCGTGCGTCACCAACAGTGTGAACGGTTTATACATGTCCGGTAGTCCCCTCATAACCATCGCCATCATCATCATCAGTCCATCGCTCTGTGCTTCTCCTGCACTTTTGAGCGCCGTGATGATCTGCTCCGCCCTGATGACGTATTCAGTCACGGTCTCTGTGCTAGCTTTCTTCAGCGCGGTCAATGTTATATACAGGGATACAATCCGGGGCCTACCTCTGCCGATGTAGTGTTCTCTCCTTAATTTCCCTCGGGATTAATAAAGTAATCTGAATCTGAATCTGAATCTTAACACTTTTAGACTCTCTCGGCCTTTGTCCTTTGTGTCCCGGAATATCAGCCCCCAGCTTGTGTTGTCTAGGAGTGGTGCTAGCTCGCAGTATGCGTCGGCGTTCAGCTTAGTATCCAGGGCTTGCGCTGCCTCCCTTATTTCTCCCGTGAGGCCCGTCAAAATTGTCTTTTTCAGCCCCAATCCGTGCATACAGCACAACATCCGCTCTTCCCAGAGCTCATATTCTTCTGCCCTTCCGTCAAACGTGGGCCACTTGCTTCTGCCTCTGGTCGCCATCTTTTGGTTGTAGCTTAGCTTTAGTATCACGCGGTTCTCCCGCCGCTAAACTGGCCTACACTTTTCAGCTAACTACCTTTCGTTATTTTGCTCTTCCGTGATCTGGGCCCATAACCTGTTGACAGAGTCACATGTGCAGCAAGAAACCAGTCATGACGACGAGGTCTTATTTAGCCTTAACTGGCGTGGTTTATTTTCATATGTGCATTGCACCACTTGACCCGCTCTCCGTGAGAGCTAGAGAGAGAGAGATAGAAGGGGAGGGAACAATCCCTTATATATGACACCTGACGTCAGCTACAATAGCTGCGCCTCCTTACGCCTATAGCGCCCTCTTACTGCGGAACAGTTATAGTGCAGTTACATACAGACATATTAACACTTACACTTAACAAAAAGCATAAAATGAAAGCATCTACTGCAGCAAGATGGAGCCTGCCGTGGCAATTCGCAGACTGGCGACGCGCTCCTTTGCCACACATTATATAGAAAATAGTATCATAAACATCTACTAATCCTATTGGTCTTGAGGTACAACCAGTATCCACTACTCTGGTTGGTCACGGTGTCTTCATTGTCACGTCACAAGTTTACAAGCACAAACCCCCAGGGGGTCGCATTCCTGGCAACGCCCTTTAGTCACCTCAGCACACATGGCTCTTACAATGCATACAGTATCACAGATAGTGTTTTAGTTTTATACTCTGGGTATAAAAATACACTACAGTGTCAGAATCAGAAAGTGCTTTATTACCATATACAGTTGTAGAAACACGCATAGGAATTTGACACGGTCCGGAGCAACACAGTAATGTGCAAAACAAAACAGTATAGACAAGGCAAAACAATAAGTCCAGTGTAAATTTTGCATTTTTAAATATAAGTCTAAATATGAATGTAAGTATAAATATAAATATTGGTCTGTATGAGTGGATGTGTATGAGGGCTGGGTCCAGTGTGGGGGGGGAGAGGTGCAGAGAGACTGGGGCCTGGGTGAGAGGGGTCAAGACAAATCAGAACAAGACAAAAACAATACAAGGCAAAACAATATATACAAAGATATTCAGTAAGGACTAAGTCCAGCACAAATTTTGCATTTTTATATAAATATAAATATAAGTGTAAATATGTCTGTGTGGGTGTATGAGGGCTGGGTCCAGTGGGGGGGGGGGGGTTTGGAGGGGGGGATCTTCAGAGGGGGAGGCAGGCCTCGTTGACGAGGCTGGAGGCCGTGGGGTAGAAGATGTGTTTGTGGCGTATACAGTTCTTGACCTGATGGCCCGCAGCCTCCTGCCGGGGGGGGGAGCAGTGCAAAAACACTGATTCAGTGTGAGGTGAGGTGTGTTCATTCAGTGTGAGGTGTGAATCAGAGTTTGTGCTAGACTTTATCGATGACATTGTCATAACAATTCGGTCATCATAAATTATTTCCCGTCATTTTAATTTGGAATGAAAGAGCATTTACATTTTGAAAACAATCTACCACAATACATGTAATATCCATAATAACGCTAATATAGACACAATAAAGTTATGCATTTATAAGAGAAAAAATGAACAAATGAGACACCGACACACTTTCCATGTCAACATATTATTATAATTTTTTTTTTTTTACAGAAAAATATGTATCTGAACCTCAGATTAAAAAAAAGAATAATAGGCAAAAAGGTCATTTAAAACTGCTTTAGTTCACGATTGCCGATTAGTTCACGATTGCACGATAAAATACACGTCAAATTTTCGTTGGGTTGGCGCCATGTTTGTTTTCTCTTCTCCGGTAGCTCTGTGTTGCGCACGTGGAAGGCGCGTTGTTGTATGGGATCGGCCATTTTGTGCCACCGGTACGTGTAGACGCTTTGTTTATGGGATCGGCCAACTTGTCGAACCGCTACAAGGTACCGTAGTTACCAACCACCAGGGGGAGAACGAGGTGGGAGGTGTCATGCGCGCAGGCTGCACCGTCGACTCCAGTGTTCCAAGCTTTCACGTGACGTCACCTCCTCATAGGAACGCCCACCTCGAGGGCAAAACGCGGCTTTCTTCTGCTGTCCGCCAGCTATTCAATAGCTTTTTCATTTAGGTATTAAACCAGGTTTAGCCAAAACTCAGGACATTTGTAGTGCGATCGGATGCAGAGTTTAGGTCTAAATAGTTGTATTTTTCATTTGTTGTTCATAAGAGGCCTGTGATGAATGACAATAAAGCCATTGTGGTACTGTACCATCAGCAATATATTGTTGTTAATCTTTCGACACCTGTACTGATTATTTAAAGGGAAGGGATTCTCCACAAGATGTTGTTGTGTTTCAAAAATGATATTCTATATACGTTGTCTATATCCTCGTTGTGTGCCCATAGGGCTGTGCGCACTACAGGGGCCAGATTACGTTCGACGCAGAAGCGGTATTTAAGGATCAAACTATATTTATTCTGCCAATGATTATCCTGATACAAAGTTTGCTCAATACTGAATCAATCAACATACAAAACTAACAAAATCCCTATGGCTTCGCACCCGGTCGGCCTATGCCGGCCTGACGGTGGCCCACCAAAGTCTCCCCTCCTTAGTCTCGCACACACTTATATCAGACTTGTTTCCCTCATGGCACCTCCTTCACCAAACTGGTTTATTCTCAAACTTTGCAGTACGCCCGGGCAGGATCCTTCCATCCGTCCTCAATAGGCCTATATCACGTTAGATTTGAAAGCCCGTTAAAAATCGCAGTGTATCCCAAATTCCGGTTAATGCATTCACCTTGGCATTCATCATGGAGGACAGTTATCGCTGGACAACACCGCTGCATAACCTTCCAAAAGTCGGTCAAGACGATGTGGTTCAACTAGTGAATGAACACTACAGTTAAGAAGTCTAAATCCAAATCCAAATCCGACATTGTGTCTTGTGGTCATATAACGAATATATGTATTTAATATAGGCGATTTATTTGATGGATTTTGATTATTTCAATGTACCTTTTCATTTATGTGTTAATATGTAGTGTGCAGCTGTATATGTTCTAAAAGGGAATGCCTGTTATTCTTGTGAATATGAGTTGTCTTAAAATAAAAGTGCTTGTGACATACTTGTGGCATTGAGTTAAAACCAAATTTGTATAAAATACCGATATATATATATATATATATATATCGTATATCGCGATGCAGCCTATAAAAATACCGTGTTTTGGTCCGTATCGCCCAGCCCACTTGGGACCAGTGCTTTTACTGTGTGGCTCTATTCGGATGAGAGATGGAGTGTGTGTGGGGGTCAGGACCAGTGCTTTTCATCACACACATACCCGACATTATGTGGCTCTATTCGGATGACAGATGGAGTGTGTGTGGGGGTCAGGACCAGTGCTTTTAATCACACACATACCCACCAAATCTCCTCCACCCCCCCGGATCATCGACTGGGACGCAGACGGTCCAGAGGGGCGGGGTTGGCCCCCGCGCCGCTACTGTCGGGATCCGTTCTTTTCCCTCAACTGCCACCGGGAACACCCCTTCAAGCCGGGTTGGACGCCAGGAGGCGCCCGTTGAGGGGGGGGTACTGTCACGGTTACGGTGGTTGGCAGGGGGCGTGGCCTAGCCACGTGCGCTGGTGGCGCACACACGCTCCTGTCAACAATCACGTTGGTTGGCAGGGGGCGTGGCCTAGCCACGTGCGCTGGTGGCGCACACACGCTCCTGTCAACAATCACGTTGGTTGGCAGGGGGCGTGGCCTAGCCACGTGCGCTGGTGGCGCACACACGCTCCTGTCAACAATCACGTTGGTTGGCAGGGGGCGTGGCCAAGCCACGTGCTCTGGCCACACACACACACACACACACACACACACACACACACACCTGGACTCAATTTCCCCCCGTGTAATTTGTTCATCACCTCACCTGGGGTATATATACGTTGTCTTTCCTTTACCCCAGCGTGAGGTCGTACTATTCACGTAGTTCTCCCGTCTGGTACCCATCGCCTGCCAACTACCTGCCGGTACTCCGCACCCGATACCCCCGGTACAGACTCCTTCCCCTGTCCCGGACTACCCGCCGGTCACCTGCCTGCCGGTACTCCGCGGATCGTCCTCCCCGTGTACCCTTGTGTTTTGTGTGTGTTTGGAAATAAAGCCGTCTCGTATCACTCTCCACTTGTCGGCGTCTGCGTTCGGGGTCCAACCCACTCCCTCTCTCGTGACAGGCTGGCTACATGGCTTCATTCGCACCTGAAGACACATGACACACTTCGGTCTCCCGTCGTTATAAAAAAACTCAACATAATCGTCTTCTTCTTCGTCTTATTTTCTCAATGTAGCTTGTTTGGGCTTAGCGTAACTTGACGATGTGGACTGACCAGACTTAAATATTGACCGATATTAAGCTTGCAAGCTAGGTGACTAGTGGCAAATAAGCAAGAAGAAACAGTTTGCTCCCAGAGGGGAGAAAGGCAAACCGTCATGGTTTGGGCGAGAGGTGTCGTTGAACATTTTTCGTGCCTTCCACCGTTTGTGGTGGGTAGTCTTCATTGCAGGGAGGGTGGCAGAGGGTGGTTTTTACCACCCTCTGCAGTGCTTTCAGGTCTGAGACAGTGCAGTTGCTGTACCACAATGTGATGCAGTTGGTTAGTATGCTTTTGATGGCACACCGGTAAAAGTTCTCCAGAATCTGAGGGGACAGGTGGGCTTTCCTCAGTCTCCTCAGGAAGAAGAGACGCTGGTGAGCCTTCTTGACCAGTGAGGCAGTGTTGAGGGCGTTGTTCAGGGGGATGGTGGAGGAGATGACTGTCTAACCTGACAGACTGGGGTATTTTGGTTAGGAAGTCCAATAAAAAATGACAGACAGAGGAGTTAATGTCAAGATTCTTGGTTTTCATGAGGTCACCAAGTTTGAAGATGAGTTTGGAGGGGATGAGGGTGTTGAAGGCTGAGCTGAAGTTGATGAACAGCATGCTCACATGGATGTTGCTCTCATCCAGGTGGGAGAGAGCAGAGTGAAGGGCTGAGGAGATGGCGTCCTCTGTGATCCTGTTCTCACGGTAGGCAAATTGGTGTTTATCCAGTGAGGGTGAGAGGCCAGATTTGAGGTTAGCCAGAACCAGCCTCTCGAAGCACTTCATGATGATGGGGGTGAGTGCCACAGGGCGGAATTTGTTGAGGCTCGCTGTAGAGGAGCGTTTTGGTACTGGCACAAACGGGGTGGTTTTAAAGCACGCTGGGACAACTGCCTGAGCTAGTGACATGTTGAAAATGTCAGCAGTTCCTGATTTGTTCTGCTTAGTGCCGCACACACGTCTGTGGGGGAGAGGGTGAGGGGTTGGTGGTCAGCGGGGAGAGTAGCCCTGGTGGGAAGTTTGTGGTTGTCCTGGTCGAAGCGGAATAACAATTATTGAGTTACTATTATAACCATGTTTAGCCAAAATGCAAGACAGTTGTGTGATCGGATGCACTAACCGACGCAGAGACAAGCCTGGGTTGTTGCTCTGTGTCCCGTACACCGTTCGATCCCAGAGTCAGCATTTATTGGCATCCCAGGCAACAACAGATTGAGCTATTTGTACTTTAGTGTTTTCTTGTAAATTACTATGTACATTACTATGTATGTCACTTATGGCACCCATTGCACCCCTGAAACATCTGTGGAAGAAGGGTTCCCCCACTCGGCGTTTATTCTCAAGATCTCTTCCTTCATAATTAAGGGAATTGTTTCTTGCCCTTAGCGGGGCTAGGTTTGGGGGATGTCGTAAATATGTGGCATGTGAAGCCTTTTGAGACTGTAACTGTGGTTAAGGGTTATACAAATACAAGTGAGTTGACTTGACTTAGATTCGCAACCTAACTGGAGCATTGGTGACCCCAAGTGGGGGCCAGTAAAAAGACAGTGCATGCACTTGCCACTTTGTTTATTATTGTTTTTATTATTAATGTTTCTACAGTAAACATTTCGGAAGGATAAAGACGGCAGAGGGGCTTTCTTTTCGCAGAGATCCCGGATGCCAGACGGACGTGTGGTCCACGCCACAGTGGCCGATCACGCTGGGACTGATGGCTCGTACAACGCTCTCAAACCCTCGCCAAAAGGAATGTTGACAGTTCGGCCAGCTGGGGACGTCAGACTACGCTGCCCTGTCTGTGAGATAGTGATGTGTCGGTTGCGAACGAGCCGGCTCAAAGAGCCGGCTCTTTTTAGTGAACGACGGGAGCCGGCTCGCACCCGCGAACGAGCCGTTATTGATTTGTTACGGGTGCTCCGCGTACATGCAGTGACTGAATGTCACGCGCATGCTGTGCATCACGTGAGGATAGATAAGGAGGAGGGGCGGCGCGTGCTCAGTGTTAGTGGTTGCTAACAGAGGGAGAGGAGAACACACGGGGAAGTGTCAGTTTCGCGCATATAAGATGAGTGAAAGTAGGAAAAGAAGCAGCATTTGGCTGCATTTTAACAATTGTGCAAAGACAAAGGCAGAATGCAGAATTTGCAACATGAAGCTCTCATATAGAGCAGGGTCCACAAACCACCTCCACAGGCACTTTTTTTTATACTGAAATAGAGCCCTGCACTTCCTGGAACCTACTGATCATTAAAAAAATTTGATGATGATTTTAAT
This sequence comes from Muraenolepis orangiensis, assembly GCA_027704905.1. Classification (NCBI taxonomy): domain Eukaryota; kingdom Metazoa; phylum Chordata; class Actinopteri; order Gadiformes; family Muraenolepididae; genus Muraenolepis; species Muraenolepis orangiensis. The sequence goes on from CM051003.1 coordinate 23,564,849, forward strand.
GATTTATTTGTATACTATTAGCAGTTGTTATTAAAGTGTGTTTGATCCTTTTCTAATCGGCCTGTTGTCTCTGGTACTTCTGGTAATTCGCAATTTTTTTTAAATCATATCTGCTGTGCAATACCGCATTTTCCCAGACGGTGGCGCCATTTCTCCATGTAAACGACCGAGAGGGCGAATTAAAGAAATAAAAATAAAAAACTGTACATAATATAAATATAAACCTCACTGTTACTCATTCTACTCTGTATTGTATATATGTATATTGACTGAACATTCCTTTACTTACTGCTTAATTTCTTTTTTTACTTACTTTATTTTTACTGTATGTAGCACAATCTCAGGGGCTCATACAGAAACAAGCATTTCATCATAAAGTATTCTGTATTTTGTTGTGACAAATAATAAACAAACTTGAAACTTATGGTGAAAGAACATTTATTATATGGTGCTTCAATTAGCAATTATGAACACAGTAATACCTAGTAGAAAATAAACGTAAGAAAAAAATATGGTCTTATATTACAAAGACTATCAGTGTGCCATCAAAAATAATACCTAAATATGGTCTTACATTCGATTGTGCGAAAGTAATTAGAACAAAATCGAAGATAATAAAATAGACCTGATACAAGTCCTGAGATAAAATGCAATACAATGTTAAGCTTACAAATTAAAAGGTACTGGGTCCTATGTACACTACACTACTATACAATATACAGTTTAATCTATGTACCTATGCTATACTAACTATACAAGAACCACAACAAGTTTTTTTTCTTCTTAAAGTGACCTTTTTCGCCTTCCTTTAAAGTGACCTTTTCTTATGTGTTTAAAGTGACCTGTGGAGAGATCAGTGTTCAATGTTCTGATGGCCTGGGGGAAGAACCTGAGCAGTGAGCCCTAATAGAACATAACACAATTTGTCTTACAAAAATCTTACATTAGAAATAGCCAGTGCCATCAAATAAAAAATAAAAACTCAGTGAAGTGGCTCAAAGCCATGCCACCTTGCGGCTTTACTATTTGTACGTAAATTTTGCCCTTCTCTCTTTGAGAGAAGGGCAAGATAGCCTTCCTCTGTCTGTTGCTGGTTGCTGAATGCGGATGTCAGGCTGATGAGGTCCAAACTCTTTCACTCTGAGTTTTTCTTGCAGTGTTCGTCTTTCAAATGGTGTTGCTTTGAGGGATTTAACAGAATTATCCATGGTAGCTAGTGTAACGGGTGTGCCTGGACTGCTACAGTCTGTCTATCACATCCGTTGACCTCTGCGCCTTCTGCGTTGTGTTCTGTTGTGCTGGTTGAATGAAGGACATGGACCACAAACAGCTACTGGTTGCTTTTTTAATCATGCAGACCGTCTGGACAATGGCTGTGTCCTGTACAGATCAAAAACAGAACAAACTTGCAACATGAGGTCTCTCCCACACACACGGGTCTCAATCTCCTCTCCTCAGACAGCAAGACGCGAACTGACTCATTAACAAATGCTTCTGAATTAAACTAATTAAATAAAATACAAATGCTTAATACATTCGACCACAGCATATATTAGCAGACAAACACACGGAGGACCCTGTGGCTAGCATTGGGGAAGCACGTGTCCACGATAAACTTACAAAACCCCACTCCACACCGTTTACATACAAATGACACAAGCTGCATGTTTATACAGCAAGACCAACATTTCTTATCCCCTTTACTTTACGTTTACATCATCCACAATAAAATAAATGTAAAACTATAACCGGGACAACAAAAACGTACCTCTCCTCAGACAGCAAGACCGAACTGAGAGCAGAGCAGTACAGGCTTTACAAATAAGGTTACACTAGGCTACAATTGAGTGGCGCATGCGTGACTGGTTTCTTTGCTCACGCATTCACGCATGCGCCACTCAATTTGCTCACGCATGCGCCACACAATTTGAGTGGCGCATGCGTGACTGGTTTCTTTGTTCGGGCGCAAGAAAATGCGCTCCCACAGATCGTATTTAGGACCCTTGATAGGCTACATTTAATTGCTTGATACATTTTCATTGGCCGCTTGCCGCAGTGACGCGGTGATCCTGGGCGCACCGGTCTTGCGCCCAGGTTTGGAGGTAGGTACCAGATTTCTATGAGAGTGACGTCAATGACAAACGAGGGGGGAGAATAGCACGCACAAAACAATGATTTATATTTGCTATATTAACGTTATTGTGCATTTTAAACACAAACATACTTAAAATGAGTAATTATTATTCATTTTAAACATGTTTAGTTTATTTTTAGGGGTCAAAAATCATTTGTTTTTTGTTTCCTCTCTCAACCAGGTGGGGCGGCGCCCCTGCGCCCCTATGGACGAGCCGCCACTGACATAAGGTGAATTATGTCATGTTACTAGACTTCTACAACACTTTATGTACATTTTTATTTAATCAAGCCTATTCAATAGCATTTGATTAGTATCAAGTCAAGTCAAGTCAAGTTTATTGTCACTTCACAGTTTACACAAGTATAAGCAGTAGGTGAAAATCTTATGTGCAATACCCGACGACAGACAGCAGTTATAAAAATAAGATAAAATAGAATAAAAACAGAATAGAATAAAATAAGAAAAAAATCAAAAAATAACTGTACAAAACTGTATAAAGTTAAATATATAAAATAAAAATGCAATTTATAAAATGCAATATATCGACACAGAAAAAGAGCAATATGTATATATAAATCAATGTAATAAAATATACGTTGTTATATAATATACGCCCTTGTACAGCAGCCTGATGGCCTGACTGTGGAAGCTATCTCTGAGTGTATTTGTACGGCACTTGATACTGCGGTATCGCCTGCCTGACGGTAAAAGTGAATACAGTTTATTGAATACAGGGCATTGATTTTTATGATGCGTTTGGCCTTGGCCACGCCGCACCGCTGGTTGTATATATCCAGGAGGGAGGGGAGCTCACCTCCAACGATATACTGGGCCGTCCGCACCACCCTTTGAAGCACTCTGCGCTCGAGTGCGGTGCAGTTCCCGTACCAGGCGGTGATACACCCTGTAAGAACACTCTTGATGGTGCCGTTATAGAATGTTCTCAGGATGCGGGGGCCCATGGTTGGTCAACCATGGGCTGACCAACCCATGGTTGGTCAAGTCCTTGACCTTGACCTGTTGGTCAAGTCCTTGACCTGATGGGGGGGTTGGTCAAGTCCTTGACCAACCTCTCGAAGCATTTGCTTACAATCGAGGTGAGGGCTACAGGTCTATAGTCATTCAGGCATGTTACCTTGGGTTATTTAGGGACAGGCATGATGGTGGACATCTTGAAGACCGTGGGGACAACATCCTGGGACAGGGAGAGGTTGAAGATGTCTGCAAAGACTCCTGCCAACCAGTGGCGGCTCGTCCATAGGGGCGCAGGGGCGCCGCCCCACCTGGTTGAGAGAGAAAAAAATAATAATTTTGATTTTTTGACTCCTAAAAATAAACTAAACATGTTTAAAATGAATAATAATTACTCATTTTAAGTATGTTTGTGTTTAAAATGCACAATAACGTTAATATAGCAAATATAAATCATTGTTTTGTGCGTGCTATTCTCCCCCCTCGTTTGTCATTGACGTCACTCTCATAGAAATATGGTACCTACCTCCAAACCTGGGCGCAAGACCGGTGCGCCCAGGATCACCGTCACTGCGCGCAAGCGGCCAATGAAAATGGATCAAGCAATTAAATGTAGCCTATCAAGGGTCCTAAATACGATCTGTGGGAGCGCATTTTCTTGCGCCCGAACAAAGAAACCAGTCACGCATGCGCCACTCAAATTGTGTGGCGCATGCGTGAGCAAATTGAGTGGCGCATGCGTGAATGCGTGAGCAAAGAAACCAGTCACGCATGCGCCACTCAATTGTAGCCTAGTGTAACCTTATTTGTAAAGCCTGTACTGCTCTGCTCTCAGTTCGGTCTTGCTGTCTGAGGAGAGGTACGTTTTTGTTGTCCCGGTTATAGTTTTACATTTATTTTATTGTGGATGATGTAAACGTAAAGTAAAGGGGATAAGAAATGTTGGTCTTGCTGTATAAACATGCAGCTTGTGTCATTTGTATGTAAACGGTGTGGATTGGGGTTTTGTAAGTTTATCGTGGACACGTGCTTCCCCAATGCTAGCCACAGGGTCCTCCGTGTGTTTGTCTGCTAATATATGCTGTGGTCGAATGTATTAAGCATTTGTATTTTATTTAATTAGTTTAATTCAGAAGCATTTGTTAATGAGTCAGTTCGCGTCTTGCTGTCTGAGGAGAGGAGATTGAGACCCGTGTGTGTGGGAGAGACCTCATGTTGCAAGTTTGTTCTGTTTTTGATCTGTACAGGACACAGCCATTGTCCAGACGGTCTGCATGATTAAAAAAGCAACCAGTAGCTGTTTGTGGTCCATGTCCGTCATTCAACCAGCACAACAGAACACAACGCAGAAGGCGCAGAGGTCAACGGATGTGATAGACAGACTGTAGCAGTCCAGGCACACCCGTTACACTACCTACCATGGATAATTCTGTTAAATCCCTCAAAGCAACACCATTTGAAAGACGAACACTGCAAGAAAAACTCAGAGTGAAAGAGTTTGGACCTCATCAGCCTGACATCCGCATTCAGCAACCAGCAACAGACAGAGGAAGGCTATCTTGATTTACGTACAAATAGTAAAGCCGCAAGGTGGCATGGCTTTGAGCCACTTCACTGAGTTTTTATTTTTTATTTGATGGCACTGGCTATTTCTAATGTAAGATTTTTGTAAGACAAATTGTGTTGTGTTCTATTAGGGCTCACTGCTCAGGTTCTTCCCCCAGGCCATCAGAACATTGAACACTGATCTCTCCACAGGTCACTTTAAACACATAAGAAAAGGTCACTTTAAGAAGAAAAAAACCTTGTGGTTCTTGTATAGTTAGTATAGCATAGGTACATAGATTAAACTGTATATTGTATAGTAGTGTAGTGTACATAGGACCCAGTACCTTTTAATTTGTAAGCTTAACATTGTATTGCATTTTATCTCAGGACTTGTATCAGGTCTATTTTATTATCTTCTATTTTGTTCTAATTACTTTTGCACAATCGAATGTAAGACCATATTAAGGTATTATTTTTGATGGCACACTGGGTAGTCTTTCTAATATAAGACCATGTTTATTTTCTACTAGGTATTACTGTGTTCATAATTGCTAATTGAAGCACCATATAATAAATGTTCTTTCACCATAAGTTTCAAGTTAGTTTATTATTTGTCACAACAAAATACAGAATACTTTATGATGAAATGCTTGTTTCTGTATGAGCCCCTGAGATTGTGCTACATACAGTAAAAATAAAGTAAGTAAAAAAAGAAATTAAGCAGTAAGTAAAGGAATGTTCAGTCAATATACATATATACAATACAGAGTACAATGAGTAACAGTGAGGTTTATATTTATATTATGTATAGTTTTTTATTTTTATTTCTTTAATTCGCCCTCTCGGTCGTTTACATGGAGAAATGGCGCCACCGTCTGGGAAAATGCGGTATTGCACAGCAGATATGATTTTTTTTTTAAATGCGAATTTTTTACCCCCCCCCCTGCGCCCCTCCTACTTCGGATGTCACCGGCCGCCACTGCTGCCAACTGGTCTGCGCATGCTCTGAGGACGCGGCCCGGGATGTTGTCGGGGCCCGCCGCCTTACGGATGTTTAGCCGCTTGACGGTGCGGCGCACATCCGCCTCCGAGATGCTCAGCAGGCTGGTGTCCTCAGGCGGCGCTGGCTTCGGCGGGCTGCCGTTTACATCGAACCGAGCAAAAAAAGTATTTAGCTCTCCTGGGAGGGAGGTAGAGGAGTTCTCTACACCAGGGGTCCCCAACCGCCGGGCCGCGGACTGGCTGTGGAGGTGTTACTGTGTGTTTATCATCATATTTGACTAGTATAGGTGAACAGCGGGCGGTATAATCTGTATATAGAGATTATATATATAGTATCATCTATATAGATTATATAGCGGTATATATGGGCGGTATAATCTATATATATAGATTAAATATATATCGGCGGCATAACGAGAGACTTTTAGTTGCACGCGCTACTAAAGAGACTACGCGCTACTGATGTGTCGGTTGCAAACGAGCCGGCTGAAAGAGGCTCTTTTAAGTGAACGACGGGAGCCGGCTCGCACCCGCGAACGAGCCGTTTTTTTGTTACGGGTGCTCCGCGTACATGCACGTTTATATTGAAATCGAGTCCTGCCGTTTTGTTAGGGGTGTGTGTTGACAACACACTTTGACAACCGGTCCGCGAAAATTGATAACCGATCCGTGAGATTTTTTTCATGTATCTGCCGGTCCGTGGCACAAAAAAGGTTGGGAACCCCTGCTCTACACAACTGGTTCTCCCTCTGAAGTTCGTTATCGTCTGCAGCCCCTGCCACATACCCCTCGCATCGTGGCTCTTGAATTTATCTTCCACTCTGTATTTATACTCCCGATTGGCAGTGACGATGGTCTTACAGAGGTCGTAACGGGATCGACATCTCAGCCTGACTAGCATGCCGGCTCGCTTCCCTCGCCTTACAGGGTAGAGCATGTTGGTCAATTACAATGAAACCGGACCCATCTTCTCTTTGGCCCAACAGCAAGAAGATATGGCTGGAGACTCTTTGCAATGCTATCCAAGTGCTGGTGCCAGTCTGTGAAAGAATGAAAACCCCTTAGTGCCAATTTGACTTAAACAGTTATAGTCAATATCCAAAGTTTATTTTCTACATACTTGTGGATTCCCACAGGTTGTTACTAAGTATGTGCTAAATATAAGGAGTAGCACAAGAACAACAATTCCTAGTGTCATTTGATCTGCTTCATCAGTAGCTTCACCTTGATGAATCTCACAAGACAATCACATGCTTGTGGGATATGTTTGGTTGGGTTTCGGTTCTATCCAGGAGGGGGTGCTCTTGGTGGTGCATTTTGTTGATGTTAAAATAAATAAGGTGAGAATAAGAAACAAGGAAATGGGAGTTAAAAGAACTATGATAATGTGACATGTTTTTGGATCCTTCAATCACAATAAATCCTCCAAGGAAATTCACTAATACTTGTGTCTGGCTGGATTTTATGAACTTTACACAGCTGAGATCTTGCCTGGTCTTTTGCGGCCTTGACTTGAGGGTGACAAAAGGTAAACTAGCATTAGAATGGAAGACTTTTTAGGTTTTTAGATAGAAGGGGTTACCCACCCCCTTCACTCACTTGGATGATGTGCCAGTATAAATACATTAAATACGTTAATTTCTTCTGCACACAGATTCAGTATTATTAACACATTGATGACTACAGATGTGTGGATGTTCTGATGTGAAACCTCTACAGATCTTGAACTGAGGTCATACAATTTAACTCAACATATCAATCATGCTTTTGTTATTCAGTCTCAAATTAAGTAAATATTTTCAAACTGTCAACCTGCAACTCCTGTATGCCTTCGTGAAAAGATCAGGGTACAAATGTTAGAGAAACCAGTGATTTTCATTTTAACAGTTTACTCATTGCAAGTGTTGCATATGAATCATGCATGTCTAGTGGGTAAAGTTATGACCACAACTGAGGCTCTATAGATATGAACATAGCTACGCTTGTCATGAATTCATTATTTCTTGTTAAATAACAGCACAATATAGTTATATTTCATCTACTTCTGTGCCTCAGCAGTCTTGGAGCTCACAAGTCTGTGTGAGGCCATGGCTCTGTGCAATAACCTTTGGTTTTATTGTAGCCGCAGGGACCTGATTACCTAGGACAGGTGTAGGTTATCATTGATCAAGCCCCACACCCATAACAGCGTGTATTTATATGCAGACATTAGCAGGGGCCGTTCGCGTTGTCTGGTGAATGGCGAACATAAGAGGATTGCAGTTGTTGCCCTCTAAAGTGACAAGGGACAATCAAGAGGTACGAAAGGAGTCTGAGTACGTGAGAGACTGTGTACAGAAGAGGCCCGCCGACATTAACTTGGAGCTGTTTGCACACTGCAACATTTGCACAGGTTGTCAGCTGCTGTTCTTATGGGTTTATGCTGTTTCTAGGCTTTTATGCTTTTTTCATGGTGGTATGCTGTTTTTAGAGTTTTATTTTGGAGCCAAGCACTAGTTTCAAGCAGGTTTAAATTTGTTTTACATTTAATATCTTAACGTGTCAAAATCCTACAATTATCTATAATGAGTGCGTGCTGTTAGGTAAGGCTCTGTATAATAAATAAACTTTTTTGCTCTCCAACCTTGCTTCTTTATTTTTGTAATTGTAATAGTATTTACTCATACATAGTGGGTAATGCTACATTATGTTGGTAGACCACTTCTCAAACAACTTCGCAGAGTTCGCATCACCAAATAGAAGTCTAAAATCTTGATTAATATGTACAAAATGCCAAAGACAATCTAGGTAGGTACCACATTAGGTACTCCCTTTGTTCACCTAACGCGTCTGTGTTACCGCAGAACAGCAATACATTTTGTGGTAGTCGCTTTGGATAAAAGCGTCTGCCAAATGCCCTAAATGTAAATGTAAATGTAAATGTATCGTTTTGGAGATTGATACTGCGGGAGAGAATGGGGAGAAAGCATTCAAATCTATTCCAATGTACTTGTTGCAAATGGCCAATCAATATATTATATCTTGTATCTTCAAGGCAGGCATGGTTGGGAAACAGGCGGAACTAGCAGGTCCAGGGCAGGCAGGGTCGGGAAACATGCGAGAACGGTCCGAGGGAAGCAGGATCAGGAAATAGGTGAGACGGGCAGGTCCAAGACAGGCAGGGTCCGGCAGAAATGGCTTGAGAGTCTGGCATTAGTCAAGAAGAATCTGGCAATGAGTGAGTGAACAGGGGGAGACTTAAATACTAGCCTAATTGGTAATGCACCGCAGCTGCGGGCTAAACCTATTGAGGGGGGCGTGGTTATCTGGTACAGTGAAGTGGAAGCATTGTGAATGCAACCTTTAAGGAATGGCTTCGTCACTTTTCCGACATGTCTTGAATGGCAGCAGCAATCAGCTCTGGATCCAAAAGCACCTCACCGAAACGCTTATCAAGTCCTGCTTGCAGAGCATCCACCAATGGCCTACAGTACTTGGCGGAAATGTGAATATGCTTAGCTTGCTTAGCTTTCAGTATTGTTGTGGGCTCATGGTCTTCATATAGTCATTGAGAAATGCAATCTCAACAGGGGTGAACCTGTCCAAAAAAAATCTAAAAACAACCATTACTACAAATCCATCTGGTGTCATTGGGCCTCAGGAGCTGGAGTTTGCATTTGTCCTGAATGAGTTCTGCAGCTGTGGTTGATCTACGGCTGTTATTCCACAGACTTCCACACTTTGCAAATGCTGAACGAGAGAGCCATTTGTAAATTATGTTGGTATTTTCCTCTCTAACATCAACCATGGACACCAGGTTGAGGTGGTGGCTGGCACAGCGATGGTGCTTCCGCAAGTGGTACTCCAGGCTATCATCCTCATTCAGCATGGTGCCGGCTTAGACAAACTCCACACCCACAGTGCTTTCTCCCTTCTCCTCCTGTTTACGGTTTGAGTTGTTTGCATGCCAGAGCAGCACAGCATCTCTCCAGATTTTCAGGCTCGATCCAATGTGCTGTAATGCCAATGAAACTCCGCCTGTGGGCTGTCAGCAATCAGTAGCGGAAGCCATGAACTCTCTCACTCATGGCAGCCTTTAGATTATACTTAATTTCCAGTGTTGCTTTCTCAATTTTGTTTTTCACTGTACCACGAGACATTGCAACCACACCTGGCTGTAGGTGATGCAGAAGATGTTTAAACCCCTCCTGTTACACAACACTGAGAGGGTGCAAAAAGATTTCAATGTCCAGACAATCTAAATCCTTTTAGTTTACTATAAGAATAATGATTCAGCATCCAAGTACAAAAATACACATTTGTTACAATGCAAGCACCACGTGAAACTAGAAACATTGTACGGCAGTGTCATAACAACAATCTCCTAAAGGCGTATGCCATTCATTAATAATATCCATTATATGACCTTAATGACGAAGTTCACGATGGCATTATCAACACTTTTTTGTGACACCCTTTTAGTTTCCTACAATTTAAGTTGCTTAGATGAAGAGCCTTCCTCTGACTTGGTTGATTATTTCTTGTAGTAGGTTAAGTGAGGCTTTTGTACTTGATTGAGTGAATCCTGTGTTTCCTCTAGGAGTGACAGACAGATACACACGATGGAGAAAAGAAAAGTAATTCAGGTCCTGTGTGATCTATAAAAAGCAGTAAAGTGCACCTGCCATTTTTAAACGTGCCAAATGTGTCCTGTGTGATCGGCACCTGACTAATAACTATCTGACTAATGCATCTGTAGGAAGCAAAAGCCAAACCCGGGAATTTTTATCGATATACTGTATATCAATATATATTATATATCGATATATATATATATATTTTTTTTTCCCGGATTTTACAGATGCAAAACAATTTGAAATCTCGACTTCATTCCTGGACAAGACTGAGGTAGAGTTCTACCCGGCGAAGGGCTGTCCGCACCGAGTCTCGGCTGTCACCATTGATGATGCTGTGAGATGCTGTGTGACCTAATCGGACTGCAAGGAATCTGGGTGTGACCCTGGATGACCAACTGTCGTTCTCGGCAAACATTGCATCGGTGACACGCTCCTGCGGATTCCATCTCTACTACATCAGGGGGATTCAGACTTTTCTTACTGAAAAGGCTGCGCAGGTGCTCATCCAGGCTGTTATCATCTCCCGTCTAGACTACTGCAACTCCCTCCTTGCTCCCCGGCATCTGCCATCAGGCCCCTGGAGCAGAAAGCTACAACTCGCAACCGACCCAAGTTTTCCAACACATCTTCCCTTCTTTGGTCTCTAAACTGGCTACCTGTAGCTGCTCACATCCAGTTCAAAACCTTGGTGCTAGCCTACAAGGCAGTAAAAAGAACAGCTCCTTCCTACTTCGAGGCAAAGGTCAAGCCCTATATCCCTGCCCGTCCACTTCGCTCTGCTTCTTAGGAGCCCTTGTGGCCAATCTATGCGGTCACAGCTGTTCTCTGTCCTGGCCCAAATTTAGTTTAATGAAATTCCCACGGATGTCAGGACTGCAGAGTTAATGCCCATCTTCCGCCCCAGGCTGAAAACTGAAAACTCTTCAGGAAACACTACCCGGATCCTTCCTCCTAGCGCATTCTCTTATCACTTTTTACTATTAAACTACTAAGATACAAGATTTTTATTGGCCATTTGTAACAAGTACATAGGAATGCTTACTCCCCATTCCCTCCCGCAGTATAAATCTCAAAAACACCATACAATTATAAATAATATGTAAAATAAACAAAGAAAGAGCAGCAAAGTGACTTAATTATATGGTTGTTTTATGTACAACAATCTTTCAAAAGCATTTAAAGTGCCAGTAGTGCAGCAGCATAATGAATACAGTGCAGTACAGTGCAGTAACTGTGAGTCCAGAAGTCCAGCAAAGTATGTAAGTGTAATGTTAGTGACATGTTATGAAAGTGAAAATGGCAGCACACCTAGCAGTTCAGTAGGTTCAGTAGGTGCACTGCCTGTGGGTAAAAACTATCCTTAAACCTGGTAGTACTTGTATGCATGGATAGATAGAAGGATAGATGTTTAGTACCTACAGAGAGAGGAGACAGAGTCTGGGGTGAACAGAAAACAGAGGTGTGACCATGATTCTTTAAAGTTTGGATTTTCATGGATTGGCAAAACATTTGTTTAACGCAATTAACTTACAACGCGGAGGAATTTTCCGCTCACTGTCTTTCAGATGCTGAAGTAGACTAGGGTGATTTTATATCATATGGAGGGAGTGCATAGAAACGAGGAGACGGTAGATGGTAGACGGTAGGTGTCTGTGTCCCAAGTGGGTCACCACACAGGCCCCCCCAGAATTCACTAGAACTGAAACACGAAAACAAATCAGCTGAATACTCAAAAGTGAAAGCGCCAACACGGCGGGGGGCGGACCGGGCATCCAAACGACTGTGCTTCACGTGTGAAGGTGCAGGGATGGGGGACAAGGCCCGTCCAACAGGGGTTAGTGCAGTGCTTAGGGTGCGCACAGGTGGGTCAGGGGGCCAGGTGACCACACTGCGGGGGCACGGCTAGCTCAACCGGCCTGTCCAGGTCCAAATGGGCAGGTTTGAGAGGTCCACCGAGACCGCTCCAGTCCACTCAGACTTCATCCCCCTTGTCCACCAAAAAGTTTTTCGGCCCTGCCTCCAGTACGCGAAAGGGGCCGTCGTAGGGAGGCTTCAAGGGAGTACGGTGGCCATCATGGCGAATGAAAACATAGGTGGCCGATTGAAGATCCTTGGTGACATAGGACGGAGGGAGTCAGTGGTGAGAAGTGGGGATAGGAGCAAAGGCGCCAGCACTTTCCCGGAGCGCAGTTCAATGTGAGGCAGCAGACCAGGGAGACGTGGCAAACAGGAGAATATCACCCGGGACCCGCAGCGGCTAGCCGTAAACTAGCTCGGAAGACAGAACCTGGAGGTCCTCCTTGGGGGCAGAGCAGAGGCCGAGCATGACCCATGGAGTCGGTCAACCCAGCCGCCGTCCGTGAGGCTGGCCCATTGTTGGCCCATTGTATGCCGTGGCTCTCAGCGACAGCAGTCCAGAGCTCAGATGTAAACTGGGGGCCCCTGTCAGAGGTGAGGTCCGATGGTGTGCCAAAACGGGCCACCCAGGATCCGACAAACGGCCGAGTCACGTCAGCAGATGTGGTCGATGACAGTGGAATCGCCTCTTGCCACCTGGTCGTCCTGTCCACCATAGTGAGGAGGTGAGTGAACCACTGGGAGGGGGGCAGGGAGCCCACAAGGTCTAAGTTCACATGATCGAAACGCCTCTCGGGCATGAGCAACAGTGCCAAGGGGGCCTTTGTGTGATTGTGCACCTTGGAACGCTGGCATGCCACACAGGAGCCAGCCCAGCTCTTGACGTCCTTCCGAAAGCCAGGCCAGACAAACTTAGCCACCACTAGCTTAGTGGCAGCCTTCACTTCCGGGTGCGTAAGGCTGTAATGGCGTCAAAAACCCAGCACTGCCAGCTAGTGGGAACCATAGGGCGGGACTGGCCTGTGGAGACGTCTCAGAGGAGTCTAGAGTTGACGTCATCAAACTCTACATAATCCAACTGCTTTTACCTGACGCTTTTACCTGACGGTAAAAGTGAATACAGTTCGTGGCAGAGGTGGGCATTGTCTTTTATGATGCGTTTGGCCTTAGCCACGCACCGTTGGTTGTATATATCCAGGAGGGAGGGGAGCTCACCACCAACGATATACTGGGCCGTCCGCACCACCCTTTGAAGCGCTCTGTGCTCGAGTGCGGTGCAATTCCCGTACCAGGCGGTGATACACCCTGTAAGAACACTCTCGATGGTGCCGGTATAGAATGTTCTCAGGATGCGGGGGCCCATGCTGAGTTTCCTCAGACGCCTGAGGAAATAGAGGCGTTGTTGGGCCCTTTTCACCACGTGTGTGGTGTGCGTGGACCATGTGAGGTCCTCGGAGATGTGCACGCCGAGGAACTTGAAGTCGCTGACCCTCTCTACTGCAACGCCGTCGATGGAGATAGGGCTGTGCTCTCCTCTCTGCTTCCTGTAGTCTACGATCAGCTCCTTGGTCTTCTTGATGTTGAGGGCGAGGCTGTTCTCCTGGCACAACTAATCCAGCGATCCAACCTCCTCCCTGTAGGCTGTTTCGTCGTCGCCGGCGATCAGGCCCATCACTGTCGTGTCGTCAGCAAACTTGATGATGACGTTGGAGCTGTGCATAGCCATGCAGTCGTGGGTGTAGAGGGAGTAGAGAAGAGGGCTCAGCATGCATCCCTGGGGGGCTCCCGTGTTGAGGGTCAGTCGCTCTGAGGTGGTGCTGCCCATTCTCATCACCTGGTGGCGGTCCGACAGGAGGTCCAGTATCCAGCTGCATGTGGATGGGGGCACGCCTAGATCCCTAAGCTTGGTGTCGAGCTTGACAGGAACTATCATGTTGAACGCTGAGCTGTAGTCCACAGCCTTCGCACATAACAGTTCTTTCCCTCCAGGTGGGAAAGGGCAGTGTGGAGGTCCATCGTGTCCAGCATGGCAGGTAACACGGAGCAAACCAACCTCTCAAAGCATTTGCTGACAATCGAGGTGAGGGCTACAGGTCTATAGTCATTCAGGCATGTTACCTTGGGTTGTTTAGGGACATGGACGATGGTGGATATCTTGAAGACCGCGGGAACAACAGCCTGGGACAGGGAGAGGTTGAAGATGTCTGCAAAGACTCCTGCCAACTGGTCTGCACATGCTCTGAGGACGCGGCCCGGGATGTTGTTGGGGCCAGCCGCCTTACGGATGTTCAGCCGCTTGAAGGTGCGGCGCACATCCGCCTCCGAGATGTTCAGCAGGCTGGTCTCCTCAGGTGGTGCTGGCTTCAGCGGGCTGCCGTTCCCGTAAAAAAATATTTGAGCCAGACCACGGCTCGGCGGCCTTGGCCATAGCAAACGTCAGTGGCTTGTAGTCCACAAAGGCGGTGAAACGTCGGCCTTCAAGCAGAGACCTGAAGTGCCGAATAGCGAGGAAGAGACCTAGGATCTCCTGGTCGAAGGTGCTGTACTTTTTGTCGTTGTTGCGTAGCTTGCGGCTGAAAAAAGCGAGTGGCTGCCAGGCACCACTCACCCACTGTTCGAACACTGCCCCCACTGCGTAATCGGAAGCGTCAGTAGTGAGGGCGATTGGGGCCGTGGCAGACGGGTGAGCCAGCAAAGCAGCGTTGGCCAGCGCAGCCTTGGCGTCGTCTAAGGCTATGTCACTATCAGGGAACCAGTCCACATCACCGTTCGGGTTTTACCCCGCAGGGCATCGTACATATGAGGTGTGCCATGCGGGGAATGAACCTATTTTAAAGGTTCACCATGCCCAGGAATTCCTGCAGAGACTTAACAGTACGAGGGAACAGGAAACTGGCAACGGCATCCACCCTGGCGGGGAGTGGAACGGCTCCATCCGGCGAGACACGTGTCAGAGGATGTCGATGGATGGCACACAGAACTGGCACTCTGCTGGTCAAGCTGAGAACAGCGGCCGGAGGTATGTCAGGTGCTCCTCCGCACAGGCGCTGGCTACGAGAATGTAATCAAAAGAAAAACAAGAATGGCATTTCTTCTAGCACAGAGTTCATAAGCCGCTGGAATGTTTGTGCTGCCCCCTTGAGTCCGAAAGGTATCCGCAGGAACTCAAAGAGTCCAAACGGCTAGAGGACTGCTGTCTTTGGCATGTCCCGTGGGTGGACCGGTACCTGGTGGTAGCCACGCACCAAGTCCACCTTGGTGGTTCCCACCAGGCGGAAAAATCTTGGATATGTGGGATGGGGTACCGGTCGGGGTTGTGATGTTATTTAGGCGGCAGAAGTCCCCGCAGGGGCACCAACTGCCGTCAGCCTTTGTCACCATGTGCAACGGGCGAGTCACAATAATTCCTTTCAGGTTTGATAAAACTTTGACTATAGTATGCTATGACTCGCTCACCATCTGGAGAATCTTGGGCCAAGACAGCTCCAAGGCCCTCATCACTGGCATCGGTAACCAGTATGAACGGTTGCTGTTGGTCAGGAGTGGCCAGCACAGGTGCCTCACAGAGGATCTTCTTGATGGAGTCAAATGCCTGCTGTTGGTCATTGCTCCACACAAACACATTCCCTTTCTCTTTCAATCTTTCAAAGGAGGTCTTAAACTTAAGGTCTTAAACTGCCACAGCCCCCTGCTGGTGGTAAATGCTGTCTTGGACCTATCCTCCTGAGCCATGGCCACCTGCCAATAGCCAGAATGCAGGTCTAATGCGTTCACATCACAGACATCACTTGGAGTGGCAGCAAAGCTATGACGGAACTTGAATAGGAGATCCCATAACACCCTCTGCTGCTCTGGCTGAAGGTCTCTCTGGCTGTTCTCCAAGACAAGGTTTATGGAGTAAGAGCTCTGGATTCAACATCCTCCTGGAAATGTTGTTTTGTTTTTGCAGACTTAACCATTGCCGCCTTTGGCCACTCTGGAAACGCACCAGCTGGATTGCAGTGTTTCTCTGTGGCTTATGTTCCTTATTTTTCTACTTCCGGCGCTGCGACGAGCGGCAGCCAGCAACAGTTGCTCCCCCTCCTTGAGTAGTAGTAGTATCCTTGACAACAACTCTCACCCTCTCCATCAGGTGCTGACCTCATACAGAAGCACCTTCAGCAACAGACTCATTCCACCTAGGTGCACCACAGAACGCCACAGGAAGTCCTTTCTTCCTGTGGCCATCAGACTCTTTAATTCATCTACCTCGGGTCGTGAGAGGGACAGTGGAGACTCAGTGACCTGAGGTCAACGCACTGTAAATCCTTTCACTGTAATTTTGCACTGTAAATTCTATTTCACTTTTCACTTTTTCACTTGTCACTTTTTCAGTACTCATCTGAATTATTTATTAGTTTTTTTTCAAATTGGCACGTATAGTGCCAATTTGCACTATACGTATTGTTGTATATTGTATATACCCACGTATTACTGTAATAAGACTGTAAATTGTGCAATTCATCTGTCTATACATTTAGATTTCATTCAGATTTCATTTAGTTATATTTTGTTTATACTAGTTTAGTTTAGTTTGTTGTTATTTAGTTTTAGGTATTGTATATTTTTGTGTGCATTTATTCCCCCTGTTTCAACTGTTGCACCTTAATTTCCCTCGGGATAAATAAAGTCTCTTGAATCTTGAATCTTGAATTGAATAAATAAGAGAAATGGCTTTGCCATCCTTAAGCACCATGGTTCCATTCCAAGCAATGGCACATCGGCTCTTTTGAGTTGTGTATTAGGTGGGAACTAATACTTCAACACGACAACGGTTAGAGGAGAACAAGGCAGAAGTTGTTATGGACCGCAAACTAGGAAGAGGTAGAATGGGTGAAACAGGGATGGGGGAGTTCTGGCCCAGTGTAACCTCCTCTACACCGGGCTGAAGGCGTTTCCCGAAGGAGGGAGTGCAGAGTCAGGGACGTGACATTGGTGGCACAGGTGACCCCTCTGGTTGCAGTGCCAGCATCTCTGATGTGTCATATTGTCGGAAGGCGTAACATTAAGGTGTTGGTTGGTGGGTGAGGATGCTGTGCCACTCAGCTTTAGGGCTGTGTTGATGCCACCACTGAGGTGCCATTGTACGTGTTGCTGCCCTCGCTTAGGATTTCCTTAAATTTAATTTTTTTTAAAACAGAATAGAATAAAAATAAGTAAAAAAGTACAAAACTGTACAAAGTTAAATATATTCAAATAAAAATGCAATTTATAAAATGCAATATATCAGCACAGAAAAAGAGCAATACATATATATAAATCAATGTAATAAAAAATACATTTATATAATATACAAACTTGACGATGACGTTGGAGCTGTGCATAGCCATGAAGTCGTGGGTGTAGAGGGAGTAGAGGAGAGGGCTCAGCAGACATCCCTGGGGGGCTCCCATGTTAAAACTGCGTTGTCGTGCGGGAGCTCACAACATGGCAGTCATCTCGTACAGTGCCATACTCTCAACAACCAATGTTGTTGAACTGAGCCCAATACGTTTCCAAGGCCATCATATCTGACAACTTTGAAGTGCCTCTATTTCAAACCATCTTGTGGCCGTGGTTGCTGACTAGCCATAGCAGCATTAATGGCTGTAGTGAGTGTGCTCACTAGATCAGGCTGGATTGATGTAGAGCTAGCCCCCACCGATTTCACACTGTAGCTACTTGAAGCGGACTGGCTATTGTCGTGGACAATGGACATGGACATAGATGGAATTAAGCTCAACATGTGTACGGGTGTAAGTGGAGCTGCAGCACCCTCCATCTCACATGTGGACTGTAGGATTTCCATTTCATCAGTATTCATCAATGACCACCAAAAGGTAATCCCCAGAGAGTAATGGACCACATAAATCCACATACACTTTTTCCCATGATAGCAGCTCAGACATACAGAGCGGTTCTTGTGTGTTGTTGAGCACAGCATTTGCAGTAACAAAGTGCACATTTTTGTTGTGAGGTTGTGGGTTGCACTGGAAGCAATGAAGATGTGTTAAGATTTGATGGGATATATGTCCTCACTTGTATGTAATACTGTACTGTTCCATATGATGTGCAATGTTATGCTTGTGCCACAGTGAGGCGCAAAGACACAAGGTATAGGATGCATGCCTGCCTCCTATAGTCTAATCACAGCTCTACGATTACCACCTGTGTGTGGAACCAGTTCATTCAGTGGAGGCTGTCACCGTGAGAATGATGCGTGCAGCCCTTCTAATAAAATATGCCAGGCTTGGCTAAATGGATTCTATCTCCGTGTTTTCTCTGAATGCAACGTTAAGCTGCAGAACTAAGCATAACTTAACAGGTTATGGGCCCAGGAATCGTTCGGAAGAAAAGTTTGTCGGTTTCCACCGTGTAGTAGTCACAACGAACAGCGTGCTAACGGGTTGCTAAGCTAGCAAGGAGAGCAAGCTAGCATCATGGATCAACGAGGAACAAGCAGATGAGACCAAATATGAGATTTGGGAGACCAAAATGTTGGGACATTTTCATTTAATTGGACTAAAACACACGGTCCTGGGAGAACCGAGGACTGAAGCGGAAAGAGCGGCAGACGACAAGAGAAATGCCGACGCATCATCTCGTATGCCGAGATGATTCTACTGTTGGATGACAAGAGCCTCTCATTAGTTATGAGGGATGCTGCCGACGATGGAAGAAAGGCTCTAAAGATATTAAGAGAGTATTATGCCCGGGAAGGGAAAACCCCGGATAATTAACCTGTACACCGTGCTTACATCGCTCCAGAAAGCGGACGACGAAAGTATTATGGACTACATAATCAGAGCAGAAACAGCCATCACAGCACTGCGAAATGCAGGTGAGACGTTGGGAGATGGTCTACTAGTAGCTATGGTCTTAAAAGGACTGCCTGGGAGTTTTAAGCCATTCGCAATACATGTGGCACATACAAATGATAATATCACATTTGCTGAATTCAAGACTAAGCTACGAAGTTTTGAAGAAACAAACACAGCTGAGTCGGGCGACAGTGTGATGAAGACCCAGGGGAGAACCGGGCGGCGACCCGCCAAGACAAACGCACGTGACCAGTACAAAGAAGACACAGAGATGGTGTGCTTCAAGTGTGGCACCAAAGGTCACCGAGCAAAAGACTGTCGACAGAAGACATGGTGTAGTCGATGCAGAAGCGACACACACAAAGACGCCACATGTAGGCGTAAGGATAAGGACAGTAAGGACAAAAGGGATGGAGCGTGTAAAATCACAGAAGATGATGACGGCGCCGACTTCACGTTCAAGATGAGGGACGGGGAGCAGTAGCCGGCGAGCGGCATCCAGGAGAGGGGCCTGATGGTGGACACGGGGGCCACATCACATATCATCACCGACGTGACCCAGTTCAAAGATTTCGACAGCGCGTTCAGACCAGAAAAGCACAGCGTCGAGTTGGCAGGCGGCACCCGATGCAGCGGGGTCGCTCAGAGAAGGGGAAATGCTGAGGTTTCCCTAATCAACAGCGGAGGACGGCGACACAAGGCGACGCTGAGAGACGCTTTATTCATACCGTCGTACCCTCAGAACATCTTCTTGGTAAAGGCGGCAACTACCAGTGGGGCCACGGTTGTCTTTAAAGAAGAGGAAGATGCACTGATAACCAGAGACGGTACCAGATTTGACATTCATGTTTATGGAAAATTGTACTATTTGCATACTGAGGGTGAGTCTAATGACAAATGTAGTGCATGTCATGACATTCAGACATGGCATGAGATATTAGGCCACTGTAATTATGACGATGTTCTAAAGTTCCAGAATGTGGTTGAGGGTATGCAGATCAAGGGCAAAGCAGTTAGGCCCGAACATGAGTGTGAGGTGTGTATTCAGGGAATGTTTGCCCAAATGAGAAATAGAGACCCTGATACCAGAGCAGAGGCTCCCTTACAGACCTAGCAGGTCCTGTAGCCACAGAGTCAGCAGATGGTTACAAATATGCGCTGTCGTTCACTGACGATTACTCGAGCGCAATGTTTGTATATTTTCTGAAAAAGAAAAGCGACACAGTACAAGCTACGGAAAAGTTCCTAGCAGATATATCCCCTTATGGGAAAGTGATGTGCATGCGATCAGATAACGGAACGGAGTATACATGCAATGATTTCCAAACACTGTTGAGGAAAAATCTAATCAGACATGAAACGTCAGCTCCGTATTCCCCGCACCAGAACGGGACTGCTGAGAGGGGTTGGCGTACTCTATTTGAGATGGGCAGGTGCATGCTAGTTGAAAGCAAGCTACCAAAACAGCTATGGCACTATGCAATACAAACAGCAGCGGTGGTACGTAACAGATGCTTTAATAGGCGTACAGGGCAGACCCCTTACCAGCTGCTGACAGGCAAGAAGGCTAATGTATCTAAAATGCAGAAATTTGGGTCTGTATGCTACATGTACAAACAGGATAAGGGAAAACTGGATTCCAGGTGTGACCAGGGGTGTTTTGTGGGATATGACAAGAACAGCCCAGCATATTTGGTATATAATCCAGATACTAATAAAGTACACAAACACTGGCTAGTGAAGTTTGTGAGCAGGGCAGCTGTAGAGAAACAGACACAGACAAGAGAGACAGACCCAAATGATGGCTATGGCCATATGAGACAGCCTAGGACTAGCGAGACCACGCAGGAGGTCAATAGGAGAGCGGAGAATGCTCAAGAGCCAAGTGTGCGGAGTAGAAGTACACATAGTGGTGGTCCAGGTGCAGTTATGAGGCCAAATGGCCATAACCAAACACAACAGAGTGTGACAGGTGATGAACCTGAGACTAGGAGGTATCCAACTAGAGAAAGGAGGAAACCTAGTCACTTAGATGACTTCGTAGATGAAGACAGTGATAGTGATGGGGTTCATACCACTGTAGACTACTGCTACAGAGCGGTATACACAGACTTTTGGGGAGGCTATGAGGTCGGCTAACTCAAAAGAGTGGGTAAAAGCCATGGATGAGGAGGTCCACTCATTAAATGAGAACAAGACATTTACCCCAACAACCCTGCCAATAGGCAAGAAAACAGTGGGGGGTAAATGGGTTTACTCCATCAAGAGAGATGTAGAGGGAAGAGACAAATACAAAGCACGGTTTGTGGCCAAAGGTTACAGCCAGGTAATGGGAATAGACTACGGGGAGACGTTTTCACCCACAGCAAACCTGACGAGTGTAAGGGTGGTGTTACAGAAAGCAGCGCAGGAGGACCTGCTCCTACACCAGATGGACGTGAAAACAGCGTATTTGCACGCTCCCATAGACTATGATATATATATCAATCCACCAGAGGGTTATGAAGAGAAGGATGATGGTCTAGTGTATAAGCTAGAAAAATCACTTTATGGTCTCAAACAATCAGGGCGAAATTGGAATAGAGTCTTGCACGATTGTTTAACTGAAAATGAATTCACACAAAATCCAGCCGACCACTTTGTTTATGCCAAAGAGTCAAAAGATAAAAAGGTGATCATAAACATATGGGTCCATGACTTGATCATTGCAGACAGCAATGAGAAGATTTTGAGAGAGGTGAAAGAAAGTTTAAAATGAAAGATCTAGGCAGACTCAAACATTTTCTGGGTATCGATTTCAGCCAATCTGATGGATGTGTAACCATGTCACAGGAAAAGTACACTAACAAGATACTACAGCGTTTTAATATGGAAAACTGTAGAACCAGAGAAACGCCCTGTGAACCAAAACTAGAATATACTGAGGATGCAGTAAAAATGAATGATGTCAGGATGTACAGGGAGGCTGTATGAAGCCTTATAGCCCTAACCACTTGTACCAGACCAGACTTAAGCTTTGTGGTAAGCAGGTTATCACAGTATTTTGCTGATATAATGACGAAACCTGCAACTAAATTGAAACTGAAGAGGTTTGGTGCAATTCTTTTTGGAGTTTGAAATGTGTAACAAGACACAGGTGTTGACATTCATTCTGTATTTTCTGATGTTTTTGTTTTGTTTTTGTTTAAGATTACAACAACCTGAGAACAAGTGGGGGTGTTAAGATTTGATGGGATGTATGTCCTCACTTGTATATAATACTGTACTGTTCCATATGATGTGCAATGTTATGCTTGTGCCACAGTGAGGCGCAAAGACACAAGGTATAGGATGCATGCCTGCCTCCTATTGTCTAATCACAGCTCGTAGATTACCACCTGTGTGTGGAACCAGTTCATTCAGTGGAGGCTGTCACCGTGAGAATGATACGTTAAGCTGCAGAACTAAGCATAACTTAACAAGATGCACTGGCAAGTGCATTGGCAACTCAATTGACAAGCAGTGTCATAGCCAACTAAACTGCCATTATTTCCTTTTTGCACATGGAATGTTGCACCAGCAAGGTGAATTTTCCAACGGCAGGCAGTGGTGTACGTGAACCATAAGGAAAGATGGGAACCGTGCATTTAGTGAGTGAGTACTTATATTTCAATTTCTGATAAGTTGTTTCATCAATGATATTCGCAGTTGCCCCTGTACCAATCATCACATTTATATTTGCATTTGGTAGATTTGCTTTTGGTCGGGAAATTGTGTAGAGATACTCCTCAGATGGCTCTGTGACTGCATTACTTGCTGGTTGAGATTTAACGTTACCATTTTCACTGGTGTGAACATAATGCACTTCATACGACCTCTCGCACCCCCTTGTGGCCATGTCAAACGACAGCCTTTTGCAAAGTGTCCTTGTCTTCCGCACGCATTACATATGTCCCCCTTTGCCAGGCACGGCATTTCTTCACTGTGAGGAAAAGTACCAGAACAGCTGTAGCATTTATTGTTCACTGTTCCCCACCCCATGTCTACAGCCAGAACATTTTCTCTTGAATGTCCTTTTTATAATAGTCAAAAAGGAAGAGTAGCTCAGTCAACGTCATCTCTTGTTTCTGTAGTGCTTGATGCCGCAGTTTTGTGATGTGCATGTTTGAATGATCATAGTTTTGATCTCTCTTTTGACGTCAGGAAAGTCACAGGTTGCTGCTAGCTGCTGCAGCCTTGTGTGATACGAGTCAATCGTTTCCACTGCTAATTGTCCAGCTTGTCTGAATTTGTAGGTCTAGAAGACTATGTTAATTTTGGGGGAGAAGTACTTACTCAGTTTGTCTTTTGCGAGTTTGTAGTTATTTGCCTCCCTAATGTCAGTGAGCATGTCAAAGACGTCCTGCACAGCTTCCCCTGCATAATGTTGAAGCATTGCACGCTTTCGTGTGTCATCCTTGACGTTTTGCGCGATGGGGAAGTTTTCGAAACGCTGTATCCACTTTTTCCATCGGGTAGCTGAATTGTAATCCTCATCTATTTCAAAAGCAGGGAACGGTGGTAATGCAGCGGCCATGTTTGGGGAAAATTTGTTTAATCCTCGTCGCCAGTGAAAATTTCCTAAAATCAGGTCAGACACCAAGTATTATTGAATTTCCTTGGAGGACCAAAAACATGTCACTTTATCATAGCTCTCTTAACTCCCGTTTACTTGTTTCTTATTCTAACCTTATTTATTTTGCAACATCAACCAAATGCGCCAGCAAGAGCACCCCCTCCTGAACATAACTGTAACACCATTAAACATATACAACAAGTGAGTATGTCCAGGGCCGGTTCTAGACTCGCGATCGTGAAAATCTGTGATTTTGATTGGTTATATAATCACTGGCACGTAATGTGTCCTCTAAAACGTTAACAAGTTTTAGAGAGTTATAAAAAATATTTGTTTAGCGAAGCCGGAGGCCCGAGGCATGCCGGAGGCCCTAGGCATTTGCCTACTCCGCCTATAGGAGGCGCCGGGCCTGAGTATGTCCATACTTGTCTTGACTTCAACCACCATCTCGATTTCACGTAGTTAGGACAAGAGCTGGCTACACGCTGGAGGCTAAAGTAGCTAGTTAGCTAGCGGTAAGTTTGCAATCTCACTTCTGACAACATTGTATGTAGCATTGTAGCCAATCTCTTAACGCTGTCCTATCCTACGGATGGATAACAGGGGACACTTGTTTATATTCAGAACTTCTTTACACCTTTTACACAGTTAACAAGAATCACAGGGTTTGGAGAGATGCCAAAAACAATAATAGTAAAAACTGAGACAATCTGACTCCCCGTACAGTTCTCCGCTTCGCACTCTCCCCTCCCTCGCGCCCGCCTAACTAACCAACCAACTAAGGCACCTCTCCCCCAAATATTTTTTGGACACCAAATTGAAACCTACCTGTTTGTTTGGATTGTACCACTGTTTACCAACATCTCCTTTGTTTTCAATTAGTTAGCCTGGTGCTGCCTCAGATTACCCTGAACCTACAACTACCTTCTGGACTTTTTTGTTTAGATAATTTGTTATTTCTCTTTTGAGTGTTTTGGACTTTAAACATTTGTTATTTTGAAGGCAGACAAATAAAAATAAAAAAACAGCCAGTTGAATTTTATTTGACTTTCGCCTCCTGAGTTGTGCTTTTGGGTCCCAAATCAACAGCCCCAACACCTAGTCCACAGTGCAACTGTCTGCGTTCTTGGTGGCCTTCACGCACATTCCTCGCCCCCATTTTGGTGCTTTTTCAACATTACCAACAGCTGGTTATTCTAGAAGGACACATGTGGGTGAAGTGCAGGGGCACATTTTTTGTTGGTGATATTAATGGCATTGGCAATTAAATATTACGTCCACCATCAAAGATTGACTGGAGGTTATGTTTCACCTGTTTCTTTGTTTCTTTGTCTATTTGTCTGTCTGTCAATTTGCAAGATAATGTATGTATGTTTACTGTACCTGCCATATATATTTAAATCTCAACTGTTGATAGAACTGCTCCTACTCCTGTATATACATTTATATATGCCATACATTTATATATGCTCACTCACGCTACATTTACATTTATTTATATTTATCCTGCTTTCAATAACTGATCACTACCTGTTAAACGCGTGTGCGTGTGCGTGTGCGTGTGCGTGTGCGTGTGCGTGTGCGTGTGCGTGTGCGTGTGCGTGTGCGTGTGCGTGTGCGTGTGCGTGTCGAGCAAATGTATGCTCATATCCCATTTAATACCCAGTAGACTGTCTTTTAACCTGTACATTTAAACTGTAAATTATATTACCATGCACTTTACAGCAACATTTGCACTCTGGTTAGATGCAAAATTATTTTCGCTGTTCTGTACTTGTGCAATGAAAATAAATTGTAATGTATGGAATGGTTGTTACATTACTTATGGGCCAAGGAACTGTGGCCGATTTTGTCGCAGATCCAGGGGACTTTTTGATGTTTCAGAAGTAGCCTACTCTGTTCATTTGGCAACCGGTTCATGTTGAAAGGAAGAAAAATGCAGTTGGTGGAATCATTTGCCTTGTAATGATTAGCTTTCTCTCTATTAATGTATTACTATACTCGTTCTCAAGTGCAACGTTAAAATATTTGTCAAGATGTTAATATCCAATAAGACATATTCGTTTGACTCTAGTTATGTCTTTAAAATGGAGATCAGTTTTTTTTGTCATTTAATGTTATTTCTACCAGTTTTCCATTTGGTAATATCCCAGTTACAAATACAAATAGGAGGGTTGATGAAAACCAACTGTACAAACTGGGGTGGCAATAGCTCAGGTGATAGAGTGGCAGCCTCACAACAGGGATGTTGCTGGTTCAATCCCCCAACTCCTCCTAGCAAAAACTGTCGAGGTGAACGTCAAGTCAATGTCAAACTGCTGGGTGGGTTTCTTAAATTTTGATTTGAAATATATTTTTGGAATATAAAATGACATGAAATTACAATATTCACTTTTTCCTTGAACAACTTGTATATATAAAAGACATAAAAGACACTTACAATCCAACACAGAGTATGCTTGTGAAATAACACGACACAACTAATAGGCCTAGTGTTTGAAACTATAAGTTTGTTTTTAATTTTTATAGGCTGTATAATTAGCCTGTAGTATTTTTTTGGATAAAAAAAAAACTGCTGAGAATTGTTGTATTGTGGTGACCCACTTGGGACACAGACATTCACTGGACACTGTGTGAGATGGAGTTACGGCTCCTTTAAGATAATTCAACAGAGAAGCATTCTGGGTAATGTTTGGAGGGGGAGTTTTGAATGTACTGGTTCTGATTCATTCGCATTTCATTACTGTTACTGTTGCAAGCCTCACTACTGCCACTGTATCACTGTTAATGTTTGGGAGTAAACGTTTAGACTCGACAACCTGTCTCCGTCTCCTCATTTGTACGCACTCCCACAGTATATAGGTATATATATATATTAAATGTTTTTTTTAACGACTTTGCTGACTGTTATATATTTATATTAATAAATACAAATCTAAATTATTGATTGTGAAAAAACATTTTCATAACATTTGCTAACCCTTACCTTATTGACAACAAGGATATGGCACAGGGCCGATGGGAAGTTATTCCCAAAACAAACATTAAAAGCCGACATAATGACAATGACTAATAATGACTAATAATTGATCGTACAAAAGGTTAGGAAAGTTATAGTCAAAACACAAATGACTCATACCATAAATAACAAAAATAACATGTTATTTATTTTTAAACAGGAAAACAGACAGCTGTGTTAAGAGTTCAACAATAATTATTTCTTTTATTTTAGTGCTGACAAGCAGACAGAAGCCAACATAATAAAATAAATAATGGAAAATCAAAAGATGTAAACCACCAGCTTCCAGAGCTCCTTGCTGCTCTGGAATACCTCTGGGATGGACATCAAGGTCTGTGTGGAGATGAAGGGGGACCACGAGCCTCGGTTATCATGTCACACGTTACAGGATGCAGCGTGAATCTACGTTACCTTGCCAGCGTTTACCACCATGTTGTCTAGCATTGCCACATGACTCTTCTCAGCTGATTGATCAGCTGCACCAGCTCCTCCCAGTGTCTGCTGGCTGTGCAGGCCTAAATCTAAATCTGGAGGATTGAATCCTCTTTCTTGGTCACATGTACACACAGTGAAATTTGTTTCTCTGCATTTAACCCATCCTAGTATTACGAGCAGTGGGCAGCTATTATATATACAGCACCCGGGGAGCAGTGTAGGGGTCTGGTGCCTTGCTCAAGGGCACCTCGGCAGGGCCCAGGTGTTTTGGGGACTTGAACCGGCGACCTCCAGGGTTCCATAGCCAAATCTCTACTAACTGAGCTACTGCAGCCCTAACATCCACAGCTTCAGAGGTGGCATTAAATACATGCACCGGAGGTTGTATAGGACATGTTGTCCTATACAAAAACAATATTTGTTCTCTCAAATGTATAAAACAATACAAAAAAAGAGAAACAAAGCCTTGTGAAAGGTCACTCATAAGTGCAGCCCTATACTTGCAGTGCAGCCGCCAAGCACTAGACACAGACAAGGAGACTGGAGTTCGCAAGGAAGCAGAGGTGGCAAAAGTACACACATTCTGTAATTAAGTAGAATAATTCTTGTGAAAGAAAATACGTGTGCAAAGCTAACAGAACCTCATGTCATATTAATATAATATAAATAGAATAATATAAGGGAATAGGAACTTTATTTTAACTTATATTAGTGCCATTCTGAATGTATTCAGCATATACTCACAACAAAAACAAAGTAGAATAACAAGCTCTATTTGCTATCGCCTACATTGTAGATGGGTGACTTCACCTCTACACAGGCCTTAACAAATCACACAATGATTATAGTAAAAGCAGCATGAATTTCAAACTCAACAAGGTCAGTTATACCATAACATTTATTGCAATGCAAATATACATTCAATGGACTGTAAGCATAAATGTATACTCAACTTAACCCCTAGTTTACCAGTTCTACAGTAAAACTAACACCGTCCAGAGGGACCAAACCTTACAGGTTTAAGATGAAGGGTTACTTAATATTGATGAGATTCTAAATAAAAAAGTTGTATTAACCTAGAATTGCCACAGTCAAAGTGCAACAGTATACCAGATAACTTATAACATAGGCAGGCAAGTAAAACAAAAAGAGTGGGGGGGAACTGTCTTTATGTCAGCTGACAGGACCTGTGTGATGGCCTTCTCTTGTTCCAGCACTTTCTATACCATCTGACATGACTCATCTCTTAGCTGTTTGTGACCATCTTGTGTATGTTGAGCTCTGCTCTGCTCTGCTCTGCTCTGCTCTGCTCTGCTCTGCTCTGCTCTGCTCTGCTCTGCTCTGCTCTGCTCTGCTCTGCTCTGCTCTGCTCTGCTCTGCTCTGCTCTGCTCTGCTCTGCTCTGCTCTGCTCTGCTCTGCTCTGCTGCCAGATCTCTCTTATTTTTCCATGAGAATGAGAAGACCATTTTCTGCACACCGCAACTGCTCTTTCGATTGTCTTCCACTTCTCTCTGGAGATAAACCGAAAAGGCAATATTAATATGTTAATAATATAAACTCCTAGTAACAGTTGATGACATGAATACAATAATCCAAAAATATCACAAGACAACAGTCATGGAGTAGTATACACCCTACCAGGTATACAGTTTAATAAAACAATAGCATTTTAGAATACTGTCAACAAGGTTACACTTTATTTATTTATTTTATTTGTTTATTTGTCAGGGACAGTGCACATCAATGAACAATAAATTGTAAATGAGCCAGATTTAGCCCAAAGCCCAAGTACCGAACAGACACACATACAGTTCAGCACATAATGACATTAAATCACATGGCATACACACAGGATAAACAATAAAATACATCAACAAGAAAAAAACACATACCATGCATCTTTAATAACACCAGTAAGACAGTTGGCATGAGGCCAGCAGAAGCAGCAGCTGTACTTACGTACACATGGCTGGTTACCTCAGCTGTACAGTGAAGGCACGGTAGGTACTAAGATTCAGATTCAGATAACTTTATTTATCCCGAGGGAAATGAAGGTGCAACAGTTGACACAGGGGGAATAAATGCACACACAAATATACTAATACCTAAAGCTAAAACTAAATAACAACTAACTAAACAAAACTAGTATAAACAAAATATACCGTATTGACCCGAATATAAGACGACCCCGATTATAAGACGACCCCTCTTTTTCAAGACTCATTTTTGGAAAAAAAATATATTTATTTTTTTTGAAGACCAAATCTTTTTTTTATAAAGAAAATCTTTTTTTTGGAAAATAATGATAACACACATCACACATTGTGTTACAATTTGCCTAACTTGACAAACAAAAACAAAACAGGCTAGATAGATTGCAATGAAACAGTAGTGCAATAAAACGGTAGAGCAATGAAACAGAACATCAGTCTATTGGTCACATCAAGTCTTCTCATTCAGCTCGTCTTCTACGTCGCTGGTTGTTCCTCTCACTCCCGCTATCGTCACTCACGGTGTCTGCTTCCCCGTCTCCTCCCACATCACGTCATCCTCGCTGCCATCCATGGCATACGCAGCATTTCTTAAACCCATTAATGCTTTCTGGGGAAACGTCAGCCCATGCTTGCAAGATCCATTCACAGAGCAAACGTACTGCAGGCTTTTGGATTTTTCCAGACGGTGTCAGTGCGTGATTAGCAGCCAGGAGCCACTCTGTGGATCTCTTGCGCAGATTAACCTTGAATGGTTTGTTAACGACCACATCCAACACCTGCAGCTGGCTTGTCATTCCGCCCGGTATGATCACTAGGTGACTAGGTTTTGACTGGCTCAGTCAAGTGTCCACGGAAAGCATCCAGAATCAACATGTTCCTCTGCTTTCTGAGTCCCCCACGCCGTCTGCCCCACACCACCTTGAGCCAGTCCACCACAAGCTCCGTCTCCATCCAGCCCTTTGCCTGGGCACCTACCATAATCCCCCACGTACGGGGGAAGTTGTGTCCCATCTGCGAGGCGCGTTAACATGACCGTTACTCGGCTCTTCTCGTTTCCAGTAGATCAGTAGATCACTGATTTGTCGCCTTTCTTATGCACAGTGACAGATGGCATGTCAAAATACACAGGCGTTTGATCCACATTGCCCATCTGATCAAGGGGGTATGAGTGCTTCTTCCTTAACTTGATCACATATCGCTGATAAGACAGTAGCTTCTCTCTGAAGTCTGAGGGCAGGCGCTGGGCTTGTCCTGCGTCGCAATGACAGGTGTTTGATGTCTCTGCTTCGTTTATCACCATTATCTTAAAATTGGCATCGTAACTTCGTCTCTTCTGTTTATTAACTTGCCCTACTTTTGAGCCACTTTTTTCAAGTTGGTCGCTGTCTCTCCATTTCTAACTCTCCAGGTAACTATTTTTATGTACTGTTACTTTAAGACTTTGAGTTACTTTAAGTGTCGCGCGGTGTCTCGGAACACTCGTTTGGCGCGATCTGTTGTTGCGCAGTTACATGTGCAATTACGGTACATCGAAAAGTCTAAACCCCGATTATAAGACGACCCCTCTTTTTTTTTTTTTTTTATAGGAAAAAAACCCCGTCTTATATTCGGGTCAATACGGTAACTAAATGAAATCTAAATGTATTGATAGATGAATTGCACAATTTACAGTATTATTACAGTAATACGTAGGTATATACAATACACAACAATACGTATAGTGCAAATTGGCAGTAATAAAATACTAATAAATAACTCTGAAAAGTCTAATTGAATTTACAGTGCAAAATTACAGTGAAAGGAATTTACAGTGCGTTGACCAAAAATAATAATAACAGTGCGTTGGCCTCAGGTCACTGAGTCTCCACTGTCCCTCTCACGACCCGAGGTAGAATTATAGAGACTGATGGCCGCAGGAAGAAAGGACTTTCTGTGGTACACCTGGGTGGAATGAGTCTGTTGCTGAAGGTGCTTCTGTATGAGGTCAGAACCTGATGGAGAGGGTGAGAGTTGTTGTCAAGGATACTACGCAGCTTGCGCAGCATCCTCCTCTCAGACACCACCAACAAGGAGTCCAGCTGGACCCCCAGGACAGCGCCAGCCTTCCTGACGATCCTGCTGATCTTGTTGGTGTCTGCTGACCTCAACCTGCTTCCCCAGCACACGACACCGGAGAAGATGGCACTGGCTACCACCGACTGGTAGAACATCTTCAGCATCGTATTGCAAACTAAGATGTCAAATATGTGCTGGTACTGAGTTCCATTCCTGCGATCCCTTTACTGAGAATGCTGAGTGGCTAAAGGCACTTTTTCTAAATTGTACAACACAGTCTCCTCAAGTTGAGGCTCTGGTTGTCTAGCTATTACTTGACCCTTGTAAGTTTGAAGCGGGGGGGGGGGGGGGTGCAGTGTTATTCAGGATTTTGAAGGCAAGACAGAGATTAGTGTACTTCATTCCATTTTCCCAACTCAGAAGTTTATACTTTTGTAAATTGAGACCGTGGTGATGGGCATTTGGCTTTTGATCCGAAAGAGTTTGTTTATATAATCTTTCCAATGGCTTGAGTGTTGGTTTGTTAGCTTATGCCACACTTGCCAAACAGTATGTGAGATGTGAGATTATCATTGCGTTCATGTATAACTTAGCTGAATCAGTGGTCATTGAGCTTCTGATGTATCTGAAGTTAGACAGGCTAAACTTCACCTTATGGCATAATTTATTAATATGAGATTTGAAAGGTAGATGTAAATCCATCGAGAGTCCCAGGTTTTTATACTCAGACACAAGTTGCAGTTTTCCTCCTGATAGCATTATGTCTGGATGGCATTTTTGAGAAAAACATAACCGTTTTATTTATGTTGAGTTGAAGGCATGATTGGTTAAGACAAGTTGTGATGTGGGCTTTACTGCAGCTTGTTGTTTTGTGCTGCAGTGCAAAGATCACAGTGTCATCAGCGTATAGCTGAATCTCCACTTCAGAGCATACAGAGGGTTGATCATTGATATATCGGCTAAACAGAAGTCGTCCTAGTACGGAGCCTTGTGGGACACCAGTATGGGAGTTAAGTGCAGCTGATTGATGGTTGTGGACTTTCACACACTGATTTATGTTATTGAGGTATGACTCTGTCCACTTATGGGCATTTTGAGAAAAGTTAAAGGTGGACAGTTTGTCGAGGAGTACCTTATGGTTGACCGTATCAAATGCCTTTCTCAGGTCAAGGAATACAGCCCCAACAGCACCTCCCCTGTTTATCAATGATTTTAAAAAGGAAAAGCAGTTAGCACTATCTGTGGAGTGATGAGCTCTGAAACCAAATTGCATGGGATGCATGAGAATAGGCTATTGTTTAAATGGGACATGAGCTACCACCCACTTCTCTGCAACCTTGGACATTATAGGCAAGATACTGATTGGCCTGTAATTGCAGATGGCCCGAGGATCACCTGACTTAAAATGGGTGATACAACAGCTGTTTTTTTAATTTCTTAAGCATTGCTGTGTCCATCCCATAGATATATTTAGCTGTGGAGGGTTTGAGTGAGTTTATGATTACCTGTACTTTACTCTCTGTGATGCAGTAAATGAGGGCACGGTAATATTCACTGGAATAACATTCTCACAAATGTCAGGGAAACATTGTGCAATCTCGGCGACAGTCAATAAAGTATTCATTGAAAGCTTTAGCTAATTCCTTTGGATCTTGTACGAGGTCACTGTTCATTTTTAGTTCTAATTGTTTACTGCATCTGAGATGGTCAGTCCCTAACAGCTTCTGAATTTGTTTATGTTGTGTATGCTGCACTAACGTGACACATGTTATGCTTTACGATGTACCTGTGTTGCGACATTTTGCTGTAAAGCTGTTCTGACTAAGCCTTCAGTAAAGACAGTCGCATGTTCTAACTCTGTGTCTGAGTATGGTTATTATCAGCATATAACATTGGCGACGAGCATTGAGTTTTCATTCCCACCACAGTCCTCTTGTGTGGACGCGCTGGTTGATGCACATAAGAGAGCCATGCTGATACACTGTCTCGGCATTGAGGGACAGCGGATTTTAAAGAGCCTCGGAGATGCCGCTGCCTACGTGGATTGTGTGAGGTTACTGTCTGGACATTTTGTTTCCCTGCAAAACGTGATTTTACAGAAGATTTAGTTTCACCAGCGCAAACAGAGTGGGTGAGTCAGTTCACCAATACATCGGCGATTTGCAGGGTTTGGCTTGCGTATGCAAATTTGGCGCGCTACAGGACAAATTATAAGTGATCAGCTGGCAGAGCATACAAACAATCAGTAAGAGAGACTCATAACGGCTTCTGAAGATCTTACCCTCATTAAGGCTGTGGAGATAGCATTGAAAGTCTCTGGCATCCACCTAGTGGGGCGTCAGCGCACAACCACATGCCAGAGCTGTGGTAATTGCGGCAGGAGGACAGACATGCCAGCACTGTGGGAGACAGAACCATTTTGCTAGGGTCTGCCGCTCTGCCCCAGCTACTTCCCAAAGGCCACCATCATCTCAGCGCACCTCACCCACCACCATTCACTCTATCCATACTGTGAGGGCCACACTCATGATGTTCAAGACCTGCACAGTAGAGTTGGATGGTATGAGCGTGCCATTGTTGCTGGACACCGGGGCTGTGGTGTCCCTGCTGAATTATTCAACCTTGCAACATTTTTTTCCTGGCCACGCCATCTGCAGTGTTACGTGGTTATGGCAACTCTAGAATCGAGCTGATGGGCACCCTCAGTACCACCGTACGCTATGGCCCAAAGACTCTTCCCTCGTTCACTTTCCAAGTGTCATGCCATGGCGCCGACCTTATGGGCTTGGATTTATTCTCAGGCCTGGGCTTTACACTACTGGATGGTGCCGATCAGCCATTCTCCAAGTCTCCACGCCATGGAAACAATGATGGCCCACCCTGTTCTCTGGACTAGGCTACCTCTCGGTTTTCAACCACCAGCCCCTCCTGAAACATGATGTGTGGCCGGTCACCAACCCCTATGCCGCATTCCTCTTGCTCTTTGCGGTGGAGTGTCTGAGGAGCAACAGAAGCTGGAGCAGGCAGACATAATCAAGCCAGTCAACGCATCACCGTGGATTTAGAATCTGGTGGTCGTCAAGAAGAAGTCTGGGGGGCTACGCGTGTGCCTTAACCTCAGGAGTGTTTACAAGGCGGTCATCCCAGATAAATACCCACTGCCCACAGTGGAGGAACTGATCACGCAGTTTTCACAGCTCTACCACCTTCTCCAAGCTGGACCTCCGCCAGGGTTATCTGCAGATCCCGCTGCACCCCGACAGCTGTTACCGCACCGCATTCGTCACCCATGCCGGAGTGTTCCAGTACTCAAAGATGCCGTTTGGACTCGGCTCTGCCCCCAGCTGTTTTCAGAAGATAATGTCCACCATTTTCACAGGCATCCCCGGAGTGGTCATTTATCTCGACGACATCGTGGTGCAGGGTTCAACACCTATCCTCCATGACGAACGTCTGTGCCGGGTGCTGAACGTGCTGGCCGAACACAACCTCACCCTGAACGAGGAGAAATTACTGCATACGCCTGACTGCAGAGGGCCTCAGCCCACTTCAGTCAAATGTGGTTGGTGTGCAGCATCTCCCAGAGCCTACCTGTCCAGCCCAAGTTGCCTCATTTCTTGGGATGACAGCCTACTACCTGCGCTTCCTTCCCCAGAACTCTACGACCACAGCCCCACTACGTGAGCTGCTAAGGAAAGATTTGCCATGGGTCTTGACACGTGCCTGTTCAGCAGCCGTCCAGCAGCTGAAGACTCAGCTCATCTCACCACCTGTGCTCGCACACTTTGACCTCTCAAGCCCCACATTCCTCACCTGTGACGCCTCCAACATGGCTGTGGGAGGGGTGCTTTCTCAGCTCCAACATGGCATCGAGTGCCCAATCGCCTTCGCCTCTCGGGCCCTCAGCCCAGCGGAACAGAAGTATTCTGTGGGAGAGAGGGAGGCCCTAGCATGTGTTTGGGCATGTGAATGGTGGTACATGTATGTCTATGGCCAACAGTTCACAGTGCGGACTGAATGTAGTGGCGGACTTACTCTCCCGGGCCACCTCCGGTCTCTCGCCCGACCCTGCTCCAGATGCCACAGAGTGCGACCTCATTCAAATGCTCCATACCCCACTCCAGACTACAGTCTCCCTTCAGGACCTCCAGCTGGCCTCAGAGCAGGACCCCATGTTCTCCCAGCTCCGCACATTTATCCGCACTGGTTGGCCCCCAAAGGTTCCAGAGGACCTGGCACCTTTCAATTGGGTGAGAGAGGAACTGTCGTGCTGGGGCGAGGTCTGCATAGCTGGTGGACTCCGAACCGTTGTTCCCAGTTGCCTACAGACACGCATCCTGGCCATGGCCCATGAGGGCCATCTGGGCATCGTGAGAATGAAGCAGAGATGTCGGGACCTGGTGTGGAGGCCGGGCATAGACGGAGACATTAAGGCCACGGTAAGGGACTGCACAGCCTGCCTCGTGAGCGGTAAAACTGGTCCTCCGACACCAGACAAGCCTTCAGCTGGACATCTGCGGGGAGCTCCATGGAGTCCCACACCACCAACGATTTTTTTTGTGGAGGTCTACGATCTCCATTTCAAGTTCACTTCACAGTTTACACAAGTATAAAGCAGTGATGTGAAAATCTTATGTGCAATACCCGACGACAGACAGCAGTTATAAAATAAGATAAAAATAGATAAAAATAAAAATGCAATTTATAAAATGCAAAATATCAGCACAGAAAAGAGCAATATGTATATATAAATCAATGTAATAAAATATACATTGTTATATGATATACGCCCTTGTTCAGCAGTCTGATGGCCTGACTGTGGAAGCTATCTCTAAGCCTATTTGTGCGGAACTTGATACTGCGGTATCGCCTGCCTGACGGTAACAGTGAGTACAGTTCGTGGCTGGGGTGGGCAATGTCTTTTATGATTTGTTTGGCCTTGGCCACGCACCGCTGATTGTAAATATCCAGGAGGGAGGGGAGCTCACCTCCAACGATATACTGGGCCGTCCGCACCACCCTTTGAAGCACTCTGCGCTCGAGTGCCGTGCAGTTCCCGTACCAAGCGGTGACACACCCTGTAAGAACACTCTCGATGGTGCCGTTATAGAATTTTCTCAGGATGCGGGGGCCCATGCTGAATTTCTTCAGACGCCTGAGGAAATACAGGCGTTGTTGGGCCCTTTTCACCACGTGTGTGGTGTGCGTGGACCATGTGAGGTCCTCGGAGATGTGCACACCGAGAAACTTGAAGCTGCTGACCCTCTCTACTGCAACGCCGTCGATGGAGATAGGGCTGTGCTCTCCCCTCTGCCTCCTGAAGTCCATGATCAGCTCCTTGGTCTTCTTGACGATGAGGGCGAGGCTGTTCTCCTGGCACCACTGCTCCAGCAATCCGACCTC
This sequence comes from Muraenolepis orangiensis, assembly GCA_027704905.1. Lineage (NCBI taxonomy): Eukaryota > Metazoa > Chordata > Actinopteri > Gadiformes > Muraenolepididae > Muraenolepis > Muraenolepis orangiensis. Next base: position 23,601,321 of record CM051003.1, read on the forward strand.
CTCCCTGTAGGCTGTCTCGTCGTCGCCGGCGATCAGGCCCATCACTGTCGTGTCGTCAGCAAACTTGACGATGACGTTGGAGCTGTGCATAGCCATGCAGTCGTGGGTGTAGAGGGAGTAGAGGAGAGGGCTCAGCACGCATCCCTGGGGGGCTCCCGTGTTGAGGGTCAGTGGCTCTGATGTGGTGCTGCCCATCCTCACCACCTGGCGGCGGTCCGACAGGAGGTCCAGTATCCAGCTGCACGTGGATGGGGGTACGCCTAGACCTTTCAGCTTGGTGTCGAGCTTGGCAGGAACTAGTGTGTTGAACGCTGAGCTGTAGTCCACAAACAGCAAGCATTCGCACATAACAGTTCTTTCCCTCCAGGTGGGAAAGTGAAGTGTGGATGGCCATGGCAATTGCGTCGTCCGTGGATCTATTTCGACGATATGCAAATTGCCATGGGTCCAGCGTGGCAGGTAACACGGAGCAAAAAAGTCCTTGACCAACCTCTCGAAGCATTTGCTAAAAATCGAGGTGAGGGCTACAGGTCTATAGTCATTCCGGCATGTTACCTTTGGTTGTTTAGGGACAGGCACGATGGTGGACATCTTGAAGACAGCGGGGACAACAGCCTGGGACAGGGAGAGGTTGAAGATGTCTGCAAAGACTCCTGCCAACTGGTCTGCGCATGCTCTGAGGACGCGGCCCGGGATGCCTGCCACCTTACGGATGTTTAGCCGCTTGAAGGTGCGGCGCACATCCGCCTCCGAGATGCGCAGCTGGCTGGTCTCCTCAGTCGGTGCTGGCTTCGGCGGGCTGCCGTTTACGTCGAACCGAGCAAAAAAAGTATTTAGCTCTCCTGGGAGGGAGGTAAAGGAGTTCTCTACACAACTGGTTCTCCCTCTGAAGTTCGTTATCGTCTGCAGCCCCTGCCACATACCCCTCGCATCGTGGTTCTTGAATTTATCTTCCACTCTGTCCTTATACTCCCGCTTGGCAGTGACGATGGTCTTACGGAGGTCGTAACGGGCTCTCGTATATTCCTCCGTATTCCCGGAGCCAAAGGCGGCGTTACGCGCATGTAGGGCAGCGCGAACATCGCCGTTAATCCACGGTTTCTGGTTGGGATATATCCGAACCGACTTGGTCGGAACAACGTCATCTATGCACTTCTTGATGAACCCGGTGACCGACGACGCGTACTCGTTGATGTTATTGTCCGAGGCAACGCGGAACATGTGCCAGTCAGCGTGATCAAAACAATCCTGCAGCATAGTCTGATTGGTCCGACCAGCATTGGACCTCCCTCACAGCGATCGGTTGCTGCTTCAGTCTCTGCCTATAGGCGGGGAGTAGCTGGATAGAGCGGTGGTCTGATTTGCCGAACGGTGGGCGGAGGAGGGCCTTGTAGCCATCACGGAAGGGAGTGTAGCAGTGGTCGAGGATCCGCTCGCCCCGTGTGTTGAGAGAAGCTTCTTCAGGTTCGCCTTGTTGAAGTCCCCCGCCACGATGAGAGCAGCCTCAGGGTGTGCCGACTCCTGTTCGCTGATAGCCCCGTACAGTTCCTTCAGCGCTGTGTCCGTGTTGGCTTGTGGGGGAATGTAAACAGCGGTCACGGTTACCGCTGTAAACTCCCGAGGTAGCCAGTGTGGACGGCACATAAGCATCAGGTACTCCAGGTCCGGGGAACAGAAAGACTTGAGGGGATGTACATGACTTTGGTTGCACCAAGATCTATTTATCATGAGACATACCCCCCTCCGCGATCTTTACCGGAGAGAGCCGTTGTTCTGTCCGCCCGGTGGACGGAAAAGCCCGTCGGCTCGATAGCTGCGTCAGTAACCCCCTCCGACATCCATGTCTCCGTAAGGCAGATGATACAATTGTCCTTAGTTTCCGGTGGAATTGAATACGAGCCTGTAGCTCGCTTAACTTATTGTCCAGAGACTGTACATTAGCCAGTAGAATGGTGGGTAGTGGGGGGCGATCGGATCGACGTCTCAGCCTGACTAGCACGCCGGCTCGCTTCCCTCGCTTCCTCCGGCGACGCTTGCGTGTAATCATGCCCAAGATTGCCAAGGGAGATAATCCAGCTGTGACTTCGGGCGGGACGTCCGAGTCGAAAGAATGAAAATACTCCGGTAGGCGGCGAGGGACTGTCGATCTGATCTCCCGAAGTGTGCAAAAGTTATAAGTGAACGTGCTGCTAACTTCCTGAACTAAAATAGTTGCGATAAAAATAATAAATAACAAAAAACTGCGTCGTCGTGCGGGAGCTCGTGACACGGCAGCCATCTCGTACGGCGCCATACTCCAACTCTTTCAGGTCTACTACTAAAGATCAAGTCAATCTGGGTTTGGGAAGATGTGGTTACTCTAGTTGGCCCATTAATCATTTGAGCTAAATCAAAGTTGTCAGTGATCTGATTTCAAGATTCAAGATTCAAGATAACTTTATTTATCCCGAGGGAAATTAAGGTGCAACAGTTGAAACGGGGAATAAATGCACACACAAATACACTAATACCTAAAAGCTAAAAACTAAATAACAACAAACTAACTAAACAAATCTAGTATCAACAAAATATAACTAAATGAACTCTAAATTAAATCAAAATGTATTGATAGATGAATTGCACAATTTACAGTATTATTACAGTAATACGTAGGTATATACAATACACAAAAATATGTATAGTGCAAATTGGCAGTAATAAAATACTAATAAATAACTCAGATGAATACTGAAAAAGTGACTGATTTTGAGGGCCTTTCTACTTCTGTCTTCCCAATTGAAATCATCCATCAATATCACTTCTTTCCTGTGCTCTTTGAGTACGTTTTTCAAATTCTCATAGAATCCATTGTTAGAGGAAGGTGGGTGGTACAATACAACAAGAGCAAAGGACATTACAGGTGAAAGAGTTAGTGAGACCAGTACATTCCAAGTCATTATTAGATGACCATTCCATTTGATCACAGTGAAGGCTCTCTCTTATGTAAATAGTTGATGACATGAATGAGATGGCTTTTGCAACTTTCAAAACCATCACAAGACTACACTGACATGGTGAAGCCTACCAAGAAAAAAAACATTCTGAATAGAAGGTAAATAATACAACGCTAACTAAGATGGCTGAAAAAATATCTGTTCAATCCGTATTGCATTAAATTAGTTTCATAACCATATTTCTATACCAGCTATAAACTTTTGTCACATGAATAACATATGTAATATACATATTTCCTACAATTGAACACTTTATACTATACTATGTACCATACGTATACTATACAAAACTATACTATGGCAATACTAAAGATTTTTATTTACCATATTCAACAATTACCAATGGAATGCTTTACCCATTACCTCCCACATTATACCTTTTCTAAAACACTATACTATAAAAAACTATAAATACTGTTAAAATCAATAAAAAGAATAATGAAAATATAAATAAAGTGACTGATGATATGTACATGTTTTTAATTGTGCAAAAAGCTTTTGAATCTCTTGAATCTTGAATCTAAATATATACCTCCACCATCAAAGATGGACTAGAGGTTATGTTTTCACCCGTATGTTAATTTTCCTGTTTGTCTGTCTGTCTTTTAGCAAGATAACTTAAAAGGTATGTTAGGATGATATATACATGAGTTGAATTGTGCAAAATGCATTTAAAAGCATTTTAAAGTGCCAGTAGTGCAGCAGTATTATCATTGGATCAACGATCTGGCGCCGAATGACTGGAGAGCCGGGGATGACATGCAGAGGTTGATTGTTGATAAGAGCAGGTGTGCGTGCTGAAACCGGGAGCGGGATTGAGTGCCATGCCCGCAAACACACGCAAAGGGAACATGCAGGGACACACTAGGAACATAAGTGGGAGACAGAATACAGGACACAAAAGAACAGGGGCATGACAGCACACTTTGAACATACTCTCAGCTTCACTCTGAATAAAAGTGTCAGACTAAAACTAAAAGTGTAAGTCTGTGAAGGTGAGGAAGAAGTGAGAAGCACACACATGGTGCATCTCCTCTAGCTGGGCTTCTGCTGCAGGTCCTCCAGGGTGGAGACCAGCTCAGAGACGGTGCTGAATAGCTCCGGCAGCAGCACAGGCTCTCCAGCTCCTCCTCTCACTCCCTGCCTCTGGATCTTCTCCAGCTTGATGGAGGGCGTGATACTTGTGAAGGCGCTGGTTGCCTGGGAGGCGCTCAGGGCCGGGCGTTGTCGTCACCAGGGAGATGCCGTCCGTACCGAACTCAGAGTTCTGAGAGAGACAAAGAGACACGGGGTCCCTCAAGATGCACCAACGCATTGTTTGGAGGAATTCTGTGGATGTTGTTATCCAAAGAACCCTATTACCCTCCACCATAACCACCTGGACCAGAACACTGTGGGTCTGGTGGGGCAACCGTGGCTCTGCTGCAGCAGCCCTTCTCCGGATCGCTGTCCTGTCCTCCTATTTGCCGAGCCAGCTTCAACAAGGCCCCTTAAAACCCACCCATTCCTTCTTACTTATGCCACTTAATCCACCCTCCTTTTTAAAATGTTTTCTCCTTAAAATTACTTAACTGTCTTTCTCCCAAGTGAAGCATCTTAAGATGCTAAGAAAACTGCTGGAAAATCGAATGTATAATTGTATTATACCGGTGTATGGTAAAGAGATGCGGCATCCATTGTAGTGTCGCATTATTCACCCATTAAGTGAACGTGCATCACAGAGTAGCCGGTGTGACCGGTTGGTGGTAATACCTGGTCTCTGGGAACCGTGTGAAAGCTTTTGGTTAATTCCTTGTGGAGCTGCCGATGACCGCGGTGACCCCCTGCGCCAGCTGCTCTGCCAGGTGCTGCTGGGAGTTGGAGGCCCTGGACCTGGTGGCCTCCAGCTGTGCCTCCACCGATGCCTTCCTTGAGCCTCCACGAGAGGAGAAACGCAGACACACACACACACTCTCGTATATTCCTCCGTATTCCCGGAGCCAAAGGCGGCGTTACGCGCATGTAGGGCAGCGCGAACATCGCCGTTAATCCACGGTTTCTGGTTGGGATATATCCGAACCGACTTGGTCGGAACAACGTCATCTATGCACTTCTTGATGAACCCGGTGACCGACGACGCGTACTCGTTGATGTTATTGTCCGAGGCAACGCGGAACATGTGCCAGTCAGCGTGATCAAAACAATCCTGCAGCATAGTCTGATTGGTCCGACCAGCATTGGACCTCCCTCACAGCGATCGGTTGCTGCTTCAGTCTCTGCCTATAGGCGGGGAGTAGCTGGATAGAGCGGTGGTCTGATTTGCCGAACGGTGGGCGGAGGAGGGCCTTGTAGCCATCACGGAAGGGAGTGTAGCAGTGGTCGAGGATCCGCTCGCCCCGTGTGTTGAGAGAAGCTTCTTCAGGTTCGCCTTGTTGAAGTCCCCCGCCACGATGAGAGCAGCCTCAGGGTGTGCCGACTCCTGTTCGCTGATAGCCCCGTACAGTTCCTTCAGCGCTGTGTCCGTGTTGGCTTGTGGGGGAATGTAAACAGCGGTCACGGTTACCGCTGTAAACTCCCGAGGTAGCCAGTGTGGACGGCACATAAGCATCAGGTACTCCAGGTCCGGGGAACAGAAAGACTTGAGGGGATGTACATGACTTTGGTTGCACCAAGATCTATTTATCATGAGACATACCCCCCTCCGCGATCTTTACCGGAGAGAGCCTTTGTTCTGTCCGCCCGGTGGACGGAAAAGCCCGTCGGCTCGATAGCTGCGTCAGTAACCCCCTCCGACATCCATGTCTCCGTAAGGCAGATGATACAATTGTCCTTAGTTTCCGGTGGAATTGAATACGAGCCTGTAGCTCGCTTAACTTATTGTCCAGAGACTGTACATTAGCCAGTAGAATGGTGGGTAGTGGGGGGCGATCGGATCGACGTCTCAGCCTGACTAGCACGCCGGCTCGCTTCCCTCGCTTCCTCCGGCGACGCTTGCGTGTAATCATGCCCAAGATGGTGGGAGATAATCCAGCTGTGACTTCGGGCGGGACGTCCGAGTCGAAAGAATGAAAATACTCCGGTAGGCGGCGAGGGACTGTCGATCTGATCTCCCGAAGTGTGCAAAAGTTATAAGTGAACGTGCTGCTAACTTCCTGAACTAAAATAGTTGCGATAAAAATAATAAATAACAAAAAACTGCGTCGTCGTGCGGGAGCTCGTGACACGGCAGCCATCTCGTACGGCGCCATACTCCAACTCTTTCAGGTCTACTACTAAAGATCAAGTCAATCTGGGTTTGGGAAGATGTGGTTACTCTAGTTGGCCCATTAATCATTTGAGCTAAATCAAAGTTGTCAGTGATCTGATTTCAAGATTCAAGATTCAAGATAACTTTATTTATCCCGAGGGAAATTAAGGTGCAACAGTTGAAACGGGGAATAAATGCACACACAAATACACTAATACCTAAAAGCTAAAAACTAAATAACAACAAACTAACTAAACAAATCTAGTATCAACAAAATATAACTAAATGAACTCTAAATTAAATCAAAATGTATTGATAGATGAATTGCACAATTTACAGTATTATTACAGTAATACGTAGGTATATACAATACACAAAAATATGTATAGTGCAAATTGGCAGTAATAAAATACTAATAAATAACTCAGATGAATACTGAAAAAGTGACTGATTTTGAGGGCCTTTCTACTTCTGTCTTCCCAATTGAAATCATCCATCAATATCACTTCTTTCCTGTGCTCTTTGAGTACGTTTTTCAAATTCTCATAGAATCCATTGTTAGAGGAAGGTGGGTGGTACAATACAACAAGAGCAAAGGACATTACAGGTGAAAGAGTTAGTGAGACCAGTACATTCCAAGTCATTATTAGATGACCATTCCATTTGATCACAGTGAAGGCTCTCTCTTATGTAAATAGTTGATGACATGAATGAGATGGCTTTTGCAACTTTCAAAACCATCACAAGACTACACTGACATGGTGAAGCCTACCAAGAAAAAAAACATTCTGAATAGAAGGTAAATAATACAACGCTAACTAAGATGGCTGAACAAATATCTGTTCAATCCGTATTGCATTAAATTAGTTTCATAACCATATTTCTATACCAGCTATAAACTTTTGTCACATGAATAACATATGTAATATACATATTTCCTACAATTGAACACTTTATACTATACTATGTACCATACGTATACTATACAAAACTATACTATGGCAATACTAAAGATTTTTATTTACCATATTCAACAATTACCAATGGAATGCTTTACCCATTACCTCCCACATTATACCTTTTCTAAAACACTATACTATAAAAAACTATAAATACTGTTAAAATCAATAAAAAGAATAATGAAAATATAAATAAAGTGACTGATGATATGTACATGTTTTTAATTGTGCAAAAAGCTTTTGAATCTCTTGAATCTTGAATCTAAATATATACCTCCACCATCAAAGATGGACTAGAGGTTATGTTTTCACCCGTATGTTAATTTTCCTGTTTGTCTGTCTGTCTTTTAGCAAGATAACTTAAAAGGTATGTTAGGATGATATATACATGAGTTGAATTGTGCAAAATGCATTTAAAAGCATTTTAAAGTGCCAGTAGTGCAGCAGTATTATCATTGGATCAACGATCTGGCGCCGAATGACTGGAGAGCCGGGGATGACATGCAGAGGTTGATTGTTGATAAGAGCAGGTGTGCGTGCTGAAACCGGGAGCGGGATTGAGTGCCATGCCCGCAAACACACGCAAAGGGAACATGCAGGGACACACTAGGAACATAAGTGGGAGACAGAATACAGGACACAAAAGAACAGGGGCATGACAGCACACTTTGAACATACTCTCAGCTTCACTCTGAATAAAAGTGTCAGACTAAAACTAAAAGTGTAAGTCTGTGAAGGTGAGGAAGAAGTGAGAAGCACACACATGGTGCATCTCCTCTAGCTGGGCTTCTGCTGCAGGTCCTCCAGGGTGGAGACCAGCTCAGAGACGGTGCTGAATAGCTCCGGCAGCAGCACAGGCTCTCCAGCTCCTCCTCTCACTCCCTGCCTCTGGATCTTCTCCAGCTTGATGGAGGGCGTGATACTTGTGAAGGCGCTGGTTGCCTGGGAGGCGCTCAGGGCCGGGCGTTGTCGTCACCAGGGAGATGCCGTCCGTACCGAACTCAGAGTTCTGAGAGAGACAAAGAGACACGGGGTCCCTCAAGATGCACCAACGCATTGTTTGGAGGAATTCTGTGGATGTTGTTATCCAAAGAACCCTATTACCCTCCACCATAACCACCTGGACCAGAACACTGTGGGTCTGGTGGGGCAACCGTGGCTCTGCTGCAGCAGCCCTTCTCCGGATCGCTGTCCTGTCCTCCTATTTGCCGAGCCAGCTTCAACAAGGCCCCTTAAAACCCACCCATTCCTTCTTACTTATGCCACTTAATCCACCCTCCTTTTTAAAATGTTTTCTCCTTAAAATTACTTAACTGTCTTTCTCCCAAGTGAAGCATCTTAAGATGCTAAGAAAACTGCTGGAAAATCGAATGTATAATTGTATTATACCGGTGTATGGTAAAGAGATGCGGCATCCATTGTAGTGTCGCATTATTCACCCATTAAGTGAACGTGCATCACAGAGTAGCCGGTGTGACCGGTTGGTGGTAATACCTGGTCTCTGGGAACCGTGTGAAAGCTTTTGGTTAATTCCTTGTGGAGCTGCCGATGACCGCGGTGACCCCCTGCGCCAGCTGCTCTGCCAGGTGCTGCTGGGAGTTGGAGGCCCTGGACCTGGTGGCCTCCAGCTGTGCCTCCACCGATGCCTTCCTTGAGCCTCCACGAGAGGAGAAACGCAGACACACACACACACAGCAATTGGTCATTGATTAGAAAATAGTCCAAACAGACTCCGGTTTAGTTTAATTTTTAACTGTTGGTCCGTTTTTAAATTCCACCACAGGACTTTTAGTCTAGTTTATCTGTGCACGCTCATTCAGAATCAAACACATCAGAAAATTGTGAAGTAAACTTTGTTCCGTATGGGACCAAATTTACTGAACTGTAGGGCAGAAAGGAATTGCGGTTTGGCATGGTCATTATCGGTACCAGGTGAGAAATCAGAATAATTTCAAGAGGGCGTGTTAGTTACTGTCCCTTCAGTTAGATCTGTTGCATTCATGATTCTCGCGCTCCCAAAATTGTACTGAATGAAGTGAAGCTTACTGAAGTCGACTCAGAGCCCCATTCAGGTCCTCACACTGGATGTTCCTCTCCCGGAGGCCCTGCAACATGCACTCGCTCTCCGCCACCTGCTCCATCATCAGATCATTCTCCAGCTGGAGGAACTGACACACACACACACACACACACACACACACACACACACACAACTTTGCATTTCAACTGGGACAATCTAAAAAGTTTCTTTAGTATCAATGTCTGAATCCATGGGTCTTCAAAATGTGCTAATTAGTAAAAACCAGCTATTTGTACATGCCAGCTTTGTTCAGTCTGCTACCAATTACATTTATTCATATGGCAAATGTTTTCATCCAAATGCAACTTCCAGGTGAAGCTGAGATAAAGCAACACACACAATCAATATTGGAGCGACAACCGAGAAATAATACCAGAGAAGCTACTTTTAGTTATTATTTAGTAACGTGGTGGCCAAGTGCATAGTCAGAAAAACCGATTGCTAATTGGCTAATTGTTACAACAATATGTGTTGTTCGTTCCACTGTCCTGATCTGTTAACGCGAGAGGCATTTGGTAAACTATTTAAAAACGTCAATTTTTTTTATAATTCATTCAACATTCTACTTCCTGTGTCTTAGCATTTTTATGACTTCTTGAACGATTGATTCGAAACATTGTAATACCAATGAAGGAATAGGCAGAGTTCGACATTTGCACTGGGTGGGGCAAAGATTTTTTAACTGACGTCGATACACAGTCCCAACAATTCATAGTTTTCAGTCCCGGGACTGGCGGGGAGCCCTAAAAGGCAAAACATCTTTCAGAACTGCAGCACAGGCCTTTCAATTTACCATCCGTTTCAAGCCACGACTATTTTGATGAAGAAGAAAAACAAATATGTGAACAAACTGTACGTTTTGGGCACTTGCTATCCATATACTGCACCAGTCGCATAAGTCCCTGCTAGAGCTTCACTTTGTCGATGTGTGCATATATCTTGTGGAGAATCCCTCCCCTTAAATAATAAGTATATGTGTCAAAAGAAGGAAACAAAAATATATTGCTGATGGTATAGCATTCGAATACCTTTATTGTCATTCTATTATTTACATATATTATATATATATATATTATTACATTATATTATCATTACATTGCATCGGTGACACACCCCTGCAGATAACTCCTCTATAACATCAGGAGGATTCTACCTTTTCTCACTGAAAAGGCTGCGCAGGCTCTTGTCATCTCCCATTTGGACTACTGCAACTCCCTCCTTGCTGGCACCCCGACATCTGCCATCAGACCCCTGGAGCTCATTCAGAAAGCTGCAGCTCGTCTGGTGTTCAACCGACCCAAGTTCTCCCACACATCTCCCCTATCTGGTCTCTACACTGGCTACCTATAGCTGCTCGCATCCAGTTCAAGACCTTGGTGCTAGCCTACAGAGCAGTGAAAGGAACAGCTCCTCCTACTTCCAGGCAATGGTCAAGCCCTACATGCCTGCCTGTCCACTTCGCTTTGCTACTTCAGGGTGTCTGCTTGCCCCCATCGCTTAGAGGCCCTTGTGGCAGATCTACGTGGCCACAGCTCTTTTCTGTCCTGGCCCCAAAGTGGTGTAATGAACTCTCCATGGATGTCAGGACTGCAGAGTCACTGCCCATCTTCCGCCGCAGGCTGAAACCTCTTCAGGAAACACTACCCTGATCCTTCTACGTAGCGTGTACTCTTATCACTTTAAACAAGTGTACTAGCCTCTTACTAAGTCGATTGTTTGCTTGTTAGTTAGTTAGATATTGTTCTATTGTGTGCCAATTTATTGCACTTTTACCTGAACAGATTTTACATTTACCTGAGCACTAGGTTCAGTAACTGGAGCAACCGGTTCAGTTCTTGGAGACTTGTTAGGAATGAAATGCACTTTTGACTTGTGGTGACGAGTTGTTCTCTTACCTACCTTTGTTGAATGCACTATTGTAAGTTGCTTTAGACAAAAGCATCTGCTAAATGATAAGGTAATATAATTATACAACGCAATTGTGTAGCAATCCTCACGAAAATATATATAGATTTTTTTGTTAAATTGCCATATACAATTGTATATTGTTGTGGATTAACATAATTCACCCATGGATCTATGGGTGGGTATCATTTTGCCACATGGACAGTTAGGTGGGACACCTAGTTTGGCTTCAGGTTCCAGATGTTGCACGTGTGTTCAGAAGTAGGAAGCAATGTTTTAAACGCATTAGCTTGCTATACACCGCCTCCGATTCCAGTCTCTGCACTACACTGGTGACCCCGATGTCAGTCTCACTGAAGTCTCCGAGATTTAACTGAACATGGCAAATAACGCTGTTTTTCTTAAATTGCCTGATTTTAAGGAGACTTTTCAGGGCCTTGGGGATAGCAGGCCTTCCAAGCACATGGAGATGATGCTAAACCTGCTAGGTATGGAATAACAAAACTTCCTTTTTATCAAACCATTTCTTTAGCACATGGCGCTGCATGTACAGACAGCGCTCGCTTATACAGCCATTACAGGACCCAGCGCTTTAGCCAAAGAGGCCGACTGTTTTCCTAGCTACCTTTTCATGTGCATAAATACTTTTTTGCAGTCCTGTGCAATATCTGACTCATGATGATTTTTGTACCCCATATTCTTTCTTTTCACCTGTCCACCATACTTTTTCACCTACAGATTATTTATTTTAGATTATATATATATATATAAGACCTTACTCCCTTTGGTACAGTCGTGTGATAATAACAGTATATTGATATCTAACCATTCCCCTTTAAAACTGGAATTGATCTTCCCCAACGGCAGATCCAGTAGATTCTGATGAAGACTCACTCCTTGTCCGATGAGTCTTTCGTTACTTTCATTAATACGCATATAGTCATGTTTTTGGAAACTAACTAAAATTATGAGACATCCCCATCTTTGCTATGGGAGACCCTTATAATGCTGCCGTCCATCAATTGCAGATGGCTAGACAAGCACAACTGTCTAATTGCAGAAGCAGATGGAGTTGATGCTATTTCTCCAACTCCAGAGCTGTATAAGGTGACACATGGCTGAATTCAACATGCTCTTAACTGGGCTCTACTAAAGGTAAAGCACATATCTTATGAACATGGAGAGAAACCAAGTAGAGCTCTTGTCACATTCTGAGAGAAACATTTACCATGCATGTTATTGACCAAATTAACTCACAGGCTTACTATCAGACCCTTTGGATATCAACAGAAAGTTCTTTGACTTTTATTCTAATCTATATACATCTGAACACCCCAATGATCTGGGTTAAATTAATACTTTTTAGGGTCTAGATATCCCCACTCTGAGTGAAGATTATAGAGGATCCTTAGATAACCCTGTCACCTTAAACAAAACTAACAAGGCAATTACATGTATGCAAATTGGGAAGTCTTCAGTATCTGAGTATAAGTCTTCTGTATTTGATGATAGTTTAGATTCATTGAATCTCCCTCCAACCCTACATCAGGCATCAATATCTCTAGGCAAAGATCCCCTTGACTGCTCCTCATACCGTCCAGATGGTGCACAGGGTGGTTGCATTCCTTTATGATGGACATGGCCTTCTTCCGACATCTGGTCCTAAAGATCTCCCCTTCCGTGCATTGAAGAGGTATTTAGGACCAGATGTCGAAAGAAGGCCATGTCCATCCTAAAGGACTGCAACCACCCTGGGCACCATCTCTTCTCAGAATTAGAATCAGAATCAGTTTATTGCCATATACCGTTGTAAAAACACGCATAGGAATTTGACACGGGTCCGGAGCAACACAGTAACAAGCAAAACAAAACAGTACAGACAAGGCAAAACAATAAGTCCTGTGCAAATTTCACATTTTTAAATATAAGTCTAAATATAAATATAAATATAAATATTGGTCTGTATGAGTGTATGTGTGGGTGTATGAGGGCTGGTTCCAGTGGGGGGGGGGGGGTCTTCAGAGGAGAGCCTCCTGCTGGAGGGGAGAAGTGCAGAGAGACTGGAGCCTGGGTGAGAGGGGTCGAGACAAAATAGAAGGCAAAACAATATGTACAAAAATGTTCAGTGAGCGGACTAAGTCCAGTGCAAATGTTTTAATCTTTTAATCTAAATCTAAATATAAGTATAAATATGTCTGTATGAATGAATGTGTGGGTGTATGAGGGCTGGGTCCAGTGGGTGGGGGGGTAGGGGTGGGGGGTCCCACTTCAGCTCCCACTTGAGATCCCGGGAGATGATGGTGCCCAGGAAGCGGAAGGAGTCCACGGTGTAAACCGGGGAGTTGTGTAGGGTGATGGGGGGAGGGGGGCTGTGCTCTTTCTGAAGTCTACAACCATCTCCACTGTTTTTAGAGTGTTTAGCTCCAGGTTGTTACCACTGCACCAGGTCTGACGATCTCCCTCCTATAGGCAGACTCGTCACCCCCAGAGATGAGTCCGATGAGGGTGGTGTCGTCCGTGAACTTAAGGAGCTTGACAGACTCATGGCTGGAGGTGCAGCTGTTTGTGTCCAGGGAGAAGAGTAGGGGAGAAAGAACGCAGCCTTGTGGGGAGCCTGTGCTGGTGGACCTGGAGACAGAGATGGTTTTACCCAGCTTCACATGCTGTTTCCTGTTCGTAAGGAAGTCAGTGATCCACCTGCAGGTAGAGTCAGGCACTCCCAGCTGGGAGAGCACATGCTCGAGTGTGAGCTGAAGTCCACGAACAGGATCCTGACATAGGTGCCTGCGGCGTCCAAATGCTGCAGTTCACCGTTCACCGCATCATGTTCACCGCATCATCTACAGACCTGTTGGCTCTGTAGGCAAACTGTAGGGAGTCCAGTAGGGGATCAGTGATGGCTTTGAGGTGGGCTGTTACGTGGGGTCATGCATATACGCCGGGGAAAAGCCAGTGAGGTTGTGGGCTGACAACCGAATAAAATGCTAGCAATGATTTATTCACATAAGTCAAGTGTAATTGAAATAACCGGCCCGGACAATGATAAGGCCACAAGCCAAATAGACACAACAAGTAACACAACACAAGTAACACAACAAGTAACACAACAAGTTACATCGCCTGCCTGACGGTAAAAGTGAATACAATTTGTGGCTAGGGTAGTCATTGTCTTTTATGATGCGCTTGGCCTTGGCCACGCACCGCTGGTTGTATATATCCAGGAGGGAGGGGAGCTCACCTCCAACAATATACTGGGCCGTCCGCACCACCCTTTGAAGCGCTCTGCGCTCGAGTGCGGTGCAGTTCCCGTACCAGGCGGTGATACATAAGAACACTCTCGATTGTCCTGGTGTAGAATGTTCTCAGAGTGAGGGGACCCATGCTGAATTTCCTCAGACGCCTGAGGAAATACAGGCGTTATTGGGCCATTTTCACCACGTGTGTGGTGTGCGTGGACCATGTGAGGTCCTCGGAGATGTGTACACTGAGGAACATGAAGCTGCTGACCCTCTCTACTGCAACACCGTCGATGGAGATAGGGCCGTGCTCTCCTCTCTGCTTCCTGTAGTCAACGATCAGCTCCTTGGTCTTCTTGAGGGTGAGGCTGTTCTCCTGGCACCACTGCTCCAGGGATCCCTGTAAGCTGTCTCGTCGTCGCCGGCAATCAGGCCCATCACTGTCGTGTCGTCAGCAAACTTGACGATGACGTTGGAGCTGTGCATAGCCATGCAGTCGTGGGTGTAGAGGGAGTAGAGGAGAGGGCTCAGCACGCATCCCTGGGGGGCTCCCGTGTTGAGGGTCAGTGGCTCTGAGGTGGTACTGCCCATCCTCACAGGAGGTCCAGTATCCAGCTGCACGTGGGTGGAGGCAGGAACTATCGTGTTGAACGCTGAGCTCTAGTCCATACATTCACACATCATTCGCACATAAGTTATTTCCCTCCAGGTGGGAAAGGGCAGTGTGGAGGGCCATCGCAATTCCTTCGTCCGTGGATCTGTTTTGACGATATGCAAATTGCCATGGGTCCAGCGTGGCAGGTAACACGGAGCAAATAAAGTCCTTTACCAACCTCTCGAAACATTTTCTGACAATCGAGGTGAGGGCTACAGGTCTATAGTCGTTCAGACATGTTACCTTGGGTTGTTTAGGGACAGGCACGATGGTGGACATCTTGAAGATCGCGGGAACAACAGCTTGGGCCAGGGAGAGGTTGAAGATGTCTGCAAAACCTCCTGTCAACTGGTCTGCACATGCTTTGAGGACGCGGCCCAGGATGTTGTCGGGGCCTGCCGCCTTACGGATGTTCAACCGCTTGAAGGTGCGGCGCACATCCGCCTCCGAGATGTTCAGCAGGCTGGTCTCCTCAGGCGGCGCTAGCTTCGCCGGGCTGCCGTTCACGTCGAACCGAGCAAAAAAAGTATTGAGCTCTCCTGGGAGGGAGGTAGAGGAGTTCTCTACACAACTGGTTCTCCCTCTGAAGTTCGTTATCGTCTGTAGCCCCTGCCACATATCCCTCGCGTCATGGCTCTTGAATTTCTCCTCCACTCTGCCCTGTATTCCCGCATAACTGTCTTGACTTCCAGCGCTGCGACGAGCGGCAGCCAGCAACAGTTGCTCCCCCTCCCCTCTTACTTTTTAGTTATTTATTCTTATATTATTGTTGTTTTTAGTATAGTTTTGTAGTTGTGCAACCCTCAGCCAGCTATGTTTAGGGAAGTTTTTGGCGTGTTTCTCATTCTGGG
Organism: Muraenolepis orangiensis; assembly: GCA_027704905.1. Taxonomy (NCBI): domain Eukaryota; kingdom Metazoa; phylum Chordata; class Actinopteri; order Gadiformes; family Muraenolepididae; genus Muraenolepis; species Muraenolepis orangiensis. The sequence goes on from CM051003.1 coordinate 23,617,226, forward strand.
GACACTGTTACTGAACCGCGTCTCCGTCGCGGCTCAACATTACGGCGGAGCCATTGTCTACGCGCGGAGTCAGCTGTTGTCGCTACAACAGACCTCACTGCTACGGGAGAGGCCCGACATCCGCGACCCGGACTCTTCCCTGGTGTCCTGGATTACTGACTATTTGACGGGTCGTGCACAGTTTGTCAGACTGCAGGACTGTGTGTCTGACACTGTGGTCAGCAGCACTGGTGCTCCACAGGGAACGGTTATTTCCCCATTCCTGTTCACCCTTTACACCTCAGACTTCCAGTACAACTCTGTGTCCTGCCATCTGCAGAAGTTCTCGGACGACTCTGCAGTTGTTGGTTGTGTCAGCGAGGGAAACGATGAGGAGTACAGGGGCGTCGTGGACTCCTTCGTTGAGTGGTGTGAGCTGAACCACATGCAGCTCAACACTGACAAGACGAAGGAGATGGTGGTGGACTTCCGCAGGAGGAAATCTACCCCCACACCCATTTCCATCAAGGGTGTGTCCGCTGAAGTTGTTCAGGAATATAAATACCTGGGAGTTCATCTGGACAACAAACTGGTCTGGGCCAAGAACTCTGAGGCTGTTTACAAGAAGGGCCAGAGCCGTCTGTACTTCCTGCGGAGGCTCCGGTCCTTCAATGTTTGTAACAAGATGCTGAATATGTTCTACCAGTCGGTGGTAGCCAGTGCCATCTTCTCCGGTGTCGTGTGCTGGGGAAGCAGGTTGAGGTCAGCAGATGCCAACAAGATCAGCAGGATTGTCAGGAAGGCTGGCGCTGTCCTTGGGGTCCAGCTGGACTCCTTGTTGGTGGTGTCAGAGAAGGATGCTGCGCAAGCTGCGTAGTATCCTTGACAACAACTCTCACCCTCTCCATCAGGTGCTGACCTCATATAGAAGCACCTTTAGCAACAGACTCATTCCACCCAGGTGCACCACAGAACGCCACAGGAAGTCCTTTCTTCCTGTGGCCATCAGTCTCTATAATTCATCTACCTTGGGTCGTGAGAGGGACAGTGGAGACTCAGTGACCTGAGGCCAACGCACTGTTTTTTTTTTTGGTCAACGCACTAAATCATTTCACTGTAATTTTGCACTGTAAATTCTATTTCACTTTTCACTTTTCAGTATTCATCTGAGTTATTTATTAATATATTATTACTGCCAATTTGCACTATACGTATTGTTGTGTATTGTATATACCTACGTATTACTGTAATAATACTGTAAATTGTGCAATTCATCTACTCATCTATCAATACACTTAGATTCATTTAGTTATTTTAGTTATATTTTGTTTATACTAGTTTTATTTAGTTAGTTGTTGTTATTTAGTTTTAGCTTAGGTATTAGTATATTTGTGTGTGCATTTATTCCCCCTGTGTCAACTGTTGCACCTTAATTTCCCTCGGGATTAATAAAGTTTCTTGAATCTTGAATCTTGAATACCGCAGTATCAAGTGCCGCACAAATAGACTTAGAGATAGCTTCCACAGTCAGGCCATCAGGCTGCTGAACAAGGGCGTATAGCATATAACAATGTATATTTTATTACATTGATTTATATATACATATTGCTCCTTTTCTGTGCTGATATATTGCATTTTATAAATTGCATTTTTACTTTTATATATTTTAACTTTATACAGTTTTGTTGTTCAGTTTTGTTTACTTATTTTATTCTATTTTATTCTATATTATTCTATCTATCTGTTCTTATTTTTATAACTGCTGTCTGTCGTCGGGTATTGCACATAAGATTTTCACTCACTGCTTTATACTTGTGTAAACTGTGAAGTGGCAATAAACTTGACTTGACTTGAATTGTAACACGGGGACAGTAACTAGGCCTGGGGAGGACGCCAAAACAAACAAGTACCAAAACAAACAAAGAAAACAACCCCCCCCTCAAGCTAACTCTGACCCTACCACTACCTAACCTACTAAGCGTCAATTTATCCCACTAAACTAACTGTCCCTGACCTGGTCCCAATAAATACATGAGGTGGTACCCGCCTAGGGAAACATACCTAGTGTAACTATACAAAGAATACCTGCCTGATGTAAAATGTAAGCCCATGGGCTTAGGGTATTACACGGAGGGACAAGACCGACTGGCAAAACAGGCAGGACTACAAACAACAGACTCTAACAAAATTGGATAGCAGTAAAGGAAGCAGCAGTAAAGGAAGTAGCACTAACACACACAAGCACACACAAGCACACACCAAAATGGTGAACTCTGGAGCGAGAAGGTACACAAACATTCTCACAGTGGCAAATGAATGACGTCACAATACACAATACGTACACATCTAGATCACCGCCTGCAGCCTCTATCGCCCATTGAAAACCCTCAGCGCCGCCGCCAGCATTATCCAACATGGTGCTAGTTTTCTCCTGGGCCTCGGAGGCGGCGTGGTAGGTATTGCTGAGGGTCGTGTAGCAGTGGTCTAAAGTGCGTTCCCCTCTGGTTGCGCATTTAATCTGCTGCCGATATTTCAGGAGATCACGGCTGAGGTTTGCTCTATTGAAATCGCCGAGGACGACAACAAAGGAATCTGGATGTTTTCTTCCACAGTCATTATTTGGTCAGCCAGCATGCTGTGAGCCTCAGCGGCTAGCACGACAGGAGGAATGTAAACACACACCAAAATGAATGAACTGAACTCACGGGGAGAATTGAAGGGTCGGCAGTTTATGAACAGGGTTTCCAGCGACAGGCAGCAATGCTGATAAATCACTGTCACGTCCTTACACCAAGATTCATTCACAAAGAAGCAGACCCCTCCACCCCTGCCTTTTCTGTTCAGCGAAGCGACACAGCCCGCTCAAAAAAGTTCAAACCCTTCGAGCTGGAGAGCGGAATCGGGTATCGATTCCCTCAGCCATGTCTCCGTGAATGAAAGAACCAAGGATGAAGAAAACTATTTCTCGCCACCATAAGTCTTTGTTCATCCATTTTGTTGCATATGGACTGCACGTTTGCCAGGAATATTCCGGGTAAAGGGGTCCTGTGTCCCCGCCGACGTAGGCTTACGAGTGCTCTGTGCTTACCCCGTCTGTGTCGGATCCAAGTTTTGGCATGGACAAAGGCTGTGGTTCCTCTAACCAATATATCCAATAAATCGGTAGAAAAAGTTAGAAAGTCTGGGATTAAATCTGCAGGTGTGTATCCGCTTATGTTAACTAACTCCTCCCTGCTGTAGGTTTCGCCAAACAACATTAAAAAGACAAATAACAAAAAGCAGTGTGCAGTGGAACACCACGGCGGCCGTTGTCGGCGCCATCTTAGTATACTTAGTAACCGTCTGGTCACCGGTTGCACAGCATCCGTACAAGTATTACCAGGTTTAAGGATAGTTTTTATCCACAGGCAGTGTGCCTACTGAACTGCTAGGAGAGCTGCCACTTTCACAACATTGTCATTAACATGACACTTAAATACTTTGCTGGACTTTCTGGACTCATCACAGTTACTGCACTGTACTGCACTGTATTCATGATGCTGCTGCACTACTGGCACTTAAAATGCTTTTAAAGATTTTTGTAAAAAAACAAACACTTACATATTTAAGTCACTTTGCTGCTCTTTTTTGTTTATTTTTATTGTATATATATTTATATTTTTATGGTGTTTTGGAGATTCATACTGCGGGAGGGATTGGGGAGTAAGCATTCCCATGTACTTGTTACAAATGGCCAATACAAATCTTGTATCTTGTATCTTGTCCGATAGGTCTCCTCAATGTCGACTTCAGCATACTGTCTAAAGTGTTGGATCTCCATCTTGAGTCTGCTTTGCCCACTCTTATATCCTCTGACCAAACAGGCTTCATCAAAAATAGATATTCATTTTTTTATATCAGGCGTGCATTTAATATTCTTTACACGTCATCGTCATCACCATGTCCAGAGGTACTTCTTTACATTGCTAGTGTGGAATGGGGTTATTTGTTGTATTGTTTCCAGTGGTTTGGTTTTCGGTGGTTCTATTGTTTCCTGGGTCAAATTGTTGTATACCTCTCCCATAGCCTCAGTTAGAACTAATGACACATATTCACCATACTTTCTTCTTCATCCTGGAACTAGACAGGGGTGCCCTTTCTTCGCTGCTTTTTGCTTTGGTAATGGCTAGCTGCCTTCATCTGGCAATCAATAAATATTAAGGGGTCTTTGAAGCAAACTAGGACACAAAATATCATTGTATGCTGATGATGTCCTTCTTGACATATCCAATACTCTCGCATCAATCCCACATATTCTCAATACTCGTAAAATAATTATTAATAAAAATGATAAATTCAACCTTGGCAAAAGTGAGCTCTTTTAGTTAAAATTAACATCCTTCCAAAATTCTTATATATATTGCTACATTCCTTAAAATGTTGGTCCCAATTTAGGAAACACTGTGGGTTAGTCTCTGTCTATTTATGCCCCAATTCGATCCAATCACCTTTTCCAGCTTCCATTAGACAATGCTTTGGGCCAATGAATTAAAGGCAGAGTTTTGAATATTAAGATGTATAAAGAAAGCATTTTCATGTCATTTGACCAGGTTAAACACGTGTTTGCTCTACCGACACATTATTTTCTTTCGATATATATACGTATATAAGTCAGACATTATTTATGTCCTTCAATCCTAGAAGTCAGACCTGAGGTTAGGGGAGTGATATCGAGGCTTCATACAGCTATATTTGATATGGAATGCCCTTCGCTGTCAATAATAAAGGAGAACTGGGAGAGTGATTTAGAGACAGACATTCCTGAATCAATGGGCTAAAATACTTAAAATAATTCACTCTTCCTCTATTTGTGCGAGACATGGTCTCATTCAATTTAAAATCACCTTCATATGTCTAAGGCCAAGCTATCAACATTTTCCCCTGGGGTTAGTTCTGCTTGTGACAGATGCAAGCAAGCTCCGGCCACTCTTTACCACATATTTTGGTCATGTCCAAGTCTAACATTTTGTCTTCTGTATTTTAAGCTTATTAGATTATCAAAGGTTTAACATTGAACTCTGTCCTTTTTTCTGGCTCTTTGGTGTACCATCAGCGGGCCTTGCCCTACAGAAAGCACAATATACAGTATAGCCTACTCTTCTCTCTTGGCAAGGCGTCTCATTCTTTTGAATTGGAAGAATGACCCCCCCTCCTTTGGCAGGTGGATCTGTGACATCATTATTGTGTTTAATAAGACTATGGACTACGACTTTTAGGTTGACCGTTTATTGTACACACTGCCATGGCGTCAACAACAACAACTGTGCCGGTTCACACAGCCCAAAACTCCCGGTTACACCGAATGTGATGCATACATGACATTTACCCCCCCCCCCCCCCCACAAGGAACCCAATTAACTTAACTTTAACTGTAGATGAACTGGGTCAAGTCAAGTTTATTGACCAGCATAGCCATGTGGATTATTATGGATTATCTGCCACGCAGCAGACTATGCTCTGAACATTACCCCTGACAGTCACAAGCTCGCAATATAGTCCGCCAAGTATCTTGGTCTGACCCGGACACGGGCCGGACAAGCTTCAGGACAAACCACTGGCTCAACCAGCTCAGGTGGGAACCCGGCTGGACCCTGCAACTGCTCATCAGGGAAAGAAAAGTCCCCATCCTCCCCGGGCCCTGGGTCCACGATGGGGGGCGGTGCCACCTTCCGAAGCCGGCTTGCGTGCCACCGTGATCCGTCGGCTAGACGAAAGGTGGCTGGCCCCAGTTAAGCGGTGACCTTCATCGGCACCGTCCAGAAGGATAGCAGCTTGTGGTCCCGGTTAGGACGATGAATCCTGACCCAGTCCCCCATTGTGAAGGGAGGCACTCTCACCCTCCGTCTCTTGTCGAACCGCTGCTTCATACGATGCTGAGCCTCTGCGACCCTGGCGCTCTGGCAGGGTGCTGCTGCTGGCGTGACAGCCGCCGGGCCCCATAGCCGATCCAAAGTGAGCTGCAGCTCACGGCCCATCATCAAGAGGGCTGGGGAGCTGCCGGTAGTTGAGTGCGGCGTCGCTCTGTAGTGAAGCAGGGTGCGGAGCAGCACGGCTGAAATCAGAAGACCATCTGCCAGGTGAGCTCTGACCCCGTTCTTTAGGGTTTGGTTGAATCTTTCAACCCCCGCATTTGCTTGCGGGGTGTAGAAAGCTGTATGGATGTGTTTGATCCCCCTCTCCTCCACAAAGGTGGCAAACTCAGCTGAGACAAACTGTGGGCCGTTATCTGTAGTGATGGCGTTAGGACTGCCCCACCGAGCAAACAGAGAGGAGAGAAAGTCTGACCACCGAGCCGTTACGGACCCCGTGGCAACCACCTCTGGCCATTTCAAATGGAGGTTGTAGGCCACCAGGAGGAAGCGTTGGTGGTGCGGGACGCCATGGAGCTCCCCACAGATGTCCAGCTGGATGTGCTCCCAAGGCGTGTAAGAGCACTGAAAGGGCTGCAGGGGTGGTGGGGGTGGCGGGCCAGTTTTGCCACTGAGCATATATCTCGATCTATGCCCGGTTATATCCCGATCTATGTTCGGGCCCGCGCCGGGCGCTGGGGCGGGGTGGCGTGGGAGAGCAGGTCAGCCACCACATTATCCTTGCCGGGAGTAAACAGTGTGGTGAAGTCATACGGCTGGAGTCTCTCTGACCAGCGGTAGATCCTCAGCAGTTTGTGCCCCGACCCCGATGTAGCAAGCAGGGCCGTGAGAGCCTGATGGGCAGTACACAACGTAAAATGCCACCGCTCGCACGCCCAGACGCAGGCCAGCGCCTCCCGCTCCCCCACCGAGTATTTCTGTTCGGCCGAGTTGAGGGACCGAGCCACCGGGCGTTCCGTGCCCCCTTGGATCTGGGACAGCACCGCCCCTATTGCCGTATTGGACATGTCATAGGTCACGAACGTGGGGCTCGCCAGGTCAAAGAATGCGAGCACCGGCATTGAGGTGAGCTGCGTCTTGAGCTGGCGAATAGCGTCAGAGCAGGCCGGGGTCCACTCCCAGACCGCGTCCTGTTTCAGGAGCTCGCGTAGTGGGGAGGTGGTCGAGGAGTACTGGGGAAGGAAACGCAGGTAGTAGGCCGTCATCCCCAGAAACGAAGAGAGCTGAGCTGGGCAGGACGGCTCAGGCAGGCGCAGCACCGCATCTACGTTGGGAGTGTAGTGGGCTGAGGCCATCGGCGGTCAGGCGGAACCCCACAAACTCGATAGCTGGAACGGCGAAGGTGCACTTTTCCTCATTTAGCGTGAGGTTGTGACTGGCGAGGACGTCCAGCACCCTCGCCAGGCGTTTGTCATGAACGGCCGGTGTTGCACCATGAACCACTATGTCATCCAGGAATACGGATGTCATCATCATCCAGGAATCACCGGATGTACCTCAGGCTTGAGGAGGGGCTGGTGGTCAAAGGCGGTGAGGCAGCCCAAACCACTGAACAGAGCAGGCAAGCGCTGTTGCGACGGTGAGCCAACAGACAAGATGGCGGCCCCAGAATTGTCCACCAGAGTGAAACCCACCTCACAAAACAAATCAAAACCCATGAGGTTGGCCCCCTGGCGACACTTGAAAGGTGAATGCAGGGAGAGCCTTAGTCCCGTAACGCACAGCAAAGGTCATCATGCCCGCCATTCCTATTTTAGAGTGTCCATACCCGTACAGATCCTCGGCGTTGGCGGTGAGTGTTCGGAGCGGAAAAGCCGCCGGACCGTGGAAACATTCAGGAGCGACTTGGAGGCCCCCGTATCCAGCAGCAGTGGGAGGCAGACCCCTTCCAGCTCCACCGTGCAGCACTTTAGCGGTCGGGAGGTGGCGGCCACAGAGTGGATGGTCGTCGGCGTGTGTGGCCCAGGCGTACATGGAGGTGGGCTGTCGGTTGAGGGAACAGAGCGACAGACCCGTGAAGAATGGTTCTGCCTGCCACAGCGTTGACACCTCTGTCCCTTGGCAGGGCAGTTTGGAGCTCGACTCTGGTGCGATGAGCCACAATTACCACAGGCCTGGCGTGCTTCCGTACCCTGGCGTGCTGCAAAGTTCACGACAAGTAGTCCTCAGGGAAAACGCGCCACATTTGAGTTAGTAGCATGGGTCTGGGAGGGAAAAAACTGGAGGAGGGAGCTAGCTGTGATGCTAAGGCTGCTGCTGACTCGAGCTGGAAAGCTATATCCACTGCTCTTGCTAAAGTTAGCTTGTCTGTCATCATTAGCAACTTTTCTCTGAGCTTCGGGCTATTAGTGTGCTCAGCCAGCTGATCCCGTATCAGTTCGTCTTCCAGCACGCCGAATTTACAGAGGCTGGCAAGTCCCCTCAGATCAGCCACATAATGGTGGATGGACTCACCCGCCTGTTGCCGACGTTGCCAAAAAATGATCCGCCGGAGCATAACATTTTGTGGAGCAGCAAAGTGTCCAATGAGCAATGTAACACAGTCATTATATTTCGGAGCGGGTCCGAGAGTCCGAAAAATCTGCTGACCCTCGCTGCCCAGCGTGTGTATCAGCAGGGCATTTTTCCGTTCGTTGTTAGCATCAGCTAGCCCCGCGGCTACTATGAACGTTTCGAAGGACTCAAGCCAGCGAACCCACGGGATCGGCGGTTCGCCCGGCAGTGCGAGGAACGGGGAGAGAGGTGAGAGTAGAGAATCCATAATCCTTGTCGCCAATGTTGTGTTTAATAAGACTATGGACTACGACTTTTAGGTTGACTGTTTATTGTACACACTGCCATGGCGTCAACAACAACAACTGTGTCCGGTTCACACACCCCAAAACTCCCGGTCACACCGGATGTGACGCATACATAACAGTCTAAGATTAAAAATATATGGTACACCTTTAATTGTTTCACAGGGAGATTTGATGTAGTATGGTGACCTTTTATTTCATATATAGACAATATTTCTTACTTCTGGGTAGGGGGTATTGTGTGGTCATTCTTTTGTTACTCCCTGAACTGTTTTCTTTTGTGTGGGGGTTAAAGAACGTGAGGAGAGGGTTGGTTGACTTTTGTTTCCTGTCTTCTCCAAAAATGAAATCGGCTTTTTAACATTTATTTGAACGAAAACAAGAACATTTTATATCCACGTCAAAAAAACATGAAACTCCACTATCCACACGCAACTAGTCCAAACGGTGCGTCAAACAAGTGAAAGTATTCTCCAGTTCTTAAGGAACATGCACCCAATTTGGTCCACAACACGAATGTAACCAAAATAAGAATATTTACATATACATGAATCCAACCAAATAAAATAATTACAAAATATAGCTTTTATTAATTATTCTAAAGTACGTTATTATATATATATATATATATATATAGGGATTTGGCTCCTACATTTTGTTTTAGGTCACCCATTCATACACACATTTAGCCTCCGACGGCGGTATCAGCCATGAAAGGCGACTGCGAGCTCGTCAGGAGCAGTTAGCGTGTCTTGTTCAGGACCACCTCAACACTTTGCCAAGGAGGAGCCTGGGGATCGAAACAACAACCTTCCGGTTGTGAGGCGACCGCTCTACCTCCTGAGCTACTGCCGCCCCAGGATGTCACAGTCGGGGACTTAGGTGCAAAAATGCTGTGCCATGTTTCCACTGTTGCAACCTTTGGCCACTAGTCCCTGCAAACTGGTAATGGCCCATTTCGAAACGGGGCACAATCTGTCCCACCCCGGCAGGAAACCATCTGTGAAGTTGGGAGTGCAGAGGCTGTCCTCCCATGCCCCGCCCCCCGCCCCCGGTCAGGGTGCACTCGAACCTGTCTTTGCCCCCCCGATGTTGTGGACGGCGCAGCCGTGCCTGCTACATTTTTTTCCTCTGGCCTTGTTTTCTGCACACACCGGGGTCGGGTCATCGTCCCTCCCTGGAACAGGGATTTGGACTATGGGTGATTGCTGGGGGGGCTTGTGTGGTGGGTTAACATTAAATATAACATAAACAAATGTATCTATGGGTTGGGATAATGTTGCCGCACAGACAAACTGTCTCTCTTCCGATTCCTGTCTTGACTAGTTGTTGCACGTGTGTTCTATAGTGTGCAGCTATGAATTAAACGTCCAGCATTAACCTACGATACACCGCCTCCGACTCCACTCAGGACTACAATTTCCTATTATCTCTTTTTCTCTTCATTATTATAACCCCTCTGTTTTTGAACGGTTGCCCAAGGGAATTGGGTGGGGGACTATATTAAACTGTAAATTATACTGGTAGAGTATGGAAAACATGGTTGGCTGAATAGTCATAAAGTTACAGGCAGTATAAAGTGTTTCGCCTGGCAAATTTTGTGGGTCCATATTGTATTGCATCAATGATCTGTTAACAGCAGTCAACGCTGCCGCCAGCCATTAAAATGGCTGCTTGAGGGCTTCTCCCGAAGACAAGGACACAGAGTGAATGAGGAATCCAGTTAATTGCAGTTTTAAATAATGGTGAACAGAGCAGATGCTACATGGTAGAGCTCTTTGTTAGAATAAATCAGTCTAATTCAGGTGATTTCCCGGCGTTTTTTTGTTGTTGAAATCAGCTGTCAGTCTTAGGATTCTAAACACATTAGATAGTTAATTTGCTGCTTACTGCTTGTAAATTCATCTGATTGGACAATGAAAACAAAATATAAAGAAATAAAAGCAAACTATTTATACCATATTGACTTGCATAGCATCATATTATTTTGCATCCCATCACATTAAATCCCATTGTTTTGAATCAAATCGTAACCCGCACATCCCTAGTCCTTTTTTTGGGGGATTGTATAAGGGAACTTGGAATAATTTGAACGTGTCCTTGGCCTGGTTTGTGTCTTTATGTTCTGTGCGTCTATTTAATGCCACCTCTGTTGTTTCAGCTGTGGCCTGCAAAGGAATCAACAGGCAGTGCACCTACTGAACAGCTAGGAGTCCTGCCACCATCATAACACTGATTTTACATTACACTATCATACACTATTGTAGCAGTCCCTCGAATAAAACAGAGTCTTTGACTGATGTTGACCATTTATTTTCCGTTCCTTCAGAATGATATAACACCGTAAGAACTTTTTGCTTCTTCGGGGGTTGCTATGATTAACACGAGAATCCTTATAAATATACTTATTCTAACTTTTCACGACACCACACTTTATCCTTCACCGTACTTTTTTCACTCCAATGAAAGCCGGGAGCCAAACCGGATGTTAACCTTGCTAAGTTGCCGCACAGTGTGCACACACCAAGCTTCCGTTTTTACAAAGTAAAAGTCACCATACTCAAAAGTTACAGGAAGTAAGAAAACACAGATAATTACACAGTATAACTAAAACATTGGAAATCTAAGTTCCTTTATAAAATTATAATTAGAAAACTGAATTGGATCCTTTACACTCCCATCAAAATTATGAGAATTTCCCACAATGAAATAACAAAATAATTTTCACATCTGAAATAACAAGGACCCTTTATCTATGGGCTCAGGGAGCCTCTAACAGCAGAACCAACTTCTGCACAGGACGTTCTAATATGGACAGTTTGCTAAGGCGTTCACCCTTTTTATTTAAACACTTATCTCCTACTGAGATCTTGACCCTCCTCACAAGTCCATCTTTGCTGCTGACAGTCTCTGCGACTCTTGCCAGTTTCCATTCACCTCTGGGTGACAGAGCATCTGAGTCCATCACAACATCACCTACTTGTAGATTTCTTGTTGGCGTGTGCCAACGCTGCCTTGCGATAATGTTCAGAAGATACTCTCGTTTCCAGCGACTCCAGAACTGTTCTGCCAGATACTGTACACGGCGCCATCTCTTGGCTGCATACAAGTCTTCTCTTACGAAGGTGCCAGGTGGAGGCAGTGCAGTGCTGGACTTCATGTGGATCAGATGATTGGGGGTCAGCGGTTCCATGCTGTCTGGGCTGTTCAAGTTATCAGTAGTGAGGGGTCGACTGTTTACTATGGCCATGGCTTCATAGAGTAGAGTCCTTAGTGAGGCATCGTTGAGTCGGCCAGGGGCGAGTGACAAGGTGGAGTTCAGGACACTTCGGACGGTTCTAATTTGACGTTCCCACACGCCTCCTGCATGACTTGCATGAGGTGCGTTCATAACAAAGTCACACTGTTTTTGTGACAGGAACGTACTTAGTCTCTGTGTGTCGAGCTCTTGTAGAGCAGCTTTGAACTCGTTCTTTGCACCAACAAAGTTAGTGCCCTGGTCACACTGAATCTGTCGAACTGCGCCTCGGATAGAAATGAAGCAACGCAGGCCGTTGATGAAGGCGTCGGTGGACATATCCTCCAACATCTCAATGTGTATGGCCCTTGAGCTGAAACAGGTAAAGAGCAGGCCATATCGTTTGTGCTGTTTCCTTCCCTCTGTAGTGAAGAATGGACCGAAGCAGTCCATGCCGCTGTACGTGAACGGCGGAGATGGTTCTACGCATTCCGCAGGTAAGTCACTCATTCTTTGGTTCTCTGTAGGTCTTCTATGCTTACGACAGATCACACACTGACGGATGTATGAAGCAACTGCTCTGCTCATACCAGGTATCCAGTAGCCACTGGATCGGATTTCGTTCGTGGTGAAGCCTTTTCCTTGATGGTTTGTCTTTTCGTGGCTGTGAGCTATTATGAGTCTTGTCACATGATGCTCCTTGGGAATGACGATTGGGCGTTTGAATGAATCAGCGAGGGACGAGTGCTGGAGTCTTCCTCCCACCTTCAGGATGCCGTCTGTGTGTAGGAAGACATCGAGGTGGTACAGTTTGTTGTTATGTTGTAGCTGACTTCCCTTGCTCACAATCTTGATTTCCTTCTTGTATGCTTGTCTTTGCAGATCTTGGATTATGACACGCTCCGCGCTTTCCTGCTCACTCACTGTAGATAGAGCGGATGATTTGATCTTCTTAGCTCGTCGGATGAGGCGGGCTACAGCCTTGACGGCTCGCGACCAAGTTGAGAACTTGGATAATCGGTCAGCGAGACTTTTCGGTTCCTGCGTGGTCTCTGTTTGCAGGGTCTGTGCCTTCTTTACTTCTGGATCGCCTATGGACAGGTTCGGTGTTATGTCCTGTTGTGTAGGTATGTCCCTTTCCCAGAGAAACCTTGGTCCCGTGAACCAGTCCGATCCAAGAAGTTCGTTCACTGTTTTTCCACGAGATGCTCCATCTGCTGGGTTGTCATCCGTGGGGACGTAGTGCCATTGTTGGGGGTTGGTGCTATGGCGGATCTTCTGGATGCGGTTTGCGACAAATGTGTGAAAACGCTGCGCGTCGTTGTTGATGTAGCCTAAGACCACCTTAGAGTCTGTCCAGAAGTATTCTTTACTCACGACATAGCCAAGCTCCTCTCTGAGCATGTTGCTGATGGTTACCGAGACCACCGCTGCAGTTAATTCAAGCCTTGGGATCGTAGTCAACTTTGTGGGAGAAACACGGGCCTTTCCTAATACTAGAGAGCAGTGAATCTCTCCTCCTTGGTTCTTGACTCTCAGGTACGAGCATTGACCGTATCCGCTGGTGCTCGCATCAGCGAAATGATGCAGTTCCGTTTCTACGACCTCTCCAAAGCTAGCAGGGATGTAAACTCGAGCGATGTTGATTTTCTCTAGGTTGGTCAAGTCACGTCGCCAGCTCTCCCACCGTGGTTTCAGCACCTCTGGCAGGAGGTCATCCCAGCCGGTGTCTTGGTGACACATCTCTTGAAGTATCCTTTTTCCATTGAGCACGTATGGCGCGAGGAAGCCAAGAGGGTCAAATATGGAGGCTACCGTGGATAATATGCCTCTACGTGTCTCTGGCTGGTCTTTCAGATCGTTATTGAATCTGAAGCTGTCTTCTTCTATATTCCAGTGTATCCCTAGCGCTCGTTCCAGTGGCATGTCCTGGAAGGTGAGGTTCTTTGACCCAGTGTCTATTGCGCACTCTGATGGAGGCATACTCTGTAGGACAGCAGGACTGTTTGATAGAAACTTGTGAAGGCGGAGACCGCCTTTGGCGCAAATCTCCTTTGCCTCTTGTGCCAACTGAATGGCCTTTTCCACTGTGTCCGTGCTTGTGACTCCGTCGTCCACATAGAAATCTCTGGCGATGAACTGGGATCCTGCTGGATATGATTGCCTGTTTTCCTTTGCCAGGTATTTCAGGCCATAGTTCGCGCAGCCAGGGGATGACGCCGCTCCGAAGAGATGTACTTTCATCCGATAGTCTTGTGGTGGTGTGCTTGTATCACCATTTTTCCACCAAAGGAAACGAAGATAATCGCGGTCATCCTCTTGGACATGGAACTGGTGGAACATTTTCTCGATGTCACACATAAGAGCGATAGGATGTTGTCTAAATCGTATGAGGACGCCCGTCAGGTTGTTCATCATGTCGGGTCCTGTCAGGAGATGTTCGTTCAGACTAGTGCCGCCGTACTTAGCGGAGCAATCGAACACTACACGCAGTTTTCCAGGCTTTTTAGGGTGGTAGATGCCATGATGTGGAATGTACCATCGTTCACCGTGAGTACCATCTTCGTGTACCTCTTCTACATCACCTCTTTCTATAATGTCTGCCATGTATGCTGTGTAGTCTTTCTTGTACCTTTCATCTCTGCTGAGCTTCCGTTGTAGATGACTGAGCCTGATCTCGGCGAGTTTTCTATTATAAGGTAGGAGAGGCCGTTGCTTAAAGGGGAGAGGCATCTCATAGTGTCCTTGGTCATTCTCCTTTATTCCTTCTTTGAGTTTGCTCAGGAACATGAGATCCTCTTGTGAGACCGTCTTGTCCTCTCCTTTGGTGTCCTTGAAATCTGACTCCAAGGCGCTTATCACATCCCTCGGAGTTGCGGGAGGGAGTTCCTAGACCGTGACTCTGTGACATAGGCCGCGTTCCGTTTCACCGTGGGAGGCTGATGAGCCGCCAACTATGCTCCATCCTAGATCTGTGAGGATGGCGTAGGACTCGTCGTCTTTTCCTGTTAATACCTTTCTTGGCGTAAGCGCTCTGGGACAGTTGTATCCAATCAGGAGTCCTACGTCGCAGCTGAGAAGAGGTGACATTTCATCTGCGATCGAATTCAGGTGAGGCCATCGTCTTGCTGTCTCATGAGTAGGTATGTGATTACGGTTCACGGGGATGCAGTCCTTTGTGTATGCGGGAGGAAGATCAATGTGAGCGCTGGAATGATAGCCTCTCACACGGAGTCCAGACACTCTTTCACTTTTCATAATAACGCTCTCTCCGAGCATGGTGGTAAGTTTCAGTTTTACAGGACAGGCTTGAACTTGTAATTTGTTACTCACTTCGCTGTCGACGAAGGTGCTGTCACTTTGGGTGTCTAGTAATGCGTAGACAAGCTGTTCCTTTGCTGGATTTCTGGCAGAGGACACCCAGACAGGTACGATCATAGAAGTGCTGTCTGACTGGCCTCCCGTGGAGACCTTGTGTGAGATGGCTGTCGTGGTTTCATTGGCAGTGTTTGCCGCTGCAGCCGGTTCTTCAGTAGATCTTTCACGCTTCCTGTAACTTTCGTCGTGGAGACAGGTAGGGTGCCTTCCTTTGCACGTGTCACAGGCATGGCGGTGACGGCAATCTTTGGCGCCGTGGCCCGGTTTCAGACAACCGTAACACAGCCTATTGTCCTTTACATATGCTCGCCGCTCCTCCAGAGATTTGTCCTTGAAGCTTGAGCACTTTGGGAGTTGGTGTCTTTCCTCTTTACACCACATGCACGGGGACTTTCCTGTTCCTTTTCCCTGTGCGTCGTTGTTTACGGCGGTCTGAGTACTGAGGACGTTTACTTTACTTCCTTTCCTTTGAGAATACTCTTTCATGAGTTGAAGTGTTTGACTGGAGAGCATATAGGGAGGTGACTGGGTTGCATGATATCTCTGCTTCCATCGACACAAAGCCGGAAAACTCTTTGAAAGTGGGAAAGTCTTTACCTTCCATGAGGGCCTTTGTAACTTGACGGTTCCATCGGGATGCGAGCCAGTCAGGGATCTTTTGTATGAGTTTCTGGTTTTCTTCACAGTCACCGAGGATTTCTAGTCCCTTCACGTGAGGCGTAGCTTGGAGGCAGGCGTTGAGGAAGTCAGAGTATGCTCTTAAACCTTCAGCATCTTTAGGCTGTATTTTCGGCCATTTTGATAGTTTATCCCTAAAGGCTCTTTGGACGATGAATGGTTGACCGTAGCGTTTGATAAGCTTTTCCCATGCATCTCTGTATGCCTCGTCGTCGCTTCTATAGAATGTGCCTTCAAGGCATTTTTGTGCGGGGCCACTTATGTATTGCTTTAAATAAAACAATTTATCTGCAGAAGAGATGCCTTTACTATCTACTAGTGACATGAAAGAAGCCTTCCATTCTAGGAAGAGCAGTGGGTCTCCACTGAACACTACTGGGTTAGGCGCTGGTAGTCTGTTTATGGCTATACTGTCTTGGATTGCTTTGGCCAGACAGGTCACGTCACTAGATGGCGCTGAAGTAACAGCGTGTGCATTCTGTTGAGTTAGACTGGTGGGGAGAATGTGAGCTGATGTGACCGCTTGTGGGTTCTGAAACAAACTTGAGGGGAGCTGAATGTAGTTTCGTTCTATGAGCTGTTCATCATATTCCTGGACGTTCTGTTTGATCTCTCTGTCATAAGTCTGGAGTTTGACGCGAGCAGTCTCCAGGTTCCCTTTTACTTGTAGTCGCTGTAATTCAACCCTCTGCCGGTCTAGTTCCACCCTCTGCCGGTCTAGTTCCTTGTTATGCTGTTCTTCCATTAGTCTTATTTTTTCCTTTTGCTCTATTTCTTCTTCCATTAATTTGTATTGAACTTCTTTAGCGGCGAGCTCTGCGACTGCATCTGCTCTCTTGGCTGCTATACTCAGTGATGCTGAGTGACGACTTGAGTGTTGTGATTGAGAGGCAGTGCTGTAAATAGAGTGGGCATAGTCGTGGGCATGTAGCTGAGGGAGACGCTTCCTTTCACGCTCTGCATCAAAGTCACCATCTACTTCTGCTAAGCGCTCATAGATTATTTTCAGCATGTCTTTAGTTACTGCTTCGCATGCATCTACTTTGCGTCTCATTTCATTTGTTACTGTTGTACGTTCTCTTATTTCACCGTACACTTTCATGACATCTGCAGTTCCCTTTTCAATAAGGTCTGCCATTTTAGCCATGTCAATATCTGATATGTCTCTCTTCAAATCATCCTTGATTGTTCTGATAGAACCTTTCCAAAAGGCATATAGTGTAAGCAGTCTTTTTTCTTTTTTATCAAGTTCATCACTTTGGTAGGCTAGCATTTTTCCTGTGGGCACACTAGTACGTTCAGAACGACGTGGTAATGTTAATTCTGTAATGCTACTTTCCTTTATTTCCGTTGTTTCTGTAACGTTGAATTCCTTTATTTGGCTATCTGCCTCTTCGGTGGCGCCGTCCATTTTGAATGTGGCCGCGTCTTCACTTGCTTCGATGAATCACCGTTGAACGCTGCAACTCACTGCCTTGTTCTTTGCCGTCCGTCCGTTGGCAGTTAGTTGTGGCAGGTGAAAGCAAAGTTCTTACTGTAGCAGTCCCTCGAATAAAACAGAGTCTTTGACTGATGTTGACCATTTATTTTCCGTTCCTTCAGAATGATATAACACCGTAGAGAAGAACTTTTTGCTTCTTCGGGGGTTAACACGAGAATCCTTATAAATATACTTATTCTAACTTTTCACGACACCACACTTTATCCTTCACCGTACTTTTTTCACTCCAACGAAAGCCGGGAGCCAAACCGGATGTTAACCTTGCTAAGTTGCCGCACAGTGTGCACACACCAAGCTTCCGTTTTTACAAAGTAAAAGTCACCATACTCAAAAGTTACAGGAAGTAAGAAAACACAGATAATTACACAGTATAACTAAAACATTGGAAATCTAAGTTCCTTTATAAAATTATAATTAGAAAACTGAATTGGATCCTTTACAACTATCATACTGGACTTTCTGGATTCATTACAGCCACTGCACTGTTATGCACTGTACTGCACTGTATTGATGATGCTGCTGCAGTACTGGCACTTTAAAATAGTTGATGTGTTGTAATGTTTTTTGCACAATTCAACACATGTACATATCAACCATCAGTCACTGTTTTGTTCTTTTGCTTTTTATTTTTATTGTCTACAGTATTAAATAGTATAGTGTTGTAGAAAGCATTCCATTGTACTGTAAATAAAAATCTTCAATCTTCACTCTTCAATTGCAAGCCGCAGCCAGCAGCAGACACGACAAGAGCTGGCACAGCTGACCAATCAGCTGAGCTGGCTGAGCAGTCAGGAGGAGAAAGGCAACCTGGCTCTGCAGCAGAAAACACAGGTAGCGATAGATCTTGGTCCACATAGCTGCAAAATAGTCGACATTTGATACATATTCAGACTCCCCCATGTTATTTCACAGGTTGACCAGATCCTGGTGAAACTTTTGAATGAAGTTAACAAGGTCTGTGAGACTGAACAAACAATTGGCATGAACCAGTAACTCAAAAATAACAATGTTTCTTCTGTCAGCTGCTTGCATATATTTGTCTGCAAGCTCATCTCACAAATCAAAGATTGTGAGTGTGTGAAATTGAGACCAGACATTCTGCTGAGCAGGAAGGGAAGGTAACGGGGGAGTCCCTGGACTTTAGATGGCAGTGTTTCCACAACAGGGCCGTACACCATTACACAGGGCAAGAAATAATATATAGAACTATTTTATATAATATAATATAACTAAATATAACAGATATTTGTGGGGTTTGCAGGGGCATGTTATGTTGTAAGAGGGGAGGGGGGCAGACTTAGGGCGGAAAAAATATGTGCATGGTGCACTATTTCACAGGCAGCAGGAAATCAATTTCATAATGTTTGTGGTTGAATAGGCCTATGTCACATTTACTGCTTCCGGAACGTTAAAAGTCGCCGAGCAGTGTACTCTTACTTCCGGTAGTTACCCCAGATACGTGACAAACTACGGCCGCCTCCTCGCTGTTATTGTAGTGTGGCTGCTCAACGCCAGAACAAAGACCGCCCTACCTCAGTTTACACGATTTCCCCAAAGACAAACTCCTCCGCATGTCTTGTGTGAGGCTGATAAGGAGGGATGAAGGTCCCTCGTTTCATGTTCTCAGGGGTAGCACGTATGTCTGCAGTTTGCACTTTGACAAGGAGAGCATATACGTCTCGAAAAGTGGGCGGAATAGGCTAATGTCAGGTATGTGTATGATTAAAAGCACTGGTCCCGACCCCCACACACACTACATCTCTCATCCGAATAGAGCCACATAATGTCGGGTATGTGTATGATTTAAAGCACTGGTCCTGACCCCCACACACACTACATCTCTCATCCGAATAGAGCCACATAATGTCGGGTATGTGTATGATTTAAAGCACTGGTCCCAAGTAGGTCAAGTCAAGTAAAGTCAAGTTTATTGTCTCTTCACAGTTTACACAAGTATAAAGCAGTGGTGTGAAAATCTTATGTGCAATACCCGACGACAGACAGCAGTTATAAAAATAAGATAAAAATAGAATAGAATAAAGTTTAAAAATAAAAATAAAAATGCAATTTATAAAATGCAATATATTGGCACAGAAAAAGAGCAATATGTATATATAAATCAATGTAATAAAATATAAATTGTTATATGCTATACGCCCTTGTTCAGCAGGCCTGACTGTGGAAGCTATCTCGGAGTCTATTTGTACGGCACTTGATACTGTGGTATCGCCTGCCAGACGGTAAAAGTGAATACAGTTTGTGGCTGGGGTGGGCAATGTCTTTTATGATGCGTTTGGCCTTGGCCACGCACCGCTGGTTGTCAGTGGCGGCCGGTGACATCCGAAGTAGGAGGGGCGCAGGGGGTAAACAAATTCGCAATTTTTTTTAATCATATCTGCTGTGCAATACCGCATTTTCCCAGACGGGAAGTATTCTGTATTTTGTTGTGACAAATAAACAAACTTGAAACTTATGGTGAAAGAACATTTATTATATGGTGCTTCAATTAGCAATTATGAACACAGTAATACCTAGTAGAAAATAAACGTAAGAAAAAAATATGGTCTTATATTAGAAAGACTACCCAGTGTGCCATCAAAAATAATACCTAAATATGGTCTTACATTCGATTGTGCAAAAGTAATTAGAACAAAATAGAAGATAATAAAATAGACCTGATACAAGTCCTGAGATAAAATGCAATACAATGTTAAGCTTACAAATTAAAAGGTACTGGGTCCTATGTACACTACACTACTATACGATATACAGTTTAATCTATGTACCTATGCTATACTAACTATACAAGAACTACACAACTATAACTATAACTATACAACTATTCTCTCCTCAGACAGCAAGACGCGAACTGACTCATTAACAAATGCTTCTGAATTAAACTAATTAAATAAAATACAAATGCTTAATACATTCGACCACAGCCTATATTAGCAGACAAACACACGGAGGACCCTGTAGCTAGCATTGGGGAAGCACGTGTCCACGATAAACTTACAAAACCCCAATCCACACCGTTTACATACAAATGACACTAGCTGCATGTTTATACAGCAAGACCAACATTTCTTATCCTCTTTACTTTACGTTTACATCGTCCACAATAAAAATAAATGTAAAACTATAACCGGGACAACAAAAACGTACCTCTCCTCAGACAGCAAGACCGAACTGAGAGCAGAGCAGTACAGGCTTTACAAATAAGGTTCAACTAGGCTACAATTGAGTGGCGCATGCGTGACTGGTTTCTTTGCTCACGCATTCACGCATGCGCCACTCAATTTGCTCACGCATGCGCCACTCAATTTGAGTGGCGCATGCGTGACTGGTTTCTTTGTTCGGGCGCAAGAAAAGGCGCCCCCACAGATCGTATTTAGGACCTTTGATAGGCTACATTTATTTGCTTGATCCATTTTCATTGGCCGCTTGCGCGCAGTGAGGGGAGTTCCTGGGCGCACCGGTCTTGCGCCCAGGTTTGGAGGTAGGTACTAGATTTCTATGAGAGTGACGTCAATGACAAACGAGGGGGGAGAATAGCACGCACAAAATGATTTATATTTGCTATATTAACGTTATTGTGCATTTTAAACACAAACATACTTAAAATGAGTAATTATTATTCATTTTAAACATGTTTAGTTTATTTTTAGGGGTCAAAAAATCTTTTCTTTTTGTTTCCTCTCTCAACAAGGTGGGGCGGCTCCCCTGCGCCCCTATGGACGAGCCGCCACTGCTGGTTGTATATATCCAGGAGGGAGGGGAGCTCACCTCCAATGATATACTGGGCCGTCCGCACCACCCTTTGAAGCGCTCTGCGCTCCAGTGCGGTGCAGTTCCCGTACCAGGCGGTGATACACCCTGTAAGAACACTCTCGATGGTGCCGATGGGCTGGGCGATATGGACCAAAAATCATATCCTGGTATATTTAGGCTGCATCGCGATATACTATATATATCGGTATTTTATACAAATTCGGCTAATGTTTCAGTTTTAACTATGATGTCACAAGCACTTTTATTTTAAGACAACTCATATTCACAAGAATAACAGGCATTCCCTTTTAGAAAATATACAGCTGCACACTACATATTAACACGTAAATGAAAAGGTACATTGAAATAATCAAAATCCATCAAATAAATAGCCTATATTAAATACATAGGCATACCTCTGCTCCTACACAGAATCGCCTTCGTTATATGGCGATATATCCAGATAAAGCCACAAGACACAATGTCGGGGAATTGTATGATTTGGATTTAGACTTCTTCACTGTAGAGTGTTCAATCACTAGTTGAACCACATCGTCTGGACCGACTTTTGGAAGATTATGCAGCGATGTTGTCCAGCGATAACTGCCCGCCATGGTGAATGCCAAGGTCAATGCATTAACCGGAACTTGGGATACACTTCCGGCTTTCAACTGTGCCGTGATATAGGCCTATTGATATTCAAACACGAAAATTATGAAATTAGGGATGTAAGAGATGAAAACTAAATTGAATATACGGTCCAAAAAGATCAGCCCCTTGTACTAATTTTGTAGTTCACGATAGCTTCCAGTTTACGCATATTAAAAGTCGACCACTGCTACACTCCCTTCCGTGATGGCTACAAGGCCCTCCTCCGCCCACCGTTCGGCAAATCAGACCACCACTCTATCCAGCTACTCCCCGCCTATAGGCAGAGACTGAAGGAACAACCGATCGCTGTGAGGGAGGTCCAATGCTGGTCAGACCAATCGGACTCTATGCTGCAGGATTGTTTTGATCGCGCTGACTGGGACATGTTCCGTGTTGCCTCGGACAATAACATCAACGAGTACGCGTCCTCGGTTACCGGGTTCATCAAGTGCATAGATGACGTTGTTCCGACCAAGTCGGTTCGGATATACCCCGAACAAAAACCGTGGATTAATGGAGATGTTCGCGCTGCCCTACACGCGCGTAACGCCGCCTTTGGCTCCGAGAATATGGAGGAATATACGAGAGCCCGCTACAACCTCCATAAGACCATCGTCACTGCCAAGCGGGAGTAAGGACAGAGTGGAGGAGAAATTCAAGAGCCATGACGTGAGTTGTATGTGGCAGGGGCTACAGACGATAACAAACTTCAGAGGGAGAACCAGTTGTGTAGATATCTCTTCTACCTCCCTCCCAGGAGAGCTAAATACTTAGTTTTGCTCGGTTCGACGTAAACGGCAGCCTGCCGAAGCCAGCGCCGCCTGAGGAGACCAGCCTGCTGAACATCTCGGAGGCGGATGTGCGCCTCACTTTCAAGCGGTTGAACATCCGTAAGGCGGCAGGCCCCGACGACATCCCGGGCCGTGTCCTCAGAGCATGCGCAGACCAGTTAGAAGGAGTCTTTGCAGACAACCTCTCCCTGTCCCAGGCTGTTGTTCCCGTGGTCTTCAAGATGTCCACCATCGTGCCTGTCCCTAAACAACCCAAGGTAACATGCCTGAATGACTATAGACCTGTAGCCTTCACCTCGATTGTCAGCAAATGCTTCGAGAGGTTGGTGAAGGACTTTGTTTGCTCCGTGTTACCTGCCACGCTGGACCCATGGCAATTTGCATATCGTCAAAACAGATCCATGGACGACGCAATTGCCATGGCCCTCCACACTGCCCTTTCCCACCTGGAGGGAAAGAACTGTTATGTGCGAATGCTGTTTGTGGTCTACAGCTCAGCGTTCAACACAATAGTTCCTGCCAAGCTCAACACCAAGCTCAGAGGTCTAGGCGTGCCCCCATCCACGTGCAGCTGGATACTGGACCTCTTGACGGACCGCCGCCAGGTGGTGAGGATGGGCAGCACCACCTCAAAGCCACTGACCCTCAACACGGGAGCCCCCCAGGGATGCGTGCTGAGCCCTCTCCTCTACTCCCTCTACACCCACGACTGCTTGCCTGGCTATGCACAGCTCCAACGTCATCATCAACGACACGACAGTTGACGACACGACAGTGATGGGCCTGATTGCTGGCGAAAACGAGACAGCCTACAGGGAGGAGGTTGGATCGCTGGAGCAGTGGTGCCAGGAGAACAGCCTCGCCCTCAACGTCAAGAAGACCAAGGAGCTGATCGTGGACTACAGGAAGCAGAGAGGAGAGCACGTCCATCGACGGTGTTGCAGTAGAGAGGGTCAGCAGCTTCATATTCCTCGGCGTGCACATCTCCGAGGACCTCACATGGTCCACGCACACCACACACGTGGTGAAAAGGGCCCAACAATGCCTGTATTTCCTCAGACGTCTGAGGAAATTCAGCATGGGCCCCCGCATCCTGAGAACATTCTATACCGGCACCATCGAGAGTGTTCTTACAGGGTGTATCACCGCCTGGTACGGGAACTGCACCGCACTCGAGCGCAGAGCGCTTGACGGCCGGCCCAGTATATCGTTGGAGGTGAGCTCCCCTCCCTCTTGGATATATACAACCAGCGGTGTGTGGCCAAGGCCAAACGCATCATAAAAGACAATGCCCACCCCAGCCACAAACTGTATTCACTCTTATCGTCAGGCAGGTGATTCCGCAGTATCAAGTGCCATACAAATAGACTCAGATAGCTTCCACAGGCCATCAGGCTGCTGAACAAGGGCGTATAGCATATTACAATTTATATTTTATTACATTGATTTATATATACATATTGCTCTTTTTCTGTGCCAATATATTGCATTTTACAAATTGCATTTTTATTTTACAACTTTATAACTTTAAAAGTTATAACTTTATTTTATAACTTTAAACTTATTTTATTCTATTTTTATTCTATTTTATCTTATTTTTATAACTGCTGTCTGTTGTCGGGTATTGCACATAAGATTTTCACTCACTGCTTTATACTTGCGAAGTGACTAAACTTGACTTGAAGTTCATTTTAAACAGATCTGGACTGGTCACAGCTATTCAGCACCGTCTCTGAGCTGGTCTCCACTCTCGAGGCACTACGACAGAGCAAAGATGCCCAGCTGAAGGAGATGCAGTTCACCATGTGTGTGCCTCTCACCTCTTTCTCACCTACACCGACTTACACTTTACATTTTAGCTTGGTCGCTTTTATTCAGAGTGAAGCTGAGAGTACAATTAGAGCATGCAATCATTGGGTTAGCTCCAAGACAGCTGAACAAGTAGTGCTGCACTTATGAAACCAACCTTTCATAAGGCTTTGTTTGTCTTTGATGTTGTGAGAGGGGAGGGGGGAGGCAGACATGGGCCTAAAAATATGTGAATGATGGATGGAAACAGTTGGTGCAATACTACACTGTGCCACTACGAGGCGCCATTTCACAGGCTGCAGGGAGCTGGAGAATAACCTGGGGTGGCGATGGTGGAGATTTTAATAACTTTTTAACTTACTTTTTCATTAACGATGACACTCTTCTGTAGCACTTCGTCATCACTGTTATGTGGGGTCATGCATATATGCCGGGGAAAAGCCAGTGAGGTCGTGGTGCGACAGAAACCGAGGCTGACAACCGAATCAAATGCTAGCAATGATTTATTTACATAAGTCATGTATAGTTGAAATAACCGGCACGGACAATTATAAGGCCACAAGCCAAATAGACAACAAGTAACAAGTAACTAGGCCTGAGGAGTAACTAGGCCTGGGGAGGACGCCAAAACAAACTAGTACCAAAACAAACAAAGAAAACAAACCCCCTCAAGCTAAGTCTGACGCTACCGCTACCTAACCTACTAAGCATCAATTTATCCCACTAAACTAACTGTCCCTGACCTGGTCCCAATAAATATATGAGGTGGTACCCGCCTGGGGAAACTCACCTAGTGTATCTATACAAAGAATACCTGCGTGATGTAAAATGTAGGCCCATGGGTATCTTACCTGCAAACTACCTCGCCCTCCCCAGGGTATTACAAGGAGGAACAAGACTGACTGGCAAAACAAACAGGACTACCAACTGGCAGGACTACAAACAATGGACTCTAACAAAATTGGATGGCATTCAAGGAAGCAACACTAACACCCAAGCACACACCAAAATGCCCCCCTTTGGAAGGAACGCAGGAGGTTTAAATAGGCAGCTAATTAGGACAGTTCCAGATGCAGCCACTTGAGGTTAACGATGCCCACCAACACCTGGGTAAAAAGCATTAGGAGAGGGAGACAGAAAGGAAAACAAAACACAACACAAACAGTAACGAGAAACGGATCATACGATGTACGTAACAATCACTCAGTTCAAGCCAGTTCTCTCTGCCATCTGTTCTCTTCTTCTTATTCTCTCTCTCTCTTCCCCCAGGAGTTCACTGTTCACTGAAGCAGGCTCAGGTAGAGGCGCGGGTCCTCCGGGTTCAAATGCGCAAAACGTGCCCCACATCTGCCAGCACGGCGCTCCACATGGACGGGAAGATCATGGTTCTCCAGGAGGTACCCGTATGAAGTTCAGATAGCTGCAGTTTGGTTTGGAAATCATGGTTGAATGTGAATTATACTGATGTTGTTGTCTCTACATCTGACCTCTAGGTGAAAAAGCTGAAGAAGAGACTGGCTCTAAGGTTCTATGGTTCAATTTTATGTGTGAAGTGCACTAAATCCATAGGGTCTATTGATTTACTTTGAATTTGAAAGTTAATTGTGTTTAAACTATTTATAATGTTGTTCATGAGGTTCAGGCAATGGAAAGACGCATTGACCAGTAAGGGAGTTCTGTGTTCCGAAAATGGCCATGGTTTGGCCTATTACAAGGCTGGTACACAAGTGTTTTTGGTCCTATCACAGGTGTGGAGGTGGGACTGGAAAATACTGACGTTCAGATTCGATTAGATATAAATTGACAGCGAAAATAATTTGACATCTAACCGGAGTGCAAATGTTGCAGTAAAGTGCATCGTAATATATTCTAAGTCTTCTAAAAGGGACATTTGTATCAACAAGAAAAATATATATAAATGTATATACAGCAGGTAGTGTGCAGGGGTGTGTAGTTATATCAACAGTTGAAGATTAATATATACAGTAAGTACAGTACAAATGTGACTATCATACAGGTATGTAAACAGTAAATATAACTATAGGTAGAGTTATGATACAGTGCAAGGCCTTTAAAGACATTGATAGTGAAATGGTATTGTCAGCAGAGTTCAGAGTTTGTATCAAGATACAAGATATTTTTATTGCCCAATTGCAACAGGTACATTGGAATGCTTACTTCCCATTCCCTCCCTCCTCAATCCCCCCATTCCCTCCCTCCTCAACCTCCCATTCCCTCCCCCCTCCTCCGTCACTGTGTGGTACGGCAAAACCACTGCACACGACAAGAAAGCCATCCAGAGGGTCGTGAGGACGGCAGAGAAGATCGTCGGGTGTGCACTTCCATGCATTGATGAGATCTGTAGGACCAGATGTCGGAAGAACCCATGTCCATCATAAAGGACCGCAAGCACCCTGGGCACCATTAATGATATTAAGACCCAACAAGACCAGCTAGCCAAATGTGCCAGAGAACCCAGAAGAAGAGACAGGACACCCAAAACAACGGATAATGTCTTACTTATTCTCTAACTTAAAGATCCACAAACTCAAAAACAACAGGGTAGGGTTGGATAGGTTACGAGGTATGGTCAAGAGGGTGTAACGCGGAGAGGGCCCTTGGAGCGGGGGGGTAGGATGAGAGAGACACAGGTTCTCGAGTAGGAGGGAGCCATAAGGTTCTCAATGATCAAAGACCGAATTTTAGTGATTTTAAAAACGGTCAAAGACTTTGCGTTTGTCCGATAAGCCCCACCCCCAGCCCTGACGAAGTGGGGCTTGCTGGGCTAGCCCAGCTTCGATGTGGGGCCGCACTGGAACCAGTTTACCGGGCCAAAAAGTGGTTCCTTCGCGGTGGAAACGCAAACAACTGGTGGTTCGAGATTAGGCCCAAGCTTTTTGTTTATACTAGTTTAGCTTAGTTTGTTGTTATTTAGTGTTTAGGTATTAGTATATTTTGTGTGCATTTATTCCCCCTGTTGCACCTTAATTTCCCTCGGGATAAATAAAGTTATCTTGAACCAGCCCTCAAAACAGCTTGGTAGAAACACGGTAGGAGTGGAAGCCTGTCGCAAACTGCTCAAGATGTCGTTCTGAAGCCGAATCACGTTATGCTCAGATATAGAAGGGGTGTCTGGCTGGGGTGTGGGCCTGTGAGAAATTTGACAAGTACCTGTGCGGCTTGGATCAGTTCAGGCTTGAGACCGATCATAAGCCGTGGGTGCCACTTGTAAACATGAGCCTAGACAGCGTCCCCGTGAGATGCCAGCGCATTCTGATGAAACTCATGTACGACTCAGAAGACATACACTAGGTGAACTTAATCAACTGTGTCCCAGAAAATAGTCGTTTTATCCATCTCTGTCAATATATACAAGGACTACCAGGTTCAAGGACAGTTTTTATCCAAAGGCAGTGCGCCTACTGAACTGCTAGGAGTGCTGCCACTATTATAACATTGTCATCCATATTACATCCCTCTTCACCCACAACTGCACTCCTGTACATGGTACAAACACAATCATCAAGTCTGCAGACAATGGTGGGCCTCATCAAAAATAACAAACATTTGCGAGCCTTGGACCCTTAACACTGCTTTACTGGTCAAGAAGGCTCACCAGTGTCTTCTTCCTGAGGAGACTGAGGAAAGACCACCTGTCCGCTCAGATTCTGGTGAACTTTTTCCAGTGTGCCATTGAAAGCATCCTAACCAACTGCATCACATTGTGGAACAGTCCATTGCATTGTACTTAAAGGCTTGAATCTATGAAAGTAATAACAGTCGCCACATAATACATAATAGTCTAAGGAAGAAAACCATCTACAGAAGAAATCTAAGTCTATACTGAAGAAAGAATGATTTGTTTTAATGTACTTAATGTTCCATCAACATAAAAAAAAAAGTATCTAACAAATGTACAAAAAGCAGTGAACTGAGTTTTGGCACTGAAGCCTAAAGTGTCTCAGAGAAGTACCAAATGTTTTAGTCACAGCTCACACACGTTCACATTTTACACCCACAAAGATCTGGAAGTATGGATGCCAGTGGTTACATTTCAGTGAACACGCCCCACAACACACACCAACATGAGAAAATGCTAACTAATGGCATGCAGTGACAGCAGCTGACGTTCAGTATGAACAACCATTACAATCTAAAAAATAAGACTACTATAAAAAACATATCATGCAAAGAAGCAGCAGCACTTAGGAGAGGTTAAATAGTTGATATAAATGTTCTTCTACGAAACAGGTACATTTGGTGAATGCCACCCAAACAAATGGCAACACAAACAAAAATAAAACGTTAACATTCAACAAAAACCAAAAAAGTGACTGTGTGACTATCGGCCCCGGAATTTCATTGGCTACTAAACACAGATAAAGAGGAAAAAACAAGAAAACTTTTTGCCTTACTCATACCAGTGTGAATAGCAGACAGACTACATTTGCTCCACGAAAACACTTTGAATCCACTCCCATGTTGATTAACAGTTAACACACAGGGGTTTTTTTTAGGCCTGGAGTAAAAATGTTCCACTGTATATCACATAGGATCGGATTGAAGGCATTTTTTGCGCTTTGACCAAAAGCCAAATCCGAAGTAATGATGTTTTGCTTTTTCCCCTGAGTTGAGGAGTGTTTTCCCCATCTGGTCCCTAGGCCACGCGGTAGGCGGTCATGCGTGTGTAGCTCTTGCGGTGGCTGCGTGCGGCCCACAGGAAGAGCGCAGCCGCCATCATCTGCAGTGGCGAGGAGATGAGCGCCAGGTACAGAGACCAGCCAAAAGCACCATCCACCGCAGGGTCACGGTGCAGGAGGTCCAGGCCCGCCAGGAAACAGCACACCGTGCCCAAGGAACACAGACCTGGAGAGGGGAGAGAAGGGACAAGAGAGGAAGTGGGAGGGATGGAGAGCGAGAGAAAGAGGGGGAAAGAGAGGTGGGACATGAGGAGGAGAAGAAGCAGAGAGAGACAGGAGGGAGAGGGAGGGACAAAGAGACATTACTCAAAGGTAAAAATAACACCAAATTAAGTTCCAAATTCCTGTCGGGATATTAAAAGTACACTTATTATTATATTCATAATTTACAACTTTGTTGAATTATTGAATGTTTCCTTTACATCCCTTTATGTATAGTGCAGTAAGTGGATTTTTCACTCCCGACACACTTTGGACTCAAATAATTTTGCATAAAGCGATGAGCACAGTGACAACAGACGCATTGTGAAGGCTTACATCACATAATGCAAAGCATTGATGTAACAGCCAAGCAGTTGTCAAATCAAATTATAAAAGGAAAGATATTATGAACAACTTTGCTTTTGCAAAAATAAGCGATTGCGTTAATGGTACTTAAAGTTTAATGTTACAGGCCCAGACTTTCCTTCACAGTACATGCCTTATAAAAAGGTGCTGTAGGTCATACTTAATGATTTCAGTGTAATTTTTTTAGAAATACACAGCAATCCGTCAGCTATTAGTGAGTGAAATGCTGTGAGAATATCTGTTCTGGTTGAATGTGTGCCTGCCGGTTCTGGGAATCCATCTTGCCTGTTAATCCCATGCACATCACACACGGTTAAAATATATTTAGTTAGTTAGTTTCTCTCTCTCTCACACACACAAACATCCCGCTCACCTGCCAGGAGATGGAGCACTCCCACACCCATCGTGGGGGTGACGCTGCGGCAGAGGCAGGCGCACACGCCCACCAGGCTGCTCAGGAACACCAGAGCCAAGGCCACCAGTGGCAGCAGGAACTGGCACCTCCACATGTCTGAACACGCACACACACACAGATAATATATTAAACCTAGTAGAGTATGTGTCTGGTTAAAACTGTCAAAATGTGTCAACAGTTGGGGAGGTAAACCTTATTGCTCATTGGTGATCAGTTTGACTGACAGGTAAACAGGTGGAAACATTAACTCACAGGTCCTCAACAGGTCCTCGCCACTGCTCTCGTTGCCAGGCTCTTTGTACTTGGAAGCAAACTGCTGGGGCAGCGTGAAACTCACACACCGACTGGCCATCTTAGGATCTGGAACAAAAAAAGGGCACAAGGTGTTTTGAATGAATAACGCATCCATCCAAGTGTGTGTGGTGGTGGCTGGGACCCACAAGTGTGCAGCCTCACCAGCCATAGAGTAATCAGATGCAGGTGAGGTGAGGCTGCTTAAACCAGCCACACACTCCACAGCATCCATCCAAGTGGTCTGATGTGACATGCACTTTGCGTGTAGACTGAAAGAACAAGAGACCCTCAGTAGAGTACATACCTCCAGATCCAGGGGAAAATTTCCCCCTGGATCTGTGCCAAAATCAACTGGATCAAGAAAAATCAACTGTTGCTTGGATCATAAGTAATCTGACCACCAAGTGTTGTCCAATTCAGTCCATAACTGTTTCAGCTATCTTGCTAACAGAAAAACAGCTTTGATGGCGGGGGTAACAACATACCCGGTTCTTTATACCAGTGTGTCTCACTTGGCACCATGATGCACCTCCACCACAGGCCCAGGGTGCCGTTCAGGCGCAGCATGGTGTCACTGTAGCTCTTCTCGTCGAAGTCTCCATGGAGGAACTCCTTGACCAGGTCCGAGGTGTTGGCCGCGGAGTTGTGTGGCTGCGGGTCGGGCGGGTACCCCCGGTACTGGTACCAGTGCTGCGTCCCCACGGCCACAGACAGGTACACGGTGGCCAAGAGGCTCAGCACGGAGCCGATGACCAAGGCGGTGGCGTAGCGGTTATCCACCATGACTCTTACTGTGTTGAGAAGGTTAGACGGAGACAACAACGTTCACGAACACATGCGTAGCTGCATATTTGTAATCGGGAACCTGGTATGTCCTCGAACGTCGATCCACCTTTCTGCAAACCAGCATCGTTTTGCAACCTGTATAATAAAGATACATAACAATTAAACATGTTCAGAATACGTAACTTATTTTAAAATCTGTATGAGTAAGAGGCCATATCGTAATTGGACGCTAATATTATTAGCTTCCAACGATAACATTAGACTTTACACTATTGTAGCTTGTTTAGTTGAGCTTGATAGTTATGAAAGGGTTGTCTTAAATTATCGCATACTTTCCCATACCCTTTTTATAGCATCGTGTAACGTAGTATATATATGTATAACATATATTTAAGTACGCAAGTACACAACATCACCTACATTTAGCTTATGCTGTTCTTCTTCTGTTGGTCTGAGCGTGCTCACTGTTGCACCCTGCGGCCACTGGAGGGGAAACACAAGTTCTGCATAAAGCTAATGCTGTATTGGAAAAATGTGTCACTCAGTGTTATTAAATGTGTCAGAGTAGAGTATAAAGAAGAAAATAAAGGAAATCGTTTTTTGTTTATTAGCTTGTTTCTATTGGCTTCACTGTTTGTCATTGCCCCAATGTGATGTACTTATTGTGTCAAATCTAGTCAGCCAACTTATTGTACTTTTACCTGAGCACTGGTTGTACTCTTGGAGGCTTGTTAGAAAGGAAATGCAATTATGATTTCTGATCAATTGTAGTTCTTGCCTACCTATATTGCACTTATTGTAAGTATTGTAAGTCGACATCAGATGACACTGTTTTCTCATTTTCTTGTCTGTAAAATTCCGGTTTAAATATGCATCTGCAGAAACTACTTGAAAAATGGTCAAGCGCAGGTAATCTTTAACATGCATGTAGCATACCATATGCTAACGTTTAGCTATGAAGTAATACATAACTATATTATTTAGAATAAAATATTCTGAAACATTCCCTCCCTGGCATTATTACACGTAGAATAGGGATGTTGACCTACTTCATAAAGCAATGAAATCATGAGACACACTCTCTCTCTCTCTCTCTCTCTCTCTCTCTCTCTCTCTCTCTCTCTCTCTCTCTCTCTCTCTCTCTCTCTCTCTCTCTCGCACACGCACACACAGTTACAGCTTGTCGAGTGTGTGCGTGTGATCATAAACACAAACATATAATACTACTACTATCACTGCTACAACTACTACTACTACTTATAATAATAATAATAATAATAATAATAAACTGCATTTGTTATGTGCATGTTCATATGTCACCATCTTTTTTGTAATGTAAAGCGTCTTTGAGCATCTTGAAAAGCGCTTTTATCAAACAAAAATATATTATTATGTATTCACCGAGTGTCGAAAAAAAAAATTATTATTATTATTATTATTATTTATAAACGCAGCTGTCCTCTCGTCCACGCAGTGACGTCACGATGACTCGCGGACTTTACATTGCTTGACTCTGTTGCGGCGCTGTGCGTGTGTGGTCTGCATGCCTTATAACATTGGGTGCTTTTAACGAATGCAAATGCGGAAAAACTGCAACGACAACACAAACACCTGGATGACCTCTTGAAAACAACATGTAGTGCTGTGAAGTGTTGTCGCTGACGGACCTATCTATCGGTGGACGTGCTTACAGTCGCATCGCACCTGCGTGGACGGACGACAAAGGCGGACCTGTTTGTTTATTTAATGGTATTCGTAGGCAGCGTCTATCCCCGTGCATCTGATCGATAGTTACGCGTGTACATTCGGTGTTTGAAAGCGTCCGTGCATAGCGCCGATCCGCTCGGGAACAACGACGACGAGCATTGCCGCGCGTCAGTACGCCTTTAGGTTAGCGACAATTAAACACCACCACCTTCTTTTCACACCAGACGATTCGTGCACGTTTCGGTGCCAACACCAACTCCTCCTGTATATGTAGCTATTCTCGTCGGACGTAACCTATACAACACAAACACACAGTCGCGCTCCAACATTCAGGATCGCGTCCGCGTTCAATGTCCTTCTTCATGACATTATTGTGATTATGTGGATTAATCCGGAAGATGTGTTGTTGGCTGGTGCTTTGTGGATCACCGAGCGGGCGAATCCCTACTTCATCCTCCAGAAACGGAAGGGGCACGGGGGTGGAGGTGGAGGTCTGGCAGGTGGGTCGCTCTCCCTTTCTCTCTCTCTCCCCTCTCTCCTCTCTCTCCTCTCTTCTCGGAGAGTCGCTCTCTCTATTCTCTCTGTTTTTATTGACCGACGCGGTCACTCACCGCTCCTCGCCTTCCCCTCGATTGAAGAACGATTTTTTTTTTTGCTGACATGTTTTTAACACCCACTTTGGCTTTATGGACCCTCATCGATCGAGCTGCATCGTCAAACTGGGCTGCAAGGGCAATAGCTGGTGTACTATTTATAAACGCAGAGACAATAAGGTTGAGTCCCTATACGGGACTGTGAAATCCAATACCTTGAATCCTTGCCTCACACATTAAGGGGACAGTGCGAATCATGTGGTGTATATTCAAATATAGATCCTACATTTACATAATCAGAACGGGAGCCCCTGCAGAGACCATCTTCTATTCTATAGGCCTACCTACACTTTACTGCAACATTTGCACTCTGGTTAGATGCTAAATTATTTTCGCTCTACTGTACTTCTGCTGTACAATGACAATACATTTGAATAAAATCTGATCTAAATTTAAATAGGCTTTGTGTTGGAAAAAGGCTTTGAATTCGTGTTGCACGTGTCATACTTTACAAACGGTGGAACAAAACACACACGGCCAGATGTTAACAAGGAATGTTAACAATAGCAAGTCTCAGCAGGACAGGATATAGCCTTGAGGCCAGGCAGAGAGGGGTTTGGTGTGTTGCTTACTGCTGAATCATCCACTTCTCTTTCCCCTCTTGATATTTAGGTCAAGAGAAGTGGCACGATGGATCAATAGAGCAGGTGCATGTAGGTAAGACCGTTTGCGGGAGGGTCAACTTCTTGGCCTGATAGTCAGAAGCAGGGGCGTTTTGGAGAAGTGGGGAGGGATACAATGGAGGATATTCTTCAGCCCTGTTGAAAAAGGATGGGGAAGAAGGATGTAGGATAGGAACTGAAACGTATGAAAACATCACAAGGTCCAAAGTGAACTCGATTCCTTTTTATTTTTTTATGAGAAAGGGTTCTGCTTTTTTCGGATCAGGCATGGATTAATCAACATTGTCCCATGTGCTGTGTTCAGAAATAAAGCAAACAGGACCATGTCAGCCGTGTGATTGTCTTTCTGAAAGAGGAAACGTTTCCATACAACGCACGCAACACACAAACAAGCCACAAGACTACAACAACACACAGGAACACAGGCTACAAGCTGTTGAGACTTTCAACCAGGCATATGGTTCAGTCATAACTGTTGTATGGTAAACAATGACACGTTTCTCCAACCCCTTTTTCTAAAATATTCAAAATGTTGCAACAAGTACAATGGAATGCTTAGTGTGTGTGTGTGTGTGTGTGTGTGTGTGTGTGTGTGTGTGTGTGTGTGTGTGTGTGTGTGTGTGTGTGTGTGTGTGTGTGTGTGTGTGTGTGTGTGTGTGTGTGTGTGTGTGTGTGTGTGTGTGTGTGTGTGTGTGTGTGTGTGTGTGTGTGTGTGTGGTGTGTGTGTGTGTGTGTGTGTGTGTGTGTGTGTGTGTGTGTGTGTGTGTGTGTGTGTGTTAAAAAAAAGGGGGGGGGGGGGGGCGACATTTGATTCGATTTTGTTCCAAATCCGGATCCAGAGGACAATTTGGTGTAGTTTTGTTTTTCTGAGGGCCCTCTAGTCATTCTGAATGTTTCCACAGGTCTGCTGGTGGGAACTCTGGATGTAGTGTTGGACTCTAGCGCCAGAGTGGCTCCGTACCGGATCCTCTACCAGACACCAGACTCTCTGGTCTACTGGATCATCGCTCATGGTACGTTACCCCCTGACATTACATATGGCCTTTAGAAAAATCACCCTTTTCTGGATTCTTCAGGAAATGGGGTATTATAAAAGCAGCAGTAGTATGGACACACACACACACACACACACACACACACACACACACACACACACACACACACACACACACACACACACACACACACACACACACACACACACACACACACACACACACACACACACACACACACAGGCCAAATATGACCTCATCATGCTTAGTAACCCAACTGTTCCCATTAGAGGAGATGGAGGAAGTTGATACACAAATCAATATGTGCAGATCTAGTGGAAGTGGTGTGTTTTGATGGAATCTTATTAAGTAATGGGTTTAAATTTTTTATTTATTTTATTTTACATTTGTGTTTTTTTTGTCTTTCTTTACATAATGATGTGCATAATGCTCCTTCTGTTTGGTTCTAGTTGTGTTCATTATACATACACATAATACAATTTGCCTTGAGGGGTTGTGTTTGCTTCATGCACAATCCTACAGAAAAAAACAAAGCATTTTATTACAGCATAGACTTAGATTGGGTTGTTTCCAAGCTCAAAGTGTGGAAAAATACAATTTTACATGTATATCTCAAGCTTTATAACTATAAGCACATTAGCAGTTTGCACTTTCAAGGCCAAGATATTTCAAAGATTTGCTACGCTACACATTCACCACTGATGAGGTTATTAACAGAGATAGTGTGTGCCCATACATCAACGGTCGCGCTTTCTCGTCAGTAACGGAAGTCTGAGATACACTCTCTGTCTGAAAATGTCCAGAGTGGGAAATTAGGCGGGGAGTGCGCATGACAGTTGGCCGTTTGTAGGACAGCAGGGCGATGCTGGTGGGACCATATGCCTATTTCTGTTCTCTTCATAGACCTGGCTAGGAGCCAGTATGGTTAAAGATGGATACCTGGGTAGGGCGTCTATCTCCTAGGTGATGTTGAATAGTTATATTAGTATTATATATTATATTATATTATATTATATTATAGTAGTTATATAGTAGTTTCTCCACAATTGTTGTTTTTCTATTTTTGAGTGCTACACCTATTGCATAGATACGTTGACAGAAATATAGGAGTAGTTTAATAAATAAATGGATGAATACTAGTATGGATAAATACTATAGTGTAATACATACTATACTATGCAGTATGTTGTTTGCTATAAATACTACTTGTATAACGAAAGAAGACAATCTGTATTATATGGATGACATTCTTACCAAATTCTGTTCAGTTGTAAAGTCATCTGACCAAAACGATGATGCAACTGAACCCTGCTGGAAACAGATAAGGAACCTTGTTTGTGTTGGCTGCTTGTGTTTTGGTACATGTTCCCTTCACCAACTGGGCTGCTTCCTACTGTTCGGAGAGTCCTGACGACAATATCTGTTTGAAAATAACAATAGCTGCTTGGATTGTGTGCTCTCCTCTGCTCCCTTATCCTCATCAAACACTGCACAACAATGAGCACAATAAGAATGCCTTGTGTTGCCGCCGTCTCCGTGTGTTACCGTGACTACAATACATAGTATGGTGTGAATGGAAGCATTTCATTGTACACATTTATGTGTGGATATAATGTATAATGCATTGTCTCTCTCCACATAATGGCTGCCAACATAAACCCGGGCACAAACGCGATGGTTGTTATTGGAATAAACACACACACACGGGCGCAGGCCCACGCACACCTCATACCGCCTCATACATGCTTTTTCATCTCTCTCTCTTTCTCTCTTTCTCTCTCTCTTTCTTTCTTCCCCCACAGGGACTTCCCGTAAGGAGATCACAGAGCACTGGGAGTGGCTGGAACACAATCTGCTGCAGACTCTCTCCATCTTCGAGAACGAGAACGACATCACAACGTTTGTCAAAGGAAAAGTACAGGTTTGTTCTGCTGTGGGCGCCCCTGTCCCAGTATTTGGGAGGATTTATTATGAATTTTGACTAACTTGTGTGTTTTGTTTAGACTTGCAGCAACATATTAAGTTTATGAACCATTATTCACCTATAAAACACACACACATACACACACAGCCTATTTGCGCACAGACTATTACACATAAGCTATAAGCTCACACAAACACACCCACCTCTCACCACGTCCTCCAACTTGTTTCTCCCCCTCCGGCAGGGCATCATAGCGGAGTACAACAAGAACCAGGAGGTGAAGGACGACGACGACACAGACAAGTTCAAGGAAGCCATCGCTAAGTTCCGCAAGCTGTTTGGCATGCCCGAGGAAGAAAAGTTGGTCAACTACTACTCCTGCAGCTACTGGAAGGGCAAGGTCCCCCGCCAGGGCTGGCTCTACCTCAGCATCAACCATCTGTGTTTTTACTCCTACCTGCTGGGCAAAGAGGGTAAGGGAAGAGACTATTTTTGTTGAGTTTACGGATTTTGATCGACAAAATGTGAACACAAAATCGTGTCGTGTTTGTTTTTTGTCAAATCATAAATTGAATCTCAGTATAAAATAATTCATGAGTCAATTAATTGTGTCTTTATTATTAATGACGTAACACAAAATAATTAGTAAAAATACATTTGTATGTTTGTTTTGATATCAAGCTCATGGCTTGGGCACATGGCCTCAAGTGTGTGTGTATGCAAGCAAACTTACAATTGCTTATTGTTCTCTCACTCTCTCAGCTAAGCTGGTGGTGCGGTGGGCAGACATCACCCAGCTGGAGAAGAGCGCCACTCTGCTATTGCCGGACGTCATCCGGGTGAGCACACGTGCCCGCCACCACCTCTTCTCTGTCTTCCTGAACATCAACGAGACCTTCAAGCTGGCGGAGCAGCTGGCCAACATTGCCATGCGGCAGCTGCTGGACAACAAAGGCTTCGAGCAGGACCGCTCACTGCCCAAGCTCAAGAGGAAGTCCCCCCAGAAGGTGTCCGCCCTCAAAAGGTGAGCTCCTGTTTTTGGACTCACATTCTACCATACTTTACCCAAACATATTAACCCTGGATACCAACCTGCACATCTCTCTACTCTTTAAGATCAGACTACCCTTTAATGAATTCCTGAAGGGAAATTCCACTGATACAAGCAGCATAAAAGGACTTGCAAAATCAAACTATAGAAAGAATACAAATAACAATTCCAATATACATGTAGCATATACACAGAACATATTATATAATTAACTAACTGTATTGCTGTGTTTGTCAGTAATCTGTTTTCTGGAGAAATTCTTTGGAGCACCTTGGACACCTGAGTAGTTTTCGACTTTGTAGTTAGTTTTTGTGTGTCGCGTTTTTTATAGTAAATGCCACGTAAGCTTTCAAGGGACATTCTAAATACAAATAAAAACACAACAAAAAGTACACTAGATCTGAATTTGGATCTGCGGCAAAATTGAATCAACTGTTCCTTGACCCGTAAGTAATCCAACTACCAAGTTTTGTCCAATTCCTTACATAACCTTTTGAGTTATCTTGCGTTGAGTTACCCCTCATGAAAAAATTAAATAAATCATGGTGGGGTTCTGAATCATAACCCTGCCCTATGTACATCCCGTCAGAGACCTTGACGCAAGAGCCAAGAGCGAGCGCTACCGTGCGTTGTTCCGCCTGCCGAAGGACGAAAAGCTGGACGGACACACAGACTGCACTCTGTGGACGCCATTCAACAAGATGCACATCCTTGGCCAGATGTTCGTCTCCACCAACTACATCTGCTTCACCAGCAAGGAGGAGACGCTGTGCAGCCTCATCATTCCCCTTCGTGAGGTGGGACTTTATGTTGTGTTGTGCTCTTCTTGTTCAGGGATGATCTGTGACGTTGACGGCACACAAACTGTGGGAATGTTTCATATCAAACCTTTATTTAAAATTACCAAACCGAGGATGGGTGACAGCAAAGAGGAATCAATTAAAACGGTTACACATTGAAGCAGGGAGGTTTGCGATTATGGTTTGACATTTTCCAGATTAATTAGAATGTTGATTTTTAGAGTATGTTGAAAGTCCCCCAAAGAGCACTGGGGCACTACAATTAAAGGCTGACTTTCCAAATTCATGCTTGGGGACGTTGTAAGTATTTTAAGTAATTTGCACGAGTTAGATTAGATCTATAAAAAGGGCATCACAATGTTTCTTATTGTCTAAGGCACTATTTTATTTGTAACCAATAGATGAATTAGTGCTGTGGTTAGCTCTAATTTCAGATTGGTGCAGACTTGATACAAACAGTGACTTGAAGATATGCTTGGAGTTGGTTATGAACCAAAGATTAGAATGGTGGACTCGGTATTAGGAATAAGACTGATGTGATGTCTTTTTTTTGTAGCTGTTTGGAAACTATCCAAAGTAGAGAATCTTATACAGACATTGGATGGCCTGCTAAAGTTGGTCTGGGAATTCACATGAAAGAAGGCAGCAAAAGGAGCTCAGGGGGAGTCTCCAACAACGACCCCAACCTACCAGACGAGCTGAACACGCTTTACGCTCGCTTTGAGAGGGGGAATTCTGAGCCGACCAACAAATTGAACATTCATAGTGGGACAGTAAAGGCAGGGAATGCAGTGGGCCCAGACGGAGTTCCATCCCGTGTCTTCAAGATCTGCACTGAACAGCTGGCTCTTGTGTTCACGGACATCTACAATGCATCACTGCAATAGTCTGTCGTCCCAGTGTGCTTCATATTCAGATTCAGATTCAGATTCAGATAACTTTATTTATCCCGAGGGAAATTAAGGTGACACAGGGGGGAATAAATGGACACACAAATATACTAATACCTAAAGCTAAAAACTAAATAACAACAAACTAACTAAACAAAACTAGTATAAACAAAATATAACTAAATGAAATCTAAATGTATTGATAGATGAATTGCACAATTTACAGTATTATTACAGTAATACGTAGGTATATAAAATACACAACAATACGTATAGTGCAAATTGGCAGTAATAAAATACTAATAAATAACTCTGATGAATACTGAAAAAGTGACATGTGAAAAGTGAAATTGAATTTACAGTGCAAAATTACAGTGAAAGGAATTTACAGTGCGTTGACCAAAAAATAATAATAACAGTGCGTTGGCCTCAGGTCACTGAGTCTCCACTGTCCCCCTCATGACCCGAGGTAGATGAATTATAGAGACTGATGGCCACAGGAAGAAAGGACTTCCTGTGGCGTTCTGTGGTGCACCTGGATGGAATGAGTCTATTGCTGAAGGTGCTTCTGTACGAGGTCAGCACCTGATGGAGAGGGTGAGAGTTGTTGTCAAGGATACTACGCAGCTTGCGCAGCATCCTCCTCTCAGACACCACCAACAAGGAGTCCAGCTGGACCCCCAGGACAGCGCCAGCCTTCCTGACGATCCTGCTGATCTTGTTGGCGTCTGCTGACCTCAACCTGCTTCCCCAGCACACAACACCGGAGAAGATGGCACTGGCTACCACAGACTGGTAGAACATCTTCAGCATCGTATTGCAAACGTTGAAGGACCGGAGCCTCCGCAGGAAGTAGAGACGGCTCTGGCCCTTCTTGTAAACAGCCTCAGAGTTCTTGGCCCAGACCAGTTTGTTGTCCAGGTGAACTCCCAGATATTTATATTCCTGAACAACTTCAGCGGACACACCCTTGATGGAAATGGGTGTAGATTTCCTCCTGCGGAAGTCCACCACCATCTCCTTCGTCTTGTCTGTGTTGAGCTGCATGTGGTTCAGCTCACACCACTCAACGAAGGAGTCCACGACGCCCCTGTACTCCTCATCGTTTCCCTCGCTGACACAACCAACAACTGCAGAGTCGTCCGAGAACTTCTGCAGATGGCAGGTGTAAAGGGTGAACAGGAATGGGGAAAGAACCGTTCCCTGTGGAGCACCAGTGCTGCTGACCACAGTGTCAGACACACAGTCCTGCAGTCTGACAAACTGTGGACGACCCGTCAAATAGTCTGTAATCCAGGAAACCAGGGAAGAGTTCACCTTCATCGCCGTCAGCTTACTCCCCAGCAGGGCAGGCCGGATGGTGTTGAACGCACTGGAGAAGTCGAAAAACATGATTCTCACAGTGCTCCCGGGTCTGTCCAAGTGGGCGTAGGCACGATGAAGCACAGACAACCTTTGTGCCGTTACCCAAAAATACCAAGGTAACAAGCCCTCAATGATTATTGTCTAGTGATGGTCTAAAACCCAAGTGCCTGGAGTAACTTGTCCCTAGACCCAGTCCAGTTTGCATACAGACCAAACAGGTAGAGCAAACATCTTCCTGGCACTACACACAGCCCTGGAGCACCTAGACAGGAGGGACACCTATGTCAGACTGTTGTTCATTGACTAGAGCCTGGTGTTTAACACCATCGTTCCTCTAAGCTGGTCCTGAAACTGAGGGACCTAGGTCTGGGCGCACCCATCTGTAACTGGATTGTGGACAAACCTCAAGTGGTGAAGATTGGGAAGAACATCTCATCCACTCTTGTCCTCAACACCAGAGCACCCCAAGGCTGCTTGGGGTGCAGCCCAAGCAGCAATCGGATTATCAAGTTTGCACACGACACCACAGTCATTGGCCTAATAAGCAAGGACGCCGAAACGCAGTACAGAGATGAGGTAGTCCGGCTGACATGATGAAAAGACAGCCTTGCACTGAATGTCATCAAGACAAAAGAGCTCATTGTGGACTTCAGGAGCCACCAGGGCACTCCACCATCAGCCTCGACGGGACACCAGTGGAAATCGTCAGCTGCTTCCGTTTCTGAAGACTACAGATCTCCGACGACCTGTTGTGGACCCACAACATGGAGCTCATGCTAAAGAGAAGGCACACCAGCTATGCCCTGTAGTGCTTAAGGAGAAGCGGCATAGGCATACAGTGGCTAGTGAACTTTACCGTGGCAGTGTAGAGAGTGTGAGGCGCCAGGCGGGTGTGGGGATACTCACAAGTCCCGCTAAGTGCCGCTATGTTGGAGTCCTCCCTACGCCTTAGGGTCATGGGGGGGAAAACTCTCACTGTTTCATGGGTTTGTGCCTATGTGCCAAGCAACAGTTCAGAGTATCCAGCCCTCCACCATAGATTAAGTCCTGCATGGGGCTCCTATAGGGGACTCCATAGTCCTTCTGGAAGACTTCAACGCACACGTGGGCAACGATGGGGAAACTTGGAAAGGCGTGATGGGGATAAATGGCCTACCTGATCTGAACCGGAGTGTGGTTTTGTTATTGGATTTCTGTGCTAGTCATGGATTGGCCATAACAAACACCATGTTCAAACTCATAAATGTACATGGTACCAGAGTACTTTATGCGGAAGGTCAATGATCGATTTTGTTATTGTGTCATCTGACCTGAGTCCGCATGTTTTGGACACTGGTGAAGAGGGGGGTAGAGCTGTCATCCGATCACCATCTGGTGGTTGGTTGATTCAGATGGACAGACCTGGTAAGCCCAAACGTGTAGTGTGGGTAAACTGGGAACGTCTGCTGGATGCCTCTGTCCAGGTGACCTTCAACTCCCACCTCCAGCAGAATTTCTCCGGCATCTCCGTGGAGGCTGGGGACTTTGAACCAGATTGTTCATTGTTAAAAGCTTATATTGCTGAAGCTGCAGTTGAGAGCTGTGGCCATAAGGTCATTGCATTGATGCCTCAAGGGGCAGCAACCCTCTGACTTCTTGGTGGACACATGTGGTCAGGGAAGCCGTCCGACTGAAGAAGGAGGCCTTCCGAAAGACTCGGTTGCAAGGTATCGACAGGCCAAGGGCCAGCCTCAGCTGTAGCAGAAGCAATGCAGCGGGTGTAGAAGGAATTCGGAGAAGCCATGGAGAAGGACTTTCAGTCGGCGGTTCTGGCAAACGTTTGGGAACCTTAGGAGGGGGAAGCGTGGATCCATCCAAGCTGTTTACAGTAAGGGGACACTGCTGACCTCAATGGAGGAGGTGATTGGGCAGTTTAAGGCGCACTTCGAGGAACTCCTTAACCCAACTAACCCACCCGCTACGGTAGAGGCAGAGCTGAAAGATGATGGACGGCAAACATCAATCTCCCGGGAGGAAGTCACTGCAGTAGTCATCTAACATCTCCACAGTGGCAAAGCCCCGGGTTGATAAGATCCTTCCAGAGATGCTGAAGGCTCTAGGTGTTGGGGGGCTGTCGTGAATGACACGTCTTTTCAACATTGCTTGAAAGTCTGGGACAGTGCCTGAGAAGTGGCAACGGGGGTGGTGGTACCACTGTTCAAAAAAGGGGACCAGACGGTGTGTGCCAATTACAGGGGTTTCGCATTACTCCAGCCTCCATGGGACAGTCTACTCCAAGGTGCTAGAAAGGAGGGTTCGGCCGATAGTCGAACCTCAGATTGAAGAGATACAATGCGATTCCGCCCTGGTCGTGGAACAACGGACCAGCTTTTCACTCTTGCAAGGATCTGGAGGGGGAACTTGGGAGTGTGCCCATCTGGTCTATATGTGCTTTGTGGATTTAGAGGCATATTAGTCTACTGGAAATTCCTATACGGCCAATAGTAAACCCAGCAATGTTATTTCCTATAAACCTTTATGATTAAAATGTAATCTATTGGCTTAGCAAATGATATTAGGCTTGGTTGCTCGGAGTTGCTTGTTGGGCAATTTGAGTTATTAGTATTATAAGCTTATTAATCGGAAAAAACGGAAATGGCTAAAATTTTGCTTCTAATTGACTAAGAAAGGTGATCGAAGTCCATGTTTGTTATGTCCAGAAATCCCAAAGCCCTGAATGTTTAAAAATATGTTGTAAAAAATATTTGAATGCGCAACAATGTCATCACCTGCTACTCTCCACTTGACTCCCCCGCAATGACCCACGGATACCCATCTGGAACTGATGGTGTGAAAAGAAAAATAGGAGGAAAAAAGGGTGCGTGATAAAGGTAAGTAGGCTAACATTGTATGTTAGCTAAATGGCTCCCTAGCTAATGTTAGCTTACTGATACTTTTTTCATTAGAACAAGCTTTT
Organism: Muraenolepis orangiensis; assembly: GCA_027704905.1. Classification (NCBI taxonomy): domain Eukaryota; kingdom Metazoa; phylum Chordata; class Actinopteri; order Gadiformes; family Muraenolepididae; genus Muraenolepis; species Muraenolepis orangiensis. Next base: position 23,661,476 of record CM051003.1, read on the forward strand.
TATTTTTACAATTAGCTTATAGTTGGTTAGCCAACATGAATAACTTAGGTAGGATTGCAACTAGTGTAGTGGTCCCCCCAAGTTGAAACCACCAGCACTTCCTGTGAAGGTTCTTTCTCCAGAAGAAGCGCACCAGGTTGCTGCCAGCTTGATACGAGCAAAGGAAAGAGAAGCAGCGAGACTATCCAGCTCTTTTCTCACTCAAAACCAGTTGAATGGACAGGCTATAATGCATGTGAAAATAGAAAATCTTAGACCACCACCACCTCTCCTCTACTCCCTCTTCACCCACGACTGCACTCCTGTACATGGTACAAACACCATCATCAAGTTTGCCGACGACACAACGGTGGTGGGCCTCATCAAAAACAACGATGAGGCAGCCTACAGGGAGGAGGTCGAGCACATGGTGGCGTGGTGCGCTGACAACAACCTGGCCCTCAACACCAAGAAGACCAAGGAGCTCATTGTCGACTTCAGGAAGACCAGAGCTGGCGCATACGCCCCATCCTCATCAACGGAGTGGAGGTTGAGCCTGTCTCCAGCTTCAAATTCCTGGGGGTCCACATTTCCGAGGACCTTTCCTGGTCCCTCAATACTGCCTCACTGGTAAAGAAGGCTCACCAGCGTCTCTCCTTCCTGAGGAGACTGAGGAAAGCCCACCTGTCACCTCAGATTCTGGTGAACTTTTACCGGTGTGCAATTGAAAGCATCCTCACCAACTGCATCACAGTGTGGTACGGCAGCTGCACTGTTTCCAACCGGAAAGCGCTGCAGAGGGTGGTGAAAACCGCCCAACGCATCGTTGGATTACCCCTCCCTGCAATAAACACTACCCACCACAAACGGTGTCTGAGGAAGGCACAAAAAATAGTGGATGACCCCTCTCACCCCAACCATGGACTATTTGCCCTCCTCCCATCCGGAAGGCACTATAGAAACCTCTGTTCCAAGTCAAGCAGGCTTAGGAACAGCGTCTTCCCCTCAGCTGTCATCACCCTGAGCTCTGCACCACGAAGACAGCCCCCCCCCCCCTGCTGCCCAACCCCTGCTTCCCCCCACCCCTGCTGCCCAACCCCTGCTTCCCCCCCCCCTGCTGCCCAACCCCTGCTTCCCCCCCCCTGCTGCTGCACCTCTGCTGCCCCCCTCCCCTGCTGCCGCCCCCCCCCTGCTGCCACGCCCCTGCTATCCCCCCCTGCTGCCCCCCCTCTGCTGCCCCCCTTCTGCTGCCGCCCCCTCGCCCCTGCCCCACACCTCTACTCAACACCTATAATAATAAATCACCACCAATGTCTTTGACTAACTGTTAAAAAATAGATAAAAAAAAGAAAAGAAAAAAACTGTAATCACAACTACCTACCTCTCTATAGTTGACATATGTATTAATAAGATACCTGTTTAATATACCTGCCATATATATTTAAATCTCAAACTGTATATCCCTGCTCCTGTATATACATTTATATATGCCATACATTTATATATGCTCACTTTTATATACATTTACATTTATATATATTTATCCTGCTTTCAAGGAAAACTGCATACCCCTGATCACTACCTGCTAAATACCCACTTACCTGTGTATATATATATATATACTTATTATTATTATTATTATTATTATGCTCATATCCCATTTTAATACCTAGTAGACAGTCTTTTAACCTGTACATTTGAACTGTAAATTATATTACCATGCACTTTACTGCAACATTTGCACTCTGGTTAGATGCTAAATTATATTCGCTGTACTTGTGCTGTGCAATGACAATAAATTTGAATCTAAGCCTAAAACTATTTGGGCCCCTTATTGATTCTCCACATTCACGCCCAGATACCGTGATCACAAGTCTACCTTGAGAAGTCACTGAAAAGATTTGGCATGAAGTATGCACACACCACACTGGATCTGCAGCTCTACCTCTGGGCGTGTCTTATCCAGTGGAGGGACCCAGTGCGATGGAAGTCTGTCACCATCCATCCCAGCATGATGCACACTCTGATGTCATTCCTTGGCTGTATTGGAACATTAAGGAATGCTTCTAGCATGGAAGCACTGCTTACAATGGCATTTAGTGCCATCAACAACCTTCTTAATGGCAGATTCTGGACAAATGCACTGCGTGCATATCAAATGCTTGTTGCTTTCCTCCTCCAAGATCATCTGATAGATGGACCACAGACTGATACATATCTGGACAAGGCACGTGACGGGCAGGCTCTGGGTGGATTGCCTGATTTGCCCAACCATCATTGCACTTATTGAGACTTCCTCCTACAGCAGCACTGCCTCGAGCTGATGGTCCTGTACTTCTTTGCAGCTAGGCACCATAATTATGCACGGTACTTCACCTGGTACCTCAGGATTGGAATGAATCTTCCACATGAGGCCAAGCAGGACCTTTTAAGATGGGGCTCAAGTCTGCCGCCACTCTGACAGAGGAACTGTTATACCTGCTGACCAGTTTGGTGAACAGACCTACATTAAAAATGGGAAAGGACAGGTGGGTTGAAAGGCATTTCAACCAATGAAGAGCAAGTTGCAGTGTGGATCAATTCCCATCTGATTTGTTCCCATCTTTCCCAGACAGTGGAGGAAATGTACACAAGTCAGGACATGCCAGATAATCTAGAAGAGGAAGATGGAAATGAGAAGCAGAATAAATGGAAACATAAGGAGGAATGTGAGAGAAGACGAGAGCTGGATCAAAAGGATCGTGAGAAAATGATGGAGTTCCATAAACACTCATCCGTTGAAAGACAATCAGCAAATCCTGTACAACATTGTAAATGGACAGGTGGCTCATGGGCGAATGTGCAAAATGCTCTTCAGATTGATAAATGTCAGAGCAAAGATTGTGCAGCTTCTCTTCCAGATGGCTTTCATAGCACCATTGAGAAGAGAGTCAAAACCATGGAGGTGATGAAGAAAGCTATGACTGTTAAAGGCAAGCCCATCTACAACATGGAGGCCCTCTTTGCTCGATTATTAGTTGTGGGGCAGCAGTGTGGCATAGAATTAAAAGATGTCTTTGATCATGAGCTCAGCCCTTTTCCTAAAACACTCATCAATGAATTTGGTATCTGAGAAAAGGTGACAAGTCTGTCCTTGTCAAGAAATTGGGAGTACCTAATGCTAATTTTCCCAATGTTTTGATTGATGCAAGTCAGCTGCTCTACCACATTGTCTAGCCTCTGGCAGGTACAATTGGGGACATTGCCTCTAGCATCAATGCATGCCTTGCCAATGCCTATACTGCAGCTGATGAGACCCTTGTCATCTCAAAGATAATCTACACGTTTTTACCTTTCAAATGAGCTAACTTGGGCCAATTTTGGCCATTTTCGAAAATAAATATGAAAATGCTAATAATTGGCATGACAATGAGGCTAGAAATGTTGTCTTATATTGTATATGCACTATGTAGTACAATACCATTAAAATGAACTTACTCTGGGAAGTCTGTGATAATTTTTGATTTTGTTCTTGATTTTACCTAATAATGAGCATGAATATGCAAATAATGCAAATGGCCTAACATGCAACTCTAATCAACCAAGTTGAATTGTATCCACTAGGCCTATATATGACCCTTCAATCATAAAAAGTTATAGGAAACAACATTTCTGGGTCCAAGAAATTTCCAATTTTCCAGTACGACCGGGTCCCCCGGGAAATAGTGTGGGGGGTGTTTTGCGGGAGTATGGTGTGCGGGGGTCACTCATGAGGGCCATGTACTGTACTGTACTCCCAAAGCAAGAGCTGTGTCCAGATTCTCGGTAGTAAGTTGGGCCTGTTCTCAGTGGGTGTTGACCTCCGCCAGGGCTGCGCTTTGTCACCCATCCTTTTTATGATATTCATGGACATGATTTCAAGGCGTAGACATGGAGGGGAGGGTTGCAGTATGGTGGGCTCAGGATTGCCTCGCTGCTGTTTGCAGATGATGTGGTCCTGTTTGCGTCATCAGTAACCTGATGACCTTCAGCACTCACTGGATCGGTTTGCAGCGTGAGTGTGAAGTGGCTGGGATGAGGATCAGCAACTCTAAATCTGAGGCCATGGTTCTCAGCAGGGAACCGGTGGATTGTCTACTCCAAGTAGGGAGTGAGTCCTTTCCCCAAGTGAAGGAGTTCAAGTATCTCGGAGTCTTGTTCTCTGTGAGGGGAGGATGGAGCATGAGATTGACAGAATGCAAAGTTCTCGATCTACAGGTCAGTATTCGTTCCTACCCTCACCTATGGTCGTGAACAATTGGTAATGACCAAAAGGACGAGATCGCGAATACAAGCGGCCAAAATGAGTTTCCTCAGGAGGATGGCTGGTATCTCCCTTAGGGTTAAGGTGAGAAGCTCAGTCATTCGTGAGAGACTCCGAGTAGAGCTGCTGCTCCTTCGCGTAGAAAGGAGCCAGTTGAGGTGGTTTTGGCATCTAGTAAGGATGCTTCCTGGTTGCCTCCCGAGGGAGGTTTTCCAGGCACATCCATCTGGGAAGAAACCACGGGGCAAACCAAGGTACAGGTGGAGTGATTACATCTCCACGCTGGCCTGGGAACGCCTCAGGATCCCCCAGTCAGAGTGGGTCGTAAGGATGGCGGAAAACCTCATTGGGTGTGCACTTTTATGCATTGAAGAGATCTTCAGCCACCCTGGGCACCATCTCCTCTTTCAAGATTCAAGATTCAAGATAACTTTATTTATCCCGAGGGAAATTAAGGTTAACAGTTGAAACGGGGGGAATAATGCACACAAAATATAGTAATACCTAAAAACGAAATAACTAACTAACTAAACTAAACAAACTAAACTAAGATAAACTAGTATAAACTAAATATAACTAAATCTAAATGAAATCTAAATGTATTGATAGATGAATTGCACAATTTGCTTTTTAAATGCTTTTTGCACAATTCAACACATGTACATATCATCCATCAGTCACTTTATTGTTCTTTTCATTGTAATTGTTATTGTGTGCCACTAGTGTATTTTAGTGTATTTTAGTAGTATTTTAGTGTATTGGTATTGGTTGCATATGGCAAATACAAATCTTGAAACTTGAATCAAGATGGCGTTTTGAGAATATGGGTGAAAATGCTTGTGTGGATGGAAAACAGTGTTTTTACACAACGTAGTAGTAGTAGTGGAAGAATATGGCTTAAGTTGGGGAGTGTCTCCAGGTTACCATCGTGGAGAAGGCAGACAGCTCCAATGTTCTACCCAGCCCACTGTCCATCAGCACCAAGAATCGCATGACTTTCCTGTTTGCCAACCTGAAGGACCGTGACTTCCTGGTCCAGAGGATTTCTGACTTCCTGCAGCAGACCACCTCCAAGATCTACCTGGAGCGGGAGGTGACCGGAAGCCTGAACAGCTCAGATGACGAGGTAATGTAAAATGAAGTACCTGCGCACTGGTTCTGCTCTTGAATGCTTGTTAGGAAGGAAAGACACTTATGCCATCTGGTGACTAGTAGTTATCTTGCCTACCTGTGTGGAATGCACTATACTACCACTCGCTTTAGACAAAAGCAATCTGCAAAATGACTGTAATGTAAACCGGGTATGTTTGTAAACTGAAAGGTAGGGAATGGCATATTGAAGAACAGAATACATAGAAACATAAATTCTCTCACTTTATTTTTTTTTTTACATTGTAATGGGAATATATAGCTTAATGTACTGCACCAAAGTTACAGAAAGATGGAATGGATAAGGAAATTCAACTCTGACCCTTCCGAGTCTTCTGAATCAAAAATGGAAGATCCGCGTCTTGTGTTTCCATTGCCATGCAAGTGTTCACATCACAGGGTAATTAGAAAAAGCTCTCCTGCCCTTCCTCCCTTCCTCCAGGTAAGCTCCCAGCAGGGATCCCTGCTCTCCTGCAGCCCCCAGCGCAGCAGCCTGGGCTCGGACGGTGAGCGGCAGTTCAACCTCAACGACAGCAGCGTGCCCACTGCCACACAGGCCCTGATGACCATGTACCGCCGGCGGTCCCCCGAAGAGTTCAACCCCAAGCTGGTGGGTCCGGCGGTCACTTGCTTCCCTACAGAAAGTATAGTCCTTATAAGGTGGGGTGTGGATTACTGGCGGCCTGTGCCTCTTGGTGGGGTCCACTCTGTCTAGGTGCAGTCCACTCTGTCTGTTGCCGACTCTGTTGCCTTCCACCTGAGGATTCGTTACTGTCGAGTGGTTAACCAGAGGACGGGTGATTGGTAGTCAGACGGCACCTGTCACCAACTCACCTCTCACCAGAACATGAAATGACCTATGAACACGCATTTAATAATAACATTAATGCATTTAATTGATATTGCAAAAATATATAGTAAGCACTAATATTAACATAAAATGGCCTTCCTAAATAAAACGTTTTTAGGCCTGTCTTAAAGGAGTCCAGGGTCTGTGGTGGCCTTAAATGATGAGGACCGCAATTCCACAGGTGTAGCGCCGCCTAGCAAAAAACCCGGTCCCCCATGGTGCGAAGCTTAGTACTGGGGGCCCTGAGGAGCAAGCTAAGGGGCAGCTATACAGCTTTGTGTCATTAGCATAATCAAGGAAAGACCCCATGTCTGCTGAAGACACAGGGAAAGCATTTAATAATGAAGATGGTGGGACTGAGAATCAACCCCTGCGGAACACCACAGGTGACTGGGAGCAGCCTTGACTTGCATCCTGAGTGAGCTATATTCAGTCCTGCCAGAAAGGTAGGACTGAAACCACTCGAGTCTGAGTCTAATGGTGGAGTGAAGGCGCTCTAAGAGGATAGTATGATCCACAGTGTCAAATGCTTCAGTCAGGTTAAGGAGAATGAGAACCAATGGTGATCCTGCATCAGCTGCTATCAGCAGGTCATTGGTCACCCTGATAAGAGCTTTTTCAGTGGCTGAACGAAAGCCTCAGTGAAAATGTTCACTGACAGTTTGTTGTGTTGGAGGTGGTCCTGGAGCTGAGACGAAACTATCTTCTCTAGCACCTTGGACAGGAAGGCGAAGTTGGAGATTGGCCAATAGTTTTCGAAAACGTAAGGGTCCAGGGTGGGCTTCTTGAGAAGTTTGTGGATGACGGCAACCTTGAGAGCAGGTGGGACATTACCAGTTTAAAAGGAAAGGTTTACTGCTTAGGTGATGAATAGGCTAAGAATGGGAATATATTATTTGAGAGCAGTGGGAATGGGGTCCAGGGCACATGTGCAAGATTTCATTTTTCTGAGGATTTCCTTAATGTGGGGAGGTACTGGGAGGTAAAATGGGAGGTACTGCAAACTTCCAGGCAGGGGGTTGATGGCAAGGAATATCGGAGAGGAAGAGCTTGACATTAAAGAGCAAATGTTGTTGAGTCTAGATCTTAAGCAGTCAATAAAGCTGTTACATAGCTCATCTGTAGCCTCAGGAGCCTTGTGGAGGATGATTGTGGCTACATAAGATGGTTTATGAGCATCTTTCAGTGACTTGGAGTAGGCCCAACAAATGCACACTCCCTACCAACACATGCCTACCTGTAAACAGATGGTTGGCCTACACAGAAACAGCCAGAGGCACCACATTGGACACAGAATTATAATAATTATGTGTCATAAATGTGTCCTATTAATAAGAAAGGATTGCATTGAAACTAGTTGCTAGTTCAATGAACAATGGATTATGCACTGCATAATCACTGGGCACACTCTGTGACGAAAACACAGTTATTTAGCAGATGCTTTTATCCAAAGTGACTTACAGGCAGCGGCAGGTAATAATGGGCAGGCAGTAAGGGGGTTAAAGGTGATGACAATTCAGGGGCATCGTGAAGGAGAGGGCGCTAGACAGGGTATTTACTGGACCTGGAATTTATATAATGTATGATTGGGGTCATGAATTAACGCTATCTTCCCTCAACATTTTAAATAGGGCAGAAATGTCCTAAAAGTTTCCATGAAGTGAAATCGATTAAACATAATGTATTTTTTAAATGATTTATTTATTTTTATAAATATATAAGGAAGACAAGAACACAAGTTTAGTAATATTACAATTTCTGTTAGAAAATAAATTCTGTATTTCTTCTTTTGAAGGCAAAGGAGTTCCTAAAGGAGCAGGCGTGGAAGAACCACTTGACAGAGTACGGCCAGGGGGTGTGCATGTACCGCACGGAGAAGACCAAGGACCTGGTACTTCAGGGTATCCCGGAGAACATGAGAGGAGAGCTCTGGCTTCTCTTCTCTGGTGAGCTAACCACCTGTGGTGCCTCTAAATAAACTCCTATTCACACACACACACACACACACACGCATGCTCCGATGGGGAAAATATTGTGAAGTGAAAATATTGACAACATGTCATGGGACGACTTGTACGATCGCCACGTGGTGATCGTTATTAAGCGTCTTCAGAAGCGGCAGACAGAACAATCTATTATTAAAGGCAAACGGGGCATATGACCTACAATGGCACGGCACAACATACGTGGCTATCCAGACATGTCCATCGATCAAGCACTCAGAGGACCCGTTATGCTGGTTTCTGCTTCCTCCTGGAAGTCTGATGACCCAAGGGGCCTCTTTTTCGACCTCTTGGTATTTCTGATGAGCGAGTACGTGTGGACAATGGAGCGACACAGTCAGAGTTTATGGGAATTAGAATGCACATTTGTCTTTATCTTATTGTCAGTTAGAAATGGCAACCGGGCAGGCCTGTTGTTAGGGCACTATTCACATTAAACTAATAAATTCACAATTAGCCTCTTCTCAATGAGACTAAAGGTATAGAGATGCTAATCCTATTCCCGATTGTCAATTTCCATTTTATTTTATTTTTTCATGGGTTATGTGCACAGGAGAACCTTGCATGGCCAACAGTTACATAAAGCTGCAGGCAGTTTGTTCCACATGAACAGAGCGGCTCCCACCTCTACTGACCTACTTATGTGCAGCTCTGCTGCTGTGTTGTGTAGTCAAGAGTTTGCCTTGCTAACATATAGACCATTGACTATTTTTACTGATGTTGCTTTTTTTAAATGTATAGTAAAAGGAAATATCCAAACCAGTTATGGTACATGTGTCTGTCTGGGGTATGTTTGCAAACGTGTCGAGTGACCTTTTTAAAGTTGTGAGTCATGTTCAAGTTTGGCTGTTAAACGTAACAACCCACATATGTGCCACAACATTATCCTCAAATGTACTTACATTTTTTACTCTCTACTTTAATTTGATGACACCATGATCCTTGATCCTGATTAATTAATTAGCATTCATGTCATCATGTCATGCCATTTTTTACAAACTGACAATATCATATGGTATTGAAAGTCCAATTTTCTATAATAGCATTTAATTTGAAACCAAACAAGATAATAATCAAGTTTTACGACCGTCATTTTGGCCTGAGATTCTCAAACGCACACATATTGTTGACGCTGTTGCTTCTCAAAAAAAAAAAAAGGAGCCATCAACGAGATGGTGACCCACCCCGGGTACTACGAGGACCTGGTCGAAAAGTCGATGGGCCGTTACAACCTTGCCACGGAGGAGATCGAGAGGGATCTGCACCGGTCGCTGCCCGAACACCCGGCCTTTCAGAATGAGATGGGCATCGCCGCCTTGCGAAGAGTCCTCACCGCCTACGCCTTCAGAAACCCCAACATAGGATACTGTCAGGTAAGCACTACTAGACCAACATAGGATACTGTCAGTTAAACACTACTAGACCGACATAGGATACTGTCAGGTAAACACTACTAGACCGACATAGGATACTGTCAGGTAAACACTACTAGACCGACATAGGATACTGTCAGGTAAACACTACTAGACCGACATAGGATACTGTCAGGTAAACACTACTAGACCGACATAGGATACTGTCAGGTAAACACTACTAGACCGACATAGGATACTGTCAGGTAAACACTACTAGACCGACATAGGATACTGTCAGGTAAACACTACTAGACCGACATAGGATACTGTCAGGTAAACACTACTAGACCGACATAGGATACTGTCAGGTAAACACTACTAGACCGACATAGGATACTGTCAGGTAAACACTACTAGACCGACATAGGATACTGTCAGGTAAACACTACTAGACCGACATAGGATACTGTCAGGTAAACACTACTAGACCGACATAGGATACTGTCAGGTAAACACTACTAGACCGACATAGGATACTGTCAGGTAAACACTACTAGACCGACATAGGATACTGTCAGGTAAGCACTACTAGACCGACATAGGATACTGTCAGTTAAACACTACTAGACCGACATAGGATACTGTCAGGTAAACACTACTAGACCGACATAGGATACTGTCAGGTAAACACTACTAGACCGACATAGGATACTGTCAGGTAAACACTACTAGACCGACATAGGATACTGTCAGGTAAACACTACTAGACCGACATAGGATACTGTCAGGTAAACACTACTAGACCGACATAGGATACTGTCAGGTAAACACTACTAGACCGACATAGGATACTGTCAGGTAAACACTACTAGACCGACATAGGATACTGTCAGGTAAACACTACTAGACCGACATAGGATACTGTCAGGTAAACACTACTAGACAGACATAGAATACTGTCAGGTAAACACTACTAGACAGACATAGGATACTGTCAGGTAAACGCTACTAGACCGACATAGGATACTGTCAGGTAAACACTACTAGACAGACATAGGATACTGTCAGGTAAACACTACTAGACAGACATAGGATACTGTCAGGTAAACACTACTAGACAGACATAGGATACTGTCAGGTAAACACTACTAGACAGACGTAGGATACTGTCAGGTAAACACTACTAGACCGACATAGGATACTGTCAGGTAAACACTACTAGACAGACATAGAATACTGTCAGGTAAACACTACTAGACAGACATAGGATACTGTCAGGTAAACGCTACTAGACCGACATAGGATACTGTCAGGTAAACACTACTAGACAGACATAGGATACTGTCAGGTAAACACTACTAGACAGACATAGGATACTGTCAGGTAAACACTACTAGACCGACATAGGATACTGTCAGGTAAACACTACTAGACTGACATAGGATACTGTCAGGTAAATACTACTACACTACTACAGGATAGCTCAGGAGGTACAGCGGTCGCCTCACAACCAGAATAAGCATATGCACAACAAGGCAAATGTTCATAAAACTATGTGCATGGAAGCAGGTGCACAATTTGGTCGTAGAAATGACCTTAAATCACTGGGCGAGACCAACGTACAGTAGTTGGGTCAAAAGGAGGACGTCATCTTCTTTGCATTGAGATATTGGTTGAACAAGACAACATGGAGCGTTTTAGCAGATTAGCAGATTTTCAATGTCACATTTTATCTTTTGATCAGTCATATTGGTGTATACTATAAACTAGCATTCCCAACAACCCCATTCGATAGGAAGTGTTGGGATGAAGAAACTGACAAACCTCAACCCAGTGCTGTAAGGAAGTAGGAAACCTTTATAGACGTGACTACAATATGTTGCATGGTCCTGCATGGTCTCCTATCTAACGTTCCCTCCTCCCCACCACCATCATCTCAGGCCATGAATATTGTGACATCGGTGCTACTGCTCTATGCCAAAGAAGAGGAGGCCTTCTGGCTACTCGTGGCCCTCTGTGAGAGGATGCTGCCAGACTACTACAACACCAGGGTGGTGGGTGAGTAGTAAACACACTGTGCTATGCTAGTCAATGTGTAACACTTCTAGTACAGATGTAGAAGCTGCTTCTATCCAAAGTGACTCACAGTGAAGTATGTCATTCATGAGAAGGGAGAGGTTTACCATCTTCGCCTCATGGACATTCTGTACATTTTGATAAAACCCAGAACCTTTTTGGGCTTGGAGGCGCCTTGCTCAAGTACCTTGCTAACGCACCTTGCAGTGATGTATAGGTCTTTAATGAGAAGGTAGAGGTTTACCAATTTTGCATCGTGGACATACATGATGATTAAACCCAGAACCCTTTTTGGCTGGGAAGCGCCTCGCTAATGCGCCATGCTGATGTTAACCTGCCTGTTTTCTATTCCCCTGTTGTAGGAGCGCTGGTGGACCAGGGGGTGTTTGAGGAGCTAGCCCGGGAGTATGTGCCCCAGCTGTACGACTGCATGCAAGACTTGGGCGTCATCTCTACCATCTCCCTATCCTGGTTCCTCACACTATTCCTGTCTGTCATGCCCTTCGAGAGTGCCGTGGTGGTGGTGGACTGCTTCTTCTACGAGGGCATCAAGGTCATCTTCCAGCTGGCGCTGTCCGTGCTGCACGCCAACATCCACCAGCTGCTCGGCTGCAAAGACGACGGCGAGGCCATGACAGTTCTTGGCAGGTGAGGAAGGACGCGGTGTACCGTGTTATGTTTTATAGTCAGTGTGATTAGACCTCCAAGGGAGACCGCCATGTTGTTTAAGTACAGAACTTAAAGAGGAACTCTGAACTGAGTTATTTATGTGAATTTGCTGCCATCTAAAGGTTTAAATATCATATACATTTCTTGGGATATACCCCAAGAAAGGCAAAGGCTTGTTCATATCTCACATCTGTGAGATATTCAATTAATTCCAAAGATTCAAATGTTTTGTGCTGATAAAAGTGAAGTCGACGTACTTCTAGTAGTTCTTGTTTTGGAGTCGTACATGGTAAAGATGTTTTGCATTGTCAGCACTGTATATTTCTAGCACGGTGAGAGCACTAACCAAACCATGTCATATCCATCTGCAGGTACTTGGACAGTGTGACCAATAAGGACAGCACCCTCCCGCCCATCCCCCATCTCCATTCCCTCCTCACGGACAACGGTGACCCACACCCAGAGGTTGACATCTTCAAGCTGGTCCGCAGCTCCTACGAGGTCTGTATCTCACCAGGACCGTCCACCCCCCTCTGTGATCGGTCCTGTGTTTTTATACTAATTAAATGGACTAAACACATCCATGTCTGTTGCGGTCTGAATATGGGTCTTTCCCTTCGTTTTACTCTAGTGGTGTCCCTTCAACGACATCAGTCATCTGGTTTCTATATATTCTGCCATTTTGACTCAAAATTAAAACCAACGATGAACACCAGTGCCACCACATTAAATATCCATCAATTTCTTTTCTCTTCTCCATCATATTCATAGAAGTTTGGCTCTATCCGTGCAGATGTGATTGAGCAGATGCGTTTCAAACAGAGACTGAGAGTCATCCAGACCATCGAGGACACGACCAAGCGGAACGTGGTACGTACCAGCATTATTTACCTCACACTCGCCCCTTTTACCTTCATAACTTCCTTTAATTATTCATGACATTTAATTATTATATTAATTAGGCCTTTAATTATTCATGGAATAGATGATGATGGCATAGTATAAATACTAAATAGGCCTGTATAATATACTTGTATATTATAACTTATATAGTATATATAATATACTTTTATAGTATTGTTTTAGAAATGCATACTGTGGGAGGGAATGGGGAGTAAGCATTCCATTGTACTTTCCATTGTACTAGTAAGGGTGTGTACAGCTTTTTACTTGTCAAATAAACTGCTCCTCAGATATAAGTTCTCTGTCTCATCAATGTTTAGCTCTCGATTTTCCACTACAATGGCTGACTAGATATTTATGTTAACAAGCAGTTGAACAGTGTACCTAATAGTGTCTAGGCCTTTGGTGGGAAGCGTTCAGTAAACCTTACAATGCATTAATTTGTTTCTCCTTTTTTTTGGGTGTGTTTCAGGTCCGTACTATTGTGACGGAGACCCCCTTTGGTATTGATGAACTGGAGGAGCTGTTTGTGTTGTTCAAGGTGAGGTCCTGGCACAGCGTTTTCACAAAGCGACCATGGCCTCCCTTTCCCTTCACTGCTGCTACCACCCACTGACACGTTGTCATGGTAACATCAAAGTGTGGAACACAAGTACAAAATATTCTGTTCGCTTTTTGACTCGCGTTAAAGCCACGGCATTAGCCGCTAAGCATGTTCTTAACACAAGCTGAGCCAACACACAAGCTGAGCTAACACACGAGCTGAGCTAACACACAAGCTGAGCTAACACACAAGCTGTTCTCTCTAGACATCTCGATGTTCAGACTTCACAGTGGATTTTACCACCTTTACAACCCCTGCATGTTTCAACAACCTACCTTTAAAATGTCGACAATTTAGTACTGATTCCAAATCCGTTCCAAATTGGAAAAGAGTAGGAACTATTTGACGCTTTGAAATTCATGGGCACCGCCATGACAAAGATGTGCATTGCATTCTGGGTTGATGACGTTTCACGGTTGCTCACCTAAAAGGCCTGGTTACTTTTGGTTAAAAAAAAAAAAACACACATCCAACCCTTCCAATTTGAGACGGAATACTCTGGATACTTAGCAGTGCTATACACAGTTGCAAGAAAAAGTATGTGAACCCTTTAGAATTACCTGGAATTCTGCATAAATTGGTCATAAAATGTGTTCTGACCTTCATCTAAGTCACAACAATAGACAAACAGTCTGCTTAAACTAATACCACACAAACAATTATATGTTTTCATGTTTTTATTGAACACACCATGTAAACATTCAAAGTGCAGGGTGGAAAAAGTATGTGAACCCTTGGATTTAATAACTGGTTGACCCTCCTTTGACAGCAATAACCTCAACCAAACGTTTCCTGTAGTTGCAGATCAGACCTGCACAACGGTCAGGGGGAATTTTGGACCATTCCTCTTAACAAAACTGTTTCAGTACAGCAATATTCTTGGGATGTCTGGTGTGAATCACTCTCTTGAGGTCATGCCATAGCATCTCAATCGGGTTGAGGTCAGGACTCTGACTGGGCCACTCCAGAAGGTGTATTTTCTTCTGTTGAAGCCATGCTGTTGTTGACTTCTGTGCTTTGGGTCATTGTCCTGTTGCATCACCCATCTTCTGTTGAGCATCAATTGGTGGACAGATGGCCTTAAGTTCTCCTGCAAAATGTCTTGCTAAACTTGGGAATTAATTCCATTGATAATAGCAATATGTCCAGGCCCTGAGGCAGCAAAGCAGCCCCAAACCATGATGACCCTCCACCATACTTTACAGTTGGGATGAGGTTTTGATGTTGGTGTGCTGTGCCTTTTTTTCTCCACACATAGTGTTGTGTGTTCCTTCAAAACAACTCAACTTTGGTTTCATCTGTCCACAGAATATATATATATTTTTATATCGTATTTTGTGTGTGCACTTTTGTGCTAATGGTCTGGACGATTGATCCGCTTTTGTTAAGCGTCATCAACTCTGCTTTCTCTCAAGTTCTGTTTGACAACAAGAGCAACAAGCAAAAAGAACAATGAAGTGTATAATATCTACTTTTTATTGATTGTAGCTTGGAATACAAAGCTAATACAACTTTGTATCGTGTGTAGACCATTTTCATACTAAAGTATTATTTATTTATATTTTTGTTATTTTAAGATTTGTCATTTGTAACCAGCCATCAAAGTTTTGAAGCTGTATGCCTAAACCGAGATGTGCTTTGGACAGCACTGGATAGATATTATACGCTTCATTATTGTTATTGTTGTTCTTGTTGTCAAACAGAACTCGAGAAAAAGCTAAGTTGATGACGCTTAACTAATGCGGATCAATTGTCCAGACCATTAGCACAAAAGTGCAAACACAAAATACGATATATAGCACTGCTGGTAGCTGATTTGCTAACAAGATTCAAGATTCAAGAAACTTTATTAATCCCGAGGGAAATTAAGGTGCAACAGTTGACACAGGGGGAATAAATGCACACACAAATATACTAATACCTAAGCTAAAAACTAAATAACAACAACTAACTAAATAAAACTACTATAAACAAAATCTAACTAAAATAACTAAATGAATCTAAGTGTATTGATAGATGAGTAGATGAATTGCACAATTTACAGTATTATTACAGTAATACGTAGGTATATACAATACACAACAATACGTATAGTGTAAATTGGCAGTAATAATATATTAATAAATAACTCAGATGAATACTGAAAAAAGTGACATGTGAAAAGTGAAAGATTTACAGTGCGTTGACCAAAAAAATAATAATAATAGTAATAGTGCGTTGGCCTCAGGTCACTGAGTCTCCACTGTCCCTCTCACGACCCGAGGTAGATGAATTATAGAGACTGATGGCCACAGGAAGAAAGGACTTCCTGTGGTGTTCTGTGGTGCACCTGGGTGGAATGAGTCTGTTGCTAAAGGTGCTTCTATATGAGGTCAACACCTAACAAATTATTACCTTTTAATTACCTTTTAATAATTGAAGCAAGGTTCTTTACAGCAAATCGACTCCCTCTCGGTTGGCATAGGAATACAGCACTCGCACGACACCACGTTGGTCCACTACTACTCGTCTATTTCATCCTCTTCGTTGTTACTCTCGCTAGTGGCTTGTGATAAAGACTCTTCTTCAGAGCCAGAGTGTTCCGGCTCAAATTGGAAGGGTTGGATGTGTTCTAAAGCCATTTAAGTAGGTGGCTATTTCTCTTTCTTGCTCACTCAAAACAACCTAAATTAACCAGGCCTTTTAGGTGAGCAACCGTGAAACGTCATCAACCCAGAATGCAATAAGCATCTTTGTTATGGCGGCGCCCATGAATTTCGAAGTGTCAAATAGCTCCTACTCTTTTCCAATTTACCGAAAAACTTTGATTTCTTTATTTTTCAACGGATTTGGATTCAGCACTAAATTGTCGACATTTTTAAGGTAAGTTGTTAACATGCGGGGTTTCCTTTAATAACGACAGAGGTTAAGTATAAAGTAGTTTTCCCCTCATATTACAATATTGTGTCTTTATACTTTTATTTTTAAAGCTAGGCAAGCAGGGTCATAGGTATTTTTCAAATAGGTTGAATCAGTTAAATAGGTAAACCCTTTATTCTTGTACGAAGTGTTTCATTCATCCACTTATATTAGAATATTGTACCTTTTTAATATACTTCTTAGTCTAAATGCAATATTGAAATATATTGCATTTATATTATATAATTTGAATATATATTGCATCACAGGGACTTTTTTTCCCAAGTAGCACTTAAGATGGCCAAGCTGGGTCTTCCTCCACTCTATATAGGAAAATAACATCCACTGCAAATTTTCTTTAAGTAGCCCTTGGCGAGTAGGCTAGACTAGCTAGGTCTTGGGTGTTTTTAATTGGCTCTCTCTCCCCTCTTGCCACAGACGGAGCACCTGACCAGCTGCTACTGGGGAGGGGGCACCAACCTGACAGAGCGCCACGACCCCAGCCTGCCCTACCTGGAGCAGTACCGCATCAACGTGGAGCAGTTCAGGGGCCTCTTCTTGCTGCTCTTCCCCTGGGCCAACGAGGCCCACTCGGACCCCCTGGCCCTTCGCTTCTTCCGCCTTCTCGACCACAATGGAGATGCCCTCATCAACTTCCGCGAGTTCATCAGCGGGCTGAGTGAGTTTTGGAGGGGGGGGGGGGGGGGGGGGGGGGTGGTGGGTGTGGTGTGTGTGTGTGTGTGTGTGTGTGTGTGTGGTGTGTGTGTGTGTGTGTGTGTGTGTGTGTGTGTGTGTGTGTGTGTGTGTGTGTGTGTGTGTGTGTGTGTGTGTGTGTGTGTGTGTGGTGTGTGTGTGTGTGTGTGTGTGTGTGTGTGTGTGTGTGTGTGTGTGTGTGTGTGTGTGTGTGTGTGTGTGTGTCAGATGCAAAATGGAACAAGTATAATGAATCTGTTTTGGGGAACCCTGGATAAGTTCATCAAATCATGTCGGTGGTCTGTTGTTTTCGTTAGGTGTCCTATGCTATGGGGACCTGACGGAGAAGCTGAAAATGCTGTACAAGATGCACGTTTTACCTGGTGGGTTTGAATCCCCAATGGCCATAAATCCTACCTATAGGGTTCCTTGCGTCAGATGCCACCTGAATTGAACATTGTTCATTTGCATATACTACCCACATTTGTAATGATACAAAGCTGGTTGAAAACCAGCAAATAATTCCTTTATATATGAATAGTTTAACAATGTAACACACACACACATATGTAAGGTTGACTGCGGTACACCAACAGAGGTCACATAACGCTGTCTGTTTCTCCCAGATGTCGGCACTGAACACGATGAGCCAGACTCTGCTTTCGAAGCCACACAATACTTCTTTGAAGACATCACCCCAGAAACGTCTATGGGTAAGAAGCTACAAGAAGTACAGCTTCTCGACTGGACAGACATGTTTAAAATGTACATGACTGTAGAGGCTGTGTTATTATTTAGTTTCTGACCAGGGCTGCCCACTTTGGATTTGGTATTAACATGTAGTTTATGAGATTGGATCTCAAAAAACCCATGTTAATACCAAATGTGAACGGGCCCATAGTCTATCCAAAGTGTTATTAAAGCAGGCTGTAAGTCGGTGGCAAAACAACGTGTGGTTTCAGAGGGAGAAATGGGAGGTGTGGCGTGAAACATGTAAATATCAATATAGTAAGTAATAAAACATCTTGTATCTTGTATCTTGAAGAGCCCAAAGAGGCTAATTTGTGCCAGTCTCACGCTCAATGCTTTAGAGTTAGCAGCTCTGTTGTTACATATGTGCTGCGCCCTGTTCAACGCATGCCTGTTTGAAACAGGCCGATCGCTCGGCCTCCAGTGTTGCTGCTTGCAGCTTTCTCAAGAACCGCTCAACCAAGCAATGTTACATACATACATACATACATACATACCAGGGTTTCCGTTAGCCGGTATTTACCGGTTTTATTAAAAAACGGTAATTTAAAAACCTGCCGGTCAAAATGTCCGGTAATAATGCTCATACAAAACATAGATCCTGGACATTTGAGTTTTGACAGCTTTATTACTGCCCCCTCCCCCCCGAAAGGGTGCGCTAGTTGGTGGTGCCCGTGTCAAGCGTGCCAACAGAGAGGGGCTTCTCCCTGCAGAATCGTTTGAAAACATCACTGCGGAGTCGTCTGGAGGAGGAGAGAGTGATGCGACTTATGCGTATTGCAAGCTGCAAAGACACATTAGACACCTTTGATTTCAGCTCGGCTGCAGAGGACTTTGCCGCAATGAAATTAACGAGAAAGCAAAAAGTTGCCTGGTAGCTTACAGGGTAAATTTGATGCCATGTAGCCTATGTTGAAACGGACTACAGATGTTACAGGTGTTTTGAAATAGCCTAGATTTTTGCGGCTAACAAGGTTTTGCTCAATTGTTCGTTTTGTTGTTCATTAAATACTCAAATTTATTTGAGGTCTTTGTCATTCTTTCGTCAATCTAGGTGTACATTATAGTTGCGTTTGTAATATAGGAATATATGTTTTTGAAACATGACCGGTAAGTTTCGAATTTGTCCGGTAAAATAAAATCTGTCCGGACACTTGACCGGCAAGAAAAAATCCTAGCGGAAACCCTGATACATACATACATACATACATACATACATACATACATACATACATTTTGAGGCAAACTCAGGTTTGACATGCACAGGTTTGACATGCACCTGATAGGTGTATGCAGAGAGGTATGTCCACATGCTGTTTCTTTGGGAATGTGTCATGTGTCTTGAACTCAAACTACTATGTCTACCATCTTAATTCCCAGGTCACGACCCCAAGTGCAAGGACGACGGCTTTGTGAGAGTTACATTTAAGACCGAAAAAGGTAAAATACGTTTGCCTAGAAGAACACACACACATGCAAGTAAGATGTCTTAAGTCTTAATACATGAAAGGTAGGTATAATGATGAATACCATAACATTTGTATTTGTGAAAAGTATCGTATTACACGTAGAACATTGTGTGTCATGTTCAGTGGGTTTTTTATTTTTTCCACTACAGTGAAGAAACGGCAGGCGTCAGATTATCCGCATTATGTGAAGCTATGGAACCAAGACGCCAAACCCAAACTAGAAAGCACCAGAAAACTGCCCAAACTGAACCAGGTGAGCATCCAGACCAGGCGATACCATTAGGTGGTGTTGGGTGTTTTAGTTGTTCCAGTCAAAGCTGCCATAAAAATGACTTCTTTAGGGGTCATCCCGACGAGGGTGATGAGTAAAATGATTTATTGTAAGAGTTTGTAGCTGATAGCAAACAAAGCAGATGGTACATGCTAGCACTCCTCCTGTGGTGGTGGCTGATTAACTCCACCATTGACGAGGGGTATGTATGTCTGTCTGTCTGTCTATTGGCAAGAGAAGTCAAAAGTTCTTGGTGGTAAATTTGTTCAGATCCAGGTGATTCTTGCAGACTTATGCGCTCTACTGCGTGCCCTCTAGTTTAACCTGTGGGCCTTGATTACCAAGGATCTACAGGTGTGCAGCATCACCCAGCCCCAGAGTCTAATCAGTCTGACTCAGGGGCCAAGAGAGGCTGCTTAAACCTTAACACCTATCTGTCAAGCTGTTCAAGCATACTAATGACTTGCTTTGTATGCTTTGTATTTTTTCAAAAATGCTATATGTTTGAACAGAATATAAAAAGGTTAATTGTGGCTGTCCCGCATCCCGCTTGGGCCACTGCAGCGAGGGTCGTTACCCACAGCTTGAGGATTACCAACAGTGAATGTGTTCCTCTGTTCCTTCAGAGCCAGTTTATTGAGCTGTGCAAGACGCTGTACAGCATGTTCAGCGAGGACCTGGCAGAGCAGGAGCTGTACCACGCCACGGCCACTGTCACCAGCCTGCTGCTGGAGATGGGGGAGGTGGGCAAGATGTTCTCTTGCCCCGAGGACCAGGACCGGGGGGACCAGGACAAAGAGGGCAACCGGGAGCCAGACCGGCCTGGGGCTTCCCGACAAACCCACCAGAACAACACTTTATATACCGCCGCTGCGGAAGAGAGCAAGGCGAGTGTGGAGAACAGGGACGAGGAGGATGAAGAAGAGGAAGATGAAGCATGTGGAGGACAGACGGCGGCACCACTGCAGGACGTGAAGCTGGAAGTGGTGTCATCGCCCAAGGAGACGGGCACGCTGTCGTCGGCCGCAGCCATGCTGACCTCGGACGACGAGACAAAAGACGACACGTCGGTGTCCTCCTACTCCGTGCTCAGCGCCGGCTCCCATGAGCCAGACGACAACAACAAGCTGCGGTGCGAGGACATCGCCGACGACACGGTGCTGGTGCGTAACCACGGCAACAACGAAGACTGTGGCGATGGAGGAGGCGGCGAGGGGGATCGCCGTGACGACAGCAGGGAGCTCGGTGACGGAGGAGGAGGCCTCCCCCGCAGCACCAGCATTGACCGAGACTGGGCCATCACCTTTGAACAGCTGCTGGCCTCGGTGCTCACTGAGCAGGCGTTGGTCCAGTACTTTGAGAAGCCAGTGGACATGCTGGCAAGGATCACCAACGCCAAGAACGTGCGGAAGGTGGGCCGAACCTCACTGTCCTCCAGTGACTATGAGATCTCCCTGTCAGGCTGACGGGGGAGCAAGAGACGACACTGGCAGAAAAGAGACAACGGTGACTGACTTGACCTCTCTCTCTCTCTCTCTCTCTCTCTCTTTATCTCTCTCTCTTTCTCTCTCTCACTCTGTGTTTTAATGAGGAAGTGTACAATATGTAAACGATAACGTTACTGTTAGCGCTGTGTTTTATCAGAGACATTTGGCCCGTCCGGTCGAGTGACGACGGCAAGAAGCGGGTTTAACTCAAAACAGAAACATATGTTCAAATGTAGTAGCTGTACTTTATAAGATAATAGCAAAAACATAATATCATGTAATCTTTGATTCACCTAGTAGGCCATATAGATAAAACTGTTTGATTAGGTCAGTCTAGTTCCACACTGCAATACAGATCTACTTACATAATACTTAATATAATGTCTGGTAAAGTCGTTTTATGATATCACAGATCTATTTGCTGCTAATAATAATTCATTTTGCTGGTTTTCACACTGGTTAACTATGTATATAGATGATTAACTGAACATGAACTACTCACTACAATCAATATTATTATTATTATATTAAATTAGCCTTGCGATTCCTCCACAAATGTTGAAATATTGCTAATAATTTCCATTCTTCATAGATCCTCTTTTCCTCACACTTAACTGGAGAGTTATGTCTAAAATATTTGCTCTAGGACATCTTGTGCTATATTACCACAATCCACGTTGCAATTTAAATATTCCTACATTTTTAATCAAGTGATCAAAAAAACCAAAGGCAATAATATATATTTTTCCTGAAACCGTACAAACAAATGTGAAGGTGTGACGGTCGGGGTAGGACTGCACATGGAACTGTGCTTTCCACCCGTTAAGACACAAGACTCTTGCGCATACACACACATACAAGCTACAAGCTTTACTTATGGTTCAAACTTTTGGTCCGACAGTAAAGATGGAAACATGGAACATTTATTGGGTTCCTGGCATGATTGGCCAGGTCAACTGTTGGTTATGGCTGCGGGGATCGAAAGTGGTCTGAGCTGAAGTGATTATCTGTTTAGTTAAATTGTAGGTTTTAGCACTTAGTTATTTATGCAAGTTATTTATTCTGTTATTTATTTAATTTGCTGTTGAGATGTAAGAACAGTAGATTTTGTATTCAGGGTATGTCTTGTTTTATATGTGTTAATTCCAAAATGTTGAAAAATCAAATAATCAAAATCAAAATCAAAGAAACAGCAATCTGGCAAAAATGTGCCAATATCCAACTCTTCTATGCCTCTCTATTTGCAGAGGACTAATTTCAGCAGAGGACTAATTTCAGCAGTTTCTTGTGTCAGACCATATAGGTGGCCAGCACCCTTCAAACAGACATGGGTACCCACAACACTTCATTAACACATATAAAACAAGACAGAGTACAAAATCGACTGTTCTTCCATCTCAACAGCAAATGAAAGAAATAACGGAATAAAAAATGAAGTGCTAAAACCTACAACTAAACCAAACAGTTTATTACTTTGGCTCAGACCACTTCCGGTCCTCCCAGCCATTACCAACAGTGGACGCAAGAGCGCAAAGTCTTGTTTCTGAACGGGCGGAAAGCCCAGTTCCATGGTCATACGGTCGTACCCCAACCGTCACATAACGTTATCCTCTATGGATTAATACCTCCCGCACTTTCTTTGAAATCAGGAAAAGGAAAATCTATCAGATTTATCGGTTCTTATGTAAACAGGACAGGACAGGTGTGTAATTAACTACCTAATTAACATTATCTGTAGCCATGTTCATAAACCTCAACCGGTCTCTACACACAAACTGTATTTTAGTTTATTTTTAAAGATTTCCACAAGTTTTTTTTTTTTCTATTTGCGTTTTTACACATTGCTGTTTTTTTATTGTATTATTTTTATGATGTTAATATTTGTATTTTAAGTGTCCAAATGCACATTATTTTCACGATTCGGAGGTAGTGTGTACTGTGTACTATGTGTACTACTAATAATTAAAAGTATGCTATGATGATATACTATATTTGTTTCAACTGCCTATGTCTTTCACAAGCATATTTCAATTTTATATATTATTATCTATCTCTGTGATAGTTCATACTAGAAACAAACTGAGCCCACATATTTAAAGAGCAGAATAAGCTTTTAGATTATGCCTAGTTCAGCATGTTCTCACTGAAGCCACTAGATGACACTATACTTTTTTGGTGAAAGAAGAGAACAGCTGGTCAAGACATTGTGTGCACTGGGAAGTATACCATTATCACTGGATATCAGTCTACATATGAATTTACAGATGCCATCAGAGAAAAGCACAGAGATGAGTTCTGCTGTGTAGGCTGCTGCTGGGGGGCTTTCACCAAGCTCACAACTACATGAAGGTTGTTTGCAAGATCAACAGGGATGTAGGTGCAGAGGATCTCCTTGTCACAGCTTTATCCTCTGAGGCCATGTGGCGCCTGTACTGGGAAGCATTTGAGGCAAGAGCAGCAGGCCGAGAAACAACACTGGCAGGTAGAACATGTCTTGAAGCTTTCCACCACTGCCAGTCAGAAGTTAGAGGTCATCCAGATGTCACGTCCACAGTTGTCTGTGAATTCAGATGTTGCTTCTCCAGGAATCACTGAATGAGCATCCAACAGCATTATTCTGGTCAATCTTCCTGGGATGTCAGGCAGGGTTATCTACCAACAGCAGAAAGGTGACTCTGTAGGACATCTCTGTGAATCAGCACAAATGCAACCCTACATCACTGCAGTAGGCCACTACAAATATGGGCAGCAGGCTTTGCCTCTGTATTTGGCTAAGATGAAGAAACTGCCAGAAACAGTCCCAGAGGTGCATACAGCTGATGGCGGGTGATTTATTGGGAGGAGAGCAGATGGAAACCACAATGGTGTCTCTCCTGACTTCTGCTTCTGGAGCAGACTTATAATATGCCCAGGAGGCAAGTGGTCTGGATGGTATAACACTCAACCCTGTTGCCTGGGTTAAGCTCTACGAGCTTACCTGCAGAGATCCGGAGGGACAATGGAGAGCCAGGCATGGGGAGCCCATTCCCAGGCCGGAGCCACCAAGCCCCGGGGGGGACAACAAAGGCGCCCCGCACTGGTTAGGACACGCTGAAGGGTATGGAAACCAGCCCTACCGAGCATTCTCCTTTTCAACGTCCAATCTCTCGCAAACAAGTCTGACAAACTGAACTGCCGTACCGCCTCACAGTGGGACATCAGGGAGTATTGCGCCATGATTTTAACCAAGACGTGGCTGTCTTTAGTGATACCTGACAAAGTAGTGCAACCATTTTTTTTGTTTCAGACCGACAGAACAGCGGAGTCTATGGGGAAGAACAAAGGTGGGGGCGTAGGCTGCTTGGTCAACAACAACTGGTGTATGGACGTTTAGGTGTTTTCACAACACTTCTCATCTAACTTGGAATTACTGACAATCAAGTGTCACCCTTTTAACTTAACTTAGGAAATCTCTGCTATTCTCATGGCGGCTGTTTACATCCATCCACAGGCTGATGCGAACATCGCATTGGACAAACTTTACAGCAAGGTGAGCCACACAGAATCGCTACCCCGAGGCAGTCCCCATCGTAGCAGGGGACTTCAACCACTGCAACTTAAAGAACATACCAACACATCATGTCCGACAAGACACAACACGACTCTAATGTAACAAGCCTTAATGAGTATCGTCCAGTGGCTTTAATACCCATAGCCATGAAGTGCCTGGAGAAACTTTTCATGTCGCACATTAACTTTTCCATCCCTGAGTCCCTAAGCTCCAGTTTGCATACAGACCAGGGAGGGCGGGAGGGAATGTGGAGTATGTATTCTATTGTACTTGTTTCATATGGCAAATAAAACATCTGGAATCTTGAATCTTGAAATGTGTCTACACAAAACCACTCACTGCAGCTATCTATACAGAGCTCAAATATATGCTGCTCCATTCCTCCAAGCCAAACCATCCCTGATCAATATATCCACTGGACAGTGTGCACATTTCTCAGTCAAGGACAACCTGACTAGTGTGAAACTGTCTGAGTCACTGTACAGTGATCAGAATTAAGTATTGTGAAGCTTCCACATGCAAAACAAGAAACCAAAGAAGTCCGGGGGGAAAACTTCTGCACCTGACAAGAGCAATAAAGTAACTGCCCTTCTGCACATGACACATATAATTGCCAGTGGTCCAGATCTCACCAGACTTTCCAGGTAGATGGCAGTATGTTAATTGGTAGGGCAAGCCTAGTGAAGTTCCTGAAAGAGGAGACCAAAGGGACCAGCATCCCTGTAGTAATGCAGTAGTCATTAATGCTATTTGTGCCATACAACACAGGTCTTTTCACAAAGGTGAAAGATTTGGAAACCTCGCTGAGTGATACAAAAACCTGCTGCTAAATGATATGCCTGCTGGCTCTGAGATCTTTGAGATGAGTCTGGACTAACCTGCACTTGATGAGTTTGGTGAGTACCCCACTGATGATTTAACAGGTGACCTCCGCAACCAGGCACAATACCTCAGCAAAGATGTGTACACAACCACAGCTGATCACTTTGAGGATTCTGATCTTGGTAAACTGAGAGTATGCAAGTTCCTGAACAACAGACCAATGCACTTAAAGCCACTTCCCCCAACAGAGAACACCTTTCTCCTCCACCGTTTTTTGACAAGAATGCAGACATTGCAAAGTCAGAAATGTGGTCATGCACAGAATTTGGATGGTCTCTGGATAATAGATATTCAGTTCTGGTTCCATCTACACAGCCTGTTTGGCCTGTTTCAAACAAGACAATATCATGTGGATGTGACAAAGGCTGCCAGAAGTACTGATCCTTTGCAAAGAAGACTGTTCCATGCTACATAGGATGCCATTGCCAGGAACTGGTAACCAAATGCAGCAGGATACACACTACAACAATAATAACGTGGTATACATTTGGCATTAACAGCTTAACATTTCAAATCCCAGATAAGTTTAACCGAATATCTTAAATTAAAAGGTAGTATGGAAACCGCTTGTAGCTTTCCAGTAGCTAGTTGACCAGGTTGTCCACCCAGGTTATGGGTGTATCCTAGAAGGTCCTAGATATCATTTATCTTGCAAAACCTTTTGCAACATTTTATGTCTGTAAAACCCCTGTGCCACCTGGGTAAGTAATTATATGGTTCTCTACTTTCAACTTTTCACAAATACCCAAATTTTACCCAAAAAATTATGTGAAACAAAAAATGATTATTATATGAAATGATATGAAAACTCAGATGTATATTTCTTCCAAAGCCAAAACCATTAAGAATACAATGCAAGTCTATTGGCAACCAAAATATTTACTGTACACCCACAAAAAACAGTGCATAAGGGTTAAAGCTTATCTCCACTGTCGGCCCACCCCTCGCCGTTGTGTCCCGGAGAGGACCAATCACGGAGGGCTATCTCGAGGGACGGGTTCCATGCGGGTCCAATAGCCAGGAAGGAAAACCCGTAATGATTAACCCGGGAACAACACATGTTGTCTCGAATGAAACAGACAGTGACTGAGGTCCTCCCTTCTATCTGATCCTGAACGTTGCCTCATTGCCATTTCTCTCCCCTACTGTTTGCCTTACTGTCAATTTAACTCGCCCCCAAACTGCCTCATGGGCAAGCATCTTTCCTGATGGTGAATTCTCTGGACATCACAATATGCAGCATATGTAGACCTAATATTTATGAATAAATCATATTATTTATATATATACGTATATATATACGTATATATATATGTATATGTATATATGTATATGTATATATATATATATATATGTATATATATAAATTACATGGATCATATATAGAAATATATAATTTCAGTGATTATATGCACTTATGTACTAACAGGAGTGGTCGTCTGACAACCATAAGATTGCTGGTTCGATTCCCCAGCTCTTCGATTCCACAGCTCTTATTAGCAAAAACTGTCGAGGTGTGCTTGAGCTTGACACTCTAACTCTTACTGCTCCTACATGCTGGCTGTAGCCTTGCACGGCCGACTCCGCAGTGGCTGAATATGTGTATGAATGGGTGAGGCATGTGGAGCTTTGGATAAAAGCACTATATAAATGCACTTTGGTTTTGACTGCATTGGTGTGGTCTCTAATGTAATGTCATTGGCAAATATCACTGGCTTCCTTGAGAGGCTTTATCTCCATGGGAGGAGCTGTTGGCTTCCTTTAGAGGCTTGTCTCTTCCATTGGGAACCTTCCATGGGTGGGAGGGGGAGTCAACAGTGCCACACACCTGAGACATTTGGGGCGTGAACCACCCTGTGACGCAAGGCGCTTATCTCCACTCGTAGTGACCTTCAAACCCCCACGCACATCACCCACTCCCACTCCCCCTCCCCCCACACACACACACCCCCCTGTTGCCTCTTTCCATCACACATTGATCCTGAATATGTAAGGCCTCTGAATGGCTGTGCAGAAATGTAGATTATGTCTTTAGAAAATAGTTCATATCAAGTCCCTGCACTGTACAGAACGAGATACCTAAAAGCACTGATTGGATATCATCAACAACATTTTTAACGATTCATTTGAGTAGTCATTTATTATTTAGAATTGGATCATGAAATGAAATATCTGAGTTGTGTTTCTGAACTGCTTATAAATAGTTTGTTTTTCTCAAAAGGTGCTGTCATAGTAGTGGGAGAGAACAAAATTGAACATTGACTTTCTGACAGACATGGACTTTGGTTTGGACCCAGGCTGCTGTCCACAGGACCGCCCCCCCCCCCCACGGTGTGTTGTAAAAGGCCAGCGTGAGATATAAATACAGAGCAAAAGATGCACATTTCCTTCCACTGCCATGAATGGATTATCAACTGAAATCAACCAACTGGAACTATAAGGACTTTTAAATCCCCAAATATCCCCTTGATATTGTAAGTACACCGTTTTTGAGTGACTCTCGACTTGTTTTTTCTAGCCTTCTAGATTGATTATTGCTTCCTTTTACATTTAACATGTAACTTTTAATGCTTTGGTTAAAATAGCTATATAAATGCAATGCATTTATTTTATTAAGGGGACAAAAAGCCTTTGTGACAATTTGCCTGTGTGTGTGTGTGTCTCCTCCAGTAAAAACCGGCACCATGGTGGGACTGAAGCCCTCGGACGTGCCCCCTCCGCTGGCTGTAAAGATGATGAGCGCTGGGGCCGCAGCCTGCATCGCTGACCTCATCACCTTCCCCCTGGACACAGCCAAAGTCAGACTGCAGGTACTCTGCCAGGGATCCCCCCACCCACTCAGTCAGTCAGTCACTTACTCACTTTCTCACTCGTTTCCTAGAAATGGCACGCACACGACTGAGTAGATTAACTTTCCTGTCTGCCAGAATTGGGAAAGTTATCTGAAAAACTTAAGAAATAAAGAAATAATATGACATATGTTCTCTAGTCCATGTATATGTAGTCCATGTATTAAATGTGCAAAATTACTCAATGTAAAAACTAAAACATGTAGTGAAAAGATGTTTGTTTTACGTCATCGTCGTAGTTGCTGCAGATGCAACGGTCGACTGTGTGTTGTGGTGATTTTACAATGTTGGGTCGCTGTCTGAGAGTGATGGACATACAGAAAACATGAGTACAGCCTACCTTACACAATGCCCCCCCACACCCTCACTGTCTCTCCTCTCTCTATCTCTCTCATATCAGCCTATATGGCCCACACCATCTGTCTTCCTAACCAAATGACTACACAGTCAAATCTTATCTCAAACGCCATTAATCACATACCTGGACCCACTTAAAAGCGTTCCAACTGACAACGTCTGACATTTGTACCCACTGTATTGAAACAAATATAAACAACCTAGGCCTTTGACCCCCAGATCCAGGGTGAGAAAAAAATGGAGGCGGTTAAAAACATCCGCTATCGGGGGGTGTTTGGGACCATGGCGACCATGGTTAAGACAGAGGGCCCCCGGTCCCTGTACAACGGGCTGATCGCCGGGCTGCAGAGACAGGTCTGCTTCGCCTCCATCAGGATCGGCCTCTACGACAACGTCAGAAACTTCTACACCGGCGACAAAGACCGTGAGTGACCGAATATTCCCAGGCAGCTGTCGGGCAAACTGGTTACTGGTATACCGGTAACTGGGAAAGTAAATCTATATATAAATATTAATAAAGGTACGGCCTACAGAGTGAGTTATTGTTACATCCTGCATTGAAGATGGGCCGGGGGTATGTTTTTTGTCTGTCAGTTTGTCTGTTAGCAAGATAACTCAAAAGGGTTTAAATCAAAAACAACCCAAATAGAATCTGGGCACTGGTGTTTTTATAAACGACACACATGGAAGTTTAATATTCCTCATGTCACTCAAAATAAACAAACAGAAGACATTATGTCATTACACAGATAAAAGGATAACTTGTTGGCTTCCAACAATAAACGTTACATACATCTGTGTCTCCGTCATAGAGCACGGCAAAGATTACAATCCAGAGCTTTTGTCCAGTTCTGTACTGTACTGCACTGTATACATTATGCTGCTGCACTTCTGGCACTTTAAAATGCTTTAAATGCTTTTTGCACAATATAACACATACGTACATATCACCCATCAATCACTTTTTTGTTATTTTTATGTTCATTTCCCCCCCCCCCTCCCCCTTCAGAAGCGGGCATACTGATACGCATCCTGGCCGGCTGCACCACGGGTGCCATGGCTGTATCCATGGCCCAGCCCACTGACGTGGTGAAGGTTCGATTCCAGGCCCAGATGAACCTGAACGGAGTAGCGCGCCGCTACAATGGCACCATGCAGGCCTACAAACACATCTTCATGAACGAGGGCCTCCGAGGGCTCTGGAAAGGTGCGTTGTTTTTTTTGTGCGACCACCAGCCCGAAAAAAGTGGCGAGTTCCAACCCCCGGTCATACCCGTAGGCATCCCGGAGCCGAGGTGACCTTACCCTCTTACCATATCTTCATAACATGTTTTACAGTCGCTTTTTGACGGACGCATCTGCTGAATGAATATAAAGTGAGATGGTGAATAGTTAGTTTGAAAATAGCTTTAACCCAAGAGGGTCGGCTTAAAGTGCTTCGTCTTCAGCCTTCAGAAATAGAAACAATAAATAATAAAAAGATGTGAAGTCTTGCATTGTATATACTACCGACAGAATACCTGTTGAATGGGACAATAACATCCATTAGTTTTTCTACATTGAAATCATTCATTTATATGCATTATCTCTTACTAGTTTAGATACCTAAATACCTAAAACAGAACATATACGACCCATATCACTAAACAGTACTACGGTGAGATGTATTATTGTCGCTACCTCTTCCTCAGGTACGCTGCCCAACATCACGAGAAACGCGCTGGTTAACTGCACAGAGCTGGTGACCTACGACCTCATCAAAGAAGCCGTCCTCAAACACAACCTGCTGTCAGGTACCAGAGCCCATGTGCAGTCAAGGGAGACAACTGATTGGACACTATCCCACCGCCCCTTCAACACACACACACACACACACACACACACCTCCCTCCAGCTCCTTTGACTTTTGTATCTTGGCTGATAACACACAGCGGCAGAGGACACTGTGTGTTTTTCCTTGAAAGGGAAACGCTTGTAACTGCGGTTATCTCATTGCATCATCATTTTGTTGATTGCCAAATATGCTCAGTAGCGCTTCAGCCCCAAGTCAGCAAAGAACAAAGGCGTTATGGAAGAAGTTATCGCATTGATGATATCTATATATGGATACATAAAACTAAATGGGCTTACACATGTTGCTGCTTATAGACCTCAATGATAAATGTTCAGGTTTTCCACTGGGCTTCGAAATGGCGTCAGACTGAAACTTGTCATTTGGTAAATACGTACCTCTTAAAATTCAGTTGAAAGAATATTTTAAGTTATACCATATCATATTATATACTACACAATTTCATGCTATTTTTGATAATCTTTGATTTACCACCGCAAAAAACAAACTGAACAGATGAATGCCCATATATATAGATTTCACAACATAGACATTTGTAATTTGTAACATTTGTAATGTGACTTTTTGTCACTCCATGCAGACAACCTTCCCTGCCACTTTGTGTCTGCCTTCGGTGCTGGCTTCGTCACCACGGTGATCGCGTCCCCGGTGGACGTGGTGAAGACCAGGTACATGAACTCTCCACCGGGTCAGTACAAGAGCGCCACCAACTGTGCCTGGACCATGATGACCAAGGAAGGGCCGACGGCTTTCTACAAAGGGTAAATCAATCCCCTCTCTTTAATACCTTGTCAAGGAAAACACAAAATATGTTTAATGGTTTAGAACAACAAAGTCAATGTTTAAGTTTAGGAATAATGACCGTTGTCGAACGTGGCAATCTCCCCTGTCAGCTCCCACTAAAGGGGCTTCTTTAGGTTCTTCCCGATGACAAGGGGATGAGTAATCCGGTTTGTTGTAGAGTTTGTAGTTGTTTGCAAGTAGAGGGTACATGCTAGCACTTCCCTTGAGTGCATGAGTGCGTGTGTGTGTGTGTGTGTGGGGGGGGGGGGGGTGGCTGGCTGGCTGTGTTACACGTGGGCCTTGATTACCCACAGGTGTGCAGCCTCACCCAGCCCCAGGCTCTAATTAGTCTGACTCAGGGGCCAGATGAGGCTGCTTAAACCAGCCACCATCCATAAAAAGCTTCCCACTGCTTCTAATACTGGAATGGGTTAAATGCAGAGAATTCAATTTCACTGAGTTTACATGTATGTGACCAATAAAGACAGATTTTAGATTTCAGACACTCCACATTCAGGTGTATAGTTAGAAATGGCTAATTTGCAGGTGTATATGTGGTTAAGCTTGCGTATAAATTAAGATTTAGGTATTAGGTTAGAGGTTGTTAGGCAAGTGGTGTGGTTGCGATCAGAACAGGGGTTAGACTGAACCGTTACATTTTACAATAGTCGCAGGATCAATTAAAAGCCGTGACAACTGTTCCATTCCCCCCACCCCCCGGGTGTAGATTTGTGCCGTCCTTTCTTCGTCTGGGATCGTGGAATGTGGTGATGTTCGTGTCCTTCGAGCAGATCAAGAGGGCCATGATGGCCACCAAGAAGAAGATGGATGCATGAAGTCACAACTTCCTTGCCCCTCCACTCTGCAGTCTAGAGTTGTGTCCCAACGTCATGTCTTTTGCAGTGAACTTGATGGAATAATGTACCGTTTTTACATGGGAAAGTGAACTTACATTATTCATGAAGAGAATTGTGGTTTACCCTAAAGTATTTATTATGTTGTTCTGGACATTGTGTAAATCGATGCTATTCACAGGACGAATCAAAGGTTTCTACAACTTGTGATCGCTCCGATTTAGGGCAGCTTTTGCACCACCGTAATTGGAATTGTACATTTGAAATATATTTGATATAATACATTGAAAGTGTGCTTTCCTTCAGTTTTTTTATTTTAATTCACAATTTGGACACATGGTCACACACGTCATATAAAAGCATCAAAATGTGTTATTAGCTCTCGGCAAGCCACGTCAGTCAGTCGTTACAAATAGTACACCTCACGTTCAATAGTGACAGTCAGGTGTTACAGGAATACATGAACGTCCCCCCCCCTCTATTCTACCTTTCCAAGTCACGTCATTTATCACATTTAGTGACATCACATGTGGGCGTGTCCTCCTGATGTACGATCGCAGTGGACTACCTGGACAGACTGGTCACTAAGTGAGAGGTGATTGCTTGTAATGGCTAATCAACATCATACCACCCTGTTATGTTATATTCATCTGCAGTCTAGAGTATATCAATAACAATTGAAACGCATTAAAACATGCACACGCTTTGAGATGGTAGCACATGAGGGCGTCCTCAGTATAAATGATGTCGCCTTGCACTTCACACACCCACACCATCTGGGAACACTGGACATAAATATCAAATTCCTGAGTCATGACAACCGGTGAGGGGATAATTGATACAAATACACACGAGAGAGAGAGAGCTTGAAAAGTTGGTTAAATAAAACATTGCTTAGCTAACTAGCCACTTTACACAACCATCGTCAATGTCGACAAAATTTGGTTCACGAACCACTGGAAAAGTGCACAAAATATTACAGATGGAATACAACAGCTGCTGAGGCCCCAAGTCCTAATCAATACTGAATAGTTAACCCTTTAGTCAAAATCAATCAATATTGGAATGATAATTTATGAGGTAAGAGGGTTAAACTGCTCGAGCTAAATGACAGAAAATCTTTTAAATAGAAGTAGTATAGTGATAGTTTGAACTATATTTACAAGCAACCAATGACTGTATATATGCAATTATTCATCATTTAAATTAAACCTTTAGTAAATAAAAACCTCCTTTTTTTCAGATGGGTTCAACCATTGAGGCGGGACAATTTGGGCTTCACCTTCAGCTAACTACCTCCTAAAACTATCCATAACTTAAATCAAAACACACTTCATATCATTCAGGATTATTATTAGGAGGTCCACTTATATATATATACTATGTATACTAATATGGTCCATTACCACTGGAAGAAGAGGTCCCTTTCAAACTCCAGGTAAACTTGTGGGGGTTCTTTCGAGCGGGTTCAGGCAGCATAAATAGGTACGGCACCTTCGCGGCGGCGGTGGTGGTGTAGAATGGCCTGGCACTACGTCGCCCTTAGGTCTGTGCCAGGGGAGGTCAGTGTTGGGAGAACCCGGTCAGTTTGAGGGCCACCCCGGGCTGCTGGAGGGACACCTTCACATGGCTGTGGAACTTCTCCCTGTAGTGGTTGAACTCCATGATGCTCTGGGGTTTGGACGCCACCCAGAACTTGTCAAACTCGTAGGCCAGGTAGCCTACGGGGATGGAAAACGTATCGTTCTAATAACATCCAATTGTCCCACCAATTCTCCTTATTTGTCCCACCAATTGTCCCCATTATCTACCATACTCCAACCAGTTCTATTTTTTTAAACATCAAATATATTTAAATGTATTCAATAGGATAACCCCTTGAGATGGACAATCATTTTCAAGGGTGTGAATCTTTCGGTATCTCACGATTATATTTTGATTCTTGGGGGCCATCAACTGAGCAATAATGTAAACTCACAAAGGAAACTTAAAACAAAAAGGAAAATACCAATATTATAAATACATACATTTGGATGTTGGGTTGTTTTTCATACACCCCTACTCTGAGATATATACTTGATTTGACAAATCTACTGCACATTGCACAACACAAACACATTACAGCACACAACTAACTCATGGTTTCAGGAGCAAATACTGAGTGTGATAATTGATATAAACCAAACCCACAGGGGGTTTGTACTCACAGTACAGGTGGTGGAAGTGGTGCAGCTCAGGGTGCTCTGTCACCGTGTTGTAGAAGTGAGGTTTCAGATCTCCGCTCTTCAACAGACTGTAGGCCATCTCAGTCAGGTTAATGCCCACGATGGCATAGGAGTACCTTCAAAACACAGAACAAGTCCATATCAGGGGAAGGTGTCCAGTTACGGTAGAGTGTGGCATCAACACTGTAGGGGTTTATTATTATATGTTATACTTTGTGGTCAGCGTGGTCACCGAAACGGGCCTCTATGGCCCAAATAAAATATAATAAAATAATATGAAAATAAATGTACGCACTCCAGCTTTGGATAAAG
Source organism: Muraenolepis orangiensis (assembly GCA_027704905.1). Lineage (NCBI taxonomy): Eukaryota > Metazoa > Chordata > Actinopteri > Gadiformes > Muraenolepididae > Muraenolepis > Muraenolepis orangiensis. The sequence continues at coordinate 23,696,578 of CM051003.1, forward strand.
AAAGTGATCTTGTAGACAACCATGTGTGACAAACAAATGAACTATAAGATCACGCTTGTTACGGTTTGTCAAGACATAGGACTTCTTAGGATTTCTGTTATCAAATCCATTGATATTCCACACATGAACATGTGTAAAAAGGAAGTATTCTTACCCCAGTTTGGGATGGTTGGCATGAGAGAGCACCTGGCGGGCTTCCTCTGTGTAGTGTTCACTGAAGAACCTGCAGCCAAGAAATCACAAGACGCGAGAGGTCAACTCTTTCTGTCTGCGGTCAGACCCCATTAGTTCCTTAATCCATCTGTCCATGCGTTAATCCAGGCTGACTGTGCTTAGCATTGTTGGGGTGGATTTTATGTGCAATCCGTTTATTATCAGCTTGTGGGTGAGAACCACTTAAATCACAGTTGGCTTTCACGTTCACGATTGAAGAAAGAGCAGACTGTTACTGATACTTTTTATCTTCAATTAAGCTGAATAATAATGTATTTAACGATTGATAATACATTTTAAAGTTGTACATTAACTTAAGTTTATATTTTGGAGTTGCTCCAGCTGTGATTGTATGCTCCAACCTCACTTCTCAGTTTCTGTGGATAAAAACAGTGGCTAAACGATAACGCTAATACAATTTGAGAGGGACTTCGGCAATCTGATTTCTTAAGCTGCCAGAGAGAAATTAAAAAGGGCTACTTTCTGCAGAGTTGCTCTCTGCAAAGTAAGCCCTTCATCAGCAGGGGATCTCTCCAGCAGGTCAGGTGTGCACTCACACAAGGTTGGTGAGGCCCAGCATTCCCATTCCTCTGAAGTCAGTCTTGGGGTCGTCACCTTGGAAACCAATGTCACCCCACTGCTTGGTTACCCGGGACTCCAGTTTCACTGCTGGCATCAAGAGCTTCCATAACTGTATTGGGGGGGGGGGGGGGTAGTTACTATATAACTAATGAATGAGTTGGCAATTGTTCGAGCTAAATGTTGCGGTCAAACCAAGATATTTAAATGTTGTTATGGGCTGTGTATCAACCTGAATGCAGAGCTTCAGGTTCAAGGACCCAACTTAAACCTTGTCTCTAACCTTTAAACCCGTTCATAAATTACAGTTTGCCCTCATCTATTGTAGTCAGCTTTGAGCATCATTATAGCAAAAGCATCCATTTTAATGCTTTCAACCCCACTTTGGCATCCCATTACAAAAGAAGCATGATTTCTATAAGCCTTTATTTAATGTTGTTCTAATAAGGGTTGTTTTTTTTAAAGTGAAAATCGAAAATGTGATGCAAAAATGATTACTGATTACTGATGTTACTGATCCTATATTGGTGGCCTACATTGGCCCTAAGGGATGGAAGCCTTAGGAGGTGTTGTCTCTCATACCTTCAGCAGCATGTCCTCATGCCCCATATTGTCCGAGCTGAAAGTCTCCTTCCTCAAGTCTTCCACACACGTGTACAAGCTGGCGTAACCGGTAATCTGTAGGAGACAGGTGTGTAGGCTCCTTCTGAACCTAAAAGAGCAGGGGACGGAGGATGACGTGTGGAACTAGGGTTGCCACAGGGTCACATTTTCATGTTGACAATGTACATTCAGAAAACATCACATCCTTGCTGCAGACGTTACCCTGTGTATGGGAGGACATTTTGCTCTTGTGCAAAGGCATAAGCAGAAGTCTAATGTAAAGAGTTACACCGATTCTTGAATATTAATTCACCTGTTTGGAGTGTGATTATTTCTCAGAAAAAATGTATTTTCAAACAGCATACTAGTCTATGTATTTAGTAACATCACATCATAACATCAATGTGGCATATTCAATAGCTAGTATTGAGTATTTTTATTTAATATAAATAAATCATTTATTTTTTAAACTTTTCATAGAAACATGTTCATACTGCGAATGCATAATGCATTATTTTTAATTAAAAGGTATTTGATAGTATAGCATATTGCGACAACCCTACATGAAGCCAAAATCATTATCTATAGAACAAAATGTGATTGGACACATTGATTGTGTCAAGTGAACAATAATATGAAGGAAGTAAAAGAGGGGCTTTACAAGGGATCTCTCTGAGGTTTGACATTCTTGGCCTGAACAATGTGATCCACACACTGCTCCAGATTATCTCTGCTTGTCTGCAGAGAAGCTCTTAAAACCTACAGGGGGGGGGGGGGGTCATAAAACAAGAGTTTGAACAAGAGTGAAAAAATGAAGCCAAAGATAACGTGATTATATGACAATTTATATTAGGATCAATCTTGAATGAATATCAAAGAATTAACAATTGTTAAGATATGAACTATCTAACTGCCAGGACTGTGGTTTTTTCAGTCTGATTAAGCAAAGTCAGCTTTTATGATAAGCTAGCTGAGTGATCAATAATTTATTACAGTCCAATGAAAGACAAGGAAAAACTGATAAAAATCTATATAACACACACACACACACACACACACACACACACACACACACACACACACACACACACACACACACACACACACACACACACACACACACACACACACACACACACACACACACACACACACACACACACACACACACACACACACACACACACACACACACACACACACACACACCTTACCTTATTCTTTGAAAACTGAAGAGAATATTCTGGAAATAAATTTCAAAAACAGTTTTGCAGTTGGCTATAGCACATTATAATACAAAGGGAATGGGTGGTGACATGAATGTGATAAATGTAGCTTTTTATACACATCGTTGATAACATTCATATTTCTACTTCTTCCATATATTAATATTTACATTGCTCGTGTTTTTTTTAAAATGATATATACTATGTAGTTAATGACACTATTCTGTCATTTTAGAGATGCTCATATTAGTATTTGCTCTTTGGTGCCCATGGTTAGGATGTGGGGATAGAGTGTCTTCTGTCTGGGAGTAGAGCACCCTATCCTTTACACCGTCCTGCTCTCCCATACTATCATATATAATGTAAATAATGTGCTTCCTCTCAAGAACACCCCTGGTCGGGCTGACTTACTGCTTCTCATAATAAAATACTCTGACATGGTTCACCTGCTTTAGAGGTCCTGGTGGCCCCTGGCTGGAAACCAGTACATATCCTCTGTAACTCACAGCTCCCGGTCACCTGTCTGGCAGCCCACTTCAACCAGTATCTGAGGAAGGACGCGTAGACGTACTCCCAGATGTAGCCCAGCATTCTCTGCAGAGACAAACAAGAGCAGAGATTACAGGCGAAAATGTAGAACATCTATCACTGCGAAAACTTGTTAAAAGTGAGATTATAGCATAATTTTCGAAGGTAGCATGTACATACATTTTAATCTTATCTAATCATTTTATGCAGATGATTCAACACAATATATACAATATACAGTGTTTCAATATTTGGCAGGCAATAGCTATACATAATACAAATACAATATACATATACGTTGCACTAATACAACCAACATAACAGTTTAGCGGTGAATCGTAACAGGTGAATACAACCACCATAACAGTTAAGTGTTGAATCCTAACAGATAAATACAACCATCATACCATTACAGTTTAGTGTTAAATCCTACCAGGTGGACACAACCAACATCACAGTTTGTGGTGAATCCTAACATAAGTTTAATGGTGAATCATAACAGGTGAATACCGCCGGCTAACGCGGATGCTAACTATGTAGCAAAAGCTAGTATTCAGTCACAGGCGTGGGTTTCCTCCACCTTCTACTAATAATAACCAGGGCCGCGGGTCAAATTTTATTACAAATTTAAAATATAAAGCATGTTATCTTCTGCTCGGTACTACTGTGTATCGTACACCAACCACATGCGAACATATAAGTCAGTATATTACATACAACAGGTTGCTGTTAGCCTAGGTAGCTAGCGACATAAAATAGTAGCAATTCAGGTTTCGATAGCAAACGCCAACTTACTCGGAGATAATGTCCCGTGTACCCAGATATAAGTAAGCAGTGGTCCTTCGGAAGAGGTTTATTTGTCGTGTCGCATGTAAATATGTAAACATATAAACGTTAGAATGCTATAATTGTTTAGGGTCTGCTAACAGCGTCGTCCACCATGGAGAGTAGTAGTTGTACTGAAGTACTCACAGGCGTGTACCATGTGTACATTGTGTCACGTACTAATTGTTGTATTATATTTACTTAACTATTTTGCATTCTCGTTTCGCGTGTTTTTGAAGCATTGTCATTTATTAGTTTCGTGGATTTACAGGTGGCACTTGTCACTTCATACAAAGAATAGCGATGATGTTACGCTTTCAGTTGCTGGGTGTTTATTTGACGATACAACCCCTAGATGGCGTCATTATTCAACTGTACTGAAGCGCAAGAGCAGCATGTGTGCTGCTCTGCATATGTATATATACATTTAAAGTATACAGAATGCAAATGTATGAATATAAAATGCATGCTTACCTCCATTTCTTAATAATATTATAAGTATTTTCTAATAAATCTAGCCAGAGCAACTCGAATATCTGCACTACACCACACACTTTGCACATATGTATATGTATACTGTTATACTGTTTGCACTAATATATATATTAAGTAAATATGTACATTTGTGTTATTTTGTTGTATTTTTGATTGATTTTACTTTTGAGCACATCTTTGGAGCTGACAAAAACATTGTACATTGTACCTTATACATGGGACAATCCAAATTGGAATGAATCAATGGCTTTAATGGCTTTGAGCCTCTGCCCACCTCTATTTTTTATAATATTGTGTTTTAGAAATTCATACTGCGGGAGGGAATGAGGAGTAAGCATTCCATTGTAAATCTTGAATCTCGAATCTTGAATCACACACACACGCACACACACACACACATACACACACACACACACACACACACACACACACACACACACACACACACACACACACACACACACACACAGCTGCACAGAAGAAGAACACACACACACACACACACACACACACACACACACACACACACACACACACACACACACACACACACACATCTGCACAGTCACCCTCCTGATATCTGATATCTGATATTCAAGCAGGCTATACATTATAATAGACACATAACAACAAGAAGAATGTGATTATGTAGGCCTACAATACATGTTTATCGCATGCGTCGGAATACTGAATGTGTTTGGGAACGGACCGTGGTGCATCAGACCTATTGCATATTTCAGCCTGCTGGTGTCCCGTCTATCCATCCCAGACGCTTCACCTGCATCATTCAGAGGGACCCCGTGACACCGCACGAAAAACCCCGAAGTAGACAGCTCAATTAGGGCGCCGATGCAAGACGTGGTCTATGAGCAAGGCATGTGAACCTCACTGAAGAAATTCTAATAAAAAAAAACACCGGTCGTCCATGTGCTCCGTGAGTTTCCATTCCCTTCGTGTGAATAATCAATATTTCCTTTAAGGGGACGCACATTCCGATCGGATTTTTATAGAAGGCGTGGCTTCATGTCACCGATCGACGGTTGATCTTCGTGTTCATTCCCGTGGTCTACTTGTCGGTGGCGCCAGGACGCAGACGCTGTAACCCACATGCAACCACCACACATGATATAACGGGAGAAAACCGCTTCCCTACGGTAAGCGTATTCCCTTTCTCTAGCAGTCGACGTGTATTTTCGGCATTTAATTGGTGTTGGGGTTAGAATAGGCGATATCCGCAAGGTCAAACAAACACCACTGGTAATTGAAGGCTAAGACGGCTGTGCGCCGCAGCTTTAACATCAAACAACTGCCATATGCATTGTCTGCTCTCGCAGGTTATGCATTTTAATAACACCTCATGGCCATGTTTGGTTACCAGGGGTCTTCTCGTGGAGATAATGAGGTAGACTAATTGTTAAAGTGCAGTTTCATAATAACATATCTGTATATCTATTTCTACACTGTGTGTGTGTGTGTGTGTGTGTGTGTGTGTGTGTGTGTGTGTGTGTGTGTGTGTGTGTGTGTGTGTGTGTGTGTGTGTGTGTGTGTGTGTGTGTGTGTGTGTGTGTGTGTGTGTGTGTGTGTGTGTGTGTGTGTGTGTGTGTGTGTGTGTGTGTGTGTGTGTGTGTGTGTGTGTGTGTGTGTGTGTGTCTAAGTGGACAATATCATTTTTTAATTAAAACAATGTATTGCCCTTTTCGTTTTCAATCAATACATTCTCGGACAACGGCAGCCTAAATCCATGGACTAGTACATCCATTGTGTCAAATTCATAACAATTCAGTTAAATTAATCATATCCTGGTTCCTTTTAATTTGATTTATGATTTTAGGTATAAAAGGATAATACTACTTATGAGACCTAATTATAAGAGCTGAATACTACAGGTATACTTACCTGTGTGTGTATATATATGCACATATCTCATACATACTCTATAAGTTATTTTATATCGGTTTTTATACATAGTAGACATTTAGTAACATTTGGTTAGATGCCAACTTATTTTTCGCTGTACTGTACTTGTGCTGAGCAATGACAATACATTTGAATATAATATAATCTAATCTAATATAATATAATGTAATACTTTAAACTATATCAAGTTCTACTTCTAATCCTATATTATTGATTATATATATAGATAATTAATTCCACTAAAGCACAGAAACATTGCTGCTGTTATTATTAGTAGTAGTAGTAGTAGTAGTAGATTAGATTTGATTTAAATGTATTGTCATCAGCACAATAATAATAATTCAAATGTGTCAGTGTACAGCACAGAGAAAGGAATCTCTCTGCATTTAACCCATCCTAGTATTAGGAGCCCGGGGAGCAGTTAGGGTTAGGGTGTCTTGCTCAAGGACACCTCGACAGTTGTTTATGCTAGGAGGAGCCGGGGATCGAACCAGCATGAGGCGACCGCTCTACCTCCTAAGCTATACTGCCGCCTACAGAGTGCAAATGTTGCAGTAAAGTGCATGGTAACATATAATGTACAGTGGTTAAATAAGATGTAAAAACAGTTTACTATGTATAAAAACAGGTATAAAATAACTTATAGAGTAGGTATGAGATATGTGCAGAATTATAGGTTTATATATATATACACAGGCAAGTATACAAGTATCAACAGGTAGTGAGCAGGGGTATGTAGTTATATCAACAGTTGAATATTAATATATATACGGTTAGTACAGTAAAAATGTACATGGCTATCATATAGGTATGTAAACAATAAGTATGTAAACCTATAGGAAGAGGTAGGGAGTTATGATTATAGTGCAAGGCAGTTGAAGACATTGATGGTGAAATGAGTCAGCTGAGTTTAGAATTCATATGGTGGCCAGCAGAGCCGGGTTGGCAAGGTGTGTGTGTGGGGGGGGGGGGAGCTTTCATTGTAGCACAGAGTTACGAGGGGAGGGGGCTGTCGTCGTGATACAGAGTTCAGAGAGATGACAGCTAAGGGGATAAAGCTGTTCCTGAGCCTGCTTGACTTGGAACAAAGGTTTCTATAGCGCCTCCCGGAGGGGAAGAGGGCAAACAGTCCATGGTTGGGGTGAGAGGTGTCTTTTCCTCAGACACGGTTTGTGGTGGGTAGTCTTTATTGCAGGGAGTGGTAATCCAATGATGCGTTGGGCGGTTTTCACCACCCTCTGCATTTTTCCGGTCATTTTCCAGTGCAGTTGCCGTACCACACTGTGATGCAATTGGTGAGTATGCTTTCGATGGCACGGTAAAAGATCACCAGAATCTGAGGGTACAGGTGGGCTTTCCTCAGTCTCCTCAGGAAGAAGAGACGCTGGTGAGCCTTCTTGACCAGTGAGGCAGTGTTGAGGATCCAAGAGAGGTCCTCGGAGATATGGGCCCTCAGGAATTTATCGCTGGAGACATGCTTAACCTCCGCCCTGTTGATGAGAATGGGGGCGTGCACACCAGCTCTGGTCTTTCTGAAGTCCACGATTAGCTTTTACTGGTCTTCTTGGTGTTGAGGGCCAGGTTGTTGTCGGTGCACCACGCCATCAAGTGCTGGACCTCCTCCCTGTAGGCTGCCTCATCGTTGTTTTATAATAGTAGCACAGTATATATATAGTATATGTATATATATAGTATATATATATACAGTGTATATATATATACAGTATATATATATATATATATACTGTGCTACTATTATATACTAATCGTGGACTTCAGAAATATATATATATAGATATAGATATATATAAAAAAAACCTGATGTGTTGATTCAGATTCAAGTGCCTTGATGTGCCCTCGTTATGTAAAATGATACGTCTGGCCCCCAACGGTTCCAGGCCCTAGGATCTCACTATCATCATACCATGCTCCTATAACTTCATAAACACAGGGTATAGCCAACGATAGACTACGTCCTGAGACAAATCTGATATGCACATAGATATGAATGTGTATATTACAATTACAAACGGCACTGAGGAAGTCAGTGATGTCATGTGACAAAGGAATTCATAAGATATAGAAGAACTCCTCCATTATTAAATATATATTTGTCACAATACCATGTTGTGAAACCATGTTTCACCGAGGGTCCATTCCAGCTGGTGGTGGTTTGAAACCTTGTTGTCACCAGAATCCCTCTTGGCACTTTGTACAGCTCCAGATTCCAAAGCAAGTCGCTGTACATATTCTACAGCGCAAAGGCAACTTTCATCTTCTCTGGCATTATAGCACATTTCTTGTTCCATCTTCACAAGACGCTTCAGAATGTGTTTGCATGTGGCTCCGAGGCGCGGAGGAGGAATTTGTGAGCAGTAGTCAGGGTCTGTCCCATGATCAGGCCCGAACAAATCAAGGCATTAACAAATAGGCTTATTATTGTTGCGTCTCTCTCACTCTTTCTATTTTCTATAGATATCTAGCTGTGTTTGTCTGTCGAGCAGTCATCGCTCAAAACATTTTGGCTCTGTTCAGAATCAGAACAGCAGTCACACGTTGATAAATCTATAACTATATCCAGATTTAGTAACACACCTGCTAAAACCGCTAAATTTGCTGAATAAAAAACTTTCTAAATTTTAATTTTTCATTTCCTGCTTTAGGGAATTGTGACTGGATATCGCTGCGGGTCACAGCTTTTGGATTACGAGACCGCAAACTCACCGAATCCAGCGATGGGAACGAACCCAAATAGGACTGTGGCGGTTTCGATGGTGGCTCAGCTGGTCGAGGTGGACCTGCTCGGAAACAAGGAGCCCGACGCCAAGCGGCCCAAGGAGTCCAACCTGAACCTGTCCCAGGTCTGCCTAGCACCAGCCACTTTCATCCCATCTCCAGACCACATAGGGGATATACCACACACCAGCCTTACTAAGAACACCCCCAACAGCCAGCGGCCCTCCAAAGACGGAACCCCCGTTGAAACATTGCATTCCGATGTAGCCACTCCCCTGCCCGTCAACGGAAACCAGGAAATATTTCCGCCCGCGGCGCCAGGTATAAAAACCCACCACCAGATGACTGTGGGCTCCTCTATGACGGGAAGACGTGTAAGCACACCAGCAGAAGGCCAGAGGGATGATCGTAATGCGACACAGAGAGTGAAAACGCCAGAGGCGGAGGAGGAGCAGGGGAGGTCTAAGGCCAGCGTGACATCTGATGTAGCAGCATCAAAGGTTGACATGCTGACAAATGACTGCCAAGCGCGAGTGCCCACTGAGCCAGTAGAGAGGTCCTCTGAACTACTGCTGCAGGGCGGTGTAACATCCACAGCTAAAGAATCACCATCAGGGAACACCGGTAATTATGCCCCTTGCAATAATCAAAGGATGGGGAAGGGCTTTGAATCCGAACACGCCGGCTCTGAAGTGTCAACTCCCCAGCCGGTGTGCCAAAGAGGTGTTTTATCAACTGCAACCTGCCCTGGCACCACTTCCACAGTGTTGGAGTCTAAAGTGCCGGCTAATAAGAATAGGCTTTCCAGTAGTGTAGTAGACAAAAGCCCCAATCAAAACCAATGTCAGACAAACAAAGAGATGGTAGAGGTGACGGTAACCCCGGCCCCTGTCCAAAAAGCAGAGCAAAGAACTCAAGAGGTGGCTCCGCCTCAACCAGCGTTAGACCCCACAGTAGTGCCACGCACCACCAGACCCCCGCCTGCTAGTCATGGGCAAAGTGCGGGGGCAACAGATCTGAATTCAAACTTAACACACGCAGAAAGAGGTCCCCCGCCAGCATATAGCACTCGGATCACCGCAGAGAAACATCGGCCAACGGTAGTAGTCCCTGGATCGTCCGCACTTCACCCCAAGCGCTACAGCGAGGCCTCCACCATGACCTCTGGGTCCTCCACCCCCACCAAGCAGTGTCACGATGTGGAGGTGCAGGCGGTGGCTAGCACGTGTAGCAGAGCGGTGTCCACGAGCCCCGGCCTGTTGCCCCTAAGTGCGGTTCACAGGCCCGGCACTGGAATTCCTCGAACCCCGGACGAGGCCCAGAGCCTGGCTGTGCTTTACAAGGCAGATGGCGGTGGTGGATCGGGCCAGGGCCTCCTCCACCACCAAACGGGCCCTTTGCAGATCTACATTGATTCAATAGTGTGTACTGTTGCCACGGCCGCCGAGGGACTCGTCACTGAGGCGGGGTCGTGCGGCGTCCAAAGCGCAAAGGCTGTCATCCACACCGAGGCCGAACAACAAGCAGCCAAACCAAAGCAGGATAATCAAGCAGTGGGTCATGTGCAGATGGCCGCCCCACCCCTGAAACCCGTTTATCAAATCAACATTGAACACAGTGCTCAAAGGGATGGAAAAATGGCTGCGGTGGCCCACCCTGCAGTCAGCTCACAGAGCACGATAGTGTCAAAGACGACACTATCTGATCCATCGGGTGTTCCGGCGGTGTCCGCCACCAAGACACCCACCACGAAGGCTTCCTCTTCTCAGTTGCCCCAAGCCACCACCATCGCTAATAAGCCAAGACATGGCGATAATATTCCGACCACCGACACCACAATACCGGCAAACACCAACTCCAAATCAAAGGTATCTAAAGCCACCACCCAATGCCCCAAAGACCAGCCCAAGCCCAGCAGCAAAGCTTCGGCAAAGGAGATCGGCATCAACAAAAAGTGCCTGGAGCCAGAGAGAAAGAAGAAGGAGGAAGAGGAGGGCGATGACGACGACGATGAGGGAAAGCAGAAAGGGAAAGGCGTTCAAGAGGTAGTGTGGGACGAGCAAGGCATGACTTGGGAGGTGTACGGGGCCGGGGTGGACCCCGAGTCCCTGGGCTTTGCCATCCAGAGCCACCTGCAGTGCAAGATCAAGGAGCAGGAGCGCAAACTGATCACCAAGGTGTCTCAGAGGAAGTCCATTGCCGCCGCGGACTCACCTCGCCGCGAGAAGAAGCAGAGGAGGCGGCAAAACATCTTCAGGTCCATGCTGCGAAACGCTAGGCGGCCACAATGCTGTTCAAGACCTTCCCCGGCCTCTGTGCTGGAGTAAAGTGACGGGTTTGGGGAGGGGAGCCCCTTTATTTATTTATAATTTATTATTTATAAGAGGTCTGAATGCCTCCTATCCTCTTGTGGTAATTTGTGTCGAGTTAAAATAGCAAAGGGATAAATTCCCTTGTATGCATACCGGAATGTTATATTAAACTAAGACTATTTGTGAAAATATGTATTGTTAATGGAGCACCGAGCAGTTATTTTTCCTCCATCATGCATTTAAATATATATATTTTTTATTACTGAAACATATTAGCTTGTCCAGCTAGTGTAGCTATGTTGGTAAACACGAGGATGGCCATGTATGCTGTCCACAAAAGTAGTAGTTGAAGTTGTTTCCTCATCTCACCCGAGTGTATATCATGCATATAAATTCTGTTTTCTGAGGTCAAATTCACTGCTGAGTGCTCCTTTGAACAGGATAAAATGTAGGAATATTATCGCTATCACTATACATGACTTTTATAGAAGTAGATGATATTTAAGAAACAAGAGAAAAAAGTTTACATAGTGTTTAAAATGTCAAAGAGAGGCAATAATTATTGTAATGCATGTATTTTAGCTGCAATGGTCACTGTGTTCACTGCCACACAATGAAGTTCATACTGAGATAGGCCTATTTCATGACAACTATCATGGGTTACACACATGTCACTGTTACACCAGTTAAACATCAAGTCTCATTGAATTTGGTGCATACACATTGTGTTTATCATTGTGTCCTATATGCATACACACTGCATTTATAATGTCACCGTAACATGATTTTTGTATTTTTTGCACAGATGTCTTTACGTCATACAAAGAGAGACTGCGTTATTAGAAGCATCATCAGGCCATGCTGCTTTTTTCTTGGTTTTGTATTAAAAAACAATAAACACAACAACAAGGTGTCAGCGGCATGCTTTCTGTCATGTGATGGGAGACACATGACAGGGGGAGGGAATTTAAAGTGTCACAACATTCTGGTATTGTTAGTAAATTCACCCAATAGGCTGGAGTCAAATATATTTACAGGGTGCTTCTAATTAATGCATTTGTCACAAAGGGATAAGAGGAGAGATGTTTTGAGTAAACAGACTGATAATTAAAAACACTGGCTTATCACAGCTGCCAAATAAGAGTGTGTGTGTGTGTGTGTGTGTGTGTGTGTGTGTGTGTGTGTGTGTGTGTGTGTGTGAATTTTAGAACTTTTTTGTCTAATTAACACATACATTTTTTGCAAAAGGATGTTTTGTATAGGTGGAAAGTTATTTACTTAATCTTTAAGACATTTAGCCTAAACATTTATATTTCTACATTTCTACATTTCTTTCAAAAATATTCAGTAATGAAATCGCCATATTTTATGTTTACAATGTTGGCTGAATTCATTACTTTCTCTTTTTTTCAAGTGATGTGTGGTTTTCCAAATGTTATCTTTAAATAACATCGTGAACACGTGCGGGTGGATCCATGCTTTGGGTGTGGTCATCACGGCAGTGAGTCAAACTTACTGCAGTGTAATAAATCAAATCAATAAATAAATCATACTGTTATTGTTATTATTTTATGAATGTCATTGTTTCAGAGCTCATTTAATGTAAATATATATGTAAACCGTATAAATATATATATATATATATATATATATATATATATATATATATAAATTGGCAAATTACCCTGTATAAGTTACCAAATATCACCTCGACAATTAATTTACCACAGGTAAATCATAATTGTATACTCTATGCTTTCAGTACCTTTTTGAGTGGGCAAACAAAGAGGTTTTTCATGATTCTGAATCGATTGAAAGCATTTATTTTGCACTTAAACCACTCCTTGACTAAAAAACGTCCACACACACTTTTACCACTTGTTGCAATGCCTTTTTATGTGAAAATAAAAATGGCTGGGTGCATGTGAATTAAAATGTAGCTTTATTAGTTGAGTTATTCATATTGCCATGGTAACTACTTTGTTTACTGGTAACTGTTGTTGTTGGTTTGCATTCAGAGACGTGGTAGGTGCCAGACATGCTCAAGCCATTTGCAACCATCACCTGTGTGGATCATGGACAGATACAATAGACTCACACAACATTCACCACTCAGCAAGATACTGCAACACGATTTTACATCTGATATGCAGTTCATTAATAATATGTAAGTATTATCTACAGCAGAGGGAGGATGAGAAATAGTGATTCTGACCCACTTGACCCACAGACCCTCAGTCACTTCTCTGATGTCCACAAGGGCATGGAAGAATATGTCAAGAAACATGGTCCACTCCACAAACACCTTGCCAAAACACGTATGAAGCGAGATGCTGAAGCGATTGAACTTGCCCAATTGATCGAGGAGAACAACCCCTTGGTCCACCATCGAGACAAGCACTTGCTTGTGTCCTTCTCAACAAGGTTCACGAGCACTGCAGATGACAAGGCTTTTCCAAGGCTAGCCTGAAGGAGTTGATCGATCTGCTTAACCTCACTAACCAGCCCTGCTCCAGCCTGGTGGTTGATGGTGGATGGCTTCTCTACATGGTGAAGTGGGAATAAGGTCAGACTTGGCAGGAGATTGCCGACTGTTACCTGAGCTATGTGCAGTGAAGATTATTGTGGTCTTCGAAGGCTACAGCTGCTTACCAAAAGATCATGACCACATCCGGTGTGCCAAGAACTCCTGCTGTATCTAAAGATTAAACCGGATATGATACATTTGACACCAAGGGCAAAGTTCATGGGCAGCACTCATGACAAGAGTAAGATCATCCACCTCCTCTCTTCAACATTCTGGAAACGTCAGATCACCATTGTGAGAGCGGCATTGGCTGTTGAGGTCAGTAAAATGTTGGCAGGTATTTGCCTAACATTACCTATGATTACTTTAAACACAGTATTAAAGAGTATTAAAATTGCAATGCACATAACTTGACTATTGTTAAATTCACTATTTTTGCACACTTCAGGACGCTTTGCACATATATTGTAATATGTTAAGGTGCGAGCAGTAGACACGGATGTGCTGGTAAAGCTGGTGCACCATAGCTCAAGCACCAATACTCTTACGATATCAGGAACAGAACAGCTACCTGCGCTACCTGCTCTTTTGTCACGCCTTCACTGGTTGTGATACAGTTTCTGCAATCGGAGGCCATGGGCCACAGGTAGGGGACATTGATGAACACATGGACTTCATCCTCGATGTACATGCTACTAAAGACGCAGTGATCACGGCTGGTATTGCGATTATCCAGCACATTTTCCACACACCAGGTACTACTTTGGGTGCAATGCGATACAACATGTTCTCGCGGAAGGCGGCAGGCCAGGCTGATCAAACCAGAGACTCTACCTCCAACAGAGGGTGCAGCTGTACAGCATTCTCTCCGTGCCTATCTCCAAACCCAGGACTGGATACTGCTGCAGAACATGTCTTTGGATCCCAGTGACTATGGATGGATGGTAGGGGTTCATGGTTTTGAGCCAGTTCTAACAGTAGACGCCAAGGCTCCTGAGGAGCTACTCCAGTTCATAAGCTGTAAATGTCGGCGATGAGGCTGCAAGAAGAATGGTGTCAAGTGTATCTCAGCATTGGAAAATTGTAAAGGCATTACATGCAATATTTGTATTCATGATGTAGAAGAGTCTGGAGAAGACTCAGACCTTGACTCATGAAGCATTTGACATTGTGGATCAGTATTGTTTTCTAACTAACATTCAAGATATTGAAATAACCCAATAAAGCTATGAAATTATTCACATGTTAAAGTGGGCGTGGCCGTTTTTTCATCAAGGAGGGAGTTTAGTGCAAAATAAATGCTTGCAATCGATTCAGAATCATAAATTATCCCTAGTTTGAAATAAATATTCCGGGTACCCCATATATTTTTAGACACCTTTACAAACACATTGCTAAAGGGATTTCAAGGTAAGGAATTCATTTCTAGATTTTTTTTATATTTCCCTGAATATTAGCAACATATGAGCCTTGCTGCTTCTCCGGGGTCATCCCTACGTCCCCCGGGTCCTATGTTCCCCCCAGGATTACCTGCTCTATTCATTTGGGTCATGGCTCACTGTATGTAATAATACTGGTGTATAGAGCCTCTATTGGGACCTTAATCCCTGTAAAGTAAATACATCTACCGGTCTCGAAGGCACCTAAGCAATCTCCATGTATGAAAGTAAGGTAGGATGTTATCTTTTTAAAGATTTTGGTTGTATTTTGTAGGTTGTATGTTGCAGTTCATATGTTTTTATTTTAATGTACCTTGACTGAACGTGGAGGACCCTTTACAGTTTACTTGGTCTACTTCATTGAGTGTGAGTACAATTTGTTTTAGGGTCAATTACATTTTACCCTTCCCCACTAAATGATTACACAAAAAAGACTGATGAATTGATTCTCATTCTCTTCACCATTGCTCATTATTTTGTGTCTCTGTTTATACACCTCCTCCTCCTGCGTCAGTTAGTGCGGTTGCTCACATCCACCTTAACTTGTACTTCAACCGGACTAATGAGACAACGTGATATAATATTGAAGATCTCCTCGAACAGATTAGATTGAATATGCTGAACACTCTAAAATGTTTTTTACGGCTCTTGAGCCTACTGTCAAGGTCTGAGCATTTCAATTTGGTGACCCCATCTGCTTCCACAGCGTTTCAACCCCATCAACATCTGCCCATCAATGCCCCAGCAAATGCATTCGTATCTTGCCAAGTTATTGGTCATAATTTGCTCTTGGCTACAGTCTTGTGCGTAATAAACACAGACAGACCTTTTATGAGACCTTTCAAAACGTTTTATTAAATATTTAGTGTTTGTTTTGAATTAAAAATATAAGTGGGGCACACAAGTGGGGGGTCATGACCCCGAGGTAACGCTGCAGTACTATGTATACTGTGGGTCATCTCACTGTGGTTCCTCTGTGCTGTCTGTGGCGGTTGTACCTCACACAGGGCTAGCCTATGTGAGGCATAACCGTTCCACGGACCCTGCTAATTTAAGTTGTCTGTGACTTTTTGTTGTTGTTGCCGGCCATCACAATGCAGATGCATGTACACATCACGACCTTCAGTATTATACACACATTGATATGGAGGGAGCCTCCTTGGTCCCATCTCAGAATACTAAGTATTATTCGGCCATTATTCATGGGGTTATTTATACGAAGAGATGGCCGTCGCTTTCGAAAAATAACAGGAGAATAAATACATAAATGCTTTTTTTTAAACAATGCAGGATGACATGCATGGCTAGTCATTATGTATGACATGTACATACTAATATATAATCATACATAAGTGATAATATAATACAGAGAAAACATATATTTCCAATTTCCATGAGGGGCACCTTCCTTTATTTATCATCAGGATCTTCAAAGGAGCTTCAAATACTGCAGGTCATAAACCCCTCCATGGCTAACAAGACAACAGCATGGCTCATGTGTTGAGTCAGACTCTAATGGCTGGGCTGATGGTGGCTGTTAACTAAGGCTTCTCTTCTGTCTTCATACTAACCTGTGAAGCAGCAGCATCATCAGCAGCGTTCCTCTAGGGTTTAATTTAGTGGATATTTAGACTAATGGTGCAAGTACCGACGCGTTGGGCTTGCAGCTAGGATGCGATGGTGGTTGCTGGTGGTGGGTGATGGTGATGTGGGGGAGGGGGGGGGGGGTTGGCGCAGTGCGTGACATAATTGACGACTGCAACCGTAATAAAAAGAAGAAGAAAAGGTGGTGATAGGACAGAATCTGCCCTTTTTTGTGGGGTTTTTTCACAGAGATAATAAACGTTTTTTATTTTATGTACAACGTTAAATTTGTTAATCAATATTTAAACAATGAATAGGTACTATAGCAGCGCTCCTCAGTAAAAGAGAGATCTTCGCTGTAATGAGATGTATTGATTTAAAGAGGGTCATAAATTGCTAAGCGTCTAAAAGTGTTTAAGCCGAGAGGCCATATTCATCAACTGTAAGGCCGTTCCTCTTAGTCCGCAGCATTAATGTTTCAGAGCACACTCGAGTATTAACTTAGGCTCTTATTAAGTGAAGTAGACCGCTCGCTTTCACCTGCCTTAGAAAGCGTTAAACCTTGCTGACCCCGACTATAACAAAGAGTATTCACTCCCCTGTAAACGGCCCTTCATGTCTGAGGACAGGTGTGTCGCATCAACTCTTAATCAGCAGGTGACCGGTGTGAAAGAACGAGCGCCGGACAGCAACACAACCACAAAAACAAGGTACTGGAAAATAAATACCAAAAAGGAAATCAAGGAATAATAAAACCTTTGGTAAATGAGTCTGAACATAAACCAAACCAGCAGCCAAACGAGTGGAAATGTAATCTAAACCTTAGCCCCCACAATCAGAATCAGAATGCCTTTATTGTAATTGTACAAGAACAACACAATTGTATAGCAATCCTTATGAGACTACTAAATGGGCTAAACTAAATGAAAGATGAGGGGAGGAACAGAAACAACCATTTGTTAAAGACACGTATTTGTATTTCCCCCTAATAAGAAATTTAAATGGATTAGACCAATCAGTCCCAATTATTAAGGCACCCAGCTGATGTGTGACTCTGGCCTCAGCAGAGGTAAACTACAATAAAGATAAAAATATGTTATATGAAACCAAAGCTATGTGTTCTATGATTATCTGAACTGGATTGTGTAAGGGCATTATGTAAAAAATAAATTATAAATAAGCAAATAATAATAATATAATAATAATATAATGTGTGGCTGGAATTCCAGCCCTCACAACCGGGTAAATATCATCTAATCAGAGGTGATGCATGCAATAGCATGTGTTTATGTTGTTTAGAGAGGGAGTTGTCTAATGCAAACCAATCTACAAGTGGTACCAGCATTTAGAAGCAAATATGTAACACAGTTGTAGCTATATTCTTTTTTTGGTACAAAGTTAGCTAATTGAGCTCCCTAAAGAGCTTTATACAAAGAACCTAGGAGATACAGCTTGGAACGAAGCCATCACAATTAGCAAAAAACCATCCTTAAAATAGCACGTAACTCCTCCTGGATCATCTTGTCAAATACTATATAGAGACCACGTTCTGGAGTCAGTATAAAAGAAAATCAATAATTATGGCAATTAATCGTTATGCTGACATAGCCTTGTAATTAAGACCTTCAGCTAATTGTATGCTCTTTGCACTGCTAGGAGTTCAGTCATTACATATATAGATCCTTTTCCGGAAAGCGTCTTCTGTTCTACTGCTGCTCATTGTCTGCCACAGAGAGGGGATTGGCTACTGAGGATAACAGAAATTGATTCATCTGTAGTGTTGTTTACAGTTCTCACAGCATCCTTTTTTCTGCTTACCTTGCGTTAGCACAATGGTTGGGAAGCACAGCTCTTCCTCTTGTTGGCCGTTCAAATCCCTGTGGGATCCGTGACCTACATCTGTTTGTGTTCGGCTGTGTGTGTGTGTGTGTGTGTGCAGCACCTGTGTGTTTGTGTGTGTGTGCGTGTGTGCGGCACATGCGTGTGTGTGTGTGTGTGTGTGTGTGTGTGTGTGTGTGTGTGTGTGTGTGTGTGTGTGTGTGTGTGTGTGTGTGTGTGTGTGTGTGTGTGTGTGTGTGTGTGTGTGTGTGTGTGTGTGTGTGTGTGTGTGTGTGTGTGTGTGTGTGCCAGTGTAGGTGCATGTGTATCTAATGCATCTCTGAGGCATTTTTCTATCACCTTCCCCCATCGTTTTTTATAGAATCCACACTATACCTGCCATATACTCAAAAACACTATGCTACGCTACACAACTTGACCTTATTCTACACTACACTACACTACGCTACACTACACACAACAGTATTCATTCATCATCTCAGCCATGTTATCATCACCAAGATGTACGGCTGCAACATTTGGCACACAGTAATACATGCACAAATATAGGGGAAATTCACACAGGCACACAAACACAGGTGCGTGCACACACACACACACAGGGGCACAAACACAGGTACACTGGCACACACAAACACAAATGCAGTGTCCCATACAGATGCACGCTTGTACACAAAGTGGTGCACACACACACATGCACGCAAACACACACACACACACACACACACACACACACACACACACACACACACACACACACACACACACACACACACACACACACACACACACACACACACACACACACACACATAATCATACAAATGCACAAGTAGAAAAACACATGCATGCACACACAAACACATACAAGATAACACTTAAATCACCTCTGAACCTATGTTACTGTGATAACGTCGGAGTGTTTTAGAGTAGGGTGACCAGACGTCCCCGTTTTCCGGGGACAGTCCCCGTTTTTATTGGCCTGTCCCCGGTTGAAACTGTCCCCGGAAATGTCCCCGTTTTTTAATATACGTTAAAAACACATAGCAAGGTGAAATAAAACGTTTCATGTAAGGAAACACTGGGTAAACAGTATACGGCTCAATCGTGTTTATGCAATCGTGTTTATGCAATTATGCAAGCTCCTCCCATTTCTCTTTGGCTGTGACAGAGAGATGCTCATTGTGGTTTGGTAAGTAAACATTTTTACAAAAAAACGTTTTTTGCTTGTCAAAGTACATTTTCTAGATGTCAGCTATATCGGCTGTCATGTCAAACAAAATGTATCCAGGTTTAAAAACATATATTATTGTATATGTTGATGTGTTGGCAGCGTATTAAACCATGTGAATCATTAAGATAAAGATGACTGAATTTTTAAGCTAGGCTATTTTTTCTAAAATGGTGGCTATGGGGAAAAGTGAACCATGGGCCTTGGGGTAAGTTGAATCAGTGGTTCAATGGAGTAGCAGAATGAAATTTATAAATTGACAAAAACAATGTGACTGTTAACCCAAGTGTATCTAATAATGTACTATCTCTTTTTAAATATCAGAGAGGAAGAACAGAATGAGAAGGGAAAAACCGGAATAAAGATAAAGAAGCAAAGACATTGTACAATAGTGAGGAAGAGAAGGAAAGGAAGAAAGAAGAAAAGGGAGAAAGTTTGGAGGGGAAGAAAAAGTTAACAGAGTACGAAGAGTATACAAGGATAGTGACAAAGAGCAGAAAAAAATGTGCAATGGCTCTTTCCAAGAAACGAAAATGTCACTTAAATGACAATATGAGGAAAGAATTTTCATTCATACGCCCAGGTGGTCAAGATGATACAATGGTTTACTGTACCATTTGTAATTCAACATTTTCAGTTGCCAGTGGAGGAAGAACAGCAGTAATAGAACATCAACAGACAAAAAAGCATAAAGCCTCTCTCATTGCCCGTGCTGGTGTGCCCTCTGTCACCACATTCTTCAAGAAGGTAGACCCTTCCCAGGAAGAATACGATCTAGCTGTGCAGGAAGCTGTCTTTGCATACCACACTTTGCGACACAATCATAGTTTCAGATCTATGGATTGCACAGCACAACTGACAAGGAAGCTTTATGAATCAAAATTTACATGTGCTAGGACAAAATGCGATGCCATAGTGAGTAACGTGTTAGCACCATGGGCAACTACCTTGGTAACACAGGACCTAGACCAGGTGGAATTTGTGTCTCTGTCCATTGATGCATCCAATCATGGACATGTAAAGCTGCTGCCAATATTAGTAAGATATTGTAAGATACATGATAGCACATCAGTGGAAACAAAACTACTCGATTTTGTTGAACTCAAAGGAGAAACAGCAGAGGAAATTGCAGCTGAGGTCCTTGGTGTTATCCAAAAATTCAACCTGGAAAACAAAGTTGTGGCATTCTCTGCTGACAACACAAATACAAATTTTGGAGGACTGAATAGACTGGGGAGGGTCAATGTCCATACCAAAGTTAAAAATGCTCTGCAGCGGGAGGTCATTGGCTTAGGTTGCCCTGCACACATTATTCATAACACGGCCAGAACAGCTTTGGATATGATTCCCCTTGATGTTGAGTACCTTCTTACAAAGATATTTGGTTATTTTCACATTTTCACCGTCAGAGTAGAAAGACTAAAGGGCTTTTGTGAGTTTGTTGGCCAGGAGTACCATAACATCTTAAGACACTGCAATGTTCGCTGGTTGTCTATGCTCCCAGCTCTAGAGAGAGTGCTGAAAATGTATTTGCCCTTGAAATCATTTTTCCTCTCTGAAGAAAAGTGCCCAGCTGTCCTGCAAAAAATATTCCAAGATCCTCTGACTGAACTTTGGCTGGCCTTTGTCCATGGAAACCTGTCCATATTCAGTGACACAATCAAAATGCTTGAAGGCCAAGACCGCTGTGCTGTGGAGTCAGCTGCAATATTGAAAAGCTTTGAGGCAAAGTTGACTGCAAGAAGTGACGATAACTTCATTCCAGTTTTGGTCCGAGGGCTTCTGAGAGAACTGGAGGAAAATGGAGCAATGAAAAAAGCGAGCTTTCTCAAAACATCCCAATCATTCTTCACTACAGCTGTCAACTACTTGCAAGCATGGGGAAAGCACACAGATGATCTCAAGGATTTGCATTGTCTCCTTCTGAAAAGGCAACCTCAGCGTGAAGAGATTCAGAAGGCAGCGGCCACACTGCAAGAAAAATGCCCCAATGTCAAGATCAATGAGGATGAATTGTTTGATGAGGTCACTGGCCTGCATGAGTTCCTGAAGGGAGGAACACTTGAAGAGTGGAAAGAATCTGAGACACCGCTTAATCACAGATGGAGCAAGGTGGTTACCCACTTCCAAGACAACGAAATCCCATTCAATAACCTGGCAAGGTTAGCGTCGGTGGTTATGTGCCTACCTGGGAGTAATGCACCAGTTGAAAGAGTGTTCTCCCAAATGAATGATGTATGGACAGCAGCAAGAAATAGGTTCACTATTCCTACCATCAAGGCCATGCTTGTTGTGAAAACAAACTTCAACTTCCCCTGCCAGGAGTTCATGGAGAAGCTGGCCAAAGACAAAGCAATCTTAAAGAAAATTCACTCTTCTGAAAAGTACAGAGATTAGGTTAGTAGAAGTTTTTATGTACTTAGAAATCTCATCTTATTTATTATATTGTTAAGTATTTTACATGTATTATCTCAGTATTTTCCTTTTCTCATGTTCTCTTTTGATCTTATTCCATCCAGAATACCAGGACAGATACAGATGGGACAGTTCTGGCTTTGTTTTATCTGTTTGTCCCAGTGTGTCTGTCATATTGTGTTTGACAGTTGTGTCTCTCTGTTGAAGTGTCTTTGATAGTGTGTCATTCTGCTAGTGTTACTTGTCTGTTGTCTCTATATATCTTGTACATATGTTAATTATCAAATAAACTTGAGGCTATAACCTATGTAGTTTGAAAATGTTTTGTTATTAACTATGGAAAACTCAATAAGTGAGTTAATACTTTACTCCGCACTTACCATGGTATTGAAATCAGATTTTCGGAAAGATTTCATTAATTAGTTAGTGCATTTATGGTAATTAGTTAGTACACAGTTGTATCAGTATGTCTACACATCAGTTTATTACAGCACAACAGTTAACATTTTCGAATTACATTGAACCAGAATTGTCCCCCTTTTTTCTTTAAAAGTGAAGAAAATTGGATATGTTAATGATATATTGACCGCAAAACTCAAAATGTCCCCGGTTTTAATTTAGAAAATCTGGTCACCTTATTTTAGAGTGCCAATAAGCACACCTATATAATATGATGTGTGTGTGTGTGCGTGTGCGTGTGTGTGTGGGAACACGGAGAGTACAGAAGGGAATGTAAGTATTATATGTTTCAGATCCGTAGATCCGCTGCTGTTAGGAGGACATGGGCTTATCTGTGTCGCAGAGCGGCCGCTCCTCACAAAGTCCCGCCGTGTTTCACCGTGGCTTCACCTTCAGCCAATGAGAAAGCCCCCTGTGATTCTCCCTGTGATTACACTTGACCTACACCAAGATGCACGTATATCCACCCCCCTACATCACGGCAAATTGTATGTGAAGATAATGGCTATATTAGTGCTGCGTCAAAGGATACAACAAATGTATAGTTATTGATTATTGGGGTTATGGTGGGAGGAAACAATGTGTAGTGTAGTGTGTAAAAGTATATTTTTATATTTGATTTGCCATTTGCAAGTAAGTAAGTACAATGGAATGCTTACTCCCCATTCCCTCCCACAGTATGAATTTCCGACAACAATACTATACTAAACTATACTATACTTAACAATACTATACTATAAACAACACTATATACCACATATTATATGCTATACTAGTAATACCTATACTGTTTGTATTTCAATATACAAGCGACATTCTATAATATCACTATATTTTGTAGATGTAATAGAAATAGGGTAGATGGGCTGATCGCGGTATGTTGCAACACTTTGACTAATATAAGGCTGAGCGATAACCTTAGATGTGTTTGTGCAATATCAATTCTACCAGTACAAAGATAATGGAAACCGCTGATAACACACCAAACCCCCCCCCCCCCTACTTTATTTTTCACTCCAGGGGCCGAATGAATAGACGGTGCTAGACGGTGCTGCATGCCGAGAAAGTCTTGTCGACATGTATTTAATGGGGATAAACTCGCCAGTATTGCACCTCGGATAGCTCAGGTCGTCTACTTTGTATGGCCATGCCCTTGGTTTAAAGGCATGGCTGTGTGTGACGCCTATGAGCAAAGTCTGTGAAGCTGTAAATTCTGTTGCGGTGCGCACCTACGTGTGCTCATTATCGCCACCTAGAGTTGGTGGACAAAAAATAAAACGTTAACGCTATTTAAACTAGTGTATTACAAATATGTAAATGGTGTCAAAGTTAGTGAGTGCTGGCTAGTATACTCTCTAGAGGGAACCAAAATGAACCTTAATTGCCTGACTGTTCCGTCCCAGTGATGCGATAGTCTATATGCACCCTAGACACCACAGTGTACGCGTGTACGTGTTCAGTGTGGTATGGCGATAATGAGCGGATGCCAGAGAGACAGTGCAAGTAAAAATACATTAAAGCCACTATAATGAGTAGACAGATATTAGGAATATCAGGTCGGGGATATACCAGCCTTAGACGTGGAATGCCCGCCCTACATTAGTTTACTTTGTTTGCATTTGATCAGCATTGATTTGTGCAGCATATGGCCACAGCTTTCCATCTAGAGAGTTTTAGCCCATGAGCCCAAAGGCCACTGACATTAGATACAAAAAAAACATTGATCGATAAAGCAACAATGAACAATGAACAAATAAAGCAACTGAACTGTTGCTGAACAGTTCAGCTTATGTTATTCTTAGGCTTTATTATCATTATTATCAATCCCATATTGTCGCACCTATCACCTCAGTCTCTCACATGGAGACTCCATTAAAATGTTTAGCTTTTTATTGTTTAGCACAAAAAAATTTGATTTATTTGTTTGCATTCCATTTGATGGACATGCAAACAAAATGATCACTAATCTGAATCAGTCAATCAGTGGTCATTATAATATTCAACAAGTATGCAAGTATTGTACATCTCACTGTCCCTCATGTCTTCACACTGCTGTTCTTACCCTGCATCATAATGTCAAGTTGAAGTTCAAGGTACATTTCTTACTTCAAAGTTCAAAAGTGTCCCAGACACCGGCACGCCTCACATGTTCCCTATAAGAGCGTGAAGCACGAGGTTCGCCATCCACACTTTAGTTCAGTGCTCTGTCCTGTTCGGGAGGGGAAACAAACATGGCCAAGAAGGGTCTGACCACCCTGGAGAAGAGTCTGATCCTGTTGTTTGTCCTCTTGACCGGCGCCTGCGTGGGCCTGGTGGTCGTTTACTTTACTGAGAAGAACAACGCTTCTGTCGGAGTAGAGGGTGAGTGGACAGCCATGCACACGCCACAGACTTCTATGCTTCAACACTTTCCTCATTTTCCTACACAAAATTAAAACGTTTTTTGGATTATTCAAGTTTGCGTTCGATATTTCTGTCATCGTACATATTTATGATATATAAATATTGTACATCTTCATGTATGGTTAGAGTTTGTATAGGCCATATCTCCATCGGGTTCTATTGTTGTTCATTTCAACAAACTGCTCACATTGAATGTTTTCAAGCATCACAAGCAACATACTTAATAATCGATGACAAATTACCAAATCACCAACACAAACAAGGATATAATGAGTTGTGTTAGTAGAGAAGGACGCTTGTTTGGGGTGTTGACTTGTCTTGACTTTAACCTCAAGATGATAAACATAACACTGATGAGCTCTTTATTTTATGTGGATTTCAATAAAGTGGTTAGTGTTATGGTTATCATCTGAGAAAGTAGCAAATAATTTCTCTCATTCAAGTATTTCATGACCAAACAAGTCAAGGTTCAAATGTGCAATATCCACTAGAGTGTGTGTCTGTCTGTTATGAAAAAGAGCTAATTAAACAAATGATTAATGATTGGTCCTGTTCTCTGCTGGGTTTCCAGGTCTGGGCTCGGGCTGCGGAGGCCCTCAGGAGCTGTCTGGGGATTCTGGAACCTTCACCAGCTGGATATTCCCCAATCACTATGACAACGGCAGGGGCTGTTCCTGGCAAATCACTGTGGCTGCGGATAAGGTAGACTAGAGATGGAACATAGTTACGGTTCTGCTAGCCCTGTAGTAGTACAGCTTCTGATGGCTGTTTAGGAGGAGGACGGCTGGTAGCACAGTATAGCAGATTGACGACAGCCCAGAACTTTCTCTAATCTCTCTCTCTCTCTCTCTCTCTCTCTCTCTCTCTCTCTCTCTCTCTCTCTCTCTCTCTCTCTCTCTCTCTCTCTCTCTCTCTCTCTCTCTCTCTCTCTCTCTCTCTCTCTCTCTCTCTCTCTCTCTCTCATGCACACCTTTCTGATACCCAAAAATTGCACACAAACATACATCCACAGCCTTATATCCAGTATATACAGCTTCCATGACTCTGACAGAACCTCTGTTGTGTGTGTGTGTGTGTGTGTGTGTGTGTGTGTGTGTGTGTGTGCGTGTGTGTGTGCGTGTGAGCAGGTGATCCAGCTGTGGTTTGAGGAGTTTGCGTTGGAGGAAACACATCTGTGTACGGCTGACTTTGTCACCCTGAGAGACTCACTTGGAATCATCGGTGAGATGTTAGTTTCATATTCCTCCTGGAAAGATGAGGGGATGCCAAGACCTTTAGTTATTCAGGAGATTGACAAGTGACATTCTGACTTGTACATGTCAGAACTCATAACAGTAGATAGATAGATAGATAGATAGATAGATAGATAGATAGATAGATAGATAGATAGATAGATAGATAGATAGATAGATAGATAGATAGATGTATTTTAGCAACTGTAAACTGTCAATTATTGCACTTTCTTGCAACATTTGCACTCTGGTTAGATACTAAATTATTTTCGCTGTACTGTACTTGTGTACAATGACAATAAATTTGAATAAAATCGAATCTAGATTTCGTACATACATATATATAGTGATAAATGGGTAGATATATAGATAGATAGATAGTTCACTGGATACATAAAAAATGAGTAAAAAATGATTGACTTAAACATACAACATTTCAAATGAAATGTGTTGCACTTAAATTAGCTGAGAATTAAATGTATACTAAAATAAAACACGAATAACAGCCACCCGCAAATTAACAGTGTGTTAGAGATTTTTTTATGTTTGTTTTTTATTATGAATAGGTAAATACTGTGGCTACACCAAGCCCATGCCCCTGGTTACCCTGGGAAACCGGCTGATGGTCTACTTTGACACCAACGACATGAAGACCGACCAGGGCTTCAAGGCCCATTACAAGGCTGTAGCGCCAGAGAGCACTGCAGGTAGCCTGAGCAATAGAGATGGAGACCTACACTCACACACACTGGATCTCTCTCTCTCACTCTCTATATTCCCTTCTCCCTTTCTCTCTCTTGCTATTTTTCCTCTCTCTCTTCACCCCCCCCCCCCCCTCTCTCCCCCTGGCACCATCTACTTCTCTCCTCTCTCTCTCTCTCCCCCTTGCATCCTCTACTCCCCCCCCCCCCTCTCTCTCTCTCTCTCTCTCCTCTCTCTCTCTCTCTCTCTCTCTCTCTCTCTCTCTCTCTCTCTCTCTCTCTCTCTCTCTCTCTCTCTCTCTCTCTCTCTCTCTCTCTCTCTCTCTCTCTCTCTCTCTCTCTCTCTCTCTCTCTCTCTCTCTCTCTCTCTCTCTCTCTCTCTCTCTCTCTCTCTCTGACCTAGAAAACACAGGACTTACTATGTGGCTGGTTGAAGTGCTGGTTATGAGAAAGGAAATTAAGAAGAGAGAGTGTGTGTGTGTGTGTGTGTGTGGAGGTGTGCGGGTGGTCTTCATGTGTGTGTGTCTCTGTGTCTGTGTGTGTGAGATGGTTGTATGTGCTGAACTACTCTGTCTCTCTACCAGAAATAGCCGGGGCGGGGGGCTCTCTGCACGGTGACAAAGGGGATCTGTGGACCCCTGGATACCCTGCACAGAACTACCACAATGGAGCCCTTTACCAGGTAGCACACACACACACACACACACACACACACACACACACACACACACACACACACACACACACACACACACACACACTCATTTGTTTATGTTAAAACTGCTGACAACAAGCCAACTTACAATCAAAAGAAAAATGTTGCTGTGAGATTTGTGTGTGTGTGTTGGCACATATGTTTGCTTTCATTATCTATCTACTAAGAAAAATATTTATTTCTGACCTTGTTAAAATTATGCTGACCAAGCTAATTAACTGACAATCAAAAAATAAATTGTGTGTGTGTATTCAGTGGAGGATCTCGGTCCCTGAAGGAGAGAGGGTCCGGCTAACGTTCAACATGTTTGACCTCGTCCCGGAGCTCTGTGGAGACTATGTGGAGGTCTTTGACGGCCACAAAGCTGGAGCAGCCAAATTGGGTAGGCCTGTCCAAACTCAACACCACACTCCCAGACTAGTGCAATGCACCACAGGATAGCGTGTCTCCCAGTCAAGGCCTTCATGTACTGTTGAAAACAGTAGCTCTGGGCTTAACTCAATGAAATGATAAGCCGCACATGACAAGCAGTCATGTGTACTTTGTGTGTTGTCGTAAGTGCTGCCACTACCATAACAGTAACATTGTCACCATTGTTACTGGCCTTTCTGGATGCATTAACGTACTGCACTGTTCTGTACTTTTATTATTTTGAGGGCACATATATATTGCAGGGCACATATATATGACTGCAGGGCAGATGGGACTGACAAGAATTGGAACACAAGTAGAACAGTCTCAGGGCATCTGGTGGACAGGTGGAGAATAGCAACTAAGACTAAAGCAGCAGGACAGGAAAACACACACACACCTACACACACACACACACACACACACAAGACCAGCGTGACGTGTGAACCACATGAGCTCATGGCGTCATGGCCTCCACCCCCAGCTAAACTCTGCGGCGGGAAGCTCCCAAGACCGCTGGAGTCCAGCGGCAGCACCATGGCCCTGCGCTTCAGGTCCGACGCCACTCTCACCTCCAAAGGCTTCAGCGCCACCTACACCAAGGACAGCCTGCCCCCGGTGGTTCCTCCCACCACACCACAACCGGTCACCACTCCAGCAGCCAACGCCACCGTCAAGCCCACCGTCTGGCCCACCACCACGCCCGTCACGACCCTGCCACCGGGTCAGTAGATCTAAGTTTGATTGTTTGATTGATTTTGACGTTGGCTACATTCATTTTTCTGGTAGTGTGTTACCTGTAGACCCCTGTATATATACCGTGGGGTGTCTATATACCGTGGGGTAATTAATAGAGTTGTTTGCCTCAATACAATGTCGGTAACACACTAGCAATGGTAGTGCTGTAGTGTTTATTTTGTTGTTGTTTTGAGTTAAATAGTTTAGTTCAAAAGTTCATACGTATTTCATCTTTCATACACGCCTGTGATGGTTTCTTGGCAACAGCGTCTTGGATGCTGCATCCTATCCCTTTTCAGTTTCCATGCCAATAGGCCCAGAGCCAATCAGCTGACAGTTCCAAATAAGGAGTAATAAAGCTAGCGGCCTAGCAGTAGGGGGAATTCCCCTGGGGACCCATCTAGACGTTTTCTTCTTTGATTAAGTCTGCTAGTGAGCAGAATAGAACCAGAGGTCCCTGATGGCCAATTAAGGTACTGCAATAATGCCGATTCCATTCATGAAACACTATCGTGAGTAAGAAGGTGTCGCTTAGAAGGGATAGAAATCCTTAGAAAGGATGATTGTATGAATCATCAATCTTTAGATAGATAGATTATAGATAAAGATACATGACAATGTCGATCTATCTCTCTAATTATCGTCAGTTTATCCATCCACTCTATACTTATCTATCTCGCCATCTATCTATCTGTCTGTCTGTCTGTCTGTCTGTCTGTCTGTCTGTCTGTCTGTCTGTCTGTCTGTCTGTCTGTCTTTCTGTCCATCTATCCACCCATCCTCCCTCTTTGTCTATGCCTACTCCTGTACATGTGACCAGACTCCGGCTGTGGTGGCCCAGCCCTGCTGTCTGGTCGTAAGGGATTAATCCAGTCCATGGGATTCCCATCCAGCTACCCAGCGGAGCTGCACTGTTCCTGGAGCATCTCTGTGCCCACAGGCCGCCGAGTGCAACTGCAGTTGACCGACATGGCTATCCCCGGGGAGATGGGCAAATGCACGGACATGCTGACCATCTCGGACAGCTACAGGACCCTAGGTGAATGACCCCTGATCCCCCCCCTCCGAATTGATGTACGAATGTCCATGGTGTCATTTGTACCATGTTGTAATTTTTTTTTACCTTCACAACACCTGAAAGTTGTTTTCCTGAGTTCCTGGACACAATTTGGGACCAAAATGACACATATATACCTATTATTACCTATTAATAGATATTATCTATAATGTGTACTCTGCCCCACCACTAGGTTAGGAAGAGTATTACAAACAACAATGCTTCATTAACCCCCAAAAATTGTATGCAGTATTTTAATCCCATGTCAGAATTAGCGACATAACATCTAGCCAAAACAGGCTGCTCATCAAAGTGAGGCTTAAAGCTGCGGTCGCTTATTGTTGTTGCCGTCGTTAAAACACAGGGAAATCAATCTTCGTGTTTCTCGGAAATCGGCAGCGTCAAGAAAGGTGTGAATGAACCCTCAGCTTGTCTCTCCACCCGATGATTGGGCTTGCTCTGCTGTAGCCCTGGTGTCAGCCTCCCCCGAGGGGCAGTATGCTGATCCCCGCAACACACAACACGACCGCACTGGATAATGAGACTGTGTTTAAAGTGGTGTTGGTGGGAATTAAGATGCTGTGTGTGTGTGTGTGTGTGTGTGTGTGTGTGTGTGTGTGTGTGTGTGTGTGTGTGTGTGTGTGTGTGTGTGTGTGTGTGTGTGTGTGTGTGTGTGTGTGTGTGTGTGTGTGTGTGTGTGTGAGAGAGAGAGACTCTGTATGTTTGAGTGTGTTTACAGCTTTTATGTTCAAAACATGATGATCACGTAAGTTATTCAGTTTAAAGAAACAATGACAGCATCTCTGACTCTCTGGCCTCCCCCTCATCTTTGGTCCAGGTACCTATTGCGGCTACCTGCTCCCCCCTGTGCTGGTGAGCGCTGGCAACAGCATGGAAATCACGTTCTGGTCCGATAGCCGGCTGACCGACCGAGGGTTCTCTGCAAAGTGGCACGCCGTCTACCCTGAGGACGTCCAAGGTAGCCCCATGGGGGTGCGCACACACACACACACACACACACACACACCAGCGCATGCATGTACACACACACATATACACACACAAACACACAGGTGCCACATGTACACATGCACGTACACACACACACACACACACACACACACACACACACACACACACACACATACATAAACATACACTGGTTTGCGCACATACACACACACATGCATGTACACATGCAAACACACGCACACATACATGTGTAAGCAAATATGCAAATCAAAGTAGACATACAGTACATATAGGTACCGATAGGTACCACTCCTAACTCCCCCCCCCCCCCCCCCCGCCGACACACACACACACACACACTCACACACACCTAATCTGCTGGGGGGGACAGAGCGCTAGGAGCAACTCCTAATGACCTGGCCCATAAAGCATCTCCCTCCCTGGCTGCTCATGTCAGGTCAAGAGGACTGGGTCTAATCACTACTTATCTCTCACAACCATACTGTCTTCAATCTCACATATATTGACCACAGTGCTTTTTCCCACTCTGCTCTCTCTCTCTCTCGCTCTCGCTCTCACTCTCGCTCTCGCTCTCTCTCGCTGTCTTGCTCTCTCCCTCTCTCCCTCTCTCCCTCGCTCTACCTCTCTCTGTGTTGTACTCTCTCTCTCTCACTCTGTCTTACTGTCTTTCTCTCCCCCTCCCCCCTCTCCCCATCCCCCCCCCCCCTCTCTCTCTCTCTCTCTCTCTCTCTCTCTCTCTCTCTCTCTCTCTCTCTCTCTCTCTCTCTCTCTCTCTCTCTCTCTCTCTCTCTCTCTCTCTCTCTCTCTCTCTCTCTCTCTCTCTCTCTCTCTCTCTCTCTTTCACTGAACCTGCCGCAATCTTAGTCGTACCACTCGTACACTTGCATGTACACACACACACACAGGTGCCACACGTATACACACACACACACACACACACACACACACACACACACACACACACACACACACACACACACACACACACACACATACATAAACATACACTGGTTTGCGCACATACACACACACATGCATGTACACATGCAAACACACGCACACATACATGTGTAAGCAAATATGCAAATCAAAGTAGACATACAGTACATATAGGTACCGATAGGTACCACTCCCCCCCCCCCCCCCCCGACACACACACACACACACACTCACACACACCTAATCTGCTGGGGGGGACAGAGCACTAGGAGCAACTCCTAATGACCTGGCCCATAAAGCATCTCCCTCCCTGGCTGCTCATGTCAGGTCAAGAGGACTGGGTCTAATCACTACTTATCTCTCACAACCATACTGTCTTCAATCTCACATATATTGACCACAGTGCTTTTTCCCACTCTGCTCTCTCTCTCTCTCTCTCTCTCTCTCTCTCTCTCTCTCTCTCGCTCTCGCTCTCTCTCGCTGTCTTGCTCTCTCCCTCTCTCCCTCGCTCTACCTCTCTCTGTGTTGTACTCTCTCTCTCTCACTCTGTCTTACTGTCTTTCTCTCCCCCTCCCCCCTCTCCCCATCCCCCCCCCCCCCCTCTCTCTCTCTCTCTCTCTCTCTCTCTCTCTCTCTCTCTCTCTCTCTCTCTCTTTCTCTCTCTCTTTCACTGAACCTGCCGCAATCTTAGTCGTACCACTCGTACACTTGCATGTACACACACACACACAGGTGCCACACGTACACATGCACGTACACACACACACACACACACACACACACACACACACACACACACACACACACACACACACACACACACACACACACACACACACACACACACACACATACATAAACATACGCAGGTTTGCGCACATACACACACACATGCATGTACACATGCAAACACACGCACACATACATGTGTAAGCAAATATGCAAATCAAAGTAGACATACAGTACATATAGGTACCGATAGGTACCACTCCTAACTCCCCCCCCCCCCCCCGCCGACACACACACTCACACACACCTAATCTGCTGGGGGGGACAGAGCGCTAGGAGCAACTCCTAATGACCTGGCCCATAAAGCATCTCCCTCCCTGGCTCCCTGATACTGATCGTGATACTCATACTGTCTACAATCTCACATATATTGACCACAGTGCTTTTACCCACTCTGCTCTCTCTCTCTCTCTCTCTCTCTCTCTCTCTCTCTCTCTCTCTCTCTCTCTCTCTCTCTCTCTCTCTCTCTCTCTCTCCTCTCTCTCTCTCTCTCTCTCTCTCTCTCTCTCTCTCTCTCTCTCTCTCTCTCTCTCTCTCTCTCTCTCTCTCTCTCTCTCTTTCTCTGAACCTGCCGCAATCTTAGACATCCAGGGCTGTGGCGTGTCCAGCCACAAGGAGACGGGGGTCATAACATCCCCTAACTGGCCCATGAACTACGGGCCCAATGGCGAGTGCATGTGGAGCATCCAGGTGCCCACGGGCAAAAACATCATGCTGAATTTTACCCACTTTGAGATCGAGGCAAAAGATCTCCTCAGCCCCAAATGTCTGGACTATGTTGTGGTGCAAGACATCAGGGACTCGGACGGCGTGTTGCTGGCCAAATACGGTGAGCGGCCTGCTGACGTCCTCTCCAATAGAGATATCCTCTATATCCTCCTATAGATATCCTCCTTGTTAGGCCGCAAGCCTATCTATCTTGGATATCTATCTCGGATATCTATCTCTATGGCGCCTTCTGTATGTTAGTATTGGACACTGCACACCATTGGAATTCAATATGAACGTGTCTTTTGGTGGAAATTTTTATTGCCTCTGCCATAATAGGTGTGAGGAGGTTATGTTTTCGCCCCTGTTGGTAACAGTTTTAAACGTTTTTAAAAAGACCCAGCCTCTCAGAAAAAGGTGCTAACCATCAAAAAAGATGATAACCACCAATCCTGATATGTAATTATCTGTTACTTCCACTACTGACATGTTTTCCCTCCACCATACCACCGTTGTTGTGTTGTTGTTTTTTGTTTTCAACCCATTCTAGGTCCATTCTGTGGGTCCAAGCTGCCACCGTCCATCCAGACGAAGGGCAACCGGCTGGTAATGCGCTTCACCTCTGACCTGTTCACCGAAGGGGCGGGCTTCAGGGCCTACTGGTCCACCAACGCCAGCCTGCCGGCCCCCACCGAGCCCCCGACCCCACCCAATCCATGGGACGACATCGGCATAGGTATCGTACTACGACTCCTACTACTACTACCACCACTAAGACTCGTAATAACTCCAAATAAATAAATCAAATTGAGTGTAGATTGGTTGTTTATTAGGAAGAAAGAAAGAGAGAGCGAGAGGAGGGCATGGGGGACTTATTATAATAATAAGAAGAAATTAATGGAAGGCAGAATGTTGGGTTTAGAACCCAATGCACCTAAGTCTAGAACCTAATGCACTAAGGTCGAGAACCCAATGCACTAAGGTCTAGAACCCAATGCACTAAGATCTAGAACCCAACACACCAAGGTCTAGGACCCAACGTTCTTAGGTCTAAAACCCAACACACCAGGGTTTTGACACCAGTCTTTAAGTTGCAGAGCATATTGAGACAGTTCCAAAACAACATGATTTTGAATAATTATTCCTGACGTTTATAATTTAATGATGCACTTTGATGTATTAAAATGTACCCCAGTCACCACAACTGCAATTCAATAAAGTGACTTAGGCTAATGAGAGGAAATCTCAAGTGTGTGCATGTACATGTGGGTGTATGTGTGTGTGCACGTGTGTTCACGTGTGTGTATGTGTGTGTGTGTGTGTGTGCACGTGTGTTCACGTGTGTGTATGTGTGTGTGTGTGTGTGCACGTGTGTTCACGTGTGTGTATGTGTATGTGTGTGCATGCTCACCCGTTGGTGTGTGCATTTCTGTGTCTGCAAACAACATTGCTTCCCAGAAAAAGATCATTAATAACAAAAAGAGACTGTGTGCGTGTGTGTGTGTCCATAGAGTGGCCTGTAACATGTGGAAAACCTGCCATCCCCCCTACTGTGAACACCCGCATTGTTAACGGAGAACCAGCCAAGGCCCACTCCTGGCCCTGGCAGGTGTCCATGCAGGTAACACTGCGATTACACTCTCTCTACCGCTCTTAACTGCTCTCTCTCTCTCTCTCTCTCTCTCTCTCTCTCTCTCTCTCTCTCTCTCTCTCTCTCTCTCTCTCTCTCTCTCTCTCTCTCTCTCTCTGTCTCTCTGTCTCTCTGTCTCTCTCTCTCTCTCGCTCTCTACTCCTCTTCATCTCTGTATCTGTCCCTCTCTCTGACTTCCCACCCTTTTTGAATATGAAAGGGTGGGCAATTGTCATTGTCATGTGTGTGTGTGTGTGTGTGTGTGTGTGTGTGTGTGTGTGTGTGTGTGTGTGTGTGTGTGTGTGTGTGTGTGTGTGTGTGTGTGTGTGTGTGTGTGTGTGTGTGTGTGTGTGTGTGTGTGTGTGTGTGTGTGTGTGTGTGTGTGTGTGTGTGTTTACAGGTGTTGCGGAAGGATCGTCCTACATTCTCCCACACCTGCGGTGGCACACTTATCCATAAAAATTGGGTGCTCACTGCAGCCCATTGCTTCATAAAGTAAGGCTTCTGTCAAGAACATTCAAACACAGCTAGCTTTACTCTACAAAGTGAACCTTTCAAATATATCTTTATATTTTAAATATCATTCTTCAAAACCAAACTCCAGCTCTGCTTGGTGTTGACCAATTCTGATGTGTGTATTGTTTTGTGGTGTATGCTTCTATCACACCAGAATCACTCAAGGCCATTTGTCTATTCTGCCAGCTGTTAGAATTGTGTTGGTGCTGTTTGTTTTTAATTAAGACTTACCATGGCTTTGAGATCCATGCCCTTATATTTATATTCATGTTTCAAAAACTATATTTGTAGCTATGCGGACGAACTGCAGCGCTGGCGCATGTGTCTGGGCAAACACAACCTGACCCTCCAGGAGTCCAGTGAGCAGTGCTTCGGCGTGTCCGCAATCTACCGCCACGAGAGCTTCAGGTACCCCACCGTGCCCACAGTGGAGTTCGACATCGCCATGGTGCGGCTGTCCGGGTCAGTGACGCAGTCCCAGGAGGTGTCGTATGCCTGCCTGCCCAGCCCGGACGAGGTCCTGCTGGGGGGGAAGAAGTGCTACGCCACCGGCTGGGGGGACGAAACAGGTGCGGCTCCACCCCATCTGGGCAGCGGCGGTTTGTTATTTTGGGATAATGGGCAATGCTCCATCAAAAGGAGAAAAGCGGGAAAGAGGGAATTTTACTATTACATTTACGACAGTGTCACACAAGTTGTGACTGTTTGTGTACAGTTAGTTTGGCCCCTGACTATCATCGTCCAATCAGTGCCAAGTTATCCATGTTCCATGGAGTAACGCCCCTTTGGGAAATTTCAGTCTGACTGAAAATTGGGCAGATTGCTCTGATAGACTCTCATACATTTGTCATACATAACGTGGTGTATGGATCAGGGCAGCCAGCCATCTGGTCACATTCAATGTCAACATGGCTACCATTAACGTTACCTCAACATGGAGCAACTCAATAGTATCATTAAAATAAATACCATTAAGTCATCATATTAATCAGGATAAATTGGCAGCAAAAGAATAAGGACCACCCACACCAAATAAAACATAAAACTACAAAAGGGGGAAAATCATACAACTGAGGAGCTTGTACTGTATGAGCAGAAAATGTGGCTAGCAGGCAGTAGCTAACGCTTTGTTCTGCTACCACAGGGCCTGCATTCTGGCAAACTGATAGATGACAATTTATTGATGACCACAGTGGATGGTTCAGTCATTGCAGACTCAGATTATTTTATTCAATACGACATTTACAATGAACTCCGGGATGTAGCTTTCCACAAATACTGTGTACAGTATGTAGCTCAGGTGAAATCTTAGTTAATAATAACTGGTGTTATTATTACGTGAATTCACCAGAAAAACAACATTTGTTTAATGCAATGTCATAGTGGGAACTTAGTTAGCTGACTGATATTTGCACAATGTAATGTCACAAATGTCTAGTTAGGTAGCTGTCAATCAATTAACCCTTTGAATGGGTCAACTTAGTAATCATCGCAACAATTGCCCCTGCTGAGAGATTTGGCAGGAGCCTGCATCTGGGTCGCATATACATACGATACATACAATACTCATACAATAGCATTACTGTGCTTATGCAGTACTCATACAGGTCACGTATACTACACACACTACTACAATACATCAAGTACTCATACAGTTGATTTACACTATACGCATCCATAGCATCCTTTTGTTGAATAGCGTCCCATTTCTTCTGGAATGGAAACCTTATGTTTACTTGCTGTACGCGCCCTCTGCTGGCTCAACCCTGCAACTGCATGGCTCCACAGTTTCATCTTACTACGTGAATGAGTGCCTGGCGAGGCCTGATCTTTCTTCCTTCCATGGAATGCCTTGCTTTCAAATGTAAACCTCCATATTCCATGACAGTGCTTCTTATATACAGCCTCCCTAAAACAAACCCATATTTCCTCCCTGAGATACATGACCTACTTCACTCTGCACCATGTCAACCAACATTGTAATTTTAGGTGATTTAAATATCCATGTTGACAACCCCTGTCATTTTACACTACAGGTCCTGAGTCTGCTTGAGTGTATTGGCCTCTACAGGTTTATCATCTGGGTGTTTCTGACCACAAGGTGGTCTCAATCGATATTTCTGCTGCCCCCCTAGACCCAAGCGTCAAATGTTTTTCCGGAACTGGAAAAGCATTGCCACAACCACCATGGCCATAGACCTCCAGGGAATCACCTGTCCAGCCTCTGCATCAATGGATGAATTAGTGGAGCTGTACAATACACCTTTGAGCAGTGTTTTTGATCTCCATGCCCCTGTCAAGACACGTGAGGTCAACTTTTCACGCTCTTCTCCTTGGTTCACACATTACATTATATTACATTACAGTCATTTAGCTTTTATCCAAAGCGACTTACAATAGTGTGTTTTAACAAAGGAAGGAACCAGAAGTCAAAAGTGCATTTAATTTCTAACAATAACTGAACCAGTGCTCAGGTAGAAGTATAGAAGTACAATAATTCAGCTAAAAGTGTAAGGGGGTACAATAAGTTGGCAAACAATATATAACAATATCTCGAACAGTATCTACCTATCTATAATATGTAATCTACTTAGATAATTGACTTAGCGCTAGGAGGAAGGATCCGGGAAGTGTGTCCTGAAGAGATGGGTTTTCAGCCTGCGGCAGAAGATGGGCAATGACTCTGCAGTCGTGACATCCATGGCAAGTTTGTTCCACCAAATTGGGGCCAGGACAGAGAAGAAGCCGTGCGAAGTGGACGGGTTGGGATGTAGGCCTTGACTATTGCCTGGAGGTAGGACCAAGGTCTTGAACTGGATGCAAGCAGCTACAGATAGCCAGTGTATAGTCCAAAGGAGGGTAGATGTGTGGGAGTACTTGGGGCGGTTGAACACCAGGCGAGCTGCAACTTTTTGAATGAGCTCCAGGGGCCTGATGGCAAATGCCAGGGCGCCAGCAAGGAGGGAGTTGCAGTAGTCCAGCCGGGAGATGACAAGAGCCTGGATGAGCACCTGCGCAGCACCTGCGAATCCTCCTGGTGTTATAGAGGAGGAATCTGCAAGACTGTGTCACAGATGCAATGTTTGCCGAGAACGACAGTTGGTCGTCCAGGGTCACACCCAGATTCCTTTTGGTCCGAGTAGGTGTCACCACAGCATCATCAACGGTGACAGCCAGGTCTTGGTGCGGACAGCCCTTTGCCGGGAAGAGCACCAGGTTGAGCTTTTGGTGGTGCATCGACATCCACTTTGAGAAGTCTGCTAAGCACACGGCAATGCGTCTTTCCACTTGCGAGTCCGAGGGGGGAAACGACAAGACCAGTTGGGTGTCGTCAGCATAGCAGTGGTAGGATAAGTCATGGGAGTAGATAACAGGACCAAGGGATGTTGTGTAGAGGGAGAAGAGAAGAGGACCCAGGACCGATCCTTGTGGAACCCCAGTAGTCAGTCAACATGGTTCTGACACAGACCCTCCCAGTGCCATCTGGTAGGAGCGACCCGTCAGGTAGGATGCAAACAAGGAGAGAGCAGAGCCCAAAACAACCATCCCCTCAAAGGTGGAGAGGAGAATCTGGTGGTTCACAGTGTCGAATGCTGCAGACAGGTCCAGGAGTATCAGGACCGAGGAGAGCAAATTTACTCTAGCAACTGGCTCAGTCACTGCCAGAAGGGCAGTTTCTGTCGAGTGACCTGCCTTAAAACCAGATTGGTGGGAATCCAAGAGGCAGTTCTGGTGGGAATCCAAGAGGCAGTTCTGGTGGAAATACAAGGACAATTGAAATGAATTCAAATTAATACTTGTGAACTGCTCTATTTTTATGTTCGCGTACCTCAGTGTTATGCTATTGTCTGCTTCAACAAGTCGCTTTGGATAAAAGCGTCTGCTAAATGCCCTAAATGTAAATGTAAAATGTAAATTGGTTAAAGACAGCACGTGAAACAACAAAAAAAAGCAGCTGGGTGTGTCTTGGAACAATGCTTTTGACACTCTGGGCTCACTGTCCATAAACTGGCTTTCCGTGAACATCAAAGGGCCTATGCCAAGTCACTTAAAGATGCTCGGACACAATTATACTCCAACTTAATCAATAAAAATCCCGGCAACTCGAAGCAGCTTTTTCTACCATAAACTATCTTCTATAGCCACAGTCATCCTCCTCAACTGAGGCTACAGATAAGCTATGAAACTGCTTAATTGACTGCTTTAGATCTAAAGTCAACAACATTCACTATTTAATGTCCAGCTCTTCTTCTCTGTTATCCCTTGCCATCAACCCCCTGCCTGGGAGTTTGCCGTCCCCCCCATTTTTTACTGGGGTTTCAGCAGAACCACATTGAGGAAATCCTCAGAAAAATGAAATTGTGCACATGTGCCCTGGACCCCATTCCCACTGCTGTGCTGAAATCATATATCCCCATTCTCAGCCCATTCCTCACCCAAACGGTAAACCTTTCCTTTCAATCTGGTTATGCCCCACCTGCTCTTAAGGTTGCTGTCATCCACCCCCTTCTCAAGAAGCCCACCCTGAACCCGGA
Organism: Muraenolepis orangiensis; assembly: GCA_027704905.1. Lineage (NCBI taxonomy): Eukaryota > Metazoa > Chordata > Actinopteri > Gadiformes > Muraenolepididae > Muraenolepis > Muraenolepis orangiensis. The sequence continues at coordinate 23,736,873 of CM051003.1, forward strand.
AGTTTTGGAAACCTATAGGCCAATCTCCCACCTCACCTTCCTGACCAAGGCGTTAGATCAGGTAGTTGCTTCTCAGCTCCAGGACCAACCCTTAAACAACCTGTTTGAAATTTTTCAGTCAGGCTTTCGTTAACCAACAGCACCGAAACAGCTATTATTAGTGTGATGAATGACCTGCTGGTGGCAGCTGATGCAGGATCACCATCGGTTCTCATTCTCCTCGACCTGACCACAGCAAGTCCAAGAGTGCCTCCACACAAACATTGGACTATCAGACTCTGCACTCAAGTGGTTTCAGTACTGCCTTTCCTGGCAGGACATATATATCTCACTGCGAGGATGCAAGTCTAGGCTGCTCCCAGTCACCTGTGGTGTTCCGCAGGGTCGATTCTCGGACCCATCCTCTTTATTATTTACATGCTTTCCCTTGTTCGTGTCATGAGCAGACCTGGGATGTCTTTCCATTGTTATGCTGATGACACATGGCTGTACATTTAAACTGCCCTAAGCCCCTCTGCAGCCATGTCATGCCTTACCACTTGTCTTGAGGAGATAAAGGCATGAATAAGAAACAACTTCCTTCAGTTAAACAGCAACAAAACTAAAGCTCATCCCCCATATCTCATCTCACCTTCAACAGTCAAGTCATCCCCCCTCTCCTCGATTGTCACTAATTTGGGTGACAGGCTTGACCCACACCTGACTTTTAATGACCATATAAAACTTCTGTGTAAAACTTCCTTCTATCATCTCAAAAACATTTCCAAACTCCGCCCTACTCTAACCTCTTTGAAAAACTGATAATGGTATAACATAGCTAAACTGATAATGCTATAACATTCTGTTTAAAAAAAAGGAAGTGGCAAGTTAAATACAGATGTGGTGTCAGACTGAGACAAAACTGAGCTCCGGTTTATTATTTATTATACAAATGAATAAAACAAAAAAGCCAATCACAGACAGCAAGGAAGAATGAGCCGCCTTCATGTGTGTTTCCGTGGGACCCAGGCGACTCCATGAACGCCAAGGTAGCAGAAACGCTGAACCAGGTGGCTCTGCCGGTGGTGCCCTACGCCACCTGCAAGAGGGCCGACTACTGGTGGTTCCAGGTGAAGACCTCCATGATCTGCTGTGGATACACCCTGCCGGATGAACTTCAGTCAGTCTGCCAGGTGAGACACACTCACAGGTGAGATACAGGTGAGAGACACACCCAGGTGAGAAACATTCACATGTAAGATACAGGTGAGAGACACACCCAGGTGAGAAACACTCACATGTAAGATACAGGTGAGAGACACACCCAGGTGAGAAACACTCACATGTAAGATACAGGTGAGAGACACACCCAGGTGAGAAACACTCACATGTAAGATACAGGTGAGAGACACACCCAGGTGAGAAACACTCACAGGTAAGATACAGGTGAGAGACACACCCAGGTGAGAAACCCTCACACGTAAGATACAGGTGAGAGACACACCCAGGTGAGAAACACTCACAGGTCAGATACAGGTGAGAGACACACCCAGGTGAGAAACACTCACAGGTGAGATACACTCACAGGTGTGTCAATTGATGGTATTAGTTTGCTTATTCAACCAAGTGAGTTGAGATTAAACATCTATTTTACAAGAGAGACCTGGCCAACTCTATTAGCAGAATAATCCCCACAGAAGAAAAGGTCATAATATTTTTCACATTGAATCCGGCAGAGCTTTAACCATTTCCGAAAAAGATTTAGACCATATATGCAATAACGTGGACATTTTGGTGTACGTGTTACAGCTGCTTAGCATTCATAGGGTTTTAAAACACTCTGTTTCAGGCATGCACACTACACAATCCTCCACCTCACAGGAAAGACAAACCCACAATAACGTTATTGACCAAAAATTGCTCTTGATATCTGCAAAACCAGGAAGTTACTCTTCAACACATAACAACACACAATAGAGAGAAGGTAGCCTGGCAGCAGGAGAAAGATGTCACATTTTCATGAAAGGTGTACATTTTCATCTTTTTCATGACGTCATCATGGAAAAGATCATCATGACAGATTTGACAGCGGAGAACATGTCCAACACCCCCCAAATAACACCAGCCCCCAAAACCATCTCCCCGATTTGTGCTTTAGCGCTGCTCAGCGATTACTTGTTTGTTATCTATCCATCTCTGATCGGTTGGTCGTGTGGTGTTCACTTTAGGGGGATTCGGGGGGTCCTCTGGTGTGCCAGGACAGCCCCGGCAGCCCTTGGGAGGTGCACGGCATCACCAGCTTCGGCCCCATCGGCTGCATTATGAACAAGAAGCCCTCGGTGTTCACCCGTTCCTCCGCCTACATCCCCTGGATCCACAACGTCATCCGCAAGGACATATACTTCGCCCACAGTACGGCTTCACATGCATCTGCTATGAATCATCAGGCAGCCTGTATACACAGAACATTTTTATTTGTTTTTATTTGGTTAAGTGTATCATCAAAATACCTATATTTTATAAATTGTCAATTCCTCATCTATGTATTGGGTGGCCCCAAGTGGGATCCTGACCCCCAGCTTCAGATGCACTGCACTGTGTACTGCAGAAGCCAAGTGTTGTTTGGTTATTATAGTCAGGCTTTAGTACGATGGTCAAGTTTGGTTACTTACTTTCCAGTGGGTCATTTTAGCAAACGCTTGCATCGTAAGCGATGAAGTGAGAATACAATAAAGGCATACAATGAAAGTTGGAGTAGATAATAAAAAAAAGTGCTGTGCGACCTAGTTTCTAAAAAAACAACAACTGGAAAGACTAGCTATGGGAATCAGTAGGCAAGGTTGGTAGAACATTCAATTTCTTTATAAGTGGCAGTGAACAAATTGGCAGTGAAACTGAGATATGACACTAATTTCAAAATTCCACAGCAATAGCACATCTCAACAAAGGTATTTCCTTTGTTGAGATGTAGCAGCTTTGTTGAGTAGTATGTGTCTTACAGTCATATTTAATCAAATTTAGACACAGCCTCAGCCTTTAAATCCTCTTTTAAGCCCTCTGTACCTCTGTCTCCTATTGTTGTGTAGCCTCTGGCTGTGGCGGGCCCAAGCTCCTGACGGGCCCTACTGGGGGTAACCTGTCCTCCATGGGCTTCCCCAGCAGCTACAGCAACCAAGCCAGCTGCGAGTGGACCATCATGGCCCCTGCTGGCCAGCTGGTCCACCTCCACTTCCACCAGCTGTCCCTGGAAGAGAGCACGCTCTGCATCAACGACAGGCTCTCCATCACAGACCAACTGGACAGCCTAGGTACAGTAGCTACCACAGCCTAGGTACAGTAGCTGCCACAGCCTAGGGTACAGTAGCATAGCCTAGGTACAGTAGCTGGCACAGCCTAGGTACAGTCACATAGCTTGGGTACAGTAGTATAGCCTAGGTACAGTAGCTAGCACAGCCTAGCATAGCTTGGGTACAGTAGCTAGGCCTAGGTGTGTGTGTGTGTGTGTGTGTGTGTGTGTGTGTGTGTGTGTGTGTGTGTGTGTGTGTGTGTGTGTGTGTGTGTGTGTGTGTGTGTGTGTGTGTGTGTGTGTGTGTGTGTGTGTGTGTGTGTGTGTGTGTGTGTGTGTGTGTGTGTGTGTGTGTGTGTGTGTGTGTGTGTGTGTGTGTGTGTGTGCGTGCGCGTGCGTGCACTGAACGTTCCTGGCCAGCTGATGATGAGCCACTGAACACCGACGACATTCAATATGAGCACAGTATTTTCTTTGCTCTGAAACCCCCTCATCTCAGGAACCTTCTGCAGCCACATCGCCCCTCAGGACCTGGTGAGCCATGGGCAGACACTCCACATCAGCTTCTCCTCTAATGCCCGCGTGGTGGACACCGGCTTCCTGGCCTCCTGGAGGCCCGTGGACCCCGCCCAGGGTGAGACCATAGAAGAAGAGAACTTACCGGAGAGACCAATCATATGGTTGCATACAACTTCATGCTTTTGGTGGTGATTGTTTGAATTGCCACAACGGCATTGTAAACTAGAGGGCGTTTTTCTCCCACCCTGACCTGTTCTTCGACCTCTCTGGTCCTCACAGCTCCTTGCGGGGGGCACTTCAGCAGCCTCCAGGGGGAGCTGTCCTCCCCCGGCTGGCCCGGGGACTACCCCAGCCAGGCCGTCTGCACCTGGCATATCGCCATCCCCTCCGGCGCTGCCGTACACCTCGTCTTCACACACTTTGAGGTCCAGGCGACCAACATGCTTGGCAAGTGTGTAGACTATGTGGAGATCTTCAACGGGAACAAGTCGGCAGGTTTGTAGTATGAGGTTAGATTCCTGGTGTATACAACCTAACCTGTGTAGGCCGTCCTTGAGCAAGATGCTATTGCTCCTTCATGACATGTATCTGATCTGCACGTCACTTTGGATAAAAGTGTCTGCTAAAAGTGACTCAATTGTAAATAGTAGACAACCAATGTTCTTGTTTACTAGTGTTTATTTGGATTCTAAGATAATAGGATTTTGTCCATAGATATATTTTTCCTTCTAATGGATCTTTTTTTCTCATTTGTATTGGTGTTGTTGTGAAGGCCGGTTCTGTGGGTTTGCCCAGCCCCCAAAGGTCACCATCACAGGCGGCACAGCATTGATCCGATTCCTTAGCAACGGAAACCACGAGCAGAGCGGCTTTCGTGGTTACTGGACCACCGACCCCAGTGTGGTCCCCACTCTGCCTCCCCCGCCTGTCAACCCATGGGATAACATCACCATCAGTGAGTCATCACTCCCTCAGTCTGGCCATGCTTACCTAGCAATAGCACCTAGCTTATATCCCCTGTCCTATAGCACCTAGCCTATAGCATACAGCCTATAGCAGCAGGCCTATAGCACCTAGCCTAAAGCACCTAACCTATTGCATGTCATTTATTGCACCTCACCTATAACATGTAACCACAGAATGTTGCATAACGTGCCGCTGAGTGGCTAAATACATGGGATAGCTAGCCTGCAGAGTGCTCCAGTGATGTAGCTGTTGTTGCTACTTCCAGCATGGCCCACGGAGTGTGGCCGCCCGGCAGTGACCCCCAGCAACAACACCCTCAGGGTGGTCAACGGGGTGGAGGCGGTGCCCCACTCCTGGCCCTGGCAGGTCTCCATGCAGGTAAGCCTTAGTCGCTCTATCTCTCCTTTGCTCTCTACCTCTTTCTCTCCATCTCCCCCTTCAACTCTCCTTAGTCCTGCTCTATCTATCTTCACCTTTCTTTCTTTAATACTGCTCACTACTGTCCCACTACTCTCTCTCTCTCTCTCTCTCTCTCTCTCTCTCTCTCTCTCTCTCTCTCTCTCTCTCTCCTCTCTCTCTCTCTCTCTCTCTCTCTCTCTCTCTCTCTCTCTCTCTCTCTCTCTCTCTCTCTCTCTCTCTCTCTCTCTTTATTTTTGTGTTTACATGTGTTTGTGCTTAATTACTTCTGTATGCTTGTTCATGCATTCATCCATTAATTTCAAGCATGTGTGAGCATGGTGACTAATGAGCAGAGCAATTGAATGAGAGACATGGTAAAGAGAGAGAGAGAATGAGAGAGAGAGACCTTTGTTGTGCCCTCTGCCTGCCAGGCTACTCCTAAGCCTTCCATTCCCTACATGCACGGCTGTGGAGGCTCCCTGATCCACGAGGAGTGGATCCTCACTGCGGCTCATTGTTTCATGAGGCAAGTGGCAGCATGTGCACCTGCACACACACACACACACACACACACACACACACACACACACACACACACACACACACACTCCAGCAAAGGAGCATCACAGGTGGGCAACACTCTGAGGAAAGCACACAGCCCACCACACACACCCTCACACACACACAGCCACGACAACTAAGCCGTACCCTAACCCCCCCTCCCCCAGACCGCTAAACAACCCAGCGTACTGGCGCATGTGTCTGGGCAAGCACCACATGAACTCATCCCTGGACCTGCCCTCGGGGGAGGCCTGCTACCAGGTGGATGGTATCGTGCCCCACCCGGGCTTTGTCTACGAGCAGGACCGCTCCGACATCAGCAACGACGTGGCGCTGGTGCACCTGGTGCGGCCCGTCAACACCACCCGGGAGATCTCCCCCGTGTGCCTGCCCGCCGCTGGGGCCGTGCTGCCTGCCGGGACCCCCTGCTACGTCACTGGCTGGGGCGACGAGAAAGGTACCAAAACGCTGCCTATGAATGTTAGCGTTGATGCTACGTGACCAACATGGCCTTATGAGAAGAGTGGAAATTGCTGTGCGGTGTGGTTCTGACACAACACAAAGTGTTCGCTGAAGTAGAGTCGTCTTATCTGACCAAATCTGAATCCGACTCCTAGCTGTCTCAAACATACTCGTCCTCCTCCTCTTCCCCCAGGGAGCTTGTTCCCAAAAGTATCAGAGCAGCTGAACCAGGCCGCGCTCCCCGTGGTCAACTTCAGTACCTGCAGTAAACCCGACTACTGGTGGGACGTCCTCCGGCCCTCCATGATCTGCGCCGGCTACGAGTCCCCCGACGAGCTGAAGTCGGCCTGTCAGGTAAGCTAGCAGGCGAGCTGCGTCTCCAGAGGATGGTCCGCAACATTCGGCGGGACAAAAGGCAAAGGCTGATGTGTTGTGCGAATGAACATAACTATTCATTTTATAACTATATGTATTTCATTATATTTACATTACATTACATTGATTAAGGAGACACTTTTGTCCAAAGTGACTTACAATATGTGCATTCAACATAGCTAGGCCAGAAAACTAATAGTCACCAGAAGTCAAAAGTGCATTTCCTTACTCACAAGCCTCCAAGAGCAGAACTAGTTTAGATTTAGAGAACCACTGTGGTGATTTGACGCAGTATAATACAGCCTTTAGTGCCTTCAGTGGTTTAGGTGTATAGTGAAAGAACAAGAGCTAGCTACTATTCTTTGAAACAGCACTTTGGTCAGCATAGTGTAATACACCACGTGGTTACGGCACCTCAAGACCAGGTCTTATGTAACTTAAATTAGATTAGATTAGATTTGTTCCGGATCAATCAGCCGTGATTGCAAATGGCTCCGGCTTGCACAATTACGAAAGAAGAGACGGATCCGTATGTTGGTCAGGAACAATGGTGTTGAATTCCACTTTTGGACCGGTACCAACTCAGACCAGCTGCTGGATACAAATGGGAAATAACAAATAAAGAAACCACTGTGTTGATAAATCTAAAATATGGTAAATGTTCACCAGATGCTTTTATCTGCAGCAACTTCTAAATGCATGTCCCTCAGGAGCAGGCAAAATACTGTCTTACATGGATGAGGTGTCTTTCTCGAGGATGCCTGCAGCTAGACTGTGGACATCGGAGAACATTTTGGTTGCTTGTATTCCAACATCCTGATCTTCATCTGTCTTCTCCAGGGTGACTCCGGCGGTCCGTTCGTCTGTAAGACCCCTGGGGCTTCCAATTCCAACTGGGAGGTTCATGGGATCGTCAGCTTCGGGGCCCAGGGCTGCATCAAGGACAAGAAGCCCTCGGTCTTCACCCGCGTCTCGGCCTTCAGCGACTGGATCGAGGACAGCATCCTCAAGTTCATGTACGAGAGAGCTGAGACCTCCAGTCACTAATGTCAGGCATTGTTGGGGTTTCTCACTGTTAATGCCTGTATCCATGTGCCTGTAGTGTAAATGGACTAGTCAGAGTGAGTGTTTGTCCCTGCCAGCGAAACAATAGCACATGTATCTTGAACGATGGACATCATTCATGAGTTTACTAGGGCCACTGTCGTGACTTGGCAGAGGTGTTGACTTTCTGTTAATATAGAAGTTGGGCCAGTCTTTTTTGGTTGCTGGTTAACAAGCTTAATTACTGTTCCTTCACAAATAAGGACTGATTCTTCCACCTTGTGCAATAAGGCGTAAAGTTGTGAACATGAAATAGCACATTGTTTACTCATTTAAATTCAGAGAACCACAGAATGAAACCGGAACTAATTTAAGTGGAACAATTTTTATTTAAGAAATAAAGAGATTCACGGTTTTGGTTGTCATACATGCAAATGTGTAAGTTTCAAAATTAGAAAATGTTTTATGGGTCTGTAGTCATGAAGAGTTTCTAAGAGACTCTCAGTTTTGACTCATACTCTTGCTCTGCGAGGGTTACTGCTTACACAACCATGTTCTCCTGGCTCGCTTATTCTCTCCATTGGTCCTGCTCCAACACAAATGAATACCATGACTCCAGAAGTTTTGAGGTTTAACCCCAATGGTCACATGACCAGCCATGTCAGCCAATGAGAGAGCCCAGCTCAGATTTCATCCCAGGAGGAGAGTGAGAGAGAGGGAAAGGGGGGGGGGGGGTATGGGGAGGAGACAGGGAGGAGGTGAAAGAAAGCCAGCCACTAATGTGTTTCTAGGGTTTGGTGAAGCACACAGCCTCTCACTGAAGACCGGCTCATTGTGAAAGAGTTCCTCTCTGTTTCTTCTTCCTCTCCTTCTCCACTTGGATATTATCCTGCTTTGGTTTGTTTGTTGAAATCATGAGGCTGTTGAAGCAGATCATTGTCTCTGGAAGAGTGTTGGAAGCGGCATCCTGTCAAGAAGGAGTGAGGAGAAAGTAGGAAGAGGACGAAGAAGGATAGGAGTATTTTTGTTTTCTTATCCCTCATCCTTCCCTCTCCTTTTCCTCCTACTCTTTGGGACAATGGGTGCTGGAGCTCTGACTGTCTGTGTGAGTACAATACTTGATGCTGAACAGCTCAAGTGTGGAAATACAACTACACTTAAGTTGGGCAGGTCCTCCACACTTGTGTGATGTCAAAGGATTGTGTTTGAAGAGGTTGTGCAAAGTCTTCTAGTGTTTATGGGACATCTGTCTGCGTTTTCTTCCTTGCACTACAACTAAGAGTTTACTGGCAGCAACTAACGCTACCCCCACTGTCCTCCACTGTTATTCATGCACGCATAGTTTTCCTTTGAGTCAGCCGTTCCAACCAACACACAGAAACGACCAGGAGTTTTATTAACACAGAACACGTGCAGCTGTTTACTTTATACCAACCCTACATTCTTTGTTCCTGTTACCCTCTGGGACTGAGGACTCTCTGACACCAACATACACACACATCCAACATCACATACACAAACATCCACTAAAAGTTCCACTGCATGCTAGAAAAGTTGACCTTACTGGACAACAATAATAACAATTCTGATGTTTATTTAGTTTATTAGTATTATAGTTTATTATCCTTATTAATTTATATGAATATTCATATTATTCATCCTTCATTGTAGGATATGGGAGAGTCAAAAAAGTTGTCACTAGGGTGCCGGTGAATGTTTTGCTGCCATTTGGTTGAATGACCACCCACATAGAGAGAGAGAGAGAGAGAGAGGGGGTGGGGCGGGGGGGGTTCTTAGAGAGAAGGCACATGCTGGGTCTTGTCCTCCAGAGACTGAAAGAGTTCTACTGCTCTAAAGTTGCGTAGCACTAAACACATTTAGACAACATAGAACGGCAACCAGAGAACATGTTAGAGACTAACTACAAAACTAGACATAGAAAATGTCTTGCCTGTTTCCATCGCAGTTTACTTTTGTTAACTTTGTCAGACTCAGGATGAGTAAAAAATCATTACCATATCAGCCTATGCATCACTTAACATTGAGATGAAGAGTGTGTTTTGATTGTTCAACCTCAATTGTAAGTAGCATTGGATAAATGTGTATGCTAGAGAGATACATGTGAAATAGGAAAAAGCTAACAATTGAAACTGCTATATCAGAAACATCCCTTAACAAGAGGTGTCTGTGACAGTACCAGCAGTTTGAGTGTGAGAATGATGTCAAGGTGGGGGGAAGGGAGCAGAGGGGTGAGGATTAATAGGTTGACCACAATAGACTTCCTGGTGAACAATAGACAGCCAATCAAACATTAGCATGTGTTGTCTTCTCCTCAAGGACTGTGTTAGTTAACAGGCGTTGATGAGAGGTGTGTGTGTGTGTGTGTGTGTGTGTGTGTGTGTGTGTGTGTGTGTGTGTGTGTGTGTGTGTGTGTGTGTGTGTGTGTGTGTGTGTGTGTGTGTGTGTGTGTGTGTGTGTGTGTGTGTGTGTGTGTGTGTGTGTGTGTGTGTGTGTGTGTGTGTGTGTGTGTGTGTGTGTACAGTATGACTATGTGTGTGACTATGAGCACCGGTCCTCACCCCCACACACACTCCAACTCCTATCCGAATATAGGCACTCAATGTCGGATGTGTGTGTGACTATGAGCACAGTATACGAGTATACGTGTGCACATTTGTGTGCATGCATGCAACTGTAGGTTTGTGTGTGTCTGTTTGAGTGTAAGGCCATATTTTGGAGACATCTGCTGTGTGGGGTCAGACCTGCTACTGACAGACCTGCTAGGGACAGACCTGCTAGGGACAGACCCTAGCAGGTCTGTCCCTAGCAGGTCTGTCCCTAGCAGGTCTGTCACTAGCAGGTCTGTCCCTAGCAGGTCTGTCCCTAGCAGGTCTGTCAGTAGCAGGTCTGTCACTAGCAGGTCTGTCCCTAGCAGGTCTGTTAGTAGCAGGTCTGTCACTAGCAGGTCTGTTAGTAGCAGGTCTGTCACTAGCAGGTCTGTCAGTAGCAGGTCTGTCACTAGCAGGTCTGTCAGTAGCAGGTCTGTCACTAGCAGGTCTGTCCCTAGCAGGTCTGTCCCTAGCAGGTCTGTCAGTAGCAGGTCTGTCACTAGCAGGTCTGTCCCTAGCAGGTCTGTCAGTAGCAGGTCTGTCACTAGCAGGTCTGTCACTAGCAGGTCTGTCACTAGCAGGTCTGTCCCTAGCAGGTCTGTCACTAGCAGGTCTGTCACTAGCAGGTCTGTCAGTAGCAGGTCTGTCCCTAGCAGGTCTGTCAGTAGCAGGTCTGTCAGTAGCAGGTCTGTCACTAGCAGGTCTGTCAGTAGCAGGTCTGTCACTAGCAGGTCTGTCCCTAGCAGGTCTGTCAGTAGCAGGTCTGTCACTAGCAGGTCTGTCACTAGCAGGTCTGTCAGTAGCAGGTCTGTCAGTAGCAGGTCTGTCCCTAGCAGGTCTGTCACTAGCAGGTCTGTCAGTAGCAGGTCTGTCCCTAGCAGGTCTGTCAGTAGCAGGTCTGTCAGTAGCAGGTCTGTCCCTAGCAGGTCTGTCAGTAGCAGGTCTGTCCCTAGCAGGTCTGTCAGTAGCAGGTCTGTCAGTAGCAGGTCTGTCACTAGCAGGTCTGTCACTAGCAGGTCTGTCACTAGCAGGCTCAGCCCAGACAGGCTTACCCAAGGATATCAGGCTGCAGGCTGTGGTGGAGTGGCCTGACGTGGTCTGACGATAACTACAGCCTGCAGCCTGCAGGCTGCACCGGATATGACCCAATGGAGAGCTGGAATCTGAATCTGAATGCCTTTATTGTCATTGCACAAGTACAACCAAAAGTGTGAGAAATCCTCACAGTGCACTCTTTCAATCACATATCACATAACAGTGATTAAAAATATGAATTATTCAAAACAAAAAGTTAACAAAATTATCTGTTTTAAATCGCCAAATATGAGTAAAAAAAAAAGATATAGATATATATATAAATATATACATATTGCAGTATGCACTATGTACAAGTACTGCAAATTTGAAATACATACATAACATGGTGGATAGTTAGTTACAGAACAGTCAGTGTTAGTGTTTGGCAGTGTTCAATTATCTTATGGCTCTGGGGTAGAAATGCCTGAATATTAGTTAACTTTTAGTTGTTGTAGTTAGTTATTAGTTTATGATCACATTATATAATTCATCATATCGTATCATAATAAACAACCACTTCAAACAAAACAAAACTGCCGTTAATATAATTATTTAATGCTTTGATTATTCTCCATCTCACTTTGGAGTTGCTTTTGATAAAAGCATCTGCTTAAGAACTAAATGTAAATAATAAAACTGATATGTACTACATCCTATATATGTATATATTTAATATATAGCTGAACACCCACACATTATAATTATTCACCTCTTGAACTATCATGATCTCTGACCTCTCTGGCTGTCATCCGTCCTCCTTCCCCGCTGCCATGACACCCAGTGTCTGGAGGATACAAAGTGAATGCTCTTAGTATTCATATCTTCACCTACCAGCTTTGTATGTGGTGGCTACTCTGTCTCACTGTTAATGTGAATGTGGATGTCGTGAGCATTAAAAGCTCGGCAAGAGCATCTGTTGTGTTGAAGATCTCCTATATATAGAGGAGACACGGCGGGAAACTCCTATATGAGACGATGAAGTGGCTAAAATTGTCATTGCCATAGTGACATCACATGTGGGAGTGTCTATCCCGGACATACGATGGATAGATAAGCCTATAATTGGTACGGTCCGTTGGGAGACTGATCTAGTCTAGTGACTAATCACACTCAACAACAAAGAGAACAAAGTGGTAAAATAATTAACCCTTAAAAAGCCAAAGAGTGTGATATGTTGCTATCAGGAGTCTCAATGTAGCAATCCTCTTCATTCTTCATGGAATTCATTCATTATTCATTCATGCTTATATTGGGTGTTGTGGATAGGCCACGCCCACCCCACTGATATACAGGAAGTTGGTGAGGAATGTCTATGGGTTTAACCCAACAATGGTAACCATTAAAAAAAAATAGACTCCAGACCATAGAATTTCAGAGTCAGTATATGGATGTTTGGATATATATACGTATATACATGTATATATGCATTACAGTGGTCTGACTTAAGGGTGACTTTTATGCACACAAGATGCAAACAATGTGTGTATTTGTCTATGGTTAGGACAGAATAAAAAGCACCAATAGTGTGTGTGTGTGTGTGTGTGTGTGTGTGTGTGTGAATGTCTGTGTGTGCATCCATGGGTGCAACAGGTGGCACAGCTTGCTAATTTACAACTTGGATAAGGTATCAGTCCCTAGCAGCTGTGACACACACACAACACAAATATTCCCTGGGTTTGCAGGTCTGCTACAGGGCGTAGTGCCTAGTGGCCATATGTTTCTGTTTGACAACAGCAAAGCCATGACAAACATACACACTGAGACCGTGGCTACGCATGTTCTGAGTCTCCTCACTGTTGGATCTCTCTATAATGCACTGTGTGCCACAGCCTCATTACACACTCAAACAGCAAGTGTGCCTTATACTGTGCTGACACCCAGCTGTATGCTATTGACTCAGTATATTTAACCTGAGAGAAGCCACTAGCCCATTAATGTACAGAAGTAGTCTAGTCTATATAATGTTTGTGTATGTCTGTGTGAGTGATATGATATGTGCAGGTACAGTTCCTTCCCCTTCCTGCAGTTAAGGGTGTTGCATGGTAACCAGAAAATTGTTGTAGCAACTACCACAAAGGCAGACAGAGTCCGTCCCCCCCCTCTCTCTCTCTCTCTCTCTCTCTCTCTCTCTCTCTCTCTCTCTCTCTCTCTCTCTCTCTCTCTCTCTCTCTCTCTCTCTCTCTCTCTCTCTCTCTCTCTCTCTCTCTCTCTCCGACAACACATATGACATGACCACACACACTATGACCAAAGTGTGTCCAGACTCAGAGCCATCTGGGGCCCTATGACGAAGGAGAAGGGGGCCCTGACGTCTGCTGCTCTTTGCTTCTCTCCCACCTCCTCCTACCCCTTCCTCCCTCCCCTCTACTCCAGCATAACAAGGCCGCCGTGCAGGTCAAGGAGGACATGAAGAGGATGGTGCAGCTCCCTATGCTGAGGCCCTGGACCTCTGCCACCTTCACCACCACCACTAGCGCCGCTGCTGCCTCCACGGCAGAGTTCCGGGGAAGCAGGCAATTCGGAGTGCCCCTGTCGGAGCTATGTGCGCTGGGCTTGGTGGCGGAGGAGGACGGGGTTCCCCAGGTAGTGCGCAGGATGGTGGAGCATCTACGCCAGCATGGTAGGAAGGTGATGGGACATGGGTGTTGAAATGTTTTGATTCTCTTTAATATCATGTACTTTTGTACTCATTGTCCATTGGACAATTTAGTTAATGTTATTGGGTTTGGGTCAAGGCTAGTTTAAAGTCAAATCTAAAATAAATGATCGAGTATTAGATATTATGTAGTGCCATGTGTGTGTGTGTGTTTTAAGCTTAAAGTATGTGTGTTATAAGCTTAAAAATGTAAGCGCTAAATGTAAGCGTTTGCTGAATCGGTTAATGCTTTAGAAAGACTGGTTTACACACTCTCTAACCATTAAGTCCTCCCGTGTATGGGTCAGGACCAGTGACGTGCCTCCCCTCATGACAGGCAGGGGAGGCATTTCCTCCCCTGCCATCATGAAAAATAATAATGATTAAAAACAAATAAATAAATATTTGTCCACTGATCTGAGATATAAATGTAATTTTTGTATGATTCCAATCATTCCAATCAGGAATGATGCAGGAGGCAGGGGAGGCACTGCCTAACCGCAGGTCCCTGGTACCTTACCTGTGTGTGTGCGTAAAGAATGCTGATATGGGATATAACCAGTAGTCAATGTGCAAGCAGCCAGTTGAATGGTGAATTTAAGCTACTCTGTTGAATTCATATATTTGTAAATCTGACTAAGAAAGAGTCAGTGCCTCCCCAGCCACGAACCTCACCGCACGTCACTGGTCAGGACTAGTACAGTAACTCCGTCTATCTGGTGCTAGAATATGTTGTGGATCTGTTCGTCCACTAGATGTCACTACAGAACTATGAAAATTCCCTTAATGCAGCTGTATAAAATAACGTCCACACAGGAGGGTGATGGCAGGTATGTTGTGGCCCCTCATGAGAATAAAGTTCGTTTTCTTGTCAGACTTTAGTTCGGTTTTATCCTAACTCAGTATTTGTCTCAATTGGTGCAGTACAATAGTGAAGAAAAGCGTCAAAAATATATGAATTAAATATAGCATAGCTTAGTCTACAAGTAAAAAAATGTTAGCATGGTTGTGTCCGGAATGGCCGCATGTCTACATTATATCGTTGTGTATCGTAAAATATTGTCTTTATTTTCTTAATTCATTTCCTTAATTCTATGAGATTTGTCAGTATCTGTGGAGTGTAGCAGTAGGGTAAAAGGGTATAAAGTCCCAAAATATAGGATTAGGACACTTGTAAAGTACAACTAGGTCAGTATGATAAAACATGTTTAAAATACCGTGCAGTAAGCACATTTCCCATGTTGTAACATCATTATGTGAGTCGTGACAGCTTAGATGTGTTTGAGTCAAAGTCCAACCACAACCAAACACTGATTATTTGCAGCGGTTTGATATATCGCGTTGTCATTTTTATGGCTACACTCCAAGGTTACCAACCGTACAGTCTATGTTCCCAACTTAACTAAGAACAAGCTAATAGCAAGTTTAGCTGCATCGTCAATACTGTCTGTTTTACATTTTAAAGGGCCCATATTTTACCACCAGTTGTGAGTGTTTTTGCCACTACAAGCAGTTTCAAAATGTAAAGGGACCCTTTAAAATAACTACTTATTTTAATTTCAATATTTGGCCTGTAGTCTTTTCCTATGAAAATACGTGAGATGCAATGTTACAGGTTCCAGACTCATCAACCTGTCTGTGTGCTATTTGTCACTGTAGCCCTGTTCCAGGAGGGCCTGTTCAGAGTAAACGGGAACGTTCGCGTAGTGGAGACCCTGAAGCAGCGTCTGCAGAGCGGCGAGGAGGTGGACCTGCGGGTCGAAGCGGACGTCTGCTCAGTGGCAAGCCTGCTCAAACAGTACCTCAGGGACCTCCCAGAGGGACTGGTCCACTCCACCGTACGGGCTGCTCTGGTACAGCAGTACCAAGGTAAGAGAAAACAAGAACATGGCACTGTCACCCTATATCCCCCGATTGTCAGAATTATTGTCTACATCTCTTGTTTTCTTACCTTTTTGTTGTTAAAATTCTAGCAGAAAGTTTTCAATATTTAGCGCATGCCACAATTGTACATCCAAAGGTCCCCTTTTCCACGTTGGAATCAACAGGGTACGATGCAGGTGCACTGCATTACATTAATTTAGTGGTGTGTTGTATTATGAATGCCAAGGCACCATCATATTAGACTAGTCAGAAACATCATGGTCTCCAGAACAGGGCTTCCCAAACCTTTTCATACTGTAACCCACCTGTGGGGCTACTTCTGGCCCAGGACTCTGTATAACAACCAGCAAAATTAGCAAAACATTATCATTACCATGTCAAGAAAGCTGATGAACATTTCTGTACATTCATGCATATTGTATATATCATGTAGATTTTTAATCAACACAATAGTCTGCGATTCAGTCTTTGGTCATGTTTATTGTTGGACTACTTGGACCCTTGCTGACCCACAATTTGAAACCCACGGATCTAGACTGCTGCTCTGGGGCACTTCAATAAAACAGTAAACAATAATCACTGTAACACACACTCCTACCTGCTGTCTACCATGGCAACTGCCTTCAAATGTCAGGTTATTTTGTTAACCTCCTGGTGAGTGTGCCCGGTGTATGGGTCATGATGCAAAGGCTATCTTTAGATACAGAACTGTGTCGGAAAATTAAAAAAAACTGGTGTGTGTGTGTGTGTTCGGTAGTAAAGTGTAGAAGTCGTGTTGTGTTGCTGACACGCTCTGTCACCCAGAGGCCGTAGAAGGTTAAGTCTGTTTCTGTCGATGATTTGACTCCAAATGTAAAAGTTCTCTTGTTCAGGATATTGGCTCCCATGGTTGACCGGCCGTTAGCGATGTCATCAATCATGTCCTGGAATGCTGCGTCTCTCGCAATATGTATCTGAGCGGGCTTGCTGCCAGGTAACACATTAACCAAGGTGTCTGTTTGGCTGAAGACCTGTTGGGTGAAGAAGGTTTCGTATTTTCTAGTTTAGATTCACACTCACTTTCCTCCCCGGTCGCAGGCTTGCAGTTCATCAGAACCACAGATAAACAGAGGAAGGAGTGGTATACAAACTCGGTCAATTGATGGGTATAGGGGAGCAGGATAGTCCTAGTGGTTAGCACTAGGGTGATATGTACCTGAAAGGAACAGGGTTCTGTGTTCAATCCCCAATGTCTGCAGTCTACCCCAAGGCATCCCTGAGCAAGACGCAAAACTCCCACCTGCTCCAAAAGTACATATAAATTCACTCTCAAGTGCTGTGGATAAAAGTGTTGGTTAAATAGTTGTTCACTGGAATGAGTTACAAATAATTTGTAATCGTTCCACGTGTGAATACTACTATGTGTGAATATTAATCTGGCTTTGAGTGGGATCTTCAACGCTGAAGTCGTCACTAAGCTTTTGTTCTGTGTACGACTGAGACGCATATGTGGGCAGGTTCGATCCCTGCTACGTCTCTGTGCTCAGGTGACCTAGTCTACATTGCCACAAGGACACTTTTTCTAAGCGACTTTGTGTCTTCTGGTCGGCGTTTAGCGTGTGATGTCGTTACTCATTGGCAGGCAGCTCTGACTTTCCAATGTCCCCAAGTGTACTTAGGTAACACTTCTGCAGACGGGCGTGTCTTTTGGTGTTTTCTTTAAAGTTATCACAGGTTAAAGGTGGGGCCACCGTCACTTGGACACACAAGCCGGAGTGTGAAAGAAAGGAATGGGGATTTGTTTGTTAGTAGGAAAGCCCAGGAGATCGTTATCAACCGTGTTGTTGTTGCTTTGTCCGAGTTGGAGTTAATATACATATATATACTGACCCTGTTATAAAGGTCAGTACTAAAATCAGCTCTGTTTGCTCGTCAAAACCCGGTCCGATGTAGAGATGCAATTAACACCACCGGGACAGGTGGACAGGACTATTACATTGAACACTGATGTCTGTCTGTCTCCATGTTTAAATATAGCACGTGGCTTCAGCACACAAGACTTTGATACCGCGGGGGTGATTATAGATGGGGTCAAGTGGTGTTATTATTGTCAAGGGTTCACATGTGTATTTGGTTTGGTGGATTTAACCCGGGACATTTATAGTTGCCGGTCATACTCGTATCATATTGTTTGGTCACGTCTGCCAAGGGCTTCAATATAGCATCTTTGCTCAGTTGCCCCCTGGTGTGCTTTTTATTGTTCCTAGCCTCAGCCCCGGGAGTCGCTTTGTATAAAGGGGTCTATCATACGACTGCATTTAAATGGTTTTTTTGGATACCATATATCATTTGAAGTAACATATTTTCCACAGTGCCTGAAGACCGTAGGGTTATGAGACCCAATAACCTTACTGTCTATCCACAGACAGTATGTTATGGATGTGAGTGACAGAACCCTACTGTGTGCCTGAAGACAGTAGGGCTTTGAGACCCAATAAGCCTACTGTCTATCCACATATACTGTAGTATGTAATGGATGTGAGTGGCCTAATATCCCTTCTGTGCGTGTGTGCATTTGTGTGCATGCATTTGTGTGTGTGTGTGTGTGTGTGTGTGTGTGTGTGTGTGTGTGTGTGTGTGTGTGTGTGTGTGTGTGTGTGTGTGTGTGTGTGTGTGTGTGTGTGTGTGTGTGTGTGTGTGTGTGTGTGTGTGTGTGTGTGTGTGTGTGTGTGTGTGTGTGTGTGTGTGTGTGTCTACAGAATGTGGAGAGGAGGGCTCCTGGGAGGACCTGAGGGCCGTGTTGAAGCAGCTGCCGGACGCCCACCACCGCCTGCTGAGCTACTTGTGCTTCTTCCTGACAGAGGTGGAGAGCCACCAGCAGCACAACCGCATGACCGCCCTGAACCTGGCCACCGTGTTCGGACCTAGTGTCTTCCAGTCAGTCCTTCTCACCTGCTCACACTCAAATGCTGAAGTGTACTGTACTGTACTGTACTGTACTGTACTGTACTGTACTGTAGTCTGCTCTACCTGGCCTGCTGGCTCTACTGTACTATACTATACCTACTCTAATTTGCTCCTACTACTACAACCACAACTATGACTACTACTACTACTATTACTACTATTACTACTACTACTACTACTACTACTATTACTACTACAACTACTTTTCTCAGGACACGCATGCATCATTAGTCATTAAGTTACAACCCAAAAATAACAAAGGTATTTACCAATATTGCAGTCATCAACAATGCCTTCATGTACTGTTAAAAACATTGGAGCAAACAAAAAGCTTGTTGATAATTACTGCTAGACTCAACTCTATCCTATGGGCTGTAGTTGTACCAGGCCAATCACTGTGGCCTATTAAATTGACTTATGTACCAACCTGACATTTGGCCAACAGGTGGCTCTCTAAGTTATTCACAGAGGAGAGAAACCTTCTCCTGTATGTCTAACATGCTGTGTTCATGAGGCCACTGGGCTATATTTCATATATAATTAATTGTATAATTAAGGTAATATGTTGACCGGGGTAACGGAAAAAAAATCATCATATCCTAATGAAAGCACAGTGCAGTCCACAAAGCCTAACACATCGATAGCTTCAATGATTCATCATTTAGTACCCTGCCATACTGCACAGTCATCTGCAGTGAATATGGAAACTTATCACTGATCCCCGTTGGTATTGTCTGTGAGTGCGTGAATAACACCAAAGGGAGGGGGGGGGGGCTTTGGTGTAATTCACGCGCTCACAGACAATACCAACAGGCTTTGACAGGTTTAATTGACAGGTTTCAGTTTCCATTCACCAACTGTCTATAGAACAATAAACTTTCTAGATTCAGGGTCTGGCTTTCGAACCCCAAGTCCGCAGTCTAACCTGAAAGGCATCCGAGATGCCCTAACCCCTACCTTCCATGTCATGCCTCTGAACTCACCGGCTGTTGCTTTGGATGAAAGTGTAGCATTTGGGACCAATTCTTCGGGGGCCAAAACTACCCTTTAGACATTTTGAGAAAAATACCATTCAAACAAAACCACATTTTGAGACCATTGGCATACCAACAAGACAACAGTACCAGGGCTACTCTCTCTCTCCTTATGTCTCCCTGCTGGATTCCCCGCTGATTCCCCTCCATTAATAATCCCGGTGAGCCGGTGAATGGGCTTCCGTGGGCAGCTCGGGTTTCCCTCGATGTCTTAGTAAGAAGCTATATTTGGTTGCACCTCTAGCCCCTGAACATTTTGTCCCTGTAAGCAAGCGTAGGTTATATAATAATGTTTACAGTTTCGGAGCCGCGTCCGACCGTGTCTACATTTGACACAGCTGTCGCTGGGCTGGCAGTTGTTGTTGTTGTGTGGAAGACTCGGGGATCATTGGTGCCCAGGCCAGATGGTGGCCAGATCGTGATTCATCCAAACATTGTATCTATATGGTCATCCTGCAAGTACAACTAAATTGGCTAGCAATCCTCATGACACTTTTCAACAATTCAACAATTAAAATATATCATTTTCATTTTATAGCTAAATAAAATCAACAGTTTCAGTCCATATAAAAAACTGTATTTATAAACACACATTGCTTTGGCCCTATATACATGGTAGTGCAAATTAAAAGTGTATTTCCATACAAACGTTTTGGTTATGATGTACCATGTATGTATTTTCTGCGAACCAAAAATTGGGAGAAACACACAAATACGTATTTCTTTAATCAGTTACTTCACGATAGTGGAACTTCTTGTTGTCCTATTCTTCCAACCCTTATCTCATGAATCTATTTCCCCCTCTGCAGCGTGTCCCCTGGGATGGAGGCCATGAGGGAACAGAACATATGTAATAAAGTCATGGCCAAGCTCATCCAAAACTACAGCAACGTCTTTGCCAGCCACCGGGATGGAGATGAAGATGGCCGCACAAAGGAACTACCGAAGCTCATCCATGTCAAGGTGGACATCCCATCTTATACTTTCTCGCACAAACGTACATAGTACATGCGGCACAGATAAAAAACTCTCAGCAATACATATGTCCACAATGCATGCTCAGACTGCATCTGTAAAATAATACATTCAAGATCATACAGTGTATTTTATATTCTCATATAAGTGTATACAATGCCAACTCATTCATATGTCCCTAAACAAAAAACACACTAAAAAGTCACGCTGTCGGCACATTCCTCGGACGCCGTCTCAAAATGGCCGACAGACACGTTGTCTTGGCATGGGACGTGACTTTGGGTCACGACTTTGGGTCACATGACTCACTGTGCACACCGCATGTCTGTGGCATGCCACTGACCGGTCAGTGACACATTCAGACCCCCACTCGCCCCCCCTGACCAGTCTGCACCACCCCACCAGGGTGGAAGTGGCCTCTTTCCCCCATACCTGATCCCTATCCAAGGGGCCGCCTGGGGGTCATCTCCATGTTCTCTTGACAGCGTGGGGTCCCAGGAGGGGGCAGGAGCAGGCAGATCTGGTTCTCTGGTACCGGTGTATGGGGGTATGACGATGCTCTAAATGGTTACCTGGGGGCGAGTGGGGAAACGGGCCAGTGATCACATCACTCAACGGATGATGAAATTCGCCGAGTTGCTGAAGCAAGCAAAAACTTAAATTAAAGGCGCTTAATTCCTCCAGCATGTGATGTCACTGATTGACAAAGGGAATATTTGTAAAAAGTGAAAAAAATTATTCTAATTGTAAGAGACTAAATTAATAATTTGTTTGATAAAAATAGTCAAAATTAATCATTTGTATGTTAAAAAGTACACATGTCATTTGTATGCAAAAAAAACCCCCAAATTACTAATGTCTATGTTAAGTCTAATTGTGTCCATGCCAGTAAGATGCGTGCATGTTTATCTCTTACTGCAGTGTTTTGGCTGCTTGTCGTCATGTGCTGTCATCTTGCTCAGGGTCACCTGAGATACTGCTGACCAATGGGAATACCTTTCTTCTCACAGCCCTTCAGATCGTTTTACACACACACACACACACACACACACACACACACACACACACACACACACACACACACACACACACACACACACACACACACACACACACACACACACACACACACACACACACACACACACACACACGTGCACACACACACACACATGTGCACACACACTCACAAACAGGGTTCAAAGTGATATCATGTGTACAGTACAGACAGATGTATGCACCGGGAGGCCTGCATGCCACCTGCCTAGGTGATCCCATAGCGTCGCATGGACTGCTTTGCCCATGCAGCAGCAACAGGTGTGAGCATGTGGTGTGTGCGTGTGTTCATGTTTGTGAGAGGTGTTTATGTGCAAATATGTGTTTGCCCCCAGTGGGGGAACGCTTTGAGCACACACACACAGTTTCAACCCACTTAATTATATTTTGGTGGCTGTTGTCAGGGCTAGCGATACTTCTGCTATGAGGTGGTCATGTCACAGACCCTTCACCCAGAAAGCCTGGAGAGTGTGAACACAGGTACAGGAGCATTCAGGATCAAGTAGGCCTCTTACAGGCCTGTTACAGGCTGTGCCTGTGTTACAGGGGATGTGACACTGTAGTGTTATCAAACCCTAGCTAGTGACACTACCCTGTCTCCTAGTTGAAGAATCCAGAATCCCAAGTTAAAATATACGTACAGAGAGTAACAGCTTCCTCGGAGTACAGAACATGCCTCAAATATGACAGTTTGTGTGAGGGCTTTTTTTTTCTCTCAATGTGTCTCCGTGTCTCCAGGAAGCTCACCTGATGAATGTGGACAGCAAATGTCTCCCCACTACATCTGCATTCTGCAAGTCCCAGGAGCCAACAGACTCTGGTTCATGCAATGTGTGTGTATTTGAGTTTACCTCTGTGTGGTTGTCTGTTTGCTGCTGTTTTTTTTTCTGAAATCACAGAACCAGTCAACCCCAAGGGTTTCTGTGTAGCTGGGAAACCCAGTAGCACTGGCCCGGCTGTATTGGTTCATTCTCACGCAATTCACATGCTATTCACATGCTATTCACACGCAAAAAGAAACACCTTTCCATTGCATTTCCAGTGCAAGTTGTCAACTGAACGGAACTGTACTTCTATACTTGAGCATGACGAACTGTGAGATTTGTAAATGTTATATGTCGATGCCATTTCACACAGTGGAATGCAAAATATGACAATTAAAAGCTAATATCAAAGCAAAATATAATTTGAGAAGATAATATGGAAAAATATATATGCAAAATAGAAATGTGAACCCAGAAAGTGCAAAAGTAGCTGCAAAAGTTAACTCATTGAATGTTTAGGTAAACATTTGGTTGGGTACGAGTGGCAGCTCATAAACCCGATTCATGAACCTCATTGCTAATATTTTTATAACCTTCAATAGAACCTAGTTATGCCTCTTCCATGAAATGGAAATGTGTGTGCATGACTCATGCTTTCTCCACAAAGTTCCTCTGCAATCCTGAACCCTGACTCGATTGGTCAACACGAGTGTGATTGGGACTATCAGTTTTCCCTCGCACGGTGGTTTCCTGTGACTGTGACACGCACGGTGTCCGTGCATATGTATTCTGATAGAATGATGACATAGGTAGGACAGCTTGCTAATCTCTTCTTGCAATTTTGCGAGGGCTGACTAGCAAACTTGATGCCAAACTGTTTAGGGAGATGGGCCATGATGAATCCTACTCAGAAATATATCCACTACGCTATCATTCAGAAAGGCGACGTCAACTATTATCAAATCAAACATGTGTAGGTATAGCTGCCCTTTTGTAGTATGTCTCTCTATCGTTTCCTCTTTCTCTCTCTCTCTCTGTCCTGGACACACGATAACACAGACTCTGGAAACACATCCAGTCCATTCCCTAACCATGGGAGAAGTGTCTGCACTGTGCTGTTGCTTTTAACATTAGCCTAGCCTTACTGTATTGCATTACCTCAGCCACCATTCATGTGCCCAGATTCCCTATCTGTAACGCAGATTAGATGGAGGTTGTTTAGCCGACGGCCCACTCTTGTCACAGGACGTGATTTGATAAAGGAACTCTCCTGGAGCAGTGAGGGTTTGTAAAAAGACAAATGTGTCGAGGAATACAGGATGCAGAAGAGTGGGGCAGAAGGAGCCTATTGTCTGATACAATGGAATACGTTTGTGATTGCCAGCATCTAATAATAGTTGCAATAGATTCTGGCATGTGTGCGCATCTTCCAACGGCAGTCTTCGGTTCACAATAAAACAAGATTGTCTTCACCATCTTATCATATTGGGTTTGTTTAAATCTATGGGCTTTTATAGTTATTACTAGCCATACAAATAATGCAGATAATGATACAGCGCATGAGTGTTGTGATGGTTCCTGGAGTGTGCAAACTATCTGGGATATCAGATTAGTGCAAATGATCTGTAGTTTGATGGGTCAAGAAGTATGTGATGCACAAACCTAAAGGGCAGGTTTAAACAACCAGTCAATAATCAGTCAAGTAATGAATTACAAAATACATTTGGAATCCAGCCCAGTGGCCACTGCTATACAATAGTACCAAAAAGTACCAATGAAAAGTACCGGTGCTGACCCACAACCCACAGTTTGGGAAGCCCTGAGCTAAATGACTAAATTCTACTAATTGAGGACAGTGAAGGCGTGTTTCCTGTGCTAGTTGTGGCCACCCCGTCGAGTACAATTCTCTGGATGACAAATTTAGTCAAATCAATTGTCCAGCTCCACAGGGGGAATCAATACTAAAGCGAGAGAGGCTTTCGGAGTGATTATGTGGCTGAAGACTGGCCCATTAAGTGAATTATCAGATGGATTTTAACCTTGAATCCATTTAGTTTAAACAGGTAATGTGGATTCAAAAAACGCTAAGCTTACCCATCTCTTTGTTCATTAAAATTAGGCTAAAGCCTTGTTTATACATCCAATATTGGTCTTTTTTGGACTTATCAATAGTCCCATTAGTGCCAGGGACATAGCTAGCCATTTAGAGGCAGGGGACAGAGTGACGCAATGCTTGCTAACGTAGGTTGAAGCCCAATGACACTCAATACACTGTGCCTTCACTTTTTGCAGGAGGGTGCTTTGAATAGCGTAGCTAGGTTGACGTTCTACTCCTATACCATAGTGGATGGCGTACTGCATTTAAAACCTCTTCGGGTTCTGAAGGTAAGACAAAGTGAACCTGTTTGCATGTTTTGACTAGCAAATTTTGCGCTATGTAACTTCATTTCATTTGAATGTACGCTATCTAATAGCAGGTATGCTCATAGGCGTGTTGCTCTAGGATGCCTTCAAGTACACTGCAGTCATTGGGGATCGAACCCAGTACCTTTCTGATGGAAGTCAGACAAATTTAGTCACCACTGTCCCGTAGAAAAATCCCAAATCTATGGGATAAAACCCATTGACACAGTCAAAAAGTCCAGCGTTCCTATTAAGTCCATCTGAATGTCCAAAATAACCCAACATTTTCTCTTTCCAACAGGCGAAGAAGGAAACGGGCAACCAGATGTGGTCGGCCACGCCGCAGCCCAACTTCTCTGCCCAGTCGCCCCACATGAGGCGGCCGGCCCATCAACCCAGCAGCCCCAATCCGGAGCCCAGGCAGATGACCCTCCACCAACCCTCGCCTCCCTCCAACACCAGCCCCTCGTCCAGCCTGGAGCTACATGACTGGTGAGTCAGCCTGCTTTACGTCGAGCCGTGGTAGCCCCAAAATGGGAATGCTTATTCAAAAGCGATGTTAAAAGTTTAGACAGCAGGCGTAGCAGGCGAGTAACAGTGACTAAGGTGACTTCCCCGTTGTTGTGGCTTTTGAGTCCAGCCTAAGGATTTTATGAGGTTCATAGTCTCTTTGAAAATACTTTTTATGACCATTATAAAGGAAGGACACGCATATTAATGAAGGGGAAAATGTAATCTTGCAGCTCTAATCCTATAACACAGCCTAGGGCAGTTAATTGTGGCTGACAGTGGTGCACTTTCATTTATAGAAAACCCTACTCTGTGTTGGAGAAAATGTCAGAAGGTGTAAAAAAATAATCTGCGGGAATGACCTGGCCTTTAATTGCCACAGTTTGCATATGAGTACCCAGGAGCGGTAAGTAGGTTATCACCGCTGCTTGTGTCAGAGATGCCGGGCACCTGTGTGATGGAGGTTGGGAAGTATGCGTTTCGTGAGCCCCTGGCTGGGGGCCTGGGTTCTGGGGGCCAAGTGGAGTTGTAATGTTTCGTCTGGCATCCGAACACGCTTATTAAAGCACCTGAAACCAGAACCGCTGGGTGTCGGGTGTCTGGCGTCCTGGAATAGTAAGACTGCTGCTGGCGCTGGCGGGATACGTCTCCGGGTCCAGGCAGATATTTCCTGGCTGTGTTGGGGCTGGGGATGAGCATAAACCCAGGCATGCTCGGACCTCTGGCCCCTTTCCGAAAAATACTGACATGAGAGTCTACTGGAGGCTCTGTAAATGCTTTGACTAAATAAAAAATTAAATGCTTTGAATTCAGATTTCAATGTTATTATGAGATACCTCATAACATCACTAGTTTAAATATTATTATTATTATTATTATTATTATTATTATTATTAATAAATGCAGATTTTCTTTATTAGGAAAAAACATACATAATATATTTATATATATACATCCCCCAAATCCCCAAAAATAAATAGGAATATATAAATAAATCTGAATAATTTAAGAAATATATTTATTTGTATTTTGTTTTTTGTAATGAATGATCAATTATTATTCTGAGATTATTTATTCAGGGGAAAAGTAAAGTTGTGCTCCTTAACTTCTTATCTGAGTATGGTACCGTCTTGTGCTGGTTTAATTTGTTGTATAATTTGTTGTGTCATTTGATGTATTATTAATTATAACAACCGCTATCACACATTCATATGATAGTGGTATCATACATCCAATTTTTATCAGAATCAATGTACAGCACTGCACACAAATGTGCTTTCCAAAATGTTTTTTTTTTTATCTCTGCTACTTCAAGGTCTTTATTACTCAGTCTTTAAACCCAAGTCATAAATCAAAATACAAATTGTCAGAAAAATCTGATCCTCACTCACAGCCTCAATATTATCTTTGAATACATAACTTTAGTCTTCTGAGCACTTCAGGAGCCGTGAAAAAAACATTAATAACGCACTACATTTCTAGAGTGTATGACTAGAGCAAACAGGTGTTTTCTTGCTTGTGTATTTAGTACTTACCTTTCCTTTTCCAGATTAAACAATCGTAAATCTCTTAGTGGTGATTTCCCCGAGTGTCAGAATCCCTGCATCAAGTGGATTAGGGTGACAGGGGGCCCCAGCCATGTATAGTATTCATTTTTTCTTTGCCATTGTGTGTTTACATTATTACTCAGTTCATCAGTTGATATAACATTTTAAAATATGAAAACAACATGATCTTATACACACTTGACATTTGATCATTTGACACATGCTTTTCTAAGCGTACAGCAGACTGGAGTAGATCCTGAAGAGAATTGATTTTTAATCGTGATCCCAAGAATCGAAATAACATTGAATCGTGAGATACCAAAAGATTCACACCCTTATTTACTAGCAAATGAAACATACAACATACAATCTGACTGAAGGTTAATGTAGCACTCGTACTTGATATCTGTCAAATAGGAAACAAAGAGGAATGGATGCACTTTAAAAAAGTTTATTTTCACATGACGGTGTCTTTACTATTTGAAGTAGCGGTGGGACTGGTATATGACTGGACTGGTATATGACTGGACTGGTATATGACTGGACTGGTGGCGTGTTTGTGTGTTTGTGCTGAGCCCGTCTCCCAGGCCTATCTTTCAGCTTGCTCCTACTTTCCATGGCTAGGTGTGAGGCGGGCCTGCGTCAGCACACGGCCAGGTCTCGTGGCTCAGCAGCAGCCGGGAACGAACCAGATCCCACAGAGTGTGTGAGCGGTGTATACACACACACACACACACACAATCATGCACGTTGAGTCTCATGTGGATTTTTTCACGTATATATATATATATATATATACATCATTTTTCTGTAATTACTTTAAAAATATCTATGTGAAGTTAAATACAGTTTGCAAGGATAAACAGACTTATGGGTCTAGGACTTATGGGTTATAGGCATAATACAAATACATATACAAGAATCTCATTACATAAGGGGACTCCACTCATTCACATTTACTTCCATGAGAATGAAACAGTCAGTGATTTAATTATATAAGACCCGTCAACCTAGCCATGTTTCCACTTCTCTGAACCAATGGTTGTCTGTCAACTTATGACAGGACAATCAAAATTCCAGCTCCATCGAAGAGGGCATGGCGTTAGGGAGTGGGGAGGCAGTGGCTATATTTTAAACAACCAATTAAAGCTATTCGGCTATTGAGTTTTTTTATTATGAGATATTCTGTGGTGCGTGTGTGAGGTGGTGCGTGGTGCGTAGAAGGGTTTAATTTGACATAATGTCCAACACAAGTGCTATGAAATTATATTCTATAATGGCTTCCGTAATATACATTTCCATATTTGATAAAAAGCAGGCAAGCCTTTGCATACTTTGTTCAAATGAGAGTACAAAGTGTCATGTCACGGTGTGTCTTCAAACATGACGCACAGCGTTAGTCTCCACTAAGTGACATTTGTCCACCACCACCACAACTCAATACAACCTCACTCCAGCACGGAGTCAACTCACTGACGTCTGTCCACCACCAGGTGAGTTGTACTGAGTAGTAGTAGTAGTGGTAGTAGTGGTGGTGGTGGTGGTGGTGGACAGACGACAGTGAGCTGACTCTAGTGCGGTGTGAAGTTGTGTTGGGTTGTGGTGGTGGTGGGGGTGGTGGACATGTGCACTTTTCCGCCTGTTTAAGGAATGCATGGAGGCCTTTGTGTGTGCTGTGTCCACGGGTGGCTGGGACTCTTGTGATGTAACCTGTGGGTTTCTTAGAAACCTCCCAGACACAGGTGGAGGTGAGGAAGGTGACAGTGTGCTGTGAACAGCACTAGGCTTCCACACCGCTGTTGAAGACTTCATGTTAGAAATTCTCAACTATCTGCAATATTTACTATTATATTATATTATTTAGGACTTTAGAATGTACAATGTATATTTGAGGGTTTGATGGGTTATTTATAATAATGATGTGTATGTAATAAGTATGTATTATTTACAGATATGCTGTATACTTCATTTTCATTTCTTATAATGTGTATGCCCTATTTGTTATGCTTCTTAGCTTCTATAGTCTGTGGAGTCTCTCCCACACCAGCGTTACACTGCACATTCCCATGCATTACACATGTGAGCCTGCGCATGAAGTCTTTGAATTTTTTGTAAATGTGTCCAGTGTCTCAGGTGACTGGGTAAGGGGTTTAACCGAAGATGAGTGCATGTGAGTTGTTGTTATCGCAAGCATCCGGGCTAACTCGCTCTCTTTCAGGCAGCCTTTTGGAATTTCATAGATCATTTAAAAATGTTTTAATATGGCTCATGAATGATCTTTCCGTTCTCCGGGTCTCTGGAACGAGAGACACTTGTTGTGTGCACGCTGAGGAAAGTAACTGTTGAGTAATGGCTACTCAGGGAACAGGTCCCCACTTAACTCTCCCCCCCGCCATCCTGTTTGACGTAAGCCCAGCAGCGTGATGGCATTGTCCTTCGCAAACAACTCACTTTCTACTACGGAATGTACACTGTGTGGCAACTGGCCTATAGGCAGGCTTATGTAAGACTGAACTGCCCTCCAATTACCAACTCTGCAGAACCTGTGTTCTGGAAGCATTCGAAGAATGTTCCGCAGGGCTGTCTCTGTCGGCAACACAACGGGTGTCTTCCTTTGTGTCTTTGTCACGGCAGCTGTTTATGGTTGATAAGTCATTATTGAATTGACTTAACACGACTCTTAGTTTTGTTTTGTCATGCACATTCAGTTATAGTAATCGTTGCGTAAGCATTACTACGGTCAGTCTGTTTCCAAAAAAAATTATTTTTTAGAAGTGGATGAATGGCCAGATTGGCTGGCTAGTCCGGTATTTTTCCGTGGTCTCTCGACCTTTCAAGTATTGCTCACAAATCTCCTCGGTACCTCCACACACAGTAAGGCAGTGGGTAAGCAGGATTTCTGATTTTGCAATCGCTGACGGCAGTGGCGGCACACATTCATCGAATACAGCTGCCAGACCATAACCCCGAAGCTAAGAGCATCAGTCAAGGGTCCACAGATGTATACCTGCAGCTATTCTCCGGTTGTGGTTTGTTTTGTTTCTCCACACTAGTCTACAGAAACAAACACGCACAAACCTTCAATTGTGTGTCAATTTATATAGGGTGTCATGTGAGAATACTTGGAGAATTTGAGGTGAACCTTGGCCTATTTTGACTTGAAACCTAAATCCGTTGTTTTGCAGCCCGGGTAGCTAGGACCCCCTCTTACTGCAGGAGTTACGGAGGTACGCCAAGCACACTTTATAACATTTAGACCGCCAAATATGTACTCAACGGACGAGTCAAAACAACACACTCTAAGATTTCCAGCCAGGACCGTGTACCATTGCCGGCGGTCTCACCATGCTCTGTGACATTTAGTTCTCCCAAAAACCTGTCAAACAAACAAGCCACAATGCTTTGTAATAAACACAGAGAGTTTGTTTTGGTTCCAGGTGAGAAGGTGAGGACATGTGGACTAATAAGGTGCACTTGACCTAGACACATGCTGTGTTTTGGTAAATAGACATTTATATGGTAAATGGACATTTATATAGCGCTTTTCTAACCAATGGTTACTCAAAGTGCTTTACAAGTCATGCCTCACATTCACCCATTCATACACACATTCAACCACCAACGGCGGAGTCAGCCATGCAAGGAGACAGCCAGCACGTCAGGAGCAGTTAGGGTTAGGGTGTCTTGCTCAAGGACACCTCGACAGCTTTTGCTAGGATCGGGCGGCGGCAACCTTCCGGTTGTGAGGCGACCGCTCTACCTCCTGAGCTATACTGCTTTAGGTGTTTGCCAAACATGCGTGAGCAGGTAGCACAAATCATGCCTGCTGATGACATGCGTGAAGGGAACCCTAAAATAAAGTCTGACACTAATCAGACAAGTATCCATGGTGCTAATTCATGGCTTCGCAACACCGAGAATGAGTAGCAGCATGAGTATTACACCACCTTGCCTGGCAATTAGCAGTCAAACTGGGCACTAGAACAGCTTCTAGCCCCTTGCCCGACTTATGTCACGTCAGGGCATTTAGAGTGGGTATCACTTCACAAAGCAAAGCATTCTGGGTAGTAGGTTGTTTTTATGTGAAATACGCTATGTAGTAATGTAAATACAATATATTTCTGAATATATAAATGTAAATATGACTATTAAATCTAAACTCCTAGTGCATAAAGTGTTGTCAATAATGTTGTTGTTTTTTTTATTCTGATGCAATGACTGAGAAGATTGCTGGCAGTCATCTGTCCACTTGTGGGCAGTTAAGAGAGGGCAGCCAGGAGCTTTTTATAGGGCTAAATACTTACCTACCGTATTACTTACTACTTACTTACAAATTACAAAAACCTGAACGCCCTATAATTAGTACTGACACACCCTCATCTTCTCCTCACATAGCAGACGCTACTTACAGAAATCTGATGCCGAATGCAGCCCATGGATGTATGTATTGATTTTACAAAGCTCGATTTTTACATTTTAAGACGTGCTTGTTTTAAAATCTCAATCCTCAAAATAAAATGTATTTAAAAGTACAGAAATGAGAGATGATTAGCGTTTAGTCACTGTTTATAAAAAAAATAACACACACATGCGCAAACACACACACACACACACACACACACACACACACACACACACACACACACACACACACAGCATGTCCTGGAGGGTGTTGGTGCTAGTGGATCACAAGAGTTCCAGGCTATTTGGTTACTCCAACAACAAACAGTACTATTCTCAGTCTCAGACTATGAACTGTAACAAGATGAACAGTAACAAGATGAACAGTAACAAGACAGTCCTATGAATATGAAATTAACAAGATGAACAGTAACAAGACATGACTATGCACAGTAACAAGATGAACATTAACAACAGTAACAAGACAGTCCTATGACTATGAACTGTAACAAAATGACCAGTAACCACAATAACAAGACATAGTCCTATGACTATGAACTGTAACAAGATGAACAGTAATAACAATAACAAGACATAGTCCTATGACTATGAACTGTAACAAGATGACCAGTAACAACAGTACACATACATAGTCCTATGACGATGAAAAGATGTGACATAGTCCTAATAAACCCAGACATTCAAAATTACCAGTCTAAGGCTGACTTTCATTTAGTGCTTCAACTTTCAAATAATGAACGTATTGCTACTTACACAAATCATTAGCAGAAAGAGTTTTCATATTATGCTTGTTTGATTGGCACAAATGGTCCCCGTCTGTAGATATGCATTTTTATACGAAACGTATATAAAAAATATATATATTACATTTTTTTTGTAGATTTACAAACTATATTTAAGTAAGGTGAATTGTGCAAAAAGCATTTTAAAGTGACAGTAGTGATCATGAATACTAGCATCATGAATACAGTGCAGTACATTGACGAACAGTGCAATATCTGTAATGAGCCAGTATGTCCAGCGAAAGCATGACACTGTCCTTGAACCTGGTAGTCCTTGTTTGGACAACATGTATTCTACAAACGTTTACTCAGTCTCTCTTTGCTGGAACCGGAGAAGCGGGTCAGACCCAGGTCAGGTCCAGATCCAGCATTGTGTCCCAGTAGCTGATCACATTGTGTGTGTGCGTTTCCTTCTGCAGAGCACACATCCTGCACCTCAGCATTAGCAAACAGCAGCTCTGGATTATGAAATGTCAGTCGTCGGGATGATATGTAAATGTTGAGCAATCTGTTCTCTAGGTTCCCCTTACCGCTGCATATTGTTTTGTTGCGGCTGGCTGACTGGCGTCCAGTCTCGGCTATAGCGCCCTGTGAAAATATTTGTATTTGTATTTATCTGTAGTTCATAATAATAATAACAATAATAATAATAATAATAATAATAATTCACAGTGGCAAGCTTCACAAAGTCACTGGTCTGAATCTAAGGAGTGCTGTTGTTTTGCCGACAAAAGGGGCTCAGCCATATGGTCTTCTCTGCAGCCCCCCCCTCTCCCCCACACATCATAGAGAAATGGGTGTGTGTATGTTTACCTGCAAGCATGGTACAGTCACATGCTACATATTCTCTCTCTCTCTCTCTCTCTGTCTCTCTCTCTCTCTGTCTGTCTGTCTGTCTGTCTGTCTGTCTGTCTGTCTGTCTGTCTCTCTCTCACTCTCTTTTAATACATTTTTCTTTCTTTCTTTTAGCTTCCCAGAAGAGGAACGAGCGATATCTCCATTCTATATGAGGTATGCTTCCCGTATGACAAGAGTCCATGGGGGGGAGAGGGGCTGGACATGTGTTGTGTTGGACGGGTTGCGGAGGGAGGAGGGGGGAGCTGTCGGGAAGCGTTAACATGGAAGGCAATAGAGCTGGTGAGTGGGGAGGGAGAGAGGGGCAGAGGGAGAGAGGGAGGGGGGGATAGAGGAAAGGAGGGCGGGATGGGGGACTAGAAGGAAGGAGAGACGCAGACAGCAGCAGCGGTTTGGCTCAGCAAGTGGTTGTTTATTTTGATGGAGACGCTTTCA
Source organism: Muraenolepis orangiensis (assembly GCA_027704905.1). Taxonomy (NCBI): domain Eukaryota; kingdom Metazoa; phylum Chordata; class Actinopteri; order Gadiformes; family Muraenolepididae; genus Muraenolepis; species Muraenolepis orangiensis. Next base: position 23,770,398 of record CM051003.1, read on the forward strand.
GCCACGTGGGCTTGGCATGGAAACGGGGGGCAAATACACACTTTTCAAAACGTGCCGACCGAGAGGTTTGATGAGCATGCCTTTTGATGATTCATCTGAGTAGCTTTTGGTGATAACCGGGAGCTCAACAAGCAATGCATGTGAATGCATGCTAATATACATTCAATCATTTAGCTGTCACTTTTATCCAAAGCAAGTTATAATTGAGGCCGAGAACACTCAATACAATCAATATTGCAAAACAGTAAACTGAACAAATCTTTATTGATTAACTAAAACAATTGCACAATCAAGTATTATAAAATGGACAGAGTGCAGAGTATACGATAGAACTTTAGGAACCCGAACACAAGATTAGTAGATTATTGTTCCAAGGTTATTATTAATTATATTATTATTATTATTATTAGTGGTTGTCCAAGTGTTTAAGTAACCCACACTATATCTCTTTCTCCTGTGCCTTGTGTGTTACATATTTGCCTTGTGTTTCTTACACACGTGGCGGACCCACGTTGCCTTATGACACCCTGACTCCCATCTTTGCGTCAAGGTCGCCTTTCTAGCCTGTGTAAAGGTCAAACACAACATCAGGGTGGGGCTTTTTCGAGCAGAGTACCAGCACATTCCTATTCTGGGAAAAGACCGCTCTCTCTCTCCTCCTACTCATTACACACATAATTTTTCAACACAAAAGCATGTGATAGCCTTGGTGGGCTAAAGGATGGGCTGTTGGGAAAGACAAACTAACAAATGAATGGGAAAATAATCGGGAAGACATAGCTATGAGCAATGTTTTGAATCTACGTTCCACTTTTCAATATCTCATCTCATTTCCTCATTTCGTCTTCACTCCAGTCATGACTAACTGTACAGTTAATCAGAATCAGAATCAGAAAGTGGTTTATTGCCATATACCGTTGTAAAAACACGCATTGGAATTTGACACGGGTCCAGAGCAACACAGTAATGTGCAAAACAAAACAGTACAGACACAGCAAAACAATACAAGGCAAAACAAGTCTGTCATGACTAGCTGTTCAGTTAACTGGTCTGTCATGACTGGCTTTACAGTTTACTGGTCTGTCATGACTGGCTGCACAGTTAACTGGTCTGTCATGACTGGCTGTACAGTTTACTGATCTGTCATGACTCGCTGTACAGTTAACTGGTCTCTCTCTCTCTCGTTCTCTTGCTCTCTCTCCTATCTCCCTTTATTCTGTTATCTTTCTCTGCACTTGTACACACACACACACACACACACACACACACACACCTCTTTCAGTGTTCTATCTGACCTCACCATGCTTTACTTGCATTCTGTCACATATGCACATTCTCAGTCACACACACACACACACACACATCGACTCTCTTTGTTTTCCTTGATGTGTTGACAAAAGGCATTGCACGCTTTTTAGCATGCAATGGATTAATACTAGATTGTATACACACTAATAACATACAGCTGTAGCCACACTGCAAGGGTTTGGTAAGGGTTTTGAATGAGGTACACTGCCTGAGCAGATCCTTTTAAGTATTTTAAAAGGATTAGTTTTAAAAGTATTAAGTTTTTTACACACTGTGTCTAGGTCTTGCCAAGGAAAACGTTCTCAATGCTTGACTTGAAAAACACACACAGACACACACACACACATGCACACACTAGGAACACAAACACACCCACCCCCACCAATCCACCTTTTTAAGTGTCAAAGTTAAGTGTAATGTATGAGACTGTGTCTCAAACACACACACACACATACACCCACACAAATACCGAGAGCAAAGGTAATACAGGGACACTGAAATCAACCAGAGAATCAATTGGTCCATATTGACCCCAATTATCTATTTTGTGTAATGTCAATGGTCAAAAATATCTTTAGGTCAAGGTTCAGGCAAGTCTGTCGCCATAGCGACAGGTTGCGCAACACACCTCTTTAATCACTGTTCCCCCACGTTATGGTCCATCTCCTGCAGTGCAGTTTTTTCCAGGAGGTTCTAGAGCATTCACAAATTAATTGTTATTCACCCTCTCAGCACAACACCATCCATCTCCACTCATGATGCTCATGAGATCCACTCTGCACCACCCAAAGGTGAAGGTGGTGATAATGATGATGATGATGATGGTGAAATGCCATGAATTTTTTGAGAACTGGTCTAAGGCATCTTAAAAATGTAGGCCACTGACTGGATGAACTCTTAAAGAAACAAGAGGGTATACCTCCGCCACACCAAAATGTCCCCTGGATCTGGATTCGGAGCCAGATATGTACCATAATCCAATCAGCTATTCCTTAGCCCATACATAATCTAACCACCAGGTTTTTTTCAATTCCTTAGATAACTTTTTGAGTTATCTTGCCGACAGACAGACAGACAGACAGGTGCGAAATAAATTAATTCGGCCCCATCTTCAATGGTGGAGGTAACAGCAAACAAGCAGAAGTTACTTGGGTAAATATCACAAAGGTCAGTTTGACATAGAGCTAAATACCAATACACTAAAGGGTAAGGTCACACCTGGCAACATTTGTAAAGTTTACTGCCATATAAAGGTTAAAACGACTCTTGGTAATCATACCAATTTATTGTGTGGTTCAACTGTTATGTATTTATGTCTTGAACTCCATGACAACAGTTCAATCTCCTCTGGTTCAAGAAACACAGGGGGGGCGGGGGGCCTAACTGAACAGGGGTAAAGTGCAGAGAGAGTTTTTGATGTCTAACACTCATTCATTACTAATGAGTAGGTGTGTTCCCTATTTAATGTACAATGCACTTGTAATATCATATGTCTTCTGAAATGAAAACACGATCCCTGAGGCCATTCCATCCATTTGGCCAAGTTTGTGAACATTGGTCCCATAGTGGAATTGCTCCATAGGCCTCTCTCTCAGAGCTAGTATGGGTTCATACTGGTTTTATCTCTGCCCCCATTGTTAACTTACTGCTAATATCTGCTAATAAAAATGAAATTGTATAATTGTATATGAACATACATCTAAGGTCACTCCAGAGACACACTCTCACAACAGTTGGTTTTGTTGCTTGACAACATGGATATCAAGCAGAGGTAAACACTGAGTTGACATGCATAAATATCAAATTTTATATTTATTTCAGATTCAGATTCAGATTACTTTATTTATCCCGAGGGAAATTAAGGTGCAACAGTTGACACAGGGGGAATAAATGCACACACAAATATACTAATACCTAAAGCTAAAAACTAAATAACAACTAACTAAACCAAACTAATACAAGCAAAATATAACTAAATGAAATCTAAATGTATTGATAGATGAATTGCACAATTTACAGTATTATTACTGTAATACGTAGGTATATACAATACACAACAATACGTATAGTGCAAATTGGCAGTAATAAAATACTAATAAATAACTCAGATGAATACTGAAAAAGAATGTGAAAAGTGAAAAGTGAAATTGAATTTACAGTGCAAAATTACAGTGAAAGGAATTTACAGTGCGTTGACCAAAAAATAATAATAACAGTGCGTTGGCCTCAGGTCACTGAATCTCCACTGTCCCTCTCACGACCCGAGGTAGAATTATAGAGACTGATGGCCACAGGAAGAAAGGACTTCCTGTGGCATTCTGTGGTGCACCTGGGTGGAATGAGTCTATTGCTGAAGGTGCTTCTGTATGAGGTCAGCACCTGATTGAGTTGTTGTCAAGGATACTACGCAGCTTGCGCAGCATCCTCCTCTCAGACACCACCAACAAGGAGTCCAGCTGGACCCCCAGGACAGTGCCAGCCTTCCTGACGATCCTGCTGATCTTGTTGGCGTCTGCTGACCTCAACCTGCTTCCCCAGCACACGACACCGGAGAAGATGGCACTGGCTACCACAGACTGGTAGAACATCTTCAGCATCGTATTGCAAACGTTGAAGGACCGGAGCCTCCGCAGGAAGTAGAGACGGCTCTGGCCCTTCTTGTAAACAGCCTCAGAGTTCTTGGCCCAGACCAGTTTGTTGTCCAGGTGAACTCCCAGGTATTTATATTCCTGAACAACTTCAGCGGACACACCCTTGATGGAAATGGGTGTAGATTTCCTCCTGCGGAAGTCCACCACCATCTCCTTCGTCTTGTCTGTGTTGAGCTGCATGTGGTTCAGCTCACACCACTCAACGAAGGAGTCCATGACGCCCCTGTACTCCTCATCGTTTCCCTCGTTGACACAACCAACAACTGCAGAGTCGTCCGAGAACTTCTGCAGATGGCAGGACTCTGAGTTGTACTGGAAGTCTGAGGTGTAAAGGGTGAACAGGAATGGGGAAAGAACCGTTCCCTGTGGAGCACCAGTGCTGCTGACCACAGTGTCAGACACACAGTCCTGCAGTCTGACAAACTGAGGACGACCCGTCAAATAGTCTGTAATCCAGGAAACCAGGGAAGAGTCCACCTTCATCGCCGTCAGCTTACTCCCCAGCAGGGCAGGCCGGATGGTGTTGAACGCACTGGAGAAGTCGAAAAACATGATTCTCACAGTGCTCCCGGGTCTGTCCAAGTGGGCGTAGGCACGATGAAGCAGGAAGATGATGACGTCCTCCACTCCCAGTTTCGGCTGGTAGGCAAACTGAAGAGGGTCAAGGGATGATCTGACCAGGGGCCGAAGAAGCGACAGGACCAGCCTCTCAAAGGACTTCGACACGTGGGACGTCAGCGCCACCGGTCTGTAGTCGTTAGAGGAGCTGGGACGTGCCTTCTTCGGAACCGGCACCAGGCAGGATGTCTTCCACAGCACATGGACCCTCTCCAGTCTCATGCTCAGGTTGAAGATGTACTGCAGGACTCCACTCAGCTGGGCAGCACATGTTTTGAGGACCCTCGGGCTGACGCCGTCAGGACCAGCAGCCTTGCCTGGATGGAGCCTGCACAGCACTTTCCTCACCTGCTCAGCTGTGAAGGTCTGTGTGCCTTGTGTGGGGGCAGGAAGAGTCTCTGATGTGTTGATGGGGGAGGGGTGAGGTAGTGGTGGTGGGGGAGAGAAAACATGTATGTTGTCGCTGGAGAGGGACGGTGGGGGAGGGGGGACAACATGGCTGGGGGGCTGGAGGGGAATGGTTGTAGAGGAGCTGGGGGAGGGGGAGGGGGGGTAGACCGGAGCCCACTCATTGAATCTATTGAAAAACAAATTCAACTCGGTCAGGACTCCCCCCTATTATCTGGCTACCAGGTTGTTTGTAGCCAGTGATGCTCCTCATGCCACTCCACACATCCTTCAGGTTGTTCTGCTGAAGTTTGTGCTCCAGCTTCCTCCTATAGTTGTCTTTGCCCTGCTGGATCCTCTCCTTCAGCTCCCTCTGAACCCGCCTCATCTGCTCCCTATCCCCGTCTCTGAAGGCTCTCTTCTTCTCATTGAGCAGGACCTTGATGTCTCGGATGACCCATGGCTTGTTGTTGGGGAAACAGCGTACAGTCTCTGTGGGAACAACACTGTCCACACAGAAGTTGATGTACCCTGTTATACATTCCGTGAGATCATCAAGGTCCTCTCCATGCAAATCACAGAGTCACATGGTTGAAGTCCCCAGATATCGCGATGAATGCTTCAGGGTGCTGTGTCTGAAGTCTCGCGACAACGGAGTGGATGACGTCCACACAACAACAAGGAGCACGTGGGAGAACTCTCGCGGCAGATAGTATGGCCGCAGACTCACGGCCAGCAGTTCAATGTCCGGGCTACACACACGTTCCTTCACAGTAACATCTCCAGGGTTACACCACTTGTTGTTAACGAGAATAGCAAGTCCCCCACCTTTCCTCTTGCCACTCTCTCGGTGCGTCCTGTCCGCCCGAACGGTCAGAAAGCCGTCCGCGGTAACATTGGAGTCCGGGGTGTCCTCGTGGAGCCACGTCTCCGTGAAACAAAGCATGCTGCTCTCCCGGTACACCCGCTGGGTCCTCACCAGGCCCGCTAGCTCGTCCATCTTGTTCGCTAGCGACCTCATGTTCCCCATGGTGATGGAAGGGAGATATGGTTTATATCTCCGCTTCCTCTCCCGCTGTTTACGTCCAGCCTTGCGTCCCCTGTACGTCCTTCTCAGCGCCCTGGGGAGGTCGGGGATGTCGGGCCTCTCCCGTAGCAGCGAGGTCTGTTGTGGCGACAACAGCTGACTCCGCGCGTAGACAATGGCTCCGCCGTAATGTTGAGCCGCGACGGAGACACGGTTCAGTAACAGTGTCCCCAGAATGAGAACATTTTTTAATTGATTAATTTTTTTATTTAATTTAATTTAAAGTGTTAATTTGCCATTGCTATTAAAGGTAGCCATAATGGTCAAAGGTTAACGTTAAAGACAGGGACAATGGATACATACAGTTGGGAGTTGCTATGGGCTGTTTGTGACAACTTACCAACTCCTAGCACATGACAAGCAGTTGAATACACCCAGTGTCCAAGCCTCTTCTTACTACGATGGCTATGGCTTGTGAAAATGTTGTTTTGCAACCTTCTGGTAACTTACAGCGTAACATATAGCATACATAATTTCCTTAGCCTTTCTATTCATCGGTTGTGACTTTTCATTTGAAGGATTTTTTCTTCAGCATTTCCACGATCTTTGAAAGTTGCCTATAGTCCTTAAGGCCCCGTCACACCATAACGGTCAGCGTTTGAGGAAACGTTGGTAATCGTCCGTGGTCGCTGGTATAGCGCCAGAAGAGCGTTGTGTGAACGCTGGTGGACGCTGGTAATCGGCGGTAATCGGCGGTGATCGGCGGAGAACCCTGGTCCTAAAAGAAAGTTTTGAACATGCACAAAAGTTCTCATGGAGACCAGCGTTCTTCAACGTTTAACGTTAAACGCTGGAGAACGTTCGTGGAACGTTGTACTAACGTTCGCCGAACGTTGCATGCGTTCGGCTATTGTTAGTCAGTTGTTACCCTAGCGTTACTTGGTTGTTATTAATCGTTCACAATCTTTGCTTTGCAGTGAACGACTCACTGGTACACATCCGACATTGTGTGCCTCTGTCTGGATGAGAGATGGAGTGTGTGTGGGGGTCAGGACCAGTGCTTTTAGTCATACACACATCCGACATTGTGTGCCTATTTTCGGATTGGAGATGGAGTACAGACGACATGGAGATGAAGATGGAGATGGAGTTTAGCAGTAGCAGTAGCCCCCTTCACACGCTTTTTTCCTCTTGGCGACATGATGTGCACTGTTCAATATCCAGAAGAACTGTCACGGTTACGGTGGTTGACAGGGGGCGTGGCCAAGCCACGTGCGCTGGCGACGCACACACACTCCTGTCAACAATTGTCACGGTTACGGTGGTTGACAGGGGCCGTGGCCAAGCCACGTGCGCTGGCGGCGCACACACACACACCTGTCAGCAATTGCTATTGCTAATCCCCTCGCCTGGGGTATATATACCCTGGCTTCCCGTTACCTCGGGGTTAGGTCGTACGTCATACTGTTCATGTTACGTCATACATTCTGGACGGAATCGCCATGCTGATGTCCCGGAGATCCAGATTCTTTGCCTATCCCGCGTCACCCGCCTGTCTCGCGTTACGCCGGTCTATACGAGCTCCCCGGTAATTATAATTACCTGTCCGGTACCTGTCGCTATTCCGACCTCCCGGTATCTAGACTTCTCGCTTGTCCACCATTTTGTCTACTTAAGTCCTACTGATACTTCAGTCAGAGTCTGTCAGCATCAAAAACAAAACCGGTTTGATTGACCTTTGTTGAAAGTAGTGCAGTGGCGTACTAGGTAGGCTAGCTCCCTACCTGCTCCTTAAAGACATGTATCAGTCGATTTGGATAAATGCATATTCTCAATCACTAAATAGTACAACAGAACTCAATATTTTTTGATTGTAATCGAAGTCTGGGTCAAGCCAGCAAAAGCTAGAAAGCCCTGAACATCCACAGGGATGTCGATCAATCGTTCACATTTCGTCAAAGTCGTCCCAGTCATGCCCCGATAGCAAATAGAATGACCTATAGGCCTTTATCCCATTCAGAGCCTCTGCATCTCACTTTGATGTAACAACAACTTGGATGGTGATGATAAAGTCATCGGTGTCATCCATATAGCATTGCTATATGGATGCCCTGTCTCTGAGCCGGGCCTGACCTCAAGCTGTGCTATCACTGTAAACAGGTCTGTTTATGGAGGAGCTCTCCGCCCAGCCCAGCGTATGCCGCATGCACTTCAACCTAGTATGAGAGCGCAAGAATGATTAATGTGGATTGTTTGGCCAACATTTAATCTGTGATCTTACCAAATAAGCTATATTTACCGGCATGTGGCACCGGATGCCCCGTGGGCATTTGACAGCGATATTATTGAAGGTGTAAAGATTTGAAGATGGTTGCCATTGTTATTTAAAGAGTTTGTTTCAAACACATCACACAATCACACGTACACACTACACAGTAGCGCACACAACAGGAGTGTCTTGTGATAATCTTGTTGGGTGAATTGTACATTGGGCGGGAGAGACATAAATGGTTGACAAATAGTCAAATAAAAGACGAAGATGGTTACTCACTACAAAACACAACTGTTTTTCTTTAGCTAGCTACCCTCGCTAACCCAGCTGCATCTCCTTCTCTCCCTGCCATTTTGTTCTTGTCTTTTTAGTAATCACCTATCTCCAATACACTGCAGACCCGATGTCACCAAGTAAGTTACGTCACTCACATCACACAGCAAATTACAACATGCACTTTACTGTATGACCTATTCTATATCTATAACTACCTGTATGGATGAGACAGACCTATGTCTAAATGCATCTTGGACTGTCTCTATGAACTGTAAGTTCTTGTTCTTCATCCTGCTCATTGTCTTCTCACCCCTAGCCTTCTACACCGCACCATACGGGCGGCGGTACAACAGCACCTCTTCGAGATAACCCCCCTGGACTGTCCCGGTGAACAGGGACCCGGTTTGCAGGAACCTGGTTTACTGGGACCTGGTTCCCAGGGACCCCGTGAGTTGAGTCCCCGCAGTGGACCTCCACCGCTGACGACTAGTGCGAGGCAGAGACGCCGGCAGCAGAGAGAGCAGAAGGAGGAGGAGGGCGTGGGGGAGCCAGAGAGGATCAGGTATGGTTTGGCCTCTTGTGGTTTCACCTGCTGGTTGATTTAGGTGTTCCAACTATTCTGTGGGTACTTTCTTCAGAGGTGCCAGTGTAGGGAAATAACATGGGTTGGGGCGTAGGAGGTTAGGATTATAGGGTTAGGGGGTTAGTGTTAAATGGCTAGGGCTAGAATGTTAGGATTAGGGTCAGAAGGTTAGGGTTTGAGGGTTAGATATTTAGGGATATATGGTTAGGGTTAGAGAGTTAGGGTTTGTTCTAAATTGAACAGTGCAAACAAACTGCTCCTAAATTGAACAAACTGCTCCTAAATTGTATTTTGTCTACCAGAGCACCAAACTTATAATTGACAGTTTATTGTTCCTGTCACAGGTTTATATCCACACCAGCATGCCAAAATGAAACGCACATTTACTTAACCTTGCTAGCACATCTGTCATCTGTGATGAGATTATCGGTGACATAGGGGCATGTGTGTGTAGAGGAATATAGAATGAAAAACAGGAAAATGGAAACAACACCACCCTGAGATAAGCGTCTTATTACATTCCAGGTGACAGGCTTACCAAAGACACAACAAACACAGAAATAGCGAGTTTCTTTTAATCCCTGTTGCTCCAGACTCAGTGACGTATAAACAGAAAACACATGGATTAGAAGACTCAAAACAACAACAGTTGGAAGTAAATAGAATTAGAAGCCAACGTATAGCTGCTTCTGGAAACATATATAAGCCATCAGAGAGAACATGTTGATTGGGATTCTCTTGCTCAATTGGTTTGAAGGAAGCTGTCAAATTTATATTTATTTTTCTTTGTCGAAAAAGGTCCACGTGGTCACTCAGGACAGACCTCCTCAAGGAGAACATACCGTGGGACAAGGAGAACAGGGATACGCTCAGCGAGGCTAACGTAGTCATTAGTGCGGCTCCACAGCAGACTCAGGGGGTCCAGAACCACCGCCACCGGCAGCCTACCCCCAAACCCTTGATCCCCAGGCACGGCCCAACGCTGGCCCAGCACAAAGAGAACCAGGATACCCCCACAGTGAGTGACCGCTGGTCCACAGCTCGCTTTCATTGTCCATCGCTTTGGCCGTCCTGTCGCCTTCTGTTTCGTCTTATTCTTATTATTCTTCTTCTTTCTTACCAAATGATTTGTATTGGTTTTATAACAGATACAGTAACAAGTTGTCAACAGTTTTGTTTGACAGTTTGAGAACAATTACACCCCCCCCTCCCTCATTCCAACTGGCAGTGATGGTGACGAGACCACCTATATTGAGTCCAAGTCAAGACCAAGACCTTAAAGGGTCAAGTCTGAGTCAAACCCTAAAGCAGGGGTATTCAACTAGATTAGGAAGGGGGCCACAATTGTAAAATGTCTTGAAGGCGAGGGCCACAAGACTGTGACAACGAAAATGAACAAATGCCATTGTTATTGTACAACCAACCATGCAATAATAATAATGATTATTATTATTATTATTGTTATTATTATTATTGTAGTAGTAGTAGTAGTAAAATAGGCAACCAAAATAGTAATGTAGGCTACTGTGGCAGATTTGTGGTCTGCTGCGGAATATAAGGAGGGAGAGCGAGACGCAGTCGGGTAAACGGATATTTATTTCACACAAGGTTCCCGAGGTGGCTAAAACAGAACAATCCCTCAACGGGCAAATGATAACTGGCAGGGGTCTGGATTCTCGTCCTGGCATAAGCGTTCGTCTTTCCGTCTGTCCGCCAGTCTCCTACTGAGAGAACAAAAACACACGTGGTTAAATACCACCGCATTCCTAACATTCTAATCCACTTGACAGCTGCGTCAATCCCAGGCAATTAGCCGCTCCGCCCCCTGCTTTACAACCTGACGCTAAACCACGCCCGCCCCCCCATACCACAGCTACTTTATTCTAATGAATCCATATAGATTTGTGTATTATAACACCAAAATGCTGGGTGGCAACAAATACCAGAAAACAATGCTAGGCCTAGGATAGCAAATGCGATCAGTAAGAGGCAGAGGAGGCCTAGAAGTCCGAGATTAACAAAGATTCAAGCATAGGCAGCGTCCCATCATTACAAAATAAATGAAAATAGAAGCTACCTGACAAATCAGTGTGAGAAGTTGCATTTCCGAGCCATAGCCAGTTTGCTGAATTCAGGTCGGTGCGAGGTCAGAGCAAGCTGCATGCACTGGTTGAGATGCTCATCCGTGAGTCGATTGCGATGTTGATTCTTTATCAAGTTCATTGTCGAAAATCCGGACTCGCATATGTAAGTAGATCCAAACATGGTTAACAGGTAGATAGCCAGTCTCCGCAGTGAAACTGATGAGTAGAATGAGCCCAAAACTCGCACAGTCCCTCTTCTCCGAATTTAGCTTTCAGCACATCAGAGCTCTGAATTTGCACCAACTCCAGCTGGAATGCCGCCTCGTCAATACCGGGCATCACGGCTTTCGCCTCGGCTGGACAGGACCCGGAAACATCGACTGCAAATGGATTGCGCACAAATAAAATAACCTGTTTTGGAATCTTGAAGTCGTTGAATCGCTCTGTGAAGTTTTCAGCCAAGCTTTTCAAAAGTCCCTTCATTCCAGCCATTGCTGCGCTGCTCACGGGGACGTTGCGTAGTGTTGGGAAGTGGATCTTCCTCCCCATTACGTCAGGTAGAAAGAGGTCCAGGTTCACCCGAAACACACTAACTTTCTCAATGATCTCAGCCACACTTGACCCTCCCCCTGTAGCTGCAGGTTGAGTGTGTTTAGGTGGCCCATGATGTCGCACAAAAAGGCAATCTGTGCAATGAAATCCGGCTTTTGCATGCGTGCAAGTAGGTCTTTAGCTTTGCTTGATTTCTGGCTTGAGAGGAATTCACTCACCTCCTTTCGCAGTGCAAAGAAACGTTCGAGAACACGTCCTCGGCTCAACCAGCGGACATCGTTATGTTGCAATAGGTCTGAGTATGCGGCTTCCTGCTCTTGAAGCAGCATTTTGAACAGTCGGTGCTGCAGACCTGACGTCTGAGCGAATATGATTCACAATTTTTATGACAGTCTCCATTGCTTCTTTCAACTCCCCTGACAATTTCGCACACAGAACTGATTGATGTATGATGCAATGCAGTGTGTTCACTGTGGGATGCTCTGCACATAAGCGAGATGCAAAGCCCCTTTCTTTCCCAATCATGGACGGGCAGCCATCGGTAACGAGAAGGTTGATCTTACCTAGATCCAAACCCTTCTCTTCAAAAAAACTCCAAACTGCAGCGAAAATCACTTCACCTGTAGTGCTGGTTATCAGTGGTAAAAGGCATAACAACTCCTCTTTAAAAACGTCACCATCGAAGTACCTCACAAACAGCGAGAGCTGTGCCGTATCTGTTGCATCGGTCGATTCATCGACAGCGAGTGACATGTACTCTGTAGATTTGAGATCGGCAATTAATGCTGAAAAACAGTCCTCAAACAGTACCTCTACTCTTCGACTTCCCGATGTGTCAGAGAGCGGTACTTGCTTCAAACGGTTCATTATATCTTCCTTGTTTTTATCTCCTGCAAAAAGTTCATCCACCATCTCAAGAGTCCACTCCTCACAACTTCAGCGTCAGTGAATGGCTTTCTCTTTTTGGCTAAAGCGAACATCACTCGTAGGGAAGCAGCAGTGGCCTTTTCCTGGGCTGTATAAGCAGTTGTAAGAATAGTGGTTGATGCAGTGTAAGAAGATTTAAGTATTTCTATTTTACCACGTCTAGCTGTGCTACCAGGCGGGTAAGCAGCATTGAAGTTAGCAGCATGCTTGGTCTCATAGTGGCGCCTCACATTAGCAACCTTGCAGACTGAAACAGTTATTTGACATATTAAACATAAAGGTCTAGGATTGGCGTGCGATGGTAAAATAAATACAAAATCCTCAGTCCATTTGGGGTTGAAGTGTCGGTTTTCACCGTCAATTTTCCGCCGACGAGATTGACACGATGTCGCGATAATTACACGCTGATCAGTCCAATGCAAGATTGCCTATTAATAACTATTGAAGGAGAAATAATTTGGACTCATTTAATTCAGATAACATAATAGCGAACATATATTGACATTTATTTAAATGATTATAAAAAAAAATTCTGTAATAAATTTTGTTTTTTACATTGGAATATGGAGTGTGTTCCAGGGGCCACGAGAAAGCTCCCCGCCAGTTGAATATCCCTGCCCTAAAGGGTCAAGTCCGTGTCAAACCAAGACCTTAAAGGGTCAAGTCTGAGTCAAACCAAGACTTCGGGATTTTTGGGCAGTCAAGACCAAGTCAAGACCGAGTCTATTGAGGGTCGAGACTGAGTCAAGGCCGAGGCTTTGGAGGGTCGAGACTGAGTCGAGAAAAACCAGTACATTTTCAATACCATGGATTTAATTAGACTTATTTACCATCACCCCCTTATATTCTATATCTCATATTCTATACAATTAATATAACCCTCTTCATATAGAATCTTGTAGGCTGTCAAATTGACTGGAGGTTGAAAGGAGCTCAGCTGGGGTCAACCTGAACATTCAAAAGTTAGATTTCCAAAACAAAATGTTGTCTAAGTCTTAGATAGAGATATTGAGCTCCTTTGACAGCTCATATTATAGTGTGTTAATAATAGCAACGTAGGACGTAGTAACATTTAATAGCATGATAAAGCTCTCAACATAAGTCACACAAATACATTCGAAATGCAGTCATAATTACAATACATATACCATTATACATTATATACGCCCCTTTGCAACCTCACTTGCATGCACACACACACACACACACACACACACACACACACACACACACACACACACACACACACACACACACACACACACACACACACACACACACACACACACTATTACAATCTGATACATCAATCAAATCAGAAAAACAATCACTATGGATTTGTTTAAACTAACTTTATAACTTATCCTTGGATGAATTAAAACAAATGTTAACTCATCATGAATGGACTAGAACACCTTTAGAATAGGAGAAATAGAGAGAGATGCATTTGCTTGACGGCTCTGCCCATTACTGCAGCATTACTGCAGTATTTCATAAATTAAACAATATATTTTGATAATTTTTTTGTGTCATTTCAAGAATTAGGCCTTGCTCTTGAGAAGCATGTAGTTGCACTTCAGAAAGATGAGAGGAGAGAGCATTCTATGACTCAAGCGGGCACAGTGGGGCCTCATAATGAGTCCTCCCCTGCTGAAAACTCTCTCCACCGGGGCTGACAGGCACAGCCAACACTCTCATGGCCAACGTGTGAATTTGAGGGAATCGCTCATGGTGTAAAAATGAATTAAAACATTAATAAAAGGATGAAGGTCTCGAGGTCAAGTTGCTTTAAATTTCGAGATGAGACCGAGTACATGAAAAAGACTGGACTCAGTCACTGCCAACTTGCAGTTTGTAACTATGAAAAAGAAACACACAAATAACAAATAAGCATATACATAGAAAGATCATAACACATCATAATAATAATAATAAATTAAAATAATAAATAAAATAAAACGTATTATTCTTCTTCTAAGGGGTCAACCCTTTAAAAAAATTTAAAGAACCCTCCAGAGCAAGGAAATGGACCAGGTGCATGGAAAAGTGAACGTTTTCATTTTAGAAATGTGTTCTTCGCTTGTGCTCCCAAGCTTTCAATTAGCATTTTGATAGTAGACCGTATTACCAAGAAGAAGATTGTTAATTCCGGTATTTCCCTGTATTCATCAGCAATGTTTGTAAATTGGCTGTTATTGGCCTTAATTAGCCTTAATTGTACTGACTGAAATACTTTGCTAATGGCAAAAACGGTCATCCAAGAATCGAGGACAGCTGCAAGATATTATATTTCCGTATATGGTATAAGGTCCATCTGCTTTGCATAGTCGTATCTTCATCTATGGCTAATGCAGAGAGACCTTCACCAATCAAAGTTAATACAGTTGATGTGCGCGATGTTCTCACAGTATATTTACGGACGGTACTCAGAGTGTCCAGAGTAGAAACTCTGCACTCGCTGACCTGAAGGTTATTATTTTACAGCGCTCATTTCTCATTCGCTTTTTGGCAAACAGCCTCTACTTCCCATTGCTTGCCGATTGAGATGCTGTTATGTCACAAAAGTAATAGGTGCTACAGGTCAAAGTTGGGTCGGCTACTTGTGGTCTGCAAATAAACTTTTGATGCAGTGAGTCAGCTGAGGAGATTGCAAGGAGTGCAACTTAGAGAGACTTACGACTACAATCTCAAGAGTTTATATAAAGGATTAGCCTGCAGGTACCTGCCTACAGCTACCGTATGTGAAAGTTTATAGTTTAGGGTTAGGGTAAGCCTACAGGTACCTGCCTGCAGCTACCATTTGTGAAGGTTTAGGTTTAGTTAGCCTACAGGTACCTGCCTACAGCTACCGTATTGGAAGGTTTAGTTTTAGAATTTTGGGTTAGGGTTAGCCTGCAGGAACCCACCTACAGCTACTGTATGGGCAGGCTTAGGGTGAAGGCCCCCATTTACTCAAAATGGAATACAAATTCACACACTTGGTGTGTGTCATTTACGTTGCGCTATGGACAAATTACAAGCAGCGGTGTATTGGGTGGCGTGCAGGAAAACGTTTGACTACTTTGCCAATGTACCCTGCACTGCGGCCGCCATGTGTGTTAATATAACGTATGTTTAGCTCGGGTGGCATTTCAGTCCCGCATGACACACTGATGAAAATAAATTTGCGTTTCTGGCACCTGGGAAAAAAGACCGTCCCCACCTTCTGCTGTGTTGTGTGTTCAGTTTTCCGGCCATCAGGCACATGTTATGTAAACCGACAGAGGACACTATGATACACATACTGTACATCTGATATGTACCACCGCACTGGCACCACTCCCGTTGGCACGGCGACAGGCTTGGGCTTCGATGCCTCGGCGGCAGTGTTTCAAGGCTCCATGTGAACCTGACTACCGTGTGGACGATGTGTTGCTGAACGTTCAAGGGAGTGTTGAAGGACAATAAAGAGTTGTGTTTACACTCTAGAGTACAGGGCTTTGCTACCGGCCCGAACAAAGTATCGAAGTTGGACAGACAACCTCTGGCTTGGGAACAGCAGTATAGATTTGTTTGGTTCTGAGATCATTTTAGAAAATAATGTACATTGATATATACTAACATGACATAATATTGAACTTTTCAAAATATCCTGAATTTCCCTTCCAGGATAACCTATTAAAGTGTTATCTTATTAAAAACGGTTTAGATTAGTTTTAATATTAATTACCTCAGCCATCAAAGATGGGACGGAAGTTATGTATTTACGCCTTTTTGTTAGTTTGTATGTATGTTGTCTGTAAGCAAGAGAGCAAAGTTATGTATGGAGTTAGATTACTTATGGTCCAAGGAACGTTCGATTTGATTTTCGCGCAGATCCGGATCAGAATCCAGATTCAGGGGACTTTTTGGTGTGGTGGAGGTTTGCGCTGTACTGAATAAACCTGTGTGTGTGTGTGTGTGCAGGTTCAGGAATGCGGTGTGACAGGAGCCGCCTCTAGATCCAAAGGAGCCACCATGGATGCCCCACCCGCAGCGAGAAGAAGGTTAGCACATGACAGTATTGTCACCCCCCCCCCCCCCCCCCCCCACACACACACACACACACACACACACACACACACACACACACATCCAACGTCCCTCCATCTCCTCCTTCACATTGTGTCTCGCTTCCTCTGCAAACACGTTCACCCTTTCGTACAGGACTCCCAAGGTTACAGCCGGCCACGCTGTTAGCTTATCTGCGCTGATAAGAGGCTCGCTGTGTTATCTCAAACGTTTAGGTCTCTGTAGCGGCGTGTTGACTGAACACAGCTGGCCGGGAGGGCCTGAGTGGCTGGATAATGGTTGTACGTAATGCGTCTAATGGTCATGTCATGTTTGAGTCGTTTGAGTGAAATAGTTTGGACGGTTCCACGCCTCACAGTCTTGTTTTCCTTACAGGAAAGAGAGTTGGAGTGAAAGTGGCCTCCCTCCTCCACAGGTAACTGCTTCCTTTCTCACACACACACACACACACACACACACACACACACACACACACACACACACACACACACACACACACACACACACACACACACACCTGCATCACCATCCACAAACACACAATGGCTACCATGCTGCCTACTGAGAAATCCACAGTTTAATCTATGAATATCCATCCATTCATCCAGATGTATAATGTTTATTTAAGAAATGTGTGCCAACTTTTGGAGTTCTGGTTAGCCTAAAATAACAGCTAATTTGAATGAGTAGTTGGTAGTATAACCGTTGTAACTGACAACGGCGGTGGTATGTGGTATTTTGGCGACGTTGTGATACATTGCTACCTTGGAAGTATCTCTCAATCCCAACAACACTGCCTCCTAAGGATACAGCCTCGTTAGAGAGCAAGGCTGCAGGCAGCTGCCTTCTGTTTGAGACACACCCATCGTTGTGTTTGTCCACTGTCGTGACGGAAATGACACGCTCCCATGACAGGAATGCAAAAAGATTTTGATGAAACCATGAAACTGAAATGGCTTAAAGCTTGATGTGAGTGACTGACGGCTGTGGAGTGTGTGTGTGTGTGTGGTGGGTGGCTGGTTGAAGCAGCCTCACTTGGCCTGACTCAGGCTGATTAGACTCTGGGGCTGGGTGAGGCTGCACACCTGTGGGACATTGGTAATCAAGGCCCACAGGTTAAACCACAAACACTCAGCAGGAGCACTAACATGTCAGCATATACCACCTGCTCTCCTTGCTGAAGCATTTCAACCCTGCAATAAACCGGTGAACTCTTCATCAACCAATATCCTTTGGGAGGAGCCCAAAGAAGCCACTTTAGTGGCAGGTGGCAGGGGAGACCATTAAGCTATCGCCACACACACTCATGAAGAGCGCTCTCATGTACCTCCTTGCTGAACATTTCAACCCTGCAATAAACTGGTAAACTCACCATCAACCTTAAGGGGACTTCCCCAAGTTACTTCCCGCTGGAAAGTAGGGCTTTTCATAAAATGGAGCTGGTTATGCAGTAGAAAGGCCCAACAAATACATCAATTGATGTTTCATGTCCAGAGAACAACAGTGGCCACAACAGCTCTAGAGCCGACGGGCGAACACATTTGCACAACTGACTGCTGGTGAAATGGAAGGGAATTTATCCTTGTGCATATACATGCATATACTACCCACATTGTAATGGTACAAATGATTTCTTTAAGGCCCGTCTAGCTCTAGAATCAGCATGCACAACTCTCACCCATAGCACAACTACACTGTGACAGCAATGTCAGGGGGCGAGTGTTCTAGTGTTCTAGATCGGTGTTCTAGATCGGTATCACTAGAACCAGATGCGCACCGTCAAAGGCCCTGTTTACATAACAGAAATGTGTGGGTTCTACACTCGTGTGTTCACAC